>CM060709.1:94628956-95828956 GCA_030686995.1 Artemisia argyi | reverse complement strand
CGAAATGGATCAGCAGCTTTAACTTCCCGGTCATGTGCTTGGAGCAACCCGAGTCGACGATCCAAAGACGTATTTCGATAACCTGCCAAGAACAGAAGAGTTTGTATTTGGAAACCGTTTTGAAATTGGTTCCATGGGGTTAGGAGTAAATTCCGAATCACACACATCAAAGGTTGCTACCCGTTGGTATCCACATACAAAACTTAAGGTAGTTCCTAGGCATTTGAATACTAGTGGTAGACCTAAAGAGTGCAACTAATCTTTCTATAGATCTAGATCTAGCACTAGTTCCCTTTGGAACATACTTCTGTTCAGGCATAACATTCACATTCTTAGAAACACATTCATCATGAATATCATTAATTAAACATTTCTTGCATATTAAACAAACAGAGTCATTACATGCATTAGAACCAGTACTTTCGACATTACATTCAAATGAATTGTGTTTCTTATTACAAAGCGATAAATTCCTAAGGTGTTGTTCTACTTCTTCAACTTTATTCTTGCTACTACTCGTAGAGGCAGACGAGACTCTATTGTTCCTTGTATTGCTCCTAGGCTTTAGTCTGCTGCTCCTAGAGGTGCTTTCTAATCCTGTAGAAGGTAGGGCACACGCGTTAGGATTTATATTGTTGTCCTTTTTAGCATCACTAGACTCTTTAGAATTATCCTTTTTTCCCTCATTTGTCTTAGATGTGGAGGTATTCGTATTAGTGGGACTAATCCTAAAAAGGCCAGGTGCTATCACTTTTGGTGTTTCGACAACCGCTTTTCCTTTATCAATCTTATCATTTTCACATTGCTTGGGCAAGGGTGTTGGAGTGACTGGTTTTGACAAATCCTTTTTCTCATCGACTTTTGGAGCAAACCGAGAAATTGAGATTTTTGGTTTTTGAACCGTGTTTGAAACATTTGGTTTCTCCGAAGTCGATGGTTTTGCAAACTTAGTTTCTTCACCCTTTCCTTTTTGACTGTCAAGCTGAGCCCTCAAAAGATCATTTTGCTCTTTCATGTTCTTAAAGGCACGCTCATACGACAATTTTTCATACTTGCATTCTTCTTTTTTCCGATCAAGTTGTTTAAAACGTGACACATTTTCTTTTTCAAGCTTTATAAGAGCATTTTCATATTTGGAAACAATTTCGGAGGTCTTAGCTCTCAGTCTTTCATCGTCTTGAACCGAATATGTTTGTATGATGATAGACATTATATCAGTAGACAGAACTGCTTCGAAGAGAGAATCATTTAACCTTTCTAAAACATTCATGTTTTCACGAGTTTCATTAGCTTTTTTTATCAGGGATTTGTGGTCCTTGACAAATTCAACCGTTTCTTTTAAGAAAGCTTGTTCAAAATGGATTACCCTCGCACTGATGTTATTCAGTGGGATAGTAATTTCATTTTCAAACACCTTTTTCTGTTCGTTATGAAAACTAGAATGCCAGTTGTTAATACTGATAGTAGTTTTAGATTTAACAATATTTTGAAGTTCTTGAATTCTCTTTTTAATGTCATCAAGAATGTCTCTAGCCTCACTTATATTAAAAGGGTTGTTAGAGGACATTTGTTCCATGTTTGAAAGAGATTTGGAAGCAATTACTTTCTTAGAAAACATTTTTGAGAATGGTCGTTTTATGGAAAACACAGATGGTTCTTTTTGTGGAACAAAAGTAATTCCCAAAAGTTTGTTCAATTTGTTGTAATCAATGGGTTTCAAATCCTTTTGTTTCATTTTATTTATGCTCTCTTCGGCAAGTTCCATCATTTGCACAGAATCCCGAACGACGGGAGGATCATGTTTAGTGTAAATCACATTACCATTATACAAAACATTTTGTTCTTGCTGAGCTTTCTTGAGATTACAAGGGGTGTTGTTACCAAGAGCCACTTTATGTTTCGTATGGTAAATCGGATTAGTTTGATTTGAAATCATTTTCATTGCTTGACTTGACTGACCCGACTTAACCACTAATTCTTCTAGATGTGCAATCATGTGTTCTGACTCTACGATTTCGGCCAAAAGTTTGTCTTCTTTCTTTGCAAAGTCCTTTTTTAACTCGTCCCTTTCTTTTTCAAGATTGGTATAAGCTTATTTTTGTTTAGAAAGTTGGTTTTGTAAATCAGAAATTTCCGTGTTTAAAGATTTTATCTTCTTGAAAGAATTAACATCAAGTGTATCAAACTTGATTTGTAAACATTTTTCCCTTGAAACGGAATTTTGATAACCAGTTTCTAATTCGGACAATCTTTGGTTATGAAATTCAAAAGCTTTAACGTTTTTCTTGTAACTCTCAAGCTCAGCGGTCAATTTAACATTTGCGGCCTTAACATCGCGATTGACCTTTTTGACATTCTCAATTTCAATTCGCCAATTGTTCAATAATGTTTCAAATAAAGCACGTGTTTCCTCATCATTCTCAGCACGCTGTGAAACGAAGCCTCCATTATGATTCACATCTGGAGTTGTTGAAGGAGTATTGCTACTACTTGGCGTGTCCAGATATTTATCATAATTGGGTGCTAACTTCTCAGAATGCTGTTCCTCATGAGGAGACATATCAAATATATCATTATTGTGACATGTGTTGAAGTTGGATACCTCAGATGGTGCATTGGTGTCATAAACAGGAAGTGTGTCAGAATCCGTGTCATACTTAGCTTCTTGAAGATTTGCCATGAAGATGCAGTTCACATCGATATCCTCTCTATCTTCCATGTCATCCATAAGAGCCATAAAATCATTCTCCTCTGCATTCAACTGAAACCCTGCCTCATTCTTTTGTGCCAACAGCAATGCTTTCTTCAAGTACGATGTGTCTCTTTTGTTCGGCTTAGTAGGACAGTTCCTTGCCATATGACCTACACCCTAGCAGTTGAAACACTTTACCGGATTACCTTGATTCACATTTCCCAGATTCCCAACAACTGGAGCTGCAACATTCCTATTCTGATTACCCATTGCCTGATTACCAACATTCTGACCCCTCTGATTTCCAACAAACTGACCCATCTGATTCCTTGCATACTGACCATACCGATTTCCTGCATTTTGATTCCCTGCATACTGACCTGCATTCTGCATATTCTGATTACCCATATGAAATCCAGTAGCATAACCTTGCTGATTCCCATAAACTCCAACCATTTGGCCTCCATTTCCCATATTGAAACTCGGCTGAGCAATCTGCTTGTTGCGAGTGTTCGATGAAATCCTTTGGTTGTTGTTAGTTGGTGTAGAATAACGTCCTTGGAATGCCTTTGTCAGAAAAGCAAACGCTTGTGTCAAGGCTGTAGTAGCTTCATCATTTTCAGTGAATTCTGGTTCTTGGAATTGTGGGTATTGCTGTTGTGGAATAACATGTTGTAGTTGTTGTGGGTAGAACTGTTGTTGGTAGACCGGTGTTGGTTGTTGAATGCATGAAGGTTGCATGCAGTTGTGAATGGAAGATGATGATGGTTGTTGTTGTGTGTTCACTGGTAAAGGTGTTGGTGTATTAACCATTAATGCGAGAGGATCATGCTTTTTAGCAAGAAATTCAGCCCTTACTTCATTAGCCTCAGCTTGATTTTGCTTCAAGAAATCGTACAATTGATCATAAGTCACTTCATGCAAATTCTTTGTAAATAGTGACGTATCTTCCCCATTCTGGTTGTAACTCATTTAGAAAATTGGTGTTGTTACCAATGTTTGTCTGACTGAGGTTGTGTCTTGATAAATCATTCATGATCTAACAGAACCTGAGGTAGTACGATTCTATGGATTCACCAGGAATTGAAGTAAACTTGCGAAGTTCCTTGAGCAATTGTGTTTCCATTTCCTGTTTCCCAATGTCTGTCCCATACATTAATCTCTTAACTCTTTCCCAGGCAGCATGAGCACTTACTTCACTATCAACAGTAGCATAAGTGGTTTCAGGTAAACCAAGCACGATGTAATAAAATGCCTGATCATCAGCTGCAATCTGTTGTCTGTCTTGCTCAGTGTACTCAGTCTCATTCTGATCTCTGTAGAAAGGTTGCATTGGTGGGGTTCCATTTGGATCTCCAGGGTCAAGTACTTGTATTGGTGTGAAGGGTCCATCCACAATGGATTTGATAAGAAATTTTCCATTTGGTTTGCTCTTAAGATAGCGCATCATACGACTAGCCCACTGTGAGTATCCACCCTTTGACAGCATGGGAGGTCGGTTTTCGGCACCGGCTGCATGAATGTCTTGCTGAGTTGCCATTGATAAATGATAAAGTTGATCTTGGATCGATTCAACGAAGTAGGAGTTGTGTTTAGTGTAAGTTGATGCAAGTTTTTAAGGTGAAAAATTTGATCTGAAACCTTAAAACCTCAATAACTTCCGTTCGGAGTGGATTTGGGCCTCGAAGCTTGGCTTGAATTCAACGTGTCCTTCTTCTCGGTCTCACAGTCGTTTTGACAGCAAATTCGTCAAAAACGGAGTTACGGTTCAAAAGTTATGGCCGTTTGAAGTTTGGTTGTCAAAAGTCAAATTCTTATGTGTAAATCCTGAACTTATGCGTAAACAGTGAATCTTACACGTAAACCTTGGTCTTATGGTTAACTTGAATCTTACGCGTAACTTGGATCTTATGCGTAAGCTTAAGGTTATGCGTAAAGAGTAAGGTTAAGCGTAAACACAAAGTTTATGCGTAAACTTGAACTTTACGCGTAAGCTATAACTTATGCGTAAGATATGGTTTATGCGTAAGGTTAAAGAACCAAACAAATCTCTCAAACTTGTCCAAGTTTGAAAGATATCCCGTGTCGAAGTATTCCACTAACTTGTCCAAGCTAGGAAAGTACTGAGTAACCTTCTGCGTAGAATCCCACCTTTTGCGTAAAATCCAATGTTAGGCGTAGAACTTATGCAAAAACTTCAATCTTGCGCGTAAGAATCCAATCTTAGGCGTAGACTCCAATCTTTTGCGTAGAAACAGACTTTTGCGTAGGATCTTAAGCGTAGGAACTCAACTTAGGCGTAGGAAATGAATCTTATGCGTAGGAAGAGGTTTTTCTGCTTAAACTGAAGCGTAGGATTCCGTCTTATGCGTAGAAAATGGGTTTTTTGCTAAAACTCGCGCGTAAAAGTACCAAAAAGTACAATTTCCAGCTAAGAACTTGGTAGTGCTTGTCCTTTTTACGCCTAAGATGACCGAAACAGCTAAAAATCCGATTTTTTCAACCAAAAACACTTTTTCCACTTGTTTCTTTTGATCAAATCTTTCCCAAAACACTTAGAATCACTAAAACATCAATAAAAACAACAAGTTTAACACTAAAACTCGTAAAAATCAAAGCTTTATAAAGAAAAAGTCCATGTTTATAAGAAAAAACGCAACTTTTTAACACAAAACTTGATAAAAACGATTTTCCCACACTCCTAAATCATTGTTAGGTGAATGATACCACTTGTAGGACCTTAAATATATCAACTTTAACACAAATATGACAAGTATATGAAGTAAATATGGTGACTTGAAGATATGTATGTGGCGTTTAATATTAGAGAGAATAAGATGAAAAGAGAACTTTATTTCATAAACCAAACATACACATACACACACAAGCACACACCTCAAATGACTCATTTGAGGTGTTTATATAGTACATGAGATGATGCCCTAAAGGCTTTTCTATGGGCTTGGGCTTAGACTTGGATAACATTCATATAAAAGGCTTACATGACATAATACTTAACATATTAGATTTGAGGGGCAAGATGGGGAATTCAAATGTTTTAGATTTTAGGGTTTTACACTAACACTAAAAATAATGAAACCGAACCAATTAGATGAAGTTTTCAAGATGCAAAAAGAGGAAGAGCAACAAAATATTGTTTCTAAGAACCAAAGTAACTCGGTCTATAATGATTCACATGAGAATGGTGATATTGCTGCTACATCTTCCTCATCAAAACCTCCTGGTTTTGGTGGGATCCGATTTCAAAGTTCCAATCTCTCACAAGGTAACTCAAAAGAAGGCTGCCATTCCTCTGCTAACTCGAATAGGAATGCTACAAGATCTCGAAGTGGTAATGTTAGGAATATAAATATTTATATGAAAAGACTCAGTCACCCCGAGTATTTTTTAGCATTAAGTAGCTCGTAGTATTTATCATAGTAATATAGAAATAGTTTAATATCGTAATTCTCGTGGAGTTGAGTCGGGTCATTACCCACTGTCAGCTCACTCCCCAGCCCGTTTTAAGGGGCCTTATTATGTAACTATAAATACCCTCTCCCACCAAGGGAGAGGGTTGGACCTTTCATTAGTTAATCTAACATTCTCTTGTTTCTCTCTTTAAAAGGCTCCCAACACTCTTTTTCTCTCTAGTTTTCTTCTTCTTAATTCGATCCATACTACAAAACCATAAGTGTTTATGATTAAGAGTATATTACAATTGGTATCAAGAGCCATGGTTCCATCCTAGGGATTGTTTGTACTTAAATTTGGTGCTTGGTTTTGTGGTTTCTATTTGGTTCGAATAGTATTATTAGAAAACATCTTGATTTGATTTTGTTTGTGGTTAGATATATTTTATGGTTGTACTTTCTTGATTAGGAGTGTCATATGAACTTGGTTTAGTGGTTAGTTATCCAGCTTCTTGTGTTTATTGGTGACTTTGAACAATTTCGAGGGTATTTTGTAAGTATTTCTTGGTAGAGATTTGCTACTTGGTGAATGATTCTTCGTAGCGATTTGCTTGTTAAATGGCAGTGATTTGCTTAGTTTCTGGTAGAGATTTGCTTGTTTTACTATAGTTAGAAAAGAAGACAAATTGCTAGAAAGCGACTTTTTGTCCAGAAGTGTTTAGAGATTTGCTCATTAGAGATTTGCTCTCCAGAGATTTGCTCACTAGAGATTTGTCAATCTAGAGATTTGCCTGTCTAGAGATTTGCTCAGGTAGTGATTTGCTCAGGTAGCGATTTGCTCAGGTAGAGATTTGCTCAGGTAGCGATTTGCTCAGGTAGCGATTTGTATCCACCGATTTGCCTCTAGTGATTTTCTTGCCAAAGTTGCAGATTGACCAAAGTTGATTTTTTTCGTCAAAACTTCAAACGGCAATAACTTTTGAACCGTAACTCCGTTTTCAGCGAAATACCTGTAAAAACGACCGGAACATGCTGAATTTTGTGAGGTTTCACCACGAAGTCGTGAAACGAAATTTTCGAGGCCCAAATCACCTCTGGAGTAAAGTTATTGAGGTTTTAAGTTTTCTGACCAAAATTTCACCATAACAAATTGCATCAACCAAACCAAAATCACAACTTAACAACATATAACCTAGTCCATCAACTAATCATCAAGTCTAACACACAATCTCCAATCATTGTATTGATCCAACAGTTATCATAACACATATCAAGTATCACTTCACGGTTTCTTCTTGACTTGTAAAATCCCATGCATGTTTACATCATGTCTACTACTTCTGACTCTGTGAGATCTGAGAGTGAACTACATTAGCCACAAAAATTGCCCGATAATGCAAAGGAAAGTTGCATAGAATGTTTTCGATTGCTTCACTCACATCTCAAGGTTCTCTTTGAACAACCTGGATACTTGGGAGGATACCATCGTGCATTCGCAACACTCTTTGGTCAAGATGTTGAGACCTTCACAGTCAAAATGATTCTATACTTAGATCAACTTCAACAACAACTTGACAATGGTGAATTTTCTGAAGGTAGATCTATGGCTGCAATCTGTGTGATCAACAACCAACTCCAAGTGTTTATTGATTCGTGATTCACTGAGGAGTATGATCATGAGAGTCAAATGACGAAAAAGTGCTTTGCTAATTACACGGGAATCGATGTTGACATGTTCAGAGTCACACTACTCAAACTTATGGGTAATGTGAAGGAGTACATTATAGAAAGAGTACAACACAAACATAAGTATAAAGACAAGGTGAAGTCGTGTCGGGTGCAATCAAGTGATGGTATTATGGATTCGGGTAATGCATCGGATGTTGGGTCAGTTGTCACCGAAGGTAGAGGACCAGAGACTGATAAGCTTGACACTATAAACAGTTTAATGACTCTTGTTACACATGATGTGGATGCATATATCAGACTGGTAAAAGAATAGGTGTCATAAGGTACTCAAACTGTATGACATGGTCGATAAACATAAGATTCCCAACAAAGTACAATAGACAAACGTTGTTGGTTCAGATACTGCTAATATAGGAAATAACGATGTTTTCCCATGTGAACAATATGTGAAACATAACGAAGAGTCGGTTGTACCTAGTAGTGCAACTTCTGTTTTAAATGGTGATACTGTGTTGCATAAACAAAAGATTCCTAACGAAGTACAACAAACAAATGCTATTAAATCAGATATTGCTGATATGGGAAATAGTCATGTTATCCCATATGAACAATATGTGAAACACAACGACGCGTCTGTTGTACCAAGTAGTGCATCTTCTGTTGTTGATAATGATTGTGATTTGCATAAGCACACTGTTTATATCCCTGATGACACCCTGACCATTAGACTTAACATCCTTAAGGATCAGGTGACCATATATGAACAACGAGCAAAATTTGAGCTAACCGAACGTCAGCAGAAAATGGATATGCAAATGCGTGTATTTGTATCAGAACATAACAAAAAGGAAGAAACATTTAAAAGGGAGTTATATTCTTTGAAAATGCAACTTGATTAGTCTGTTAAACAAAAACAAGAGATACAAAAGAGTATGATTACACAAAAACTTGATTTTATGGATAAGGAAACAAAACTCTTAAATGATTTTTCCAGACTTAAAACATTAAAGAATAAGCTCAAAGACAAGTTGTACACACAAGGCCAAACCATTCAAACTGCTCATATGATTCAAAACCATAGGAGGTTAAGTGATGAACATAGTGAACAGGAGTTAGGTATGCCTAAAACCAATTTCCTTAGAAGCGGTATAGGTGCATAACCTGCATTATATGATCCAAACGTTATGCTTGAGCCTCATCATGCCCCTCCTGATGTGACATTATTTGATGAGACCAATGAGATAGAAGATAGAACCAGAGAAAAGTTGGCTGAGAAATTAAAGGATCCCTTGTGCATTGCTAATAAAATCCTGTATAATTATGACTACTCTAAAGATAATCGATTATCCTTTGTCCCTCTAAGAAGTTAAGTGATGAACATAGGCAAAAGAAGTTACACCTGACTTTGCTTTATTAACAACCTATGCTTCCCAAATTTTATCTATACTTTGAGATTGATAAGCAAGTGTATCACAAGTTAATTTAACATTTTCATTACACTTCTTAAGTTCTCAGGGCCACATTAACAGCTATCTTATAGTTTAAATCTCTCTTTAAAACATCTATGTCATCATTATATTTAGACTCATTAGCCCTGTAATGTTCTAACTGTGTTTCTAAAACAGACAAACCTATTTTATGATTAGACAAATTATAGTTAGTATCCATTAACTCTGTTGCTTGTTTCTCTAATAGTTCTCTAAGTCTTTCACACTCTTTTAAAGCTTTACAAGATTTAGAACAACTATCATTAGAAAGTACCTCAGAGTCATAGAAGGCCATAAGAGCAAATTCTGTTGCTACCAATCCTGCTTTAGAAGATGCTTCTTCTTCATCTGCCATAAAACTTCAATCATAGCTAACGCCATCAATAGCTAGAATGGCTTTTGGTTCTTCCACAGTTGGCTCCTTCTTCTTCTCTTGCTTATACCAAGTAGATCTGTTATCTTGCTTCCTTGGTTTTCTGCATTCTCTAGCAATGTGTCCCATCTTATGACAGTTGAAACACTCTACCTTCTTCTTATCAAAGCCAACAGTTTCATTACCATTGATAGTAATTTTCCTATATGTTCTTTGCCAGAACTTCTTAGCTTTTAAGCTTAGAAGTACAACCTGCCACTTAATATCCATCTCTTCCAAATCATCATCATCCACTTGCTCCAAATCTTCATGATTTAGAAGTGAACCGCTAACTTGACTTGAGAGAAAAGCATAGAAAGTAGGGTCTCCAAGTCCTGCAATCTTCTTTTTAGAGCTAGCAGTAGTAACACTTGCATTACCAGTAGAAACAGCAACATCAGCAGTAGCATCATCTTCATCACTATCATCATCAGAACAGTCATCAGTAGAAGATGATATAAGTGCCAAGTTCCCAGAACTTGTACTCAACTTTCCTGCCTTCTTCTATCTTTGTTCAATAATTTTAAAATTATTGTAAAGATCATTGAGTTTCATTGTTTCAATTTCTGGTTTGTTTTCCCAGACAATCACATTAGTATGGAACTCAAAAGGTAAACTCCTTAAAAACTTCAGATTGAGGTCTTCCTTATCTACCTCAATGCCAAAAATAATCAACTGAGTAACAATATTCTGAAGTCTTGTGAAGATGCTATCAATAGACTCACTTTTGGTTGAAGAGAAATTTTCATAGCTTTGTTTCAACAGTGTTTTCTGAGTCTTTTTGGTAGCATCATTTCCACCAAATACTGAGCAAATTTCTTCAAACAGGGTTTTGCAGTTGTGTACTTGCTGAATGCAACTATTTGATCCTTAGGAAGAGTCATAAGAAGTAAACTTCTTGCCTTTAAATCATTCTTCTTCTGAAGTCTTTCTTCATTGGTGACAGGACTAGTATTTAGCTTTTGAACCACCTTACCATCAATTGTTTCAGAAGAAGTACTAGGTTTGAATGAATCACCAAACATGATGATTTCCCATAGAGCATAGTCTTGTATAAGGAATTACTGCTCCATCATAATTCTCCACATCTCATACTCATTGAGTTTGAGCTTTGGAAGCCTTGCTGCAACATTGGATTGGTTGTTTTCCATCTCCATTGGATTTGTTAGTGAGAGTTGTTTCTTTGGATCTTTGATGAGATGAAAAGTGTAACGCTTTTAGGGGGTCATTTAAGCCCTAAGTTGTGATTATTTGATCAAATATTGCCTCAAATCGTTCCTTTTGTCATTTTAGGTACTTTGGAGAAGAAATCTAGAAAAGGAAGCATTTCGGACATTTTTGGAGCGATAAGTGAAGAAAACGGCAAAGTCTCCAAATCAAGCTAGAAATAGTACCTGACGGCGTCACGCTTTGGAGGTGCGGCGTCACGTATTGGCAAAGAGGTGGATAAAAAGTTACACGAGACGCGCCAGAACATTTTTGGAAGTTAAAGAGTGACGGCGTCACTAAGGCCGTCAAGAGCAAAATTTACACGTGATGGCTAAGAATGGAATAACACATGACGGCGTCAGATCTGGATCTACGCAATCCGAGGAAAGCATTGGCGGCTAGTTGATGGCATCAGGATCATAACGTGACGCCGTCAGACCTATATTCTCTATATATAGTTTTCTAATTTTCATTCATAGAGAGAGAACTTTTGGAGGAACTTTTGGACAAACCCTAGGTCGAATTTTACAGGGTTTTTCACCCTTCTTTCATTCATGTTTCAATAAAGACAAGTCTTCCAATAATCATTCAATATGTCTATGTGTTGTTTGATTCTATCTTATGCTTGTCTTTACTTTAACATGCTAGGCTAGGTTTGTTTGTGTTTGCTTAGATGTAATGAAACCTAGCTATAGATTGTTGGCTGATTATTTGTTATTAATTGTATTGGATGATTGATATCGATGTTAAGCTTAAGAAAACTGACTGACTTCCAATTGGTAACATGCTTGAACGTCTTAAGAAACATGAATCGGATGTGTACTTCGATTTTTATGGTTGTATTTAATGCATGAGTGACTACTAAGGAGGCCATGTTAGGAGCTAGTTGTCGGCTCGACATAGGAAGAGGTAAAAACTTGTAGAGTTGGGGAAGATCCTATACGGCCCCACGAATGGAATTAAGGAATATAACATGTCATCCACGCAATTGTAACAAACTATTCAATTAATGAAAGATAGCTAGGGAGTAGTGAAATCTAAGTAAACACGTTTTTCTTATTATTGTTTTTCTCAACATTTACTTTCTTGTTATTTTATTTTCATCGCATTTGTAGTTATTTGGGTTAGTTGACTAGCAACTAATTCCGCCCACTTTTCCAATACCCGAGATTTTTACTTGCTTTCTAAAAAACTATAAAAGTAAAAAAAGAATCATCCCTCACCTCTAGACCTAGTTTAATTAAGTTTTGATCCTAACGACACTATTCCCCGAGAGAACGATCAATCCCCCGGTACTTGCTACTACACTATACTACGTCGGTCAGGTACACTGCCTTGTGGGGATTGCAAGCCTCTTCAGATCCCTTGAGAGGTAAAACCTTTTGCAAGGGCGCAATCCCAC
This sequence comes from Artemisia argyi, assembly GCA_030686995.1. Lineage (NCBI taxonomy): Eukaryota > Viridiplantae > Streptophyta > Magnoliopsida > Asterales > Asteraceae > Artemisia > Artemisia argyi. Next base: position 95,816,652 of record CM060709.1, on the reverse strand, counting down.
GCATCAATCTTCTAATTCAAAGTATCAGAACTTGGCTCTGATACCACTTGTGAAGGATCGAAACACACGCCTTGTGTTAGATTGATACTTTGAGCATATGCTAACTAGCAAGCGGAATTTACTAGTTTAACACTTAGAAGATATTGTATGTGGAATGTAAAAGAAACAATGAGACAGAAAACACTTGTATATTCACACCAAAAACAATATGTATTCGTATATTTCTGTATATGTTCTCTTAACCTAAAGGCTCCTTTTATAACACACAAGGAGTCTTGTATAAGATAACTATATTAGAACAATATACGTATCATTCTAAACATATAAAATATTCATGCAATCCATTCTATAATTATCTTGAACGCGTCTTCTTCTTTTGATCACAATCTCATAATCAGTACTAATTTTCTGAGCTAAGCAGTACAAACTAAGTTTGTACTGTCAGTGTAAACTTCCAACAGTTTCTTCTTTAAGCTTGATAGTTCCAACTGTTAAGTATAATTTCCAACAAGCGGTCTTTACTAAATGTTGCCTTTCTAAAAAAAATGTAGAAAAGAGTATCAGGAATGAAAAATGCCGCTACAGATACAAATTTAATGTCATTGAATTTTTTAAATGATTCTCTTCTAAGGGAGATACCAAGCCCCTTTAGCAGTTTGGGCATGGAAATGCAGCAAGGGCCTTTAGTAAATCTAGAAAAGAGTATCAGGAATGAAAAATGACGCTACAGATACAACATTTAACGTCATTGAATTTTTAAATGATTCTCTGCTGCAGGAGATACCAAGCCCCTTTAGCAGTTTGGGATAGAAATGCAGCAATGCCTTTAGTAAATGTTACAAAGAGTTAATCCAGGGGCTAATTTACATTGAACAGAGGGTATGCATGTGCATACCCTGCGTAAATTTTGAGTAGTGTAAAAATTTTTGGTTCTTTTCAAAAGTAACTAAACATTGTACTGAAAATTTTAAAGTGCATACCCTCCAAGATGCAATAAAATTTTAAGTGCATACCCAAATCTAAATCACCATTGTGTGAAAAAAAAAATTGTAACTCTTTTTAGCAGGTATGCAAGTTGAAGAAGAAATAGGCGAATCGAAGTGTACAAGGTAGGTCAAAATGTCAACCGAATTTTATATTAAAATAATGGCCCAACAATGAGGCCCAACCAACTTTAATTACTGCTTTTATACACACTATAAATTTAACATGCTTATTTTTTTTTTCTGTTTTACTATTGTGTTATGTTTTTACTTTAACATTGAAGTCCAAATAAATTTTCACTCGAGTCTGCCTATGCATTTTAAAAGTATTTTATTTTGTAGGTCATAAATTGGTATATACTATATAGGGATCTGTCTCTACATATTTTAAAGTTTGTCATTTTGGAATATTTAAGCATAAAACGATAAAGCATAAAAAGGTGCACGTGTTTTTTTTCAGGTACCAGTTAGCCATACTCTAGTCATTTCATCTTGTAATACTTATACCTATTCTTTGTTTGATAATAATGAGTAAAGTTTAAAAGTTTTAACATTATACGCCTTACAAAACATGAAAAAAGCTTTTCTTTTTATCTTATTCGATTAACACCAAAACTAAATGGAATTTAATCAAAATAATCGAATCCGACTAACTAATGTCGTATCAGATTAACCAAAATTGACAAAGCAAATTAACTTTAATAACTCGGATAGAAAAAACAGAAAAAAAATCGCGCCTAATCCATATCCCGAAAACCTGTCACAACTCACCATTTCAGCTCATTTCCAAACTTCGACAATTTACTCTTCATAAATCACTATTCATCAATCACTATTCATCATTTTTGAGGTTAGTTTGAAAATTTTACTATTCATAAAACACTATTCATTTCTGAAAGAAATTTCACTATTTACATGCTTTGCTCATTTCATCGTAAACCTAGTTTACGGGTATTCAAATTCGAGCAACCAGTTGGGTTTGGCTGCGAATTCATTCATTTTCAGTAAGAACATTTCATGTAGGCTAGAATTAGTCTGCACATCATCAGGAACTTCATTAGAACATTAGGTCATGCACGTGTTTGTGTGTTTACGTGTATGTATGCATAAATGTTTAGAAAACGTTACCACTCAGTTTTTACTACCAACTTATACCTGATATTCTCGTCTACGATCCTAATACATTTTTATACTCATTATAATAATATAAAAGTTATATTATTAATTTACCCGGTGTTTTGAGAATTTTTACGAAACGTTCCGGTTTACGTTTAAACTTTCGTCGGTTTTCAATATTTCAACACGATAACTATTTTAACACCCGATTCTCTTCAGGAATGTAATTTTATGAAGTTTACAACTTTAATATATCCCATCTTGTTCCGGTAAAATTTATTTCTAGTTAAAACGGTACCCGAAACTTACCAAATACTACACTATACACCTCTAATACATCAAATACCTTACAAATACATCTAGAAGTACAAAATTTGCAAATATCTTCCATGTTTTAAAGCCTTGGTCGACATTTCAATAATAGGTGGCAAGAAGAATACTTGAACTTGTCTTTTAAATTACCAAAGTGCCATTAAACTAGATATTATCTCAAGTAACTAGCACATGTAACATTTAGCAAGTAAAAATCAATTTGTCCTCCTCTTCTCCCTTCCAAACTCACGGCAACAAGAAGAAGACCAAGAAGATTCATAGCTTTTTCAAGATCAATCATATATTTAACCCTAGGTTACTTCTATTTCCAAGTTTTGAAATACAAACTTAAGAAGTTATTAGGAAACCATGATCTTTAAACCTCTTCATAAAACTAGTAAGTTTCAAGTTTTGTTTTTCGTCATCTCATGTTTCCATTTCATTAGTTACTTGAAGTATTTTCATGATATAATAGTCAAATATGCAAGTTACTTATGCTATTATTACCACTTCAAGTATATTAGGGTTTTCATGAATTTATAATAATCCTATGATCACTCCCTTGAAATCCTATGAATTTTATGAACACTAGGAACCCATGACACCTTGAAGAGGTGTATGGTAGAATATGGGATGTTTTGAAGTTGGTTGGAAGGTTTTTGTGCAAACTAGTAACTAGGAAATTCATTTTTTGACAAGTTAAATACCTACTGTCCCTATTTTGAAAACGTGGGAAATCCAGGGGGTTGGGTGAACTTTTGGGTCAAAGATTTAGAAAATAATTTCCGAGATGAAACTATGGCCGAAAACGGGGATAAAAACGAGTAAATAACGAAGGATATATGTTTTTTCGAAGTTTAACGACTAAAACTTAATTCCAGAAAAATAAGCTTGCTGAATGGAAACTTTGTTTGGACAAAATGAGCAGTTTAACGTAACCTAGCTAAGCCGAACTACCAAAAATGTGATAGCACATGTTTATACGATTCCGGGGATATAAAGAACGTAGAAAATGAACTTATAACGACCAAGATATTCACGTTTACAACTCGGAAACTTATATATTTTTGACAGCTTTTAATGGTAATATATTTACTACGTACTCACGACTAGTTTTGTGAAATTAGTTGAACATGTTTTCTTTGAGTCATGAAAAGTAATAGAAATACTATATTTGCCTAACGAAATACCATACAAGGATCGTAGAGTATCGTTTCAACATATATACATGGAAAGTAGTTTTTATAACTAAACAAGACAACAATAAGTATTTTTTTGACGATAAATGTTATTTTCAAAGAATACAAGTGGTAACGATAACATACGTACATGCATTCATATCATTGTTTTCATTGCTTACAATAGGTCACATCACTCATTATAGGTCGTGGTTAGAAGCCCGAGCCTTACATCATTCCGTACACCATCATTTCACTGTTTGCATTACAGGTGAGTTTTCATATCCCCGTTTTTAATTCAATATTTGATTTCAAATCCCACGGGGGAGAATACATTGCACCACTTATTTTGTACATGCCAAAGTAGCTACATTTTCATACATTGCTTAAGTTGCTATCATACCACATTAAGTCCCCTTTATATTATCATGGACCGTTAATTTGCCTTTAAGCGAGAGTGAGTGAATAGATCTATTGAGGGTGACTCCTCCATTCGTGTTTGGGTTGCTTCAACGGGTACGAATGCATTTCATGTCTAACATTATTAGAGTGGCTGGTAACCACTCTTTTGGGGCAAAATTCTGATTATGTCTAGCTTCGGGGTCATGAGCTTAAAAGCCAATGTACCTTCATTTTGACATCAAGTCACCTTATTTTTACTTATGGCTATTGTACACATCATTTAATCCATAAACCTATGATTTCTCACTAACTTTATGTTGACCGTTTTAGCAATGTATTTTCAGGTAACTAAGGTATATCTCATGGCATGCATGGAGTCATTTTAGTGAGTAACAAGGATGATGCGTCTCATTTTGGATTTTCATGCACTTATATATTATCGTTTGATTGTACCAAACTTGTTTCCTTTAACTTTTAAATACTTTGGGACCTATGTTTTGTAACTCTGAACTTCTTTTAAATAAATCAAATGATGTATTTTCCAAACGACACTTTAGGTCGTTCAATATAACTGTAACTGTGGTGCCATGACCGTTACCCCCAGGTATTCCATTCCGCTGCCATTCAGATATTTTGGGGGTGTGACAGATTGGTATCAGAGCCAGGTTATAGCGAACTAGGATGCATCATAGACCCTAGACTATAACCACATTATCATAGCATGTCATCATTAAATTATAAGTGCATATTCATTGTTTTAGGAAGAGACTGCTCCTACTCCTCATGTCTCTCCTATTGCACCACTTGATGTTACCCATGTACCCACTGACATATCATCTCCCACTACTTCTATGTCCTCAGAACCAAAACTTATGTTCCCTCGTAGTAAAACAACTATAGGTGCTAGGAAGAGCGTACGCACTACTACCTCTACCTTTAGGATCCCTACCGTTCCTACATTATCTACACCACCAGCCATGCCCGCTACTACTTCTATATCTACTTCACTTTTGCCGCTCAGGAAGTGTGCAAGGTTTACGATCCCAGCTTCACCTACTACAGACACTTCTGACCTTCCATCACCACCAGTATACCATGTAGGTGAGAGTTTGAGAGCAGCTACTGCTAGAGGCCCTACAACTGTTACTTTAGATGATCAGTTAGGGGCTCAACAGGAGCAGGTTGATAGTTTGGGTTATAGGGTAGATGAGATTATCACTACTCGATTTGAGGAGGTCGAGGAGCAGGTTGAGGGATTGATCTTAGGCAGGGTTAGCATTGACGTGTCTTATCATGGACTTGAGGCACGGCAGGAGGAACACCATGAGCTGATTGATCAGCTTAGGGATGAGCTACCTGAGATACGGGATAGAGCTCAGATGACACAGGAGGCTCAGGGAGAGCAGGCACACCAGTTGGCAGTAGCTCAGGAGAGGATGACAGCTGCAGAGACCAGGGAGGCTGCCCTCTAGCTTCGAGTTGACCACTTGGAGGGGATCGTTGTTGCGATGGATCATGAGATTCACCGCCTTAGGGGAGGACCTGGAGGTTCTAGAGCACCCAGAGGAGCCTAGACATAGACTTGTATTGTATTAGATTTTACTATTTTCCTAGTCCCGAGGTGCGGGACATAGTTCAAGAACTTGTAGTCTTTTGGTTGTTGTACAAACAAATATATCAAGTGTGACTCTACTATGTTGGAATGGTTATGCTATATATATATATATATATATATATATATATATATATATATATATATATATATATATATATATATATATATATATCGGTCCATGTAGGCCGAAATTTTCATGTATTATATTCATGTGTTTTGATTATAATTATGATGTTTCGTGGTTGCTCTTTATTGTTATCGTATGTATACTTGTTGTGGTTGTATCTATACATGTCGTGGTGGTATTCATACAGGTTGTGTTTGTAATCGTACATGTCGTGGTTGTATTTATACTTGTTGTGGTTGTATATATACATGTTGTGGGTGTATACTTTTGGTACAATGACTATTTTTATTATGACTTTCTCATGGTTATTGTCGATTATTATTTATCAGAAGTATGGCGCCAAAGAAAGGAAAGGCTGCACCAGAAACACCCGCTATGACTCAAGCCGCTATTCCCAAATTGGTCAGGGATAGTATAGAAGAAGCTCTGGAGACTGAGAGAGCTGAGGTTGCTGCTAGGGCTGCTGAGGTTGCACCTAATACTGGGGCAGTTGAACCACCCACTACTAGGCGTGAATGCACTTGGAAGGATTTCAAGATTAGTGATCCCGTCAAGTTTAAGGGCACTGAGGGGGCGGTTGCTTTGATCCGCTGGTTTAAAAAGACTGAGAATGTATTCCTCATGTGCGGTTTCCCGGATGTCAACAAGGTAAAATTTGCTACTGGTATGATTCTTGATGAAGCTATGTTTTGGTGGAATTCTTATGCTCAGCCTATTGGTATGGAGAATGCCTACAAGCTCACTTGGGATCAATTCAAGAAATTGATGACAAAGAAGTTTTGCCCTCGTACTGAGGTGCAAAAGTTGGAAACAGAATTCTATGAGCTGGTAACAAAAGGTGATGACATCGAGACCTACATCAGGAGGTTTCAGGAGTTGGCTGCACTATGTCCAACTATGGTTCCTGATGATGAGAAAAAGATGGAGAACTTCACTGGTGGACTGCCTGAAAGCATCCGAGGGGATGTGATGTCTTTCGACCCACAATCAATGGAAGAGGCTATTCGTATAACTCATAAACTTATGGTCCAAGTGGTAAAAGGAAAATCTGCTGTCAACAACAACAATAACCGTTCAAACAACACCAACCACAACAACACTCGAAACAACAACAACTATAACAACAATCGAAACCACAACTATCCCAATAACCGAAACAACAACCCAAACAATAACAACAACAACAACAACAAGAGGAGGTTTGACTACAACCAAGGTGGAAATGCTATCCAACCAGCACCTAAGAGACAGGAAGTGGCAAGGGCCTATGCTGCAGGGCCGATTGAAGGGAAAGGATATGCTGGTAATCTACCCAAGTGTGATAAGTGCCAAACACATCATAACCTAGGCCGTTGCCCAAACCCATGTGGTAACTGCAAGAAGATTGGTCACAATATCAAAGATTGCAGGCTTCCAAACTTGGGTAACAATCAGAAACCGCCAGTTACATGTTTTGGCTGCGGAGAAATTGGACACTATAGGAGTGAGTGCCCAAAGAATAAGAATCAAGGAACTGGGAACCAAGGTGGAGTGGCTCGGGGAAGAGCTTATGTTATGGGAGGAGAAGATGCCCGAGAGGACCCGAATGTTGTTGCGGGTACGTTCCTCGTTAATAATCGTTATGCATCCATTTTATTTGATTCAGGAGCGGATAGAAGTTTTGTTTCTATTGCATTTGCACCTTTACTTAACATAGAACCAACCACCTTAGACATTCCCTATATTGTTGAATTAGCCGATGGATCTTTAGTTAAAACCAACACCGTTGTCCGTGGTTACACAATCAATTTCCTAAACCATCCATTCAATATAGACCTTATGCCCGTAGAACTCGAAGTTTCGACATTGTTATCGGTATGGATTGGTTATCTCGACACCGTGCAAGAATTATTTGTGATGTGAAAGTGGTTCACCTTCCTTATAGTGATGAAACTTTAGTTGTTCGCGGAGAGCGAAGTGGAACTAGACTCAGTATTATATCGTGCATTAAAATTGAGAAGTACATAAAGAAGGGTTGTTACGCATTCATGGCTCAGATCACGGAGAAGAAGTCGGATGAGAAACGACTTGAAGATGTGCCAATTGTTAAGGAATTCCCAGAAGTTTTTCCGGAAGAATTGCCAGGACTTCTGCCTACACGCCAAGTTGAGTTTCAAATTGAATTAGTGCCAGGAGCTACACCAATTGCGTGAGCACCGTATAGACTTGCACCTTCGGAGATGCAGGAATTGTCGAACCAATTACAAGAACTTTTGGACAAAGGATTCATTAGACCGAGTTCCTCGCCTTGGGGAGCACCGGTTTTGTTTGTGAAAAAGAAGGACGGATCTTTCAGAATGTGCATCGACTACTGTGAGCTGAACAAGTTAACGGTGAAGAATCGTTATCCACTACCTAGGATCGACGACTTGTTCGATCAGTTACAAGGTTCATGTTTTTATTCCAAGATTGATTTAAGATCCGGTTACCATCAACTTAGAGTTCGGGAAGAGGATATCCCGAAGACGGCATTTAGAACGCGTTATGGTCATTATGAGTTTCAAGTAATGCCTTTCGGATTAACCAACGCACCTGCGGTATTCATGGACCTCTCGAATAGAGTGTGCAAACCATATCTTGATAAGTTTGTGATCGTATTCATTGACGATATCTTGATTTATTCCAAGAGTAAGGAAGAGCACGAAGAACATCTCAGAACAATTATGGAACTACTCAAGAAGGAGCAATTGTATGCCAAATTTTCAAAGTGTGACTTTTGGATACAAAGAGTTCAATTTCTTGGCCATGTCATCGATAGCCAAGGATTACAAGTCGACCCAGCAAAGATCGAGGCAGTAAAAGATTGGGCTACGCCCAAGTCTCCTACGGAAATTCGTCAATTCCTAGGACTTGCAGGATATTACAGAAGGTTTATTGAAGGGTTTTCCAAGATAGCGAAGTCGCTGACTAAGCTGACACAAAAGAATCAAAAGTATGAATGGGGAGAGAAGCAAGAATCTGCATTTCAGTTACTGAAACAAAAGCTTTGTAGCGCACCGATTTTGTCACTACCAGAAGGCATTGAGAACTTTGTGGTATATTGCGATGCTTCGCATAAAGGACTTCGAGTTGTGCTAATGCAAAATGAGAAGGTGATAGCTTATGCATCTAGACAGCTTAAGACACACGAGAAGAATTACACTACACACGACTTGGAGTTGGGTGCTGTAGTTTTTGCACTCAAGATTTGGAGACACTATCTTTATGGTACCAAATGTGTAGTTTTTACCGACCACAAGAGCTTACAGCATATACTTGATCAGAAGGAACTTAATATGAGACAACGTCGTTGGCTAGAATTGTTGAGTGATTACGATTGTGAAATCCGATATCACCCAGGAAAAGCAAATGTTGTAGCAGATGCACTTAGCCGAAAGGAACGACTCAAACCTTTGAGGGTTAGGTCATTGGGAATGACTATCATTTCACCATTACCATCAAAAATTCTAGAAGCTCAGATTGAGGCTCTCAAGGAAGAAAATCGACCACAGGAGAAACTTTATGGTATGTCAGAAAACAAAAATGGCTTCGTGAAGAGAGCAGCTGGAGTGTTATGCTTCAAAGACCGAAGTTGGATACCACTCTATGGTGGAGTACGAGAATTGATTATGCATGAACCACACAAGTCGAAGTACTCTATTCACCCAGGTTCTGACAAGATGTATCAGGATCTCAAAAAGCTTTATTGGTGGCCGAACATGAAAGTAGAAATAGCTACATATGTCAGCAAATGCCTTACTTGTGCTAAAGTGAAAGCCGAGTACCAGAAACCGTCAGGACTACTTCAACAACCAAAAATTACACAATGGAAGTGGGAGTGTATTACCATGGACTTTGTCACTAAACTTCCCAAGACGTCAGGAGGTTACGATGCTATTTGGATAATTGTTGATCGTCTTACCAAGTCAGCCCATTTCATACCCATCAGAGAGACTTATTCCATGGAACAACTTGCCAGACTTTATGTCAAGGAAATAGTCTCAAGACATGGAGCACCAATCTCCATTATTTCTGACAGAGATAGTCGCTTTACTTCAAACTTTTGGAAGTCATTACAAGATTCTTTTGGGTCCAAGTTAGACATGAGCACTGCTTACCATCCTCAGCCCGATGGTCAGAGTGAGAGAACTATTCAGACACTTGAGAACATGCTGCGAGCATGTGTGATTGACTTTGGAAATGGTTGGGCTAACCATTTGCCGTTGATCGAGTTTTCTTATAACAACAGCTACCATTCAAGCATAAAAGCAGCACCATTCGAGGCACTTTATGGTCGTAAGTGTCGATCTCAAGTTTATTGGGCCGAAGTCGGTGATGTACAATGTACTGGCCCGGAGATGGTTTGAGAAACAACAGAAAAGATAATCCAGATTCGAGAAAGACTTGAAACAGCTAGAAGTAGACAGAAAAGCTACGCAGATGTTCGACGCAAACCATTGGAATTCCAGGTTGGAGACAAAGTCATGTTGAAAGTCTCGCCTTGGAAGGGCATGATACAATTCGGGAAACGCGGGAAGTTGAACCCGAGATGCATTGGTCCATTTAAGATACTGGAAAGGATTGGTCCGGTAGCTTACAAGCTTGAACTTCCATCAGAACTCAGCAACGTACATGACACGTTTCATGTCTCAAACCTCAAGAAATGCCTTTCGGACGAGTCTTCCGTTATACCACTAGAAGAAATTCAACTAGATGACAAGCTTAACTTTGTGGAACCAGTTGAAATCATGGACCGAGAGGTCAAACAGTTGAAGCAGAGTCGAATTCCGATCGTGAAGGTTTGCTGGAATTCTCGAAGAGGACCCGAGTTTACTTGGGAATGAGAAGACCAAATGCGACGCAAGTATCCACATCTTTTCACCAAACCTACTACCGAGACCAACATTAGCTGAATTCAGGGACTGAATTCCTTTTTGGGTGGGCAACTGTCACAACTCACCATTTCAGGTCATTTCCAAACTTCGACAATTTACTATTTATAAATCACTATTCATCGATCACTATTCATTATTTTTTAGGTCAGTTTGATATTCTAAGAAACATTTGAAAATTTTACTATTCACAAAACACTATTCATTTTCGGAAGAAATTTCACTATTTACATCAATGTTGCAAAAATCGTGAATCGGTAGCCGGGCGGTCGACCACCCTGCAGCCTATAATCGGTCAAGGCGATGATTAATCGGTGATTAATCGGTTTGGCATTTCCTGCATGTTTTGAGAATTTCTGGAGAGCAAACTAAAGATCTTAACTGATTCAAGCCTTCTATGTTTTCAAACCTCAATAAAAGGCTTCAATTCTGATTATGAGGCCCATTGTGCGTTATAAGTGAAATAAACGATCCCCAAATTAAGTAAAATGCCTAAATTTTTATTTTTTTAAATTTGACCGATTCGGCCGATTTTTTGCCGATTCGGCCGATTTTTGACCGATTCGGCCGATTTTTGACCGATTCGGCCGATTTTTGGCCGATTTTTTTCCCAGACCGATTTTCTTAGCCGATTAGCCTAAATCGCCAAGGTCTATGGCCGATTACCTTGGAATCGGCGATTAATCGGCCGATTTTTCCGATTTTTGCAACATTGATTTACATGCTTTGCTCATTTCATCGTAAACCTAGTTTACGGGTATTCAAATTCGAGCAACCAGTTGGGTTTGGCTGCGAATTCATTCATTTTCAGTAAGAACACTTCATGTAGGCTAGAATTAGTCTGCACATCATCAGGAACTTCATTAGAACATTAGGTCATGCACGGGTTTGTGTGTTTACGTGTACGTATGCGTGAATGTTTAGAAAACATTACCACTCAGTTTTTACTACCAACTTATACCTGATATTCTCGTCTACGATCCTAATACATTTTTATACTTATTATAATAATATAAAAGTTATATTATTAATTTACCCGGTGTTTTGAGAATTTTTACGATACGTTCCGGTTTACGTTTAAACTTTCGTCGGTTTTCAATATTTCAACACGATAACTATTTTAACACCCAATTCTCTTCAGGAATGTAATTTTATGAAGTTTACAACTTTAATATATCCCGTCTTGTTCCGGTAAAATTTATTTCTAGTTAAAACGGTACCCGAAACTTACCAAATACTACACTATACACCTCTAATACATCAAATACCTTACAAATACATCTAGAAGTACAAAATTTGCAAATATCTTCCATGTTTTAAAGCCTTGGTCGACATTTCAATAATAGGTGGCAAGAAGAATACTTGAACTTGTCTTTTAAATTACCAAAGTGCCATTAAACTAGATATTATCTCAAGTAACTAGCACATGTAACATTTAGCAAGTAAAAATCAATTTTTCCTCCTCTTCTCCCTTCCAAACTCACGGCAACAAGAAGAAGACCAAGAAGATCCATAGCTTTTTCAAGATCAATCATATATTTAACCCTAGGTTACTTCTATTTCCAAGTTTTGAAATACAAACTTAAGAAGTTATTAGGAAACCTTGATCTTTAAACCTCTTCATACAACTAGTAAGTTTCTAGTTTTGTTTTTCATCATCTCATGTTTCCATTTCATTAGTTACTTGAAGTATTTTCATGATATAATAGTCAAATATGCAAGTTACTTATGCTATTATTACCACTTCAAGTATATTAGGGTTTTCATGAATTTATAATAATCCTATGATCACTCCCTTGAAATCCTATGAATTTTATGAACACTAGGAACCCATGACACCTTGAAGAGTTGTATGGTAGAATATGGGATGTTTTGAAGTTGGTTGGAAGGTTTTTGTGCAAACTAGTAACTAGGAAATTCATTTTTTGACAAGTTAAATACCTACTGTCCCTATTTTGAAAACGTGGGAAATCCAGGGGGTTGGGTGAACTTTTGGGTCAAAGATTTAGAAAATACTTTCAGAGATGAAACTATGGCCGAAAACGGGGATAAAAACGAGTTAATAATGAAGGAGATATGATTTTTCGAAGTTTAACGACTAAAACTTAATTCCAGAAAAATAAGCTTGCTGAATGGAAACTTTGTTTGGACAAAATGAGTCGTTTAACGTAACCTAGCTAAGCCGAACTACGAAAAATGTGATAGTACATGTTTATACGATTCCGGGGATATAAATAACGTAGAAAATGAACTTATAACGACCAAGATATTCACGTTTACAACTCGGAAACTTATATATTTTTGACAGCTTTTAATGGTAATATATTTACTACGTACTCACGACTAGTTTTGTGAAATTAGTTGAACATGTTTTCTTTGAGTCATGAAAAGTATTATACAACAATAGAAACACTATATTTGCCTAACGAAATACCATACAAGGATCGTAGAGTATCGTTTCAACATATATACATGGAAAGTAGTTTTTATAACTAAACAAGACAACAATAAGTATTTTTTTTTTTGACGATAAACGTTATTTTCAAAGAATACAAGTGGTAACGATAACATACGTACATGCATTCATATCATTGTTTTCATTGCTTACAATAGGTCACATCACTCATTATAGGTCGTGGTTAGAAGCCTGAGCCTTACATCATTCCGTACACCATCATTTCACTGTTTGCATTACAGGTGAGTTTTCATATCCCCGTTTTTAATTCAATATTTGATTTCAAATCCCACGGGGGAGAATACATTGCACCACTTATTTTGAACATGCCAAAGTAGCTACATTTTCATACATTGCTTAAGTTGCTATCATACCACATTAAGTCCCCTTTATATTATCATGGACCGTTAATTTGCCTTTAAGCGAGAGTGAGTGAATAGATCTATTGAGGGTGACTCCTCCATTCGTGTTTGGGTTGCTCCAACGGGTACGAATGCATTTCATGTCTAACATTATTAGAGTGGCTGGTAACCACTCTTTTGGGGCAAAATTCTAATTATGTCTAGCTTCGGGGTCATGAGCTTAAGAGCCAATGTAACTTCATTTTGACATCAAGTCACCTTATTTTTACTTATGGCTATTGTACACATCATTTAATCCATAAACCTATGATTTCTCACCAACTTTATGTTGACCGTTTTAGCAATGTATTTTCAGGTAACTAAGGTATATCTCATGGCATGCATGGAGTCATTTTAGTGAGTAACAAGGATGACGCGTCTCATTTTGGATTTTCATGCACTTATATATTATTGTTTGATTGTACCAAACTTGTTTCCTTTAACTTTTAAATACTTTGGGACCTATGTTTTGTAACTCTGAACTTCTTTTAAATAAATCAAACGATGTAGTTTCAAACGACACTTTAGGTCGTTCAATATAACTATAACTGTGGTGCTATGACCGTCACCCCCAGGTATTTCATTCCGCTGCCATTCAGGTATTTTGGGGGTGTGACAAAACCCGACCCAAAAATATAACCCAGAAACTAAATTTGTAAATGACTGCACCATAAATCATGTATACCCTGCTATAGATTCCTGGATCCGCCACTGAGTCAATCAGGTGCTACTTGAACACGCGACTCCTGTTATATTATAAGAATATTGTTGTTTATCATTAATAACAAACATTTTATCTACTCAGGACAGAAGTTTGGTTGTAAGGTGTAACAACCCAATAACTTCCCCTTTGGTTAGAAATGCCTTACTAACTTAACATAGGCCCTCAGTAAGCACAATCTAGGAATAGAAATGCCTATAGGATTTTCCCGAGCTAAAATTTTTCTTTATTATATCCTTATGACCTAACTAACCTGTAGACAAGCTCACGTATCCACCTATGCCAACCACTACCATGTTTACTTGATGTAAACATCCAGGTATGTCAAGTCAAGGTTATAAACATATTTTCACTAAGAAAACTATCACTCTAGTACACCATACTTGCTAGAAAACCCTAAATGCACCTATGTGTTTCCGGTTTGCTTTAAAACCCTAATTGCTTATCTGAACTAACTTGAGAGTGTTTAAGGCTTAGGTATGACTTACATTAGTTACCTTAGGATATATTAGACCCCCTAGATCATAGTACAACTCTCTAGAACCTAGGTACAAGTCCTTTAAGCACGAAACCCTAAATAGATCATAACTTCTCGAAAATAGGTCTAAACTATCCCAAATCTTTACCATAAGTTATCACCACTTGGTATAAGCCTCTTAGGACATTATATTAGTTACTAAAAACCCTTAGGACCTTGAATTAGGCACCAAAACCTAGGAAAAACCCTAAACTCTTTCTAGGTAAAACTAGGTAAAAACTAAACCTAAAAACCTAAAACTAGCTACTATACTACTCTAAACTACCAAGAAAGTACCCTAGCACCTCTAACTAACCAAGCTAGCACCCTAGCACCTCCAAGCACCCAAGAAAGGAGGTGCATCACCTCCTTGTCACCTCCTTCAACCTCTCGGCCATTCACCACTACAACCGGCCTATGGCGCCCCTTAGCTACACCATAGCTGATCTTAGTTACCTCCTAGACTTGCCACAACATCCCATAGATCTTCTTACTCAACCCCCCCCCCTCCACGACATCTAGCACCACCTTTACTTGCTCGCTACTCCTACCACGACTATAAATACCCCCTCCATTTCACTCCACACCTCTTCTCCTCTTTACCTCACATACATTCTGTATGCTAAGACCTTAGAAGCCATAGAAGTCGAGTACAAGAGCCTTGAGCCCCATCGAGTTGTGGTTTTGGCCGAGAGAAACCCTAAAAAACCCTAGCACCCTCGTTAACCCATATACGACCTAGGTAAGCCTTAACCTTGAATTTACTAGCTTTAGAACAGACCTAGGACACTTAGGAGAGACCTTAGAACACTTAAAACCCCTAGCTAGAACCTTAAACCTTGTCGTTTGCATGTTTTCATTTCATAACCCTAGTTTTAGTCAAATTGCATGTTTAAGTGATAATCTACTTGTTTTGTGCTATAAACTGAATTAGATGACTTATTTGAACATAAATACGCTAAACATAAGCTAGAAAACGTAGTTGCTTTATAAAAATATAGTTTACTAGGATTTAGGACTAGTTTTGTAAAAGTTTCCATGTATATGGGTATATATCTTAAATTCCTGAAACTATAAAGTCTAGGGACTGTTTTTGATATTTCCTAGAAGTTATTAGTGCAAGGACTCATTTTGCAAAGTTTTGAAACCTTAGGATAGAAATTAAAATAAATTATAAACTAAAAAGGACTACACTAGTACAAAAAGTTCTATTAGTCACGCATGGTCGATTTTGAAATGTCACACTGTAACATTTATACGTGACTAAATGTACCAGAATAAAATAAACAGCCACATTTGATCCGACTTGTGTGACCATTTCGGAATTCTATTGTCACACATTTGAATACTTATGTGACTAGAGGTAACTGAAAAAAAAATTTGGAATATTTAGTCACTTATAATCTGGTACGTGTGACAGATACAAATGAGTTTGAGACATTAGTCACACTATATATATACGTATGTGACAAATATATGTCACACAATTGAACAGTGTGATCAAAATCCATATATGGTCACATGAGGTAATTGTGTATGTGGCTAAATTATATAGTCAAGTTTGTCACACATTATTTAAATGTGACTGCTATTCTTTGCTGAATATTTAGCCACATAGCGTTTGAAATGTGTGACAACAAAAAAGTAAGTTTGAAGCGTTAGTCACGATATGCATTTAATAGTAACAAATATACGTCACACACTTGACGAGTGTGACCAAATGTCACATATGGTCACACTAAACCATAGAAACATGATTAAGTGTAACAAAAATTCGATACATATGGTCACGTAAGTTAATATGTGTGTCTAAAGTTTAGTGTGTGTTTGCTTGCCAAATCCTAATGTGTATAGTCACACTTAATTGAAGCACGATCATGTGACTATAGACTTTACAAAAAAACATAAAAATAAATAAATAAATATAGTCACATTGTAACTATAGGCTTTACAATAGTCACACCATATCAGAAATGTGTATCTAAATGATGTTTATGGCCACATTATAAGGGTATTATATGTGACCAATACATTCAAAATAGTCACATTGTGAAATATTCATGTGACTATTATTTATAGCAAAATGTGAAGTCAGTTATCATTAACATTGATATATATTAGTTACATTGAGTTTTTGGCTCTTTCATACATTTTGAAGATCTCATCATCTGAGTATCGCTTTAATTGAACAAGCTTCCAACCCTTCATATTGTTTAGATAGTACTCATAGTACTTCCTCTTTTGCTTAACTGTTGGACGACTGAGCACTTTTCTCTTATTTCTTTGATTGAGATAAAATTTCTTCCTTTCAGCTTCATAATTCCTCTTCCATTCATCTTTTTGTTCTTGAGTGTACTCTTGCATTTCTTCTTTTATTTGTTTCACCAGTGCAATATCAGCATCACCTTTAATCCTTTCTTCATCCCAAGAATCCAAGAGTGCTTTTGTTTTGGCCTCAGCTTCAGCGTGCTTACTTCTTTGTTCAAGTACCATCTGATTCTCCTCTGCAAATGAAGCAGCCAATTTTCTTGCAACAACTCCATCTACTTCAAGTTGCTTGTGTTTGGGCCAGTACACAAAAGGAAGATCCTTTAAAGGATCATGCTTAGGCTCTTCAACCCTAACACCTTTGCCTTTGCCCTTATAACTTGGCTCTTGTACACTCTTCTTGATTTGTTGCGTTGGTTCTCTAATCACCACACCTTTGACAGGTACTCTTGGTTGTTGTGGTGGTAGTTGTGATTGTTCTGTTGGTAGTGGTGATTGTGGCACTGCTTGTTTAAATCGTGTCTTCAATAGAATCATTGCTTCGGCCAAAGTTTCATCATCATCACTAGCAATAGGAACATTTTCATCAGCAGTATTATCCTCCTTGGCCATTGATTCGTTGTGTTTTGGTGTGTGAAAACAACAATTTATCAAAATATCAACAAACGTGAAGTTTAACTTGTCGTGAGACAAATAAACGTGAAGTAATGCAAGTAAACCGTTTAGGAAAACGATTACCTCGCAAACTTGTGAAAGTGATATTCAAATTGTGAGACCGGGAAGTGATTTCCCGGGTCGTACCCCAACGAGGTGTGAATGGAAAGCTTCGAGTGAGATTTGGATTAAAATCGTGTATGATTGGAAAAGTTATTTGGTTTTGTTATACGTTAAACTAATGAAATTGAAAATTAACGAACGAAGGTAAGAATAAATTAAGGCAACTAGAATCTAAGAAATACCTAAAACACTACGGGAAAACATAATTAGGTATCGGGAATCTTAACACGTAAATTAAATTAAAAACGTGACGTTTATTAAAAATAAACGTCAACGCGTAAAATAAAACGTGAAATTCGAGCTACCAACGTTCTACGGTTTTGCAAATAATTTTCTAACGTAATAAAAGACAAAAGAGAATTTTTAGAAAAAAAGAAAATTAATTTTTGAATACAAATTCTATTTATCACTAATTAAAAACTAGTTAACACAAATTAAATTCTAATAAATAAACTACAATTGCTAAAAAGATGAGACTTTTTCAGGAAATTATTTTATACTAATTGTAACTTAAGAAAAATGTCAAATCAGGAATTGCTTGTACCCATAAGCTATAATAAGCTCAAACAGTGAAATAAGCTTATAAGGCCCAAAAGAAAGTTCTACTTTAAAACAATTAAAGAAACAAGTCTTATAAGAAAAGTCACCAGGGAAGAGTTGGTTAAGTGTGTGGTGTTGTGTCTATGGGCAAGCGTGAGGTCTGGGGTTCGAGACCCATTTTTTGCAACTTTGTTGTTATATATATTTTTTTTAATTTTCTTCTTGTTCAAAATCAACACAAACTCAACCCCTTATTAAAACTGATTCGACCAACAACCTTTTTTAGACAACTTGATTCAACACAAACTACACTTTTTAAACAACTTTATACTTTTTCAAATAAATTTAATGAGCAAAAGAACCTTAGCTTTTAGCAATAGTAATCATAACAAGATCGAAATTAATAACAAGTTTAACAAGATCGATGAGAGCTAAAGCCAATGACTGAGTGGAGTCGAAGTATCAGTTCAAAAGAAAAAAAAAAACAAGTTCTAAATTACGGCACGATGTAATCTCTACATAAGCTACCATGGGCAAACAAAAGCAATATTCCAAAGACTACCTAAGAGACTAAATTATACCTCCTAATTCCTACAGATTACAACTCTAAGTGACATCTACGTTTTTGCAATAACTGATGCAGGGGAAATTCAAATTTTTACTTTCTCACAACTCGACCACTTAACCCAGATTATAACCACTCTAAAGCAACTAGTTTAAACCCTTTGCATACCCTGACATCCACTAAAATGCAGTCAACACTTATGATCCAAACACTCTTATCTTAACTAATCTTTACAATTTCAAAGCAAAACATTAACTAATGAGAAATTATGTTAAATTTAACCATATAATAGCTAGACTAAAAGCAAATAAGCAGAGGCTAACAACTCAAATTAACAAACTCAGATTCATTCAAGTTAAAAGAATATAAAGCCTACTTGTTATCCGAGCAAGGATGTTTCTGAGACGAAGATTCAAGGACCACCTATATGCTCCCATGAGCTCTAAACCAACTCCCATCCAAGCTGCTTCATGTAATTTTTTTCTTTTCCGATTCTTTTTTCTTTTTTTCTTTTTTTTTTTGTTTATACCTTTTTCTTGCTTTTATCTCACTCAACTTAAAATTAATCAAGAACACCCAAGCAGAATATTAAGCTACAGAAGATAGAAACTCAAAATTCGATTTTCATTAAAACTTAAAAACTCGGATTACAACTAAAACTTTCAAAACTACCATAAAAACAGAAATTAGATAAAAAAAAATTAATTCGAATGCTAAAATTAATTTTTAAAACAGAAGTTACAAGAGAAAAAAGAAGGATGCCATTGAAGGCTTACATCATTCCTATTTATACTATACTAAGAAGAAGTAGGTACACATTTTTGGTCTTCTTCTTTGTCTTCATCAGCTTGTGCTCTTCTTGGTCAAACCCTTGATTTATCTTGAACTCATCCTAGCCCTTGACTCCATTTTGGCGCCCATTTGAAGTTGAGGATTGCCACCATGGCATGCTGTGACTGGCTCGAAGGAGTTAGGTACCACTTGAGGGGGTTTAGTGGGATTGGGGAGAGGGTTTTGATGGTGATGGGGAGAGATGGTGATGGTTGTTTGGCCTGATGTGATCACGAGGTGGGGATTTGGGTGATGTTATTTTATTCAGGGAGGTTGAGTGGGAGAGATGGGGGAGGGTGTTCGTTTAATTAGGGTTAGGGTAGAGATGGTTATTAAACGAACCAGATAAGAAGGGGGTGGGCTTGGAGAGCAATTTGGGCTTGGGTGGTGTTTGTTTTAAAAGTGGGCTAAGTGAGTGATTTATTTAAATGGTGGGATTGGGTTAACAATCACAAAGGGTACGTTTGGTTTTGTAAAATTTAGTCAACAAGGGTTAGCTTTGCAATTCATCCAAAGTTTAGGGACTGAAATTGCACTCTTCCAAAAGTATTACAAGGACTATTCATGCCATATCACAATTTCATAAGCCCTTGTTTAATTTATTTTTCAATTTTTGAAAACCCAGGGACTATAATTGCCAATTTGCAAAATACAGGGACCAAACATGTGATTTTCCAAAAGTTTTTACCCAAAGATCATTTGTGGTTTATTTTTGACTTTTAAAAGCGAGAGTTGACTTTTCTTTGAAAATGATTGACCAGGGACTAGTTTTGTAAAATTTTGAAAGTCGGGGGACTGAAATTGCCAAATATGTAACTTTTGTTCGTTTTTCGTTTGTTTTCACTTGTTTTGCATAAGAAACATATAAAATACGATCTTTGGGATTTTCTTCGCATTTTGGTGCGTTTTTGAGTATTTTTGATCGTTTTGCAGCTTATATTTGACTCAAAATGATGAGTATTTACACACTCATCAATCCCCCACACTAAACTATTGCTAGTCCCTAGCAATCTTTTTGAGAAAAATTAATGGATTTGAAGTCTCTTTACCAAAAGCCATTACTTCTGGAGTAGCCAGGTGTAAGAACTGTGGCTCACCTGATAGCCGTGTGATTTTGAGCAAACCACCAGCTTTCAGCGGATTTGATTTGTCTTTACCAGGAGCCGTTTGCTCCTGGACTAGCCAACTCTTGATGGAACAGTTAACATCTTGGTGAGTTGATTACCAATTATGGTTTTTCCACAGCCTTTACCACAAGCCATAATCTTGCGGGCTAGCCAACTCATTAGCTTTTGAGGATGATGGGGAGTTGAGGAACCATACAATTTTTGGCAAATTGCAAGCCGTAAACGGATTTGAGTTATCTTTACCAAGAGCCGTTTGCTCCTGGATTAGCCAATCCCTTTTGTCGTTTAGACAAGGCGAATTGATAACCACAAAAATTTTGAAATAAAGTGAAAAATTTTGGCCTAAAAATTGGGGTACTAGACGGTATATTTTGATAAAATTCGCTAGAATTTTCCCCTCCCCCACACTTAGAGTTGAATATTGTCCTCAATATTCAAAGTCCCGGCAAGTATGCCAAAATTTTGAATGAAAGACGAGAATATTAAAAGCTAACTGTGGGAATGTCATTTGTATTTTTCACTTTATTTATTCGAACACAATTTTTTTTTTTTTTTTTTTTTTTTTTTTTTTTTTTTTTTGAAATAAGATATATACAACTCAAGTAGCTGCAGGGGGTGGCCACTCCCCCACACTAGGGTGTTAGAAAATAGGAGGAAATCAGATACACGGGTGAAAACCCGTGTTTGTTACTTGTTTTTGTTTATCGAGTCGCTAGCTTGACTCGATCCCCGAATTCATTTGTCCTTGGGGAAGCATGATGTGGAAGAGACAATCTCCATCGGACTTTCATTCAAGATGTTTGGACAAACATTTGAAGTACGTGAAAGTTCCACACCGATGAGATAAGTACCCGGTTCAAAATAATGGTACATGAAAATGCCGGGGTCAAAGATAGTGTCTTCAGTCCCGAAGGAGTGAAGAAGAGAGGACGTCACGGGATAGGTGAAGAAAAGAAAGAAACTCATGATGAAAATCATGATTAACTCGTCATCACCCACGGGAGAATCCATAATTTCTAGATTATGAATCTCACCATTTAAACTTGCTTGATCAAGACATATCCCGGGTGTGTCATGATCAAAATGGAAGTTATCATATTCCGGTGGAGATATGATATGAGTGAGTTCACCGGAGAACTCCTCGCTAAGAGAATCAATCACAAGATGTAAATCTGTGAACTCATGTTCCGATATAAACTCATCACAATCCTCAATCTGAGTACCAAATATTGGATTATCAGAAATCAAGGTGAATTCGGATTCGAATTCAAATAGAGGATTGGTGAGAGTTGTTTTGAATGTTTCAGGAACAAAGTGATTAATATTCTCACTTGGACTGCTGGGATAAGAAGTGAGTGACTGATCATGATAGAGGAGACTTTCAATTTCTCCAAGATCGGCTTCAAAGTCAACGAGATCATCGTCACTTCCCGTTGGAAGTGGATTGATGTGAGTGAGTTCATCGGCGAACTCCTCAAGAAGATGATCAGCATCAGAATGTAGAACTGATGCCTCAACATACTCGATGTCTCCATGAGATGTACAATCATCATTAAAATCTGAGAAAGTCTCAAAATGATCGTTTGAACACTCAAGAGGGGAAAGTAAATCACACATATGGTCCAAAGTTCCCTGTGACTCTCTCGGGATTGGGACAAGGATCTCAACACTAGACTTTATTAATTCCTCCGATTCCTTATTAGGAACAGTGTCAAGGTGCTCATCCCCCATGTTCAGAGAGTGAGTGTGAACTTCGGGTGTGACAAAAACAGACTGAGGGAGTTGAGAGGAGCTAGCATTCATGGATTGCACGAGTTCCATTTGATCATCTGCTAGTAATTTCTCCGTCACATCATTTTCTCCCTGATTTTTCACGGAAGGAACCACAACTGATGAATCTGATGAGCCTTGACGAATATCAAGGGTATCTTCATCATCACTATTGTTGTTGTCATCGTCATCGTTATCGTAGATGATAGTTTTACGCATTCGAAGTCTTACTCTAGCTGCTTCTTCAGCTTTTTCGGCTAGTATTTCTTTGTAAGACTTCGGACGAGGTTCTTCCGGAGCAGGTTTGTTAACCAAATCCTCAAGAGCATTTAAGACATTTTGCAAAAGTTCTTGAGGAAATGGTTGAGGTTGTGTTTCACAAGTTTGGTATTGTGGAGGTTGATCGTGATAATTGTTGTCACAAGAAAAAAGATTCGTAGTGTGACAATCGGTGCTAAAATGTGGACCTCCACAATACTCACAACCGTATTGTTGTGAAGTTGGTGCATTTTGAAACGATTCGGCATTGGAATTTTGATAACACGGATTATACTCATATGAAATGAAATTATTTTGTGGCTCATTGCAAAAGCTAGGATTAGAATCGTAATCGAATGAATTACTCGAACCACAAAACAAACAACTTCCGTTTTGAATATCATTACCACATCGTTCACACGTGCACCAACGACATGGTTGACCGAAAAGTGGCTCACCACAACCGACGCAAGGAATAAAAGATTGCCTTAGAGAAGGAATCGGGTCATTCAAAGAATCGACAAAATAATTCGAATGATTATCAAGTCTCGAAGAATATTTTGAAAAATCCGGAGATGGGACAAGTGGTATGCTCTGAGAGCTAGGAATTTCTACCACTTCCGTTATGGTCCCCGGTTTTTGTTCTTGATAAACGTGATGATCAGGCAAGTCGTTTATTTCAGTCACCGTTTTAAGCTCAGTACGTTTACTTGATAAACTTCGAATCGTAAATTGTGAGAGTTGTGGATCGACTCTTGACGGTTTGCCATTCATAGTTCGTATTTCGGGATGTGAGGGGAAGTCGGAAGAATTTTGAGAATCATTGAAAGCATTTGGATTTGCTTTGCACCATTTACAAAATCCGTCCCTAATATTACTTCCACACCGCTCACACCCACACTTGTAACAACGAAGATCGTCATCCACCGGACTATTACAATGAAAACAGTTATAGTCGAGTGATGACATAAGAATTAAACATTAACGAGGGATGAGAAGGAAGAATTAAATGGTAGGAGACGAAGATTATTTTTGGTTTTTTCGAAAAGCACAACAATTAAAACAATACCACTCGTAAAGACAGGGGAACTTAAACCAATAATCACAAACGCAAGGTTATCTTCTAAGGAAAAACGCACAAAGGAGCGGGAGAGAAGAATGGATCTCTCACTGGGCGAATTTCGTTGGATCGCCACATACCGTTTCGACTCCTCTTAAAGTGTGTTTTTCGTTTAAAAGTTTTCCAAAACGCAAGTGATACAAAGGCAAGTTTTGATCTTTTGTTTGGGAACTTATTATGGTCACACCCCCAGTTGGTAGGTGTTCTGCCTTGGTTTGCGGTGGTAAGATTTTAATGTTGTATTTATTAAACAATGAAACGGGAAAATCTTTTTGTGTTTTTCTTTATCTTATATAGATATAATACATATACTAGAAACAAAAGAAAAATATTTTTGGTTTTTTATACGTTTTATAAAAGCGTAACTTCTTGCGAAGGTTCTACAAGACTAATCGTCTAAACCTTCTCGAGACTTTCGACACACAGCCTCCCCGGCAGCGGCGCCATTTGATTCTTTGTGTTTTGGTGTGTGAAAACAACAATTTATCAAAATATCAACAAACGTGAAGTTTAACTTGTCGTGAGACAAACAAACGTGAAGTAATGCAAGTAAACCGTTTAGGAAAACGATTACCTCGCAAACTTGTGAAAGTGATATTCAAATTGTGAGACCGGGAAGTGATTTCCCGGGTCGTACCCCAACGAGGTGTGAATGGAAAGCTTCGAGTGAGATTTGGATTAAAATCGTGTATGATTGGAAAAGTTATTTGGTTTTGTTATACGTTAAACTAATGAAATTGAAAATTAACGAACGAAGGTAAGAATAAATTAATCTAAGGCAACTAGAATCTAAGAAATACCTAAAACACTACGGGAAAACATAATTAGGTATCGGGAATCTTAACACGTAAATTAAATTAAAAACGTGACGTTTATTAAAAATAAACGTCAACGCGTAAAATAAAACGTGAAATTCGAGCTACCAACGTTCTACGGTTTTGCAAATAATTTTCTAACGTAATAAAAGACAAAAGAGAATTTTTAGAAAAAAAGAAAATTAATTTTTGAATACAAATTCTATTTATCACTAATTAAAAACTAGTTAACACAAATTAAATTCTAATAAATAAACTACAATTGCTAAAAAGATGAGACTTTTTCAGGAAATTATTTTATACTAATTGTAACTTAAGAAAAATGTCAAATCAGGAATTGCTTGTACCCATAAGCTATAATAAGCTCAAACAGTGAAATAAGCTTATAAGGCCCAAAAGAAAGTTCTACTTTAAAACAATTAAAGAAACAAGTCTTATAAGAAAAGTCACCAGGGAAGAGTTGGTTAAGTGTGTGGTGTTGTGTCTATGGGCAAGCGTGAGGTCTGGGGTTCGAGACCCATTTTTTGCAACTTTGTTGTTATATTTTTTTTTTTTTTTTAATTTTCTTCTTGTTCAAAATCAACACAAACTCAACTCCTTATTAAAACTGATTCGACCAACAACCTTTTTTAGACAACTTGATTCAACACAAACTACACTTTTTAAACAACTTTATACTTTTTCAAATAAATTTAATGAGCAAAAGAACCTTAGCTTTTAGCAATAGTAATCATAACAAGATCGAAATTAATAACAAGTTTAACAAGATCGATGAGAGCTAAAGCCAATGACTGAGTGGAGTCGAAGTATCAGTTCAAAAGAAAAAAAAAAACAAGTTCTAAATTACGGCACGATATAATCTCTACATAAGCTACCATGGGCAAACAAAAGCAATATTCCAAAGACTACCTAAGAGACTAAATTATACCTCCTAATTCCTACAGATTACAACTCTAAGTGACATCTACGTTTTTGCAATAACTGATGCAGGGGAAATTCAAATTTTTACTTTCTCACAACTTGACCACTTAACCCAGATTATAACCACTCTAAAGCAACTAGTTTAAACCCTTTGCATACCCTGACATCCACTAAAATGCAGTCAACACTTCTGATCCAAACACTCTTATCTTAACTAATCTTTACAATTTCAAAGCAAAACATTAACTAATGAGAAATTATGTTAAATTTAACCATATAATAGCTAGACTAAAAGCAAATAAGCAGAGGCTAACAACTCAAATTAACAAACTCAGATTCATTCAAGTTAAAAGAATATAAAGCCTACTTGTTATCCGAGCAAGGATGTTTCTGAGACGAAGATTCAAGGACCACCTATATGCTCCCATGAGCTCTAAACCAACTCCCATCCAAGCTGCTTCATGTAATTTTTTTCTTTTCCGATTCTTTTTTCTTTTTTTCTTTTTTTTTTGTTTATATCTTTTTCTTGCTTTTATCTCACTCAACTTAAAATTAATCAAGAACACCCAAGCAGAATATTAAGCTACAGAAGATAGAAACTCAAAATTCGATTTTCATTAAAACTTAAAAACTCGGATTACAACTAAAACTTTCAAAACTACCATAAAAACAGAAATTAGATAAAAAAAATTAATTCGAATGCTAAAATTAATTTTTAAAACAGAAGTTACAAGAGAAAAAAGAAGGATGCCATTGAAGGCTTACATCATTCCTATTTATACTATACTAAGAAGAAGTAGGTACACATTTTTGGTCTTCTTCTTTGTCTTCATCAGCTTGTGCTCTTCTTGGTCAAACCCTTGATTTATCTTGAACTCATCCTAGCCCTTGACTCCATTTTGGCGCCCATTTGAAGTTGAGGATTGCCACCATGGCATGCTGTGACTGGCTCGAAGGAGTTAGGTACCACTTGAGGGGGTTTAGTGGGATTGGGGAGAGGGTTTTGATGGTGATGGGGAGAGATGGTGATGGTTGTTTGGCCTGATGTGATCACGAGGTGGGGATTTGGGTGATGTTATTTTATTCAGGGAGGTTGAGTGGGAGAGATGGGGGAGGGTGTTCATTTAATTAGGGTTAGGGTAGAGATGGTTATTAAACGAACCAGATAAGAAGGGGGTGGGCTTGGAGAGCAATTTGGGCTTGGGTGGTGTTTGTTTTAAAAGTGGGCTAAGTGAGTGATTTATTTAAATGGTGGGATTGGGTTAACAATCACAAAGGGTACGTTTGGTTTTGTAAAATTTAGTCAACAAGGGTTAGCTTTGCAATTCATCCAAAGTTTAGGGACTGAAATTGCACTCTTCCAAAAGTATTACAAGGACTATTCATGCCATATCACAATTTCATAAGCCCTTGTTTAATTTATTTTTCAATTTTTGAAAACCCAGGGACTATAATTGCCAATTTGCAAAATACAGGGACCAAACATGTGATTTTCCAAAAGTTTTTACCCAAAGATCATTTGTGGTTTATTTTTGACTTTTAAAAGCGAGAGTTGACTTTTCTTTGAAAATGATTGACCAGGGACTAGTTTTGTAAAATTTTGAAAGTCGGGGGACTGAAACTGCCAAATATGTAACTTTTGTTCGTTTTTCATTTGTTTTCACTTGTTTTGCATAAGAAACATATAAAATACGATCTTTGGGATTTTCTTTGCATTTTGGTGCGTTTTTGAGTATTTTTGATCGTTTTGCAGCTTATATTTGACTCAAAATGATGAGTATTTACACACTCATCAGCCATTTCTGCACTTGCACCAGCAGTAGAATCTCCCATGCCTTTGATTGTTGCTTCCATAACAACCTCATTACCTTGATTATCAACAACCATATACTCATCATCATTCTCACCAGAATCCGCATCCATATCCAGACCAATGTCATCACCAGCAGCAGAACTATCAAAATTTTCCATAGCTTCCCCTGAATCCTTGGTTGCATTCCTCCCCTATTTGGGATCATCCTCCTCCAAACTTATGCTTTCAGATGAACTAATCCTTTGTCTTGTGCCCACTTTTTTCAGTCTTTTGAATGACCTGGTTCTTGACCCCTTTTGACCTCCCAATTGCTTAACCCTCAGCTTCAAACCTGTAATTACATCCCCCTGAGTATCTGTGATTTGTTGTAGGCCAAGAACCTCTTCTTTAAGTTTGGTATATTTAACCATCAATTCTTTAACAAAATCCATCTCTTCCTTACCACTTTTATCCTCATCACTTGCATTGTCCCCCTTGGTTTCTTGGCACCTGCGGTTTCCTTCACCTGAATCAGTTCCATTGGAACTTGATTCATTATAAGTTCTTGAACCTTCACCCTTCTTATGTTAACCTAGTTCCAACATTGCTTGAAACAATGGTTTAACTATGACAGGAAAGTTCTTACCCTTTCTCTTCATGTTAGAAAAGACCTTTTTAATATGAGAGTGAATAGGATAAACCTTGTCGTGAACTTTCTTATTTGTAAACTGTTTGTCCATAAGAAGTTGCAAAAATCTTGTATATAAGTAATGTTGGTTTGAAGAATTATCCAAGGCTTTAACCACATGATCAAAAATTAATTTTGAAAAATTGAATTTTTCTTTATTTTTTGCCAAACATATAAGGGCAGAAGCCATGTTACTACTAAACTCATTCCAACCAGTAGTCTTTGGGCTAAGACACTGTAACAAAGTATGAATTAAGAATTTCCACTGTGGGGGAAAGCCACCTTTATTAAATTTCAAAGAATCATTTTTTCTTACATACCCCATCTCTTGAAGGGTTTCAAAAATTGTGGAGTCTGGAAGATTCTCAATTCCATTAAGATCTCCTAGATGAAGAAACTCTCTAACAGATGCCTCTGTAACAATAATCTTCTGCCCATCCACACAGGCATGAATCTGTACTTCCTCATCAATAGTTTTGACCTTTGAAGTAGCCCAAAACTGTTTGATGTTGGAAACATATACAGTAGGGTTAACTGTAATGCATACCTAATATGAGTAGCATTGAGAAAATCAACAACTTCAGTGAACTCTTCATTCTCCTTGGTGGGCTTTTGCAAGAATGCAATCATGTTATGCTTGTTGGAAAAAGACAGAGTCGACATTGTGAAATTTGAAAATTGTGTAGGGTTTTGCTGGGAATTGCAATTAATTGATAAAATCAAACAGTGGTTTTATGTTTGATAGAGTTTTGATCGGATAAAAACATTTATGTGAAACTGTGAATGATTGAAGTGTACAAACCCTTAACCATTCATATTTCTAAAACAGTACCCTGCACTCTCAAAAATAGCAGAACAACCCTTAGCCGGACTAAGTTAGGCTTAGCAGCACTAAAATATGCCTAGCAACACTAAGTCAGTTTCCACTCGAAACGGCTTACTTTTTAGGACTCCGGCACTTTTCTCAGCTTATCTTGCAAAATATTAGTCCCAAAAACACAAAACCTAACTCATTACCCGAATCACAATAATCACATCATCAATTACAGTTAGCAATACAATTTATAACTAGCAACATTAACACATCATTTCTGGATTTTAACAATTTGACATACTGCTTTTATCCAAGAAAGCAAAAACACTTTTGACAGTTTGACATCACAATCAACCATACAAGGTCTCAAAATTTTCATTGATATTTTTTAAAAGATACAACCATTCATAAAAGCTGCAAACATAAATATAATTAATTTTCCTACCTAGATACTAAAGATA
Organism: Artemisia argyi; assembly: GCA_030686995.1. NCBI lineage: Eukaryota > Viridiplantae > Streptophyta > Magnoliopsida > Asterales > Asteraceae > Artemisia > Artemisia argyi. Next base: position 95,787,168 of record CM060709.1, on the reverse strand, counting down.
CTAAAAACATAAAAACATCATCATTAAAAACTGCTTCACTCCATTTCACACCAACTTGTTAAAACCAGAGCGCTCTACTCCCTGCGTTGCATCCTTTTCCTTTCCAGGAGATATTGAAACTTAATTTCAAGATCGGTAATCCTGTTTTCCAGATTTAACGGGTCTGCAAATGCAAACCCATCTTGTTGACCCCCTTGGGTTTGATGCTCCACCACATTTTGATGCTCCATCACATTTTGCTGCTGATCCTCTTCATTTTGCTGCTCCACCACATTTTACTGCGCATCCTCTTCATTTTGCTGCTCCACCACATTTTGCTACGCATCCTGTTGATCCTCCTCATCCTCTTCATCTTCTTCCTCCACCTCCACATCATTCAGTCCCCAACGCTCATCCCAGTAAAAGTCTTGTCTATGCAGCCATTTCAAAATTATTGACCTCATCCACGTATCTACATGCCTGTATGACCCATATTCGTAAACGGGATCATACCCGAAATGATTAAACACTGCGTCCCATAGCAAACTGTTGTTTAATACCCACTTGTACTCTTTTACATTATTTTGAAAGTTACCATTTGCTGCCATTATTGAAATTTTCTTTGAAAGTGATATATGTGTTTGTGTGTGTTATTTGATATATATATATATATATATATATATATATATATATATATATATATATATATATATATATATATACAATAGAGAGGTATAAATAGGCTGGAGAGGTATATGAACGGTTCCCAAGACTTTTGGCGGGAAAAGGGATCGACCAAAGGCGCCTAAATCATACTGTGAAATGAAGATATTTTAAAACTGTTCCTAAAGATAAGGAATTAAGTGTGGTACGCAAAAGTCTCCAATTTCCTTTTACCAAGTCTTGACTTACCAAGTACAATGAGTTGATGCAATAACTACTTGTATCTCATGCTTTATGAATAATAAACTTCCAAACTCAATATTTCCAACAATGATTTGGGATCGGGTTTTGACCCGAGGGAATAAATGTTTGATCGTGACTAGAAGAAAACTTATGTTATGTTTCTTTAAGTTTAATGTTTTTGTGTTCAAAGAAAACTTATGTTATGTTTCTTTGTTAATCAAGTTATCGATTGCTATATTATGATGCTTTGTTGTTAAAAGTCAAACAAAGATTGTCAAACTTGATTGTCATTTGCAAAAGTCAAAGAGTCTCCCAGTGAATTTGGGCAATTCCGGGTAATTACTATCAAAAGATAACTAATAGCCAATCATGATTGTCACTTTGGGTAATTTTTGGTAGTTTTGTGCCTGTACATTCATTTGCATAAGGTCAAACAAGATAGTCAAATTGTGCCATTTTGGGTAATTACTGCCAAAAGATATCGAGTAGCCAAAAGATCAAGATCAGTTAAATTTACAAGCAAACACTTAAGCATTCACCATAAAGATGGGGTACATGAGCCACTACAAACCACACAATCTAGCCATAAACACTATACTACTTCAGTGCAAGTACCAAAGAAACCACAACTGCAAAAACACAAAGTGTTGACTTCCAAAAACTAACTTTCTTTAAGGCATTTGTCAACTCTGCCTCCAATTCTTCAATCCTTCTTTGACGATTAACTTCAATTTGAACCTGACGCCTTTGATTGGGAATCAGTTTTCTATACATCTCAAACAAATGCATCTTGTACCAATCACATTCCTCCTCTGGATCATACTAATCAAATTGTTCACATTTCTTCGTACCCGATTTCTAAAATAAAAAGAAAATGTAGTATATTAAACATTAAACTTAATAATCTTTAAACTAAACATATCTGATAACTTACCCATCAATTTTGGCAGTAAATGAAATGTCGAGCAGGGTTAGATGGTGTCCAAGATGTTACCACCATTGCTGGCCTATCACATTTGCAGTAATCTTCACAAAGATAAGACAACATGAGTTAGTTTGATTTTGATTTGGGATTTGTTATGATTTTTTAGAGTGTGTTAAATTAGGGTTTATGTGAAAGGGAATTGATTTGCACACTTTATAAATTGATTGGGAGATACTTGTACAGTATTAAACACTCTGCTTCAACCGCTTGCACATTGAGTGTGCAAATAACTTTTTCGAGTGTGCAAATCATTAGCCGTATGTATAACAGAAGATCAAAAATTGACGGCCATTAATCCTTATTTGGGTCAATCGGGCCGACCCCGTACCCGAGTTAGCCAAATATTTTCAACCCGATACGGGACCCTATTTAGTATTTGGGATACTCGGGTTGACCCGAATCACCCGAATAAAAATGAGAAGGACATATGGAAATGAAAAAATCGTACAAAAATGTACGAAAACGTAATAAACGTTTCATAACGTTTTAATACAGAGGAAAACATTCAGAAAAGCTTAGAACATATGAAACGAGCAAAAATTGCCGAAAACATTCAAAATGGATGAAATCGGTCAAAAAGGGTAGCAATCAGTCGTAGTCGGACTAAAACAGTCTAGATCCGTCGTAATCTGTCAAAAATTGTCAACGTCGGTCGAAAACTAGCGACATCGATCAAAATCGATTGAAAACGGTCAAAAAGGGACGAAAAACATTACAAACGGATGAAAACGTAAAAAAAATACAAAACGTATAAAATGTTGTATAGTATTTGTCTTAGTTTACAAAATCCAATGCACATGACCCATGAACCATGTTAATTACCCATTGTCGATAACCAATCATTTATTGGTCGATAACATATATGATGTGACCAGTGATAACCTAATGCATATGACCCATATGATGTCAAATACCCATTATTGAATGTGACCACTGATAACCTAATGCATATGACCCATGACCCATGTGAATTAGCCATTATCACCGGTCATGCATGGGTTGCACCGGCTTGGTAGGTGTATAGTATAATTATATATAGTGTGAATTGAATGTTATATGAATTGTATTTGAAGTTATTAAAGGCGGTCATGCATGGGTTACACCGGCTTGGTAGGTGTATACCGTTTGTCACAGACACTAATAAGAAGCAAGTATGCAAGGACCTCCCGATCATGTTATCCAGGATTGAGAAAGTTTGAACTCGGTTTGAGCTTGATCACTCAAAAAACTCGGTTTATTTGTAAAGGTGTGTTCTCTTACACAAATTAAAATTGAAATATAATCTAATAATCGAATTTGGCTCACCTTCGGCTCAAAAATCTCGATACCAAGGTTTTCAAGATCGGGATCATATCCTACTTAGGATCGATTTTATCTTTGCAAGATCGAGATCGTAAGATCGTATCGGGATCTTAAGATCCTACCATAATGCATTTTTTTAAGTATCATTTGTAATATTATACAAATTTATAAATTATTATACACATAAACACAAAATTATATAAATGTTTCATAGAAATGTTGTCCTAAATTATGGTTATGAAATGTATAAGAAGATTATAACATGTTGTTTTTTCAATTTTACAAAACACAATTCATAAATTTGTAGTTTTTTAGTTTTCTAGTTTGAGAAAAGTAAGATCGGATCGGATTAGATCCTAAGATCCTATGGTCAGGATCGGGTTCCTATACGATCTTAAGCTTTCAAAGATCCTACATAAGATCCGGATCGTTCTTGCTTTGTAGTATCGTAAAATCGTAAGATCCTAAGATCAGAATCGGGATCCTGACGACCATGCTCGATACATTTATAATTAACTATTTACACTTAGTACGCTTACATACAATATATATATATATATATATATATATATATATATATATATATATATATATATATATATATATATATATATATATATATATATATATATATATATATATATATATATATATATATATATATATATAACATATGCTATATCACTTACAAGCTCGAACACTCAACAATAACTCGAGTCAAACTTTTATAAGGTTGAGCTCAACTCATTAAACATTTAACTTCATTTGATAGGCTTGAGCTTGAGCTCAAAGCTCGATAAGAATCAGCTCGAACGAACTCTAGTTACTCGACAAAAGCTCAAATCATTTTACTGATAAGATCTTGAGCTTTTCACGAGCGGCTCGGCTCATTTCCGCCTCTTATAAAAGCAAAAAATTAAGATACTTCATGTGTTAAATTTATATGTAATATTTTACATGTCCCCTTACTTAATTGCCTAAAATAAAATTTCCCTTTTAACTTTTCCAAATAGTCTGCCTAAATTTTTTCCCCAAATTTAAATTGCCCCTCCACTTAATTTCATTGAACCTGCCAATGTTTTTCAATACTCCATCCCAAATATACATCCACCAAAACTAGATCTGGTCTTCTTCTATTTCTTCAACACTCTCCTCACCAACGCCACCGCTCGCACCACCACAACTCTCGCACCAAGACCATCGCTAAGGCCCAATCCAATGACATGTTTGGCGGTACTCCAGTCCAGCTCGATCGGTAAATTTTACTTTTTTTCTCGATGATAAGTACCGACATAGCATCTTCCAGAACATCAGTCTCTCTCAAAACACACACACACACACAGTGTGCGTAAGTCTGGTGATGATAGGACAAGTGTATTGTTGGGATCATACTTTTTTATTTAGTCAAGTCTCGGTTATTACCTTTTGTAATAGGTTGCTTAGTTATTTATTTCATTATGTTTTATGTTACAAGGCTTAAGTATTAAAGCCCTATGGGCTTGAAAGCCCACGTTTAGTAAGATGAGGGAGGAAGGGAGTGTTGCCCTACTCCTCCCCGTATAAATATCAAGCTTATGTAAACATTTCATTTTGTTGGTTATTTGAATACACTAGTGAAACTCTTGTTCTTACTTTTCTCTCATTTCTTATAATCAACCATCTCTCATTCTCATCTTATTTCTTTCATTATCATACTTGTGTTTACATAAATGGTGACCTAACAAGTGGTATCATTCGCCTAATAGAGATTGAAGTGTTGTTCTTGGATTGAACGTGGGGTTTAAGGTGTTCTTTTGCTTCTTTCTTTGTTTCTTACACTCAACTCTTGAAGCTTGGATAAGTTTTAAGGTTAATATAGTGTTTAGAAGCTTAGATTTTGCATAAAGTTTTGATTTTTAAGGTTTTTTTCTACACAAAATCTTCAATAGTTAGTGTTTTCTAAGTATTTTTGAAGTTATTTGATCAAAAGTACCTTATTTCTAAGCATTTTTCTTCAAACATTTGAGATTTTTCAAGTTACTGACCACCTTACGCGTAACTTACGTGAATAGTACGATTCTAAAGTTGTCAACAGTACTTTTTGTCCTTTCTACGAGTAACTTTTGGTCAAAACCCTTTTCTTACGAGTAACATAGGTCAAAACCCTGTTCTTACGAGTAACTTTGGAAGTCTACGCCTAAATCCTATGCTTAAGTCAGTTTCCTACGCCTAAGTCCTACACTGAAGACCCATCCTACGCATAAGACACCTTTTCTATGCAGAAGTTCTATTCTTACGCATAAGAATTCATCTTACGCGTAAGTTGCCAGAATCTACGCTTAAGTTTCATCAAAGGTCTTCTCATTGTGTTACGGTGACTCAGTACTTCCCTAACTTGGACAAGTTAGTGGAATACTTCGACTTCGGTTATCTTTCAAGCTTGGATAAGTTTGAAAGATTTGTTTGGTTGTTTAACCTTATGCATAAGTCTAAACTTACGCATAACCTAAAAGTTTACGCATAAGAACTCAACTTACCCCAGGAATTTTGAACTTAACCAAAGGAACGTGCATTTCAATCTTCTACAAAGATCCATTACTACACAAGTGTTTAAAGATGTCTCAACCACCACATTACTACTTCTCTAATCCTCAGCAACAAGATCAGCAGTATCAGCAACAACAATACCATCAGCAACAATCATATCAACAACCTTCACAATCACACTTTCATCAACAACAACCGTTTAATCAACAACCACAATATCTCATGATGCAACAACATCAAATCATTCCTCAACAACAACCATATCAAATGTCACAACAAAACACTCAGTTTTCCTCCAAACAACCTCACTGGTTTGATAGAATGTGTGAAGTTATTACAACTCAACAATCCAGACATGAGGTAGGATCACTTGAAACACCTCCAATGCTAACACCTGGGAACTATGTTCAATGGTCAAGTCGATTCTTACGGTTTCTTGAACTAAAGAAACCTCATGGGAAATTCTTGAAGCAAGTGATACTTGAAGGACCATTTGAGTGGCCAACAAGATTTGAAATTGGTGATCTAACTGCTGATCCTCCACGTCCTCCTGGTGATAGACCTCTTCCAGAATCTCAACTCACAAAAGAACAGAAACTACATCGTGAAGCTGATGAGTATGCAATGGCTTATATACTTCAAGGTATACCTAATCAAATTTATCGAAGTGTCGATGCTCAGAAAACAGCCAAAGCTATGTGGGAACATGTTCATCTCCTTATGGAAGGCACTCAATTGAACAAAGATGATATAGAATCCAAACTCTACATGGAATACACTGACATCACAATTGAACCAGGAGAGTCACTTGAATCCTACTATCATCGTTTCACAAATGTGGTCAATGATCTGGAACATCACAAAATCACAGTACCAAGGATTGCAGTAAACTCCAAATTCGTTGGTAGTCTTGGCCCGGATTGGCATAAATATGGACATTTGTTCGTCAAACAAAAAATCTTCATGATGCACCATACGGTTTGTTGTATGATTTTCGGAAACATCATGAACCTGAAGTTGAAAAAGATCGAGCTCTACGAGGAGGATACACACCAACACCAACACCAAATTCTTTGGCTCTCATAGCTCAATCTCCCTATGCTCCACCACCAATGTCAAATCATGCATATGTTCAAGAGCAGAACTACTTCAATCATCCACAGTCTTCTACCTCGAACCAAATGGTCCCTTATGATTCATCTCCACAGAATGCTTCTACTCAACTTGTTCCATTAAACAACAATGATGCATCATATTACTCAAACTCCAATAACGATGACGATGATGACTTTAATACGTTGAATCAGGGACTTGCTTTTATTGCTCGTGCTTTTAGCAAATTATCCAACAAAACAAACAATCGTCAACGTTCATCTTCTAACACAAGGAATCAAGTTGTTGTCAATGATGGAAGGGTGGAAATTCAGAATCGTAATTATGGTAGATCTGGTTCAGGAAATTCTTAAGGAAATTTTGGGAATGGTCAGCGGTATAGTAACAATGAAGGGCTCAGGAACAACTCAGGATCTTCTCAGCAAAGGTCTGAACCAGTTGCAACTAGGAACTCCAACTCAGGGAATGCAGTATGGTGCTATAACTGTAATGAACAAGGTCATATAGTGACAGCATGTCCCAAACCGAGAACACGGGGTAGTAAGTTTCACAAGCAGGCATTACTCATGGCTCTTCAAGATGAAAAGATGGACATTTCCCTGAACAAGATAACAACTTCATGGCAAATGTGAACAATGATGATGACATGGAAGATCTGGAAGCCAATGCAGTTGTAATGCTTATGGCCAACATGCAGGAACTTCAGTTTAATGATTCAGGTCCAGTGTATGACACTGACGGCCTGTCTCAGGTACATGACCACAAAGCATGCCTAATACATGAAATAGCTACACCTTCTGCTCCTGAATCAGATATGGCGCAAGTTGTTCCATCTGACTCATCTTCATCTTCTCAAACAGATGAACAAATAAGCACAGTTGTCATATTTGATGATGACACAGTTGTTTCATTTGATGATCCTATTGAGAATGATAAACATGATCAAATAGAACAACATGAACCATCATTTGATCTAGACCCTGACCTCATATTGTTATCTAAACAACTGAATGCTCAACAATTGCAAATCATAAAATGCAACAAGAAAAACAAAGCTTTAAAAGAAACAAATGCGTCACTTCTAAGAGATATTGAGTGTTATAAAATTCAGCTTTCAAATCAGGAAGACAAGATTAAACATGCAAAAAGTTTTGAAAAAGCTTTTCAAGATTCTTACAACAAAGAACAAGATCTTCAACACAAGATGCAAGATTTAATTGAGTCAAACGGAAGGATTTCAAAACTCGAAAGTGAAAAGTGTGAATTGAAAATGCAAGTTGAACGTCTTCAAACAGTACTTTCAAAAACAGAAACAGAATTGTCAAGTTGTAAAAAGGATTTTTGTGAACATAAAATACGAAAAAGGAAGTATATAGATGACTTACTCGGTGAGATTGTTGATCTTGAAAAACAACTCAAAGAATTTCGTAACATTGTTTACAAACATGGGAACTCTGTCACAACAATTCAAAAATTTACTTTAAAACCGAGACCCGATAAAGGATTTGCACTTGGCGATTACAATTCAATGTTTCTTCACACGGCATTCAAAGAAATTCCTAAAATTTACAGTATGGACCATTTGCTTGATAATACGATTGTGCGTGCTATTGTTTTTGATACTGAGGAAGAAGAAGAACTTGAAGACGAGAGTCGATCTAAAATGAGTTATGTTCAATACTGGACACCATATGATTATTCAAAAGCTCCTCACATTTATAAATCTTTTGTTACTCAAAAGGAATTACCTGAGAAATCATGGTATGTCACTGAGTCATATGTTTCATCCTCTAATGCGGCCCCTGTCCAAACTGTAGCACAAATAAATGGTTCTTTACCATCATCCGGTGAACTTACACCTTTACCGAAAAGTTATCGTGTCTTAAATTATTTCAAAACTTTTATGGAAGACATCAAAATTTTGGAGGAAACAATTGAACGCAATTCTGAAATAAAAATTGAAACTTTTCAATCCGCTTACGAGCGAGAAAAGAGAGATATTTTTCAAAAACAAATGTTGCCAATTGTCAAACACCTCCGTCTCTGTGCTACACGTTGGGATCAGGAACTTCAAAACGAGGTCAAAAATATGATAAATGTTTTCAACTCTACTGAAAATGAGATTTTGGTTCAAAAGCAAAGAAATAGAGTTTTAAAAAATGATGCTGATCGACTCTTGGAACAAGTTCTCAATGCTGATATTTTGTCTGTTATCATGAATGATCTCTATAAATCCGGTACTTCTATGCTTATGGATGATCTTTGTGTTGATAATAACTTGTTGAATGTGGAAATCGAGACACTTAAACATGATAATGACAAGCTGAGAACTAAGAATGATGATGTGACAAAACAATTTTCAAAAGAAATTTGTCAACTCAAACAAAGGCTTGCATGGTGTCAAGCTCAAAGTATTGAAATGGAATTGAAACTTCAAAGTCAAAATGTTTCAAACTCTTGTCAGCTTTGCAAAAACAACGAGTCTTTAAAAAGTCTGTGTCTCAAATACGAGAAAGAAATTGCGGGTTTAAAAATTGAAAACGCCGAATGGCAACAAAACCGCGATGACATCAAATATTGCAATGGTTTACTTGAGTCTGAAATTCAGGATAAAAAATCACATCATCATTGATTTGAAAGAGAAAATTAAGCTACTTCAAAAAGGAAAGATGGTTGACACCACGGTGATAGCACCAGGAATGTATCAATTAGACAAAACTGCTAAAGGAAATGTTGTTCAAAATACTAATGTTGATAACTCCACTTCTATAGGACTACTCTCCACTAATAGCGTTAGCAGACCCAAGCGAAAAAGTAAAAAGAAGAATAGGCTCTGGCAACGTAAAAGAGGATCACTAGAAGCTCAAGAAGTAGAAGATCAACTTAGGAATTTGAATAAAACTCATGTTGCATCAGATTTAGATTCTAATCTGGCAAATTGTAATCAAAATCTAAATGTAACGAATGATGAACCTTTGAATGTTTTGAATATTAATGCATCTTGTGTGTTTTGTCGTAAAAGCGTATCATTTGGTGATCATACAAAATGTATAGCTAATTCTCTTCTTAATCGTCATAAGAAACGTAGGACACACATTCCTTCTAGGCCCACTACTGCCTCTAAGTCTAACTTAGGAAAGCCGCCTTCTACGGTTTCTAAGGAAGTTGAAGTTACCCCCATAAGTGTCGAGAACAAATCTAGGAATAAGCCAACTACTAGTGAATTCACCATTAAGAAAGCAAGAACTAGTTGGAATTGGCAACGTTGGTTACAACACAAACCAGACTTTAAATGAATTCCTAAATTGTTGAATACATGTGTTTCTAACCAACAGGAACCCGCACTTTCTTTGGGTTCCACCCTTACTTCTGTTCCATCCGTGTCTTCTTCTTGTGATGCAGGTGGTACAGATTGTTCTATGGATTGTTGATAGCGGATGCACCCGACATATGACAGGCAATCTCAAACTGTTACACAACTTTGTCTCAAAGTTCATTGGTACTGTCAGATTCGGGAATGATCATTACGCTTTAATCATGGGATATGGTGACTATGTCAGTGGGAAAATTGAAATCACTCGTGTTTACTATGTGGAAGGCCTTGGACACAACCTTTTCTCTGTTGGTCAATTTTGTGATGGGGATCTAGAAGTTGCATTTCGTGAGAAAACTTGTTTCGTTCGTGACTTACAAGGAAACGATCTAATGTCTGGCTCACGTGGTTCCAATCTTTATACAATATCAATGTCAGATATGATTGCAACATCTCCGATATGTCTTCTCTCCAAAGCGGAATCGACTAAATCTTGGTTATGGCACAAACGTCTTTCGCACTTGAATTTCAAAACTATGACTGACCTTGCTCGTTACAAACTTGTTGATGGATTTCCAATATTCCGTTTTACCAAAGATCACTTATGTTCAACCTGTGAACAAGGAAAAAATACTCGGGCTCATTTTCCTTCAAAACCTGAGCACAGTACGAATCATGTTTTACAATTGCTACATATGGATTTGTGTGGACCGATGCGTGTTCAAAGTATCAACGGTAAACACAACATACTAGTAATTGTGGATGACTACTCCAGATGGACTTGGGTTTATTTCTTACGAAGTAAAGATCAGGCTCCTTCAATGATCATCACCTTTCTCACTAAAATTCAAGTTCAGCTACGCAACACGGTACGAATAGTCAGAACTGACAATGGAACTGAATTTAAGAATCGGACACTTAGGTCATATTTTGAGAAAGTGGGAATTGAACATCAAACATCTATTCCTAGAAGCCCAGAACAGAATGGAGTTGTTGAAAGACGCAACAGGATGTTAGTGGAAGCTGCTAGAACTATGTTGATTAATGCTCAATTACCAGATTACTTATGGGCGGAAGCTGTTTCAACCGCATGTTATACCCAAAACCGTTGCATGATTACAAAACGCCATCGCAAAACACCTTATCATATTGTTCACAAAAGAAAACCGAATATCGATTACTTTCATGTATTTGGAGCACTTTGTTATCCGAAAAATGATCGTGATGATTTAGGTAAACTTAAAGCAAAGGCTGACATCGGCGTGTTCATTGGATACTGTGAAAATTCAAAAGGTTTTCGGATATGGAATCGTCGAACAAGAGAAATTCAAGAAACCATTCAGGCTAATTTTGATGAACTCACACAAATGGCTTCTGAGCAACACAGCTTAGGACCCGAATTCAACCGTCTTAACTCTCCGAAATCTTCGGCTGAACCATTGCCACTCAACCGCAAAGAACTGGAAACCTTGTTTGCTTCACTGTTTGATGACACAATTGAATACCGTCCTACTGAGGTCTCACCTAATTCCGCTGCTCCACCTAATAATATTCCAATACTTGACTCACCTCAATAAACTACGACAACTGTTGAGAGAGACGGTCCTCCAATTGCATCACCATTTACAGCAGAACAAACTATTTCTAACTCCCGACAATCAGCTGAAGATCCTACACCACAATCAGTTCCACAAACCGCAGAACATGATCCTGATGCGTTCTTTAACCCGTTTGCACCGGCTCCTACCTTTCCTGATATAGCTGAGTCGTCTATACGCAATTTGGATCCTACTAACATGCGAGATACTTATCAACTACACCCTTCAACACACAAATGGACTCAAGACCATCCACTAGTTCATATTATTGGGCACCCAGATGCACCTGTAATGACAAGACAACGACTTCACACTGATGGAGAAACTTGTATCTATGCACTCACAGTTTGTCACGAAGAACCTAAGAACATTAAAGAAGCAATGACTTATGACAACTGGATTGAATCTATGCAAGAGGAATTTCAGCAATTCATAAGATTAAAAGTCTGGGAATTAGTTGAAAGACCTGACGGAGTCTTTGTCATCGGGTTAAAATGGATATGGAAGAATAAGCTAGATGCTGAAGGAACTGTCATACGTAACAAATCACGCCTGGTAGCGAAAGGATACTCCCAACTAGAAGGACTTGACTTTGCAGAATCCTTTGCTCCAGTGGCTAGACATGAAGCTGTTCGGATCTTTTTGGCCTACGCTGCACACAGGAACATGATTGTTTACCAAATGGATGTGAAAACCGCATTTCTTAATGGAGAACTCCGTGAAGAGGTGTATTTGAGCCAACCAGACGGCTTCGTTGATCCTGAGCGTCCTAATCACGTTTACCGACTCAAAAAGGCACTCTACGGACTTAAGCAAGCCCCACGGGCGTGGTATGACAAACTGTCCACTTTCTTGCTGGCCAATAAATTTTCTAAAGGATCGGTGGATCCAACACTATTTACAAAAACCTACGGGGAGGACTTACTCGTTGTTCAAATATATGTCGATGACATTATTTTTGCCTCAACAAAAAGAAGTTACTCTAATGATTTTGCAAAATTAATGAAAGATAATTTTGAAATGTCCATGATGGGTGAACTTTCGTTCTTTCTATGACTACAAGTTCATCAATCACCCCGTGGAATTTTTATAAATCAGTCCAAATATGCTCTTGAAATTTTAAAGAAACATGGAATGATGACTTGTGATACTTATAATACACCAATGGGCTATACCACAAAACTAGATGCTGACTTACATGGGACTCCAGTTGACCCTACCAAATACCGAAGTATGATTGGGTCACTCATGTATCTCACAGCTAGTAGACCTGATATAGTATTTGCTGTCTACATGTGCTCTCGCTATCAGTCTAAACCAACTGAAAAACACCTCAGTGAGGTCAAAAGAATCCTTCGATACATAAAGGGAACCATTAATTTGGGAATCTGGTATCCGAAGGATTCTGGTTTTGAACTAATTGCTTTTTCAGATGCTGATCATGCAGGATGTTTAGACACACGCAAAAGTACATCTGGTGGATTACAGTTTCTCGGAGATAAACTTGTGTCATGGCAATCTAAGAAGCAAGACTGCACATCACTGTCGTCAACAGAATCTGAATATGTAGCCATGTCTGCTTGTTGTGCTCAAGTCATCTGGATGAGATCACAACTTAAGGATTATGGCTACCTATTCAACAAGATTCCAATCTACTGTGATTCCAAAAGTGCAATTGCGATCTCCTGCAACACAGTACATCATTGCAAATCCAAACACATCGATCTCCGATATCACTTCATCAAAGAGCATGTTGAAAAGGGTACCGTTGAACTGTATTTTGTTGGGACTGAGTACCAATTGGCGGACTTACTTACCAAATCCTTAGCACCATCAAGGTTTGCTAGTCTAGTTCACCAAATTGGTATGCGATGTTTGACTCCAGATGATCTGGAAAAGTTTTTAAAACACAATTGATCGTCAAACATCAAAACTATTTTTGTAAATATTTTTTCTAAAAAAAAATAAAATAAAAAAAATAAAAAATAAAAAAAAATAAAAATGCAAGTATAATCCACTCTTTTCAACACTAATTTTTTGTAAAATGTCTTTAATTATTAAAAACAAGTGTTGAGGGGGAGAAAAAGTATTTTAAAATTTTCACAAAATATTAACTTTTATACTTGCATTTTACCAAAAATTATTACGTTTTTATCTAACTAAATGATGCTTCAAAAGTGTTTCGGGTTACTCACCTTGACCAGTATAATAAATTTTAAGATTTTTTAAGACTACAGTCTAAGGTCGAGGGGGAGTATAATTCAACAAGTTGTTCTTGTCATAACTTGGTGTTATTAACGAAAGTTTAATGAGATAGTTAGTTTAGGCATTAGGTGTGAAAGTAAGATGAGGTTAAGTGGCCATACTTGTCAAACTATGAAACTTGGATTAACCTTTGGTCAAAACTAAATTTGACCAAGTCATTTACTGCACCTGCATTTTACTCTTACACACATTTAATATCACAACAACCTTCATCAACGATCCATAATCAATCTAGTAATCTGTTCATCAATCTTCAAATCCGTAAGTCATAACATGTTTTGATCATTATTTTTAACAAGGGTTTTTCAATTTTATCGTAATCCAACGGTTAATTTTGTCATAATCGATTAAATTGTTCTTGGGTTGTGCGTAAATCTTGAACCCAGAAATTGTTGTTGTTATGACTAAATTGATTGATGGGAAACGTTCTTAGGACAATAATAAACATGTCTCTTAACTCCTATTGTGCCCAGAAACATCAATTGTTTGATTTGTGAATTAGGGTTCATACGCAAGTTTAGGGGTTATTGATTCGGTGTGTTATAATTGAAATTAATGATGGGGATTGTGTTGTTACATGCCTAGGAACTCATACATGTGGTTTAATTGCTTCTATTTCATCTCTTGATCATGAATCAAAGATTTAGGGGTCGAACGCACTAGCAGTTGTGATCTTGTGTTTTTGTGGTCAATTGGTGTTAAAATTTGGACCATATGTTCCTTAGGATGTTAGTATCACTTGCCCTAAGTTATTTTCTACCCAGAATCATGTTTGAATGTGGTTGTGATTGTGTGTTCATACGGTCTTACGCGTAACTTTGAATCTTGACATGTTTACGCATAAAATGTGTGTATAAAGTGTGATGGGTTTAATATTGATCAGTGGTTATGTTTGTACACTTTCAGGAATCAAACAACACAAATTTCTTAAGGTGATTTTTCTGAAAAAGGACGTGTTTACGGATAAGAAGCTCATCCTACGCGTAAGATTGAATCTTACGCGTAAGATTGAATCTTACGCGTAAGATTCGACACGTTGACAAACATTGTCTTGGATAAGACAATGTTTATGCATAAAGATTATCTTACGCATAAGATTTGATCTTACGCTTAAGACATGACCTTACGCGTAAGTCAAAACCTACGCACAAGTTATATCTTACGCCTAAGGTTCTATCCTTTGCCTAAGCTCTAATCTTACGCATAAGATATACTCCTACGCGTAAAATTAAGCCTACGCAAAAGATTGAACTTACGCGTAACATATAAAGTTATGCGTAGACTTTGCTCCTACGCTTAATATCATTTCTTACGCTTAATATAAGTTATGCGTAGGATTTTTCACTTACGCGTAACATTGTCCAAATCATGAAATTTTCTAAGTGTTGTAAAATTTCCAATGTGTAATCTCTTGTAAAGATAAACTCATGTTGTAACTTAATTGTTATAAGTTTCTACTATGTGATAAAAATACAAGTTTGTCATGTAACAAAAGTTTTCACACACACAAACACCCACTGATCAATTCATAATATGCACTATCATGTAATTGAATGTCTGAGCTAACAAAGTAAATCATTGCCTTGTTTGTATTTGTTTATGATCAATTCAGATGGCAGAACAAAATGACATTCCATATGGACCAGAACCTGAACCAAAACTCTCATGAGAAGAGACCTTTCCCGCTGATTACACCAGGAAGATAGGAAAGAACAACTTACGTATCAACTTCAACAAAATCACATGCAACGAATCCTCGTGTATTGTTGCAGTGGATGCTCTCCTATATCACCCCAACAAGCTTTTGTTCACTAAGTCAGCTTCAGTCTCCTGCTTCTACATACACCAGTTTTGGCATACACTTCAGCTAGACCTTGGGGAAGCTTCCTTCACTTGCATGCTTCATGACAGACAGGTCACTGTGGACATTGACACACTTAGGAATGTTCTTGGGTTACCCGAACTTGGTCCAGATGAAGAATATGATCAAGTACCCACCGAGGAAGAGCTGATAGAGTGGTTACGGGATATTGGCTAAGATGAATCAGAAGAAGTTGTGACAAGACATTCTAGGGTCAACATCAGATTTCTTCCACAACCATGGAGAACCCTGTATATTCTGATTGCCAAATCCTTATCTGGCAGAGACACTGGCCATGAACACCCCAAGCTCCAACACCTCAAACTCTTCTGGGCAGTGGCAAACGTCAAGAAAGTAGATTATACCAGCATTATCTGTGAAGACCTTGTGTGGCACATTCAACACAAGACCAACAACATCCCATTTGTCCGTTTCACAAAATTACTCATCGAAAGCTTCCTTCGTGAGTATGATGATATTCCTCAAAGACTTGATGATGAAGCCAAGCACACTTTCAGAAATGAGGAAACTCTCAGAATCATCAAGAGACTCGACACCAGCACACGCAAGCAAGGAAAGAAATTTCCCGACTGTCTCTTGAACGAAAAAGTGAAGCTTTGCAAGAATTACAAGTACTACCTTCAAGCTCTTGAAGCAGAAAAAGTTGGTTTCCTGGACGAAGTTGTTCTACCTTCGTGCATGCAGAAGAAGGGTAAGAAAGGCAGCAAGACTGGGAGCTCCGGCAGTTCTACCCAGTCTAAACAAAAGAAGAAGGGTACTCTTAAGAGAAGACTTCCTACCAAGAAACCCGCATCCATTCCTGAACCTGGGTGGTTTCCCTCACCACCATCTTCTCCAAAACCGTCTAACTCTGAAATCGAGTCCGACGAAGGTCCAGTGTACAGGGAAGCCTTTGCCAATATCAATGCGAATGTTAATCTTGAAGACATTGATGACAAAGACTTGACTTTCGAAGATTGGGAGAAAAACATTGATGAGTTTGCTGATAATGCTGAATACCCAGCATATCTCAATCAAAGACCGTTCAGTGAAGCAGAGTCAATATTAGAGGAAGAAAAGATCAGGAGAGAGAAAATGAAGGAACCCATGACTGCTGAACAAGAGTCTGCTCAATCGAACATAGGCCTTTCAGTTGAAGAAGAAAATGAAAGAGCTCTCAAGTTGGGTCTCCTCCATAGCAAGATAGATGCATTCAATGTTGATCTACCTCCACCTCCAGTATTCTCTCATACTACCGAAGCTGGCGGATCTAGCAGCATTCCTGATTCTACTACAGGAATCAACACTGACTTGGTCGCCTACGAAAATCCTTCGGTATCTCCCACAGATATAGAAATGACTCATGCTTCAGCAACGGGAGAAGAGGAAGAGGAAGATCCCATGGATGCTGATGCTCCACATTTGCTGTCTATGGAAGAAATGGAGCTCAGAGAAAGGGCTCAAGAAGAAGAATTAAGGAAAAAGCAAGAAGCTGAAGAGGCTAGGCTTGAGGAGCTTGCACAAGCCAAACTCGAAGAAACCATCCGTATGGAAGAAAGCAGGAAGGCTGAAGAGGCAGCCAAGCTGGCAGAAGAAAAGTTGAAAAGAGAAGAAGAAGCCAAGCTTGCAGAAGAATTAAGGCTTAAGGCTGAGGCTGACAAACTAGCTGAAGAACAAAGGTTGAAAGAGGAAGCAGCCAAAGCAAAGAATATTGAAGAACCCGAATCACAAAGAGGAGATGATAAGGACATTACTACCAATATAGAATCTTCACAATCATCACCTCCTGCATCAGAATCAACCCACGACAAATCAATCAAGAAACCAACAAGCACCAAAGCCTCTGCTGCATCCAAGTTGCTAAAGTCAGCATTTAGAAGAGTTCATGAAAAGAAGAAAAACAAATTGGAAGATCAGGTTGCATCACTAGCAAGCCAAGTTACTGAACTGACAAAGCTCAACACTAATGTCCAGGAACTTCAAGATAAGGTTGACACCTTCTTAGCAAAGGATGTGCAAGAGAACTTGGAAGCCACATTGGCTGCTTAAGCACACCAGTACATGGAACAACACTTAGTTGCTGAGTTGAAAGAGCTGCTGGCACCTATGAGAGATGAACTCACCAAGTTCGCAGAGCAAGCAGTCAAGAAAGTGATCCGATCTACCACGTTTACTCTTCGAGCTGACAAATCAATTGTTCCACTACCGGGGTTATCTATGGACGAATTGGCAGCCCAACTCTTGGACAAACTAGCAAGCAAGTTCACATTATCACCTGAAGAAGCTAAAGTCTTGGAAGCTTTGAAAGCCAAAATGACTAAAGAGACTTGCACCACAGAGGCGGACAAACTGAAACGTCCAAGATATGATGAAGATCAAGATCCTAACTCTCAGGCAAAGAAACATAAGCAAGCCGAAGGACCCTCATCTCAATCAAAAGCACCGGTCATCCCTCCTACTACTACAACATCTTCACAACAACCCAAGGCATCTGGTTCTGCTCCCAAAGCACATGACCACTTTGAATACACAGGTGGTGACGAGATTCCTCAGCCCGATGAAGTACCAGAACCGTCATTGGCCAGATAACCGGGCACAGTATTATCGTAGCAGCAGACTCAATCAGACGATGGGTGATGTGGCAAGTGATTTGAAGATAGTCTCGATTCAGTTCATTTCGACTGTCACTCACTTTGGGTACCCCTTCCTCAGCAAAATCACACTCAAAAGACTTGATGAAAAGGAGTACGATATTTCCGAGTCAGACTTTCCACGACTACTCCTCAACGACATTGAAGATATGTACCTGCTTAAAGTTCAAGGAAAGCTTTGCAACTTACCCAAAGAGATGCAGCTTGCCTTTATCACAGCTCTCCTAATCTACATCAGGCAGATAGTCATCAGAGAAAGAGTCAAAGATCTTCAACTGGGAGCGGAAAGTTATCAGAAGAAGCTGAATCTCACCAAACCAAATATGTTTGACATCCCCAACCTTCCACATCTACCTCAATACTCCTTGATCAGACATCCGGAATTTGGGTTCACCTACCGCAATGTAAACGGTCGCAACTGCTTCATGGCCTATGGAGAAATACATAAGTTCTGTGATGAAACCTTGAAGTTCGTCAGAGATGGAATCAAAAGCAGATTGAATGACATAGCACTGGGTAAATCTAAAAGGTGGAATACCAATGAGGCCAGGGACGCTCGCAGATTCATACTAAGGATTGAGAACAGGTTAAAGCGTAGGGATCAGTTCAGGAGATTGGAAAGTTATGTTGGAGGCAGACCAGGATTTTCGGTGTTGACATTTCAGAGACCTGATTGGTAGAATGTTGTAAGAATTTGATTTGATTTGTCAATATTATACTTCATTATGGCTTGTGCACGCATTACAGTGCACAACCCGAACTTGTAAAGAAAGGACCCTGAGGTACGCATCAGTGCCTCAATCCTAAAATATAAGGAGCGAAGGCTTCTTACTTTTGAGTAGAATTAATCAAATGTTTATTAATTTTCATAATTCTGCTCAAAAGGACAAGTATTTCACCTCAATAAGACCTAATCACTTGTTGAGGGGGAGCACTTGTCAAAACAAAATACTTTGTTCTAAATCAAAAGTTCTTGGTGAATCTCCCCGTAAGACTCAAAAGGCATATTTTAATCTAAAAGATTGTAAAAAACATCATTTTATATGCTATTTTTGAGGGGGAGAAAATGAAAAAGTGATTAAAATATAAGAAGTCAAAGCTTAAAAGTTGTATCATGTGCGAGCTAGACTCAGAATTAACCCAGGAATTGACGAGACAATTAAAGTTAGTACTATCGAAAAGACTTATCCTCGACGGGTAATAACATCAAGATAGTTACTAGAGCTAGTTGTCACCTAAAAGCTGACAATGGATCTCTTTAACTAACCACGTAAGCGTGTCTCGAAAAGGATTTGTCTTAGTAGAAATAGACCGTCTCGAGAAACTTTCTGTGGACTAGATCAGGCCGGGTAATAACTTCAAGCTAGTTTAACTAGTGATGTAAGCGTGTCTCGAATCGGTCTTGTTCACGGAAAGTGGATCAATTCAAAATGCTTGCTCCTCCTGCATGTGTAAATTTATTAAATACTTATGAGCACATGTGAAGGGGGAGCCCTTCAAAAGTGTACACAAAACTCTCAAAGTGTTAACCAAAATACTTGATTATCACAAACACTTTGAGAGATTTTCAATCAAAGGTTTCTTGGCTACTGTCGGAGTTATAAGGTGATTAAGATAGGAATAACCGTCCTATGATCCGCCAGAGCCGGAGGGATCTACCCAAGGACATCTCCCATAGTTAGAATTAGAAGTCCTTAGGTATGATACGAAAAAAAAAAAAGGAGAAAGAAATGAAAGGGAAAGAAGGAGTTGAAGAATTAAAAAGAAAAGTAAAGAAAAGGGTGAAAAGAAATAGCCCTCCATATGTTCAACCTTAGGGCAGACACCGGGTTCAATACATATGCTACTGGTTGTTGCAAAAGACAACACCGGTATTGAAGATAAATTCGTCATGGACCCAGTGACGCAGTGCACTAAACCTTCTTAACCACTCAAGTTCTCTTAAAAGGACTTGTTTCATTCTCACGGGGAACCAGTGTAATCTATCGACCTTTCTCTTAGAGACGGTTGATATTGAAGCAGGAGACCCCTCCCTAGTCTCCGCATAGGAAACCTAAGTGTGCACTTATAGAATCTAGAGCCTTGAGATACATCAAAGATCTCTTAGGAACACTTAGTATTTCTACAACTGGTGTTCTACATCAATGGACACCAGCTGTAAACTATCGAGTCCTTCGCAGATCGTAGCAATCTGCCGAGAACGTTTATGAGAGGATTACTAATGTATTTCTCAGTGATTGAACGGAAATCCTGCCAGGGTCAACATCTAACAGCCTTGACAGCAGGTCACTTTGATAACCCCACATGGGTTACGCTTAGTGTTTGCGGTGGTTCCATAGCGGTCTACAGTCGTGGAGTGATCCCCAGCGACTCACCCAGTCATTGAGCTACTTAGTAGGTCTCGTAACCTCCTTCGGGAGTATCTGATATGGGAACGGCCTGGATAAGGATTAGAAGGAGTCTTCACAATATGCTGTTGATGAGCTCTAATTCCTTATCTGTAAGTACCGGTTGTTTTATTGCTAACTGTTTACTTGCAGGTACCTCACTTCCATGATGGTAGATTCCAACATGCTCATACATACATCTTGAAGCAAATGATAGCTCCCCCAAAGATCTTAGCACCACAAAGTCCCAAGAAAGATTATACGTTAATAAAGAAGAATCTACAAAGTATAAAGACTTAAAGATCTCAGAATATGAAAAGGAACTTCGTGCACGTGAAAGTATAAGTCCGAAGATGTATGAGTATGTTGGAATGGCGGACAACCACCACAGACGCAGGAGTGACGAATGGCAGACTACTTCATGACACAATCACTACATCATCACCAAAGAACAAAGACATAGAGCAAAGTACATTCATTATCATTCAACCATTTTGAAGACGTCTAAAGCTTTACATGTCACAAGTCAATGACAAAGATGAAGACGTCAAGCAACCGTGATGACCGACCCTTAGGGGGAGATTGTTGGGATCATACTTTTGTATTTAGTCAAGTCTCGGTCATTACCTTTTGTAATAGGTTGCTTAGTTATTTATTTCATTATGTTTTATGTTACAAGGCTTAAGTATTAAAGCCCTATGGGCTTGAAAGCCCACGTTTAGTAAGATGAGGGAGGAAGGGAGCGTTGCCCTACTCCTCCCCTTATAAATATCAAGCTTATGTAAACATTTCATTTTGTTGGTTATTTGAATACACTAGTGAAACTCTTGTTCTTACTTTTCTCTCATTTCTTATAATCAACCATCTCTCATTCTCATCTTATTTCTTTCATTATCATACTTGTGTTTACATAAATGGTGACCTAACATGTATGAACAATACGAGAGATTTACAGGGTCACCTGGTAAGGTTTTAAATGTAAACTTATGATATTTCATGTCTAAAATCTTACCATGTCTTTTTAATTCTCTCATGTAGCATAAATGTTTCGATTCCTGGATTTGGGGTCTCAATTACAATGGCGATGATGGTTGCGATGGATAATATACGGCGGTGGCGGTATTCAGCTCACTATTACAAATAAAAGGTGCAGAATCGATTGTAAGAAAGCCAAAAATCGGAAAAAGACCACGATCTGACTATCAAAAAATATAGTTGTTTTTAATCAAGTAATCACGTTGGTCTATTTGATTTTTTCAGCTTATCTTTTCCATTTTTAGTTGGGTGGTTGGGACAAAGTTACTTGTACCTTTGTAAACCATTCCTAGAGTTTAATCTATACCTTATTTTACATAATCAGGGCTATCAGTTTTGGACTCAAAACGACAATAAAGGTTACTTTGAGATCAAGAAGGTCCGCCCGGGTCAGTATAATTTATATGCTTGGGTTCCTGGGTTCCTGGGTTTCTGGGTACATCGGTGATTATATGCTTGGGTTCCTGTTTCTAATCAAGTAGTCACGTTGGTCTATTTGGCGCCGCTGCCGGGGAGGCTGTGTGCGTATTCAAACGGTTTTACAGATTAGTGAGTCTGGATATACACTCATTGTATATTTACCATCCTTTGTTCTTATTTTCATATAAAAACAAAACTGTTCCCTGAAAACTTTTTAAAAATCAGTTTTCAACGAACACAAAAAACCCAAAAAGATTTTCTTTCTTATTTGTACAAAATGTTTTCCAAAAACTCCAAAAATATTCACCTTTACCCTCTCACATCTTTGATTCTCCATTTCTTATCCTCTATAAACCTTTGATTCTTTCCTATGTCGTATCCACACCATTTGGGTTGCCAATGGTGTGGTGGCCCTCATAACGGTGGTAATTGCCCCGGCTGTGGCATGGTAGAGTTAGGAAATGGGTCTGTCTATAACCAGGATCCCTATTCTTACCATGACACAACAGATTTATTCCACCAGCCACTAAACCATGAGATACTGACATATTCGTGTGAATATTGTGGAGGTCCTCATCAAGGATTTGAGTGTCAAACCGGAAACACGTTTGTCTACGAATAGTTTTCTGGTAACACTCAGAATTTTGAAAATGATCAATATCCATACGATTCACCAAACCAGACTCAACAGTTTAACTGTTGTGAGTACTGTGGTGGTTCACACTACAGTTCTAATTGTCAATCAGGAAACACGCTTGTCTATGAGCAGGTTCCTGATGACAATTATGACTACAGCACATATGACTCACAACCACATCAGTTTCACTGCTGTGATTACTGTGGGGGTCCACACTTCAGCTCAGATTGTCAAACAGGGAATCCAATTCCCTGTAACAATCTTGACACATCATATTACGACCAACCTCCACAGTCCCAATTGAGTCAGGCACTTCTTCCAGAAATGCAAAATATGATGAAAATTGTTGATGAACTTAAGGATTTAGTTAAAGAATTTGCTCAAAAATATACACATGAGAAATCCATGGAAGAATTGCTGGCTGAAGAGCAGGCTGCTAAAGTAAATTCCCAAGATGCCTATGAAAAATCTATCAGGAAATCAATTGCAAAAGAAAAAGCAGCCAAATCTAGCTCTCAGTTCCGTTTTATTCCTGATGACAGTGATGATGAAGATACACTTGATATCCTTCAATTCTATAAAGATTCATCAAGTTCATCAGTTGATATCCCAGCAGTTGAGATTCCATCTCAAACAACTGCTATCACACCTGAAGTTCACACTCACTCTCTAAAGATGGGGGATGAGCATCTTAGCACTGTTCCTAATAAGGAATCGGACGAATTAATAAAGTCTAGTGTTGAGATCCTTGTCCCAATCCCGAGAGAGTCACAGGGAACTTTTGATCATGTGTGTGATATTCCTTCCCCTCTTGAGTGCTCAAACGATCATTTTGAGACTTTCTCATATTTTAATGATGATTGTACATCTCATGGAGACATTGAGTATATTGAGGCATCACTCCCACAGTCTGATGTTGATCCTCTTCTTGAGGAGTTCACCGATGAACTTACTCACATCAATCCACTTTTATTGGAAAGTGACGATGGTCTCCTCGATTTCGAAGCCGATCTAGGAGAAATTGAAAGTCTCCTATATCATGATCCACCACTCACTTCTGATCCCAACAGTCCAATTGAGAATAATAATCACTTTGTTCCTGAAGCATTCAATACAACTCTCACCAATCCTCTTTTTAAATTCGATTCTGAATTCACTTTGATTTCTGATAATCCAATCTTTGATATTCAGAATGAGGATTGTGATGAGTCCACAATGGAACATGAGTTCACAGATTCACATCTTGTGAATAATTCTCTTCATGAGGAGTTCTCCGGTTAACTCACTCATCATATCATGACTCCTCTGGAGTTTGATCGCCCGGGGGAGATGCACTCAATCATGAGGATTTGCAAATTCTTACTCACCCTCCCGGGATATTTTTGAGCTTAACCCTTGAAATCCAAATTCAGGTTAATGAGCCTGCTCTCGAGGAAGAAAACCTTATCATGATTTTCATCATGGTTTTCTTCCTTTTCTTCACCTACAGGGTGACTTCTCTTGTTCTTCACTCCTTCGGGAATGAAGATACCATCTTTGATCCCGGAATTTTCATGTATCATTATCTTGAGCCGGATACTTATCTCATCGGTGTGGAACTTTCTCATGCTTCAAATGTTTGTCCAAACATCTTGAATGAAAGTGCGATTGAGATTATTTCTTCTACATCATGCTTCCCCAAGGACAAATGAATTCAGGGTCGAGTCAAGCTAGCGACTCGGTAAAAAAAATAGTAGCATGCTTATAGGGTTTTCACCCTAAGTGTGGGGGAGTTACCCCCACTGTGGTTACCAATGAAGTGAAAAACAAAATGGTGTTTTCCACATTTAGCTTGTAATGTTTCCCTTTTACGTTCAAAGAGTCGGCATAATAGTCGGGACTTTGAATATTGAGGACAATATTCATTCTAAGTGTGGGGGGTAGTCTAGCGAATTTTATCACATTTTACTACCTAGTACCCCCGTTTTTGGCCAAAATTTCAAAAAATTTAAAATTTTTTCACTAAAGTTTCAAAATTTTTTGTGGTTATCAGTCTGCCGTGTCTAAACAACAAAAGGATTGGCTAATCCAGGAGCAAACGACTCTTGGTAAAGATATCTCAAATCCGTTTATGGCTTACAATTTGCCCAAAATTGTATGGTAAATCAACTCGCCATATCCCATAAAGTGAATGAGTTGGCTAGCCCGCAAGATTATGGCTTGTGGTAAAGGCCGTGGAAAAACCATAATTGGTAATCAGCTCACCAAGATGTTGACTTAGTCCATCAAAAGTTGGCTAGTCCAGAAGCAAACAGCTTTTGGTAAAGACTAATCAAATCCGTTGACAGCTGGTGGTTTGCTCAAAATCACATGGTTATCAGGTGGACCATAGTTCTTACTTGAATCGATACATCTGGCTACTCCAGAAGTGATGGCTTTTGGTAAAGAGTTTCAAATCCATTAAGTTTTTCTCAAAAGATTGCTAGGGACTAGCAATAGTTTAGTGTGGGGGATTGATGAGTGTGTAAATACTCATCATTTTTATCGTATCTGAACTGCCAAAACATCCAAAAACACTCAAAAATGCATCAAAATACAGAAATTATCCCAAAAGTGTGTTTTATATGTTTTAGATGCAAAATGTTTAAAAACAAATGAAAAATGAACAAAGTTTGCATAATTGGCAGTTTCAGTCCCTCAAGTTTCATAAATTGACAAAACTAGTCCCTGAAGATTTATTTTGCAAGAAAAATCAACCCAAGTCCTTTAAAAGTCAAAATTTATCAAAAATAGTCCTTGGGTAAAAAGTTTCGCGAAATTACATGTTTAGTCCCTGAAGTTTAAAAATTGACATAAAAGGTCCTAGGATTTCTAATTTTGGAAAATTGCAACTTTGGTCCTTGTGTTACTCACATGTGGCAATTCTGGCCCTTATAATAAACTTTGGGAAAGATTGCAATTTCAGCCCCTCCATTTCCAGAAAATTACAATTATGGTCCTTGTGATTCATTTCAAACCAAACGGATCATACTAATATTTCTAACCCAAAACCAATACCAAACCCAAACCAAACCTGATCCGATCCTATCCCCCTAAGCCCAAAAACCTCACGGCCCAACACCATACAAATAATACTCCCTCCCCATTTTTATTACTCACCCCAGTCAAACCCTAAGTCAACCATCCACCTCACTTCCTCTTCCCTCTCAACCCGTAACTCCTAGCCTGCTACTACTCCAACACCATCATCACACTCCCCTGCTCCTCTGCCACCCCTACCCACTCCTTTATTTACTTTCAACCACTAACCTCCAAATTTATCCCACTGCTACAATTTATCAGACCCAAGTGGTTAAATCTATTCTTCCCGCCAAAACCATACCAACGGCCAAGATACAATTTTCTCATCCAATGGTTAAAAGCAAGAGTGGGAAAGCGCCAGGGATACTTTTTGAAGAGTATAAAAGAAGAAAAGAAAGAAGGAAAAAGGAGTTAGTTAGTTTTTAATTCCTTAGTGTAATTTAGGTCACAATTAGTTTTAAATTAATGTAATGGTTCAAATTAAACTGTGTACCCCTCTCTTTCAAGTAATGTAATCAGTTTCAAAATAAATTAACGCAAGTCAGTTTGTTTTTATTCCTGTGCAATCTAATTTTCATGTTCAAATTTAGAATTTAGTTTATGGTTGAATAGCTTTCCTAAGTTTCCAATTCTGTTCAATAAGCTTATTTAAACTTGTCATAGCTTGATGCAAGTTTATTTTGTCTAAACCCTGCCTTAGAACAAAAATTCAGAAAAATGTCAACCACAGTCAACCTTGCTTAATTATAAGCAATTCAGCTTATCAAGAGGTATTGGAGGCCTACTTAAAGATAGGCTATGGTCTGAGTGTTTCCCCCTATTTCAGTTAGGGTATTGAGCTTGTAAGCCTCATTTACTTTTTAAAAGCACTTAGTTTACATTTGCTAGATTGTTAGTTTAGATCTGCCATTGCTATTTCCTAGTTGCTTAATTTGTTTAATCTAGTTATATTATTGCTTATCTGAGTAGATTTCATCATTTTAATTTAGTTTGAGTCATAATGGTTCAAACAGTTTGAATTACGCCTAGCATATCATAGCCCTGAAAATCTTGCTTTCTGCTTGTTCATTGTTGGATTTTATTGCTGATCTTGCTGTTGGTTCTCATATCTCATTAGTTTTGATCATTAGTTTAAGGATTACAAGCTTAGGTTTCAAATTGGTAGTCTAAGTATAAGCTTGAATGAGTGTTTGGCTCAGGTTGCTTACCTCAGTTGCAGGTTGATATTGTTGGTACTTGTTGTTGAAACAACTCTCATTAGGTTTTAATAGCAGCATTAAAGAATAAAAACTAGGTATCCTTTGTAACAAATAGTCAAAATCCATTTTGGACTTCTTGGTTTCATTCATTGTTAATATCACAGCTTGCACATCAACTCACTTTAGCTCCTAAGTTATCATTTTAGCTCAATCTAGTTTCTTTTTAACTTATAGATGCATTTTTAGTTAACTAGAATGAATTACAATTCACCCAAGTCAATTTTGTCAAAATCTTAAAAAAGGTCAAACTTGCATACTCAGAATTTGTGTAATTTTCAAATCAGTCTCTAGGACTCAATTGATAATGAAAATGGAAAAAGTTTGTTGATTTAGACTCTTGGCCAGCTTGTGCATTCATAACAAAAAGAAAATTACATTTTGGAAACCATTTGGTCACTCTAAACTTACTTGGAAATCGGCTGTTTTGCCAACATTTCCCCTGCATCCTCAGTTTTTGCTAGTTTTCATAAGATTGTAGATGGCTCATTAGTTATCACTATGGTTTGATTCTTGTTGTTTTAGGAAGCCACCTAGGTGGGGTTTAAGAAGCTGCTTTTAGTTTAGGGTTACTGCTTATTTAGTGCTTATAAATAAGTTAGCTTTTGGACCATTTTAGCCTGCATATACTCAGTATATATACTGAGTGTGTGTGATTCTGCTGTTCTTCTTGTTGATTGTTGTTGTTATTGATTCCATTATTGTTATTAGTCTTTAATATTGTTGTTTAGTCGTTAGCTTAAGCTTGTGCAAGCTTTTACAGCTTATTGGCTTACTTGTGTGTCGCTAAAATTATTATTGTTCATGTTCTTGTAAGGTGAGCTTGTTGATCTTGCTTGAATGTTTGTTTGATCTTGCTGTGGGGTGTATTGTTTTTGTTATTGTTTATTGTTGTTTACATTGTTGTGGTTGTGAGATTATTTGAGCTTGTTGAGCTTTTCTGCCCTGCTCCCAACCTGTGTTTTGCTCATAATTGCATCAGTAATCAGTGTTCATAAGCCATTTTTTCTCAAGTCCTTTGCTAGCTAATCATTTAAGTTCATGTTTTGATCTTTGGTTTCCTGAGTAGCTTGATGTACTATCTTGAGTCCCCTGTGCTTATTTTACATGATGGTGCTTAATTACATTGCTTATTGAGCCCTCCAAGTTCTCTTCATAAGACCACATATACTGATTCATCAGTATATGTACACAAGTTCATAAGCTCCTAGTGAGCTTGTTTGTGGAGCTTATTCTTAGATCTTTGGCTTTTTGAGAAGTCCATGTACCTAAGTTGCTAGTTCCAGGCTTGTCTTTGGTTTCCAAGCTTTTGCCATAAGCCAATTTGGGCCTGCAATTGTGCCTTGTGGCCTGAGTAGGCTGCAGTGGTTTTGGAGTTGCTTATTTTGGATCCTTGGCTTATTCAGTATGGTTTTCTTTGTGTTATAAGTTAAATTGAGTGCATCTCACTGGTTTTCATCCTTAGTTGTTCTAGGTTCCTTCCTGGTAGCTTATTATAAGCTTATTCAGGGTTTAAGTTTCCTTGTGAGCTTAAATGCTTGCACTGTTAAGCCAATAAGCTCACATAGAGCTTATTCCTTATTTCCAACAAGTTCATCTTTGTTAAAATTCCATATTTTCAGTATTTTAGTAGGTTTGAAAAAGAAAATCCAAAAAAATCCAACTTTAATTTTTAGTGATAGCTTCTATTTTATAGAAGTTATCTTTTTCATTTTTTCTTTTAGCTTATTATTAAGTACTTTTGTATTTTCATATTTTTCTTAAGTTCCTGATAGTTTAAAGTATTTTTAGGAATTTTTCTAGATTTTTCTCTTTTCATTTTCTATTTTTAATAATTAATATTAGTTTTATTACTAATTAATTAATATTAGATAATTAAATAGTATAAATAGTTTTTATTAAGTAATCCTATGTTTTTATATTTTTCCTAGGTTTTAAATATCATAAAACATTTTCAGAAAAAGTTTTAGAATTTTTACTATTGATTTGTTATTTTTCTTTAAATTAATAATTTAATTAGTGTCACACCCCCAAAATACCTGAATGGCAGCGGAATGGAATACCTGAGGGTGTAACGGATCATAGCACACAACCAGGATATATTGAACGACCTAAAGTGTCGTTTATAAAATACATCGTTTGATTCATTCAAAATATTCCAAGTTATAAAACATAGGTCCCAAAAGTTAGAAAAGGTTTAAAGAAACATGTTTAGTACAATCAAACGATAGTTCAAAGTGCATGAAATCCAAAAGTGACGCGTCAGCCTTGATACACAAAGTGACTCCATGCAATGCCATGAGAAATGCCTTAGTTACCTGAGAAATACATTGCGAAAAACGGTCAACATAAAGTTGGTGAATAATCATAGGTTTATAAGTAAATCAAGTGTACAAATTGCCATAAGTAATGCCATGAATTAGGATGTCCGGAAAGTATATACATTGGCTCTTAAGCTCATGACCCCGAAGCTAGACGATACTTGGCCCCAATGAGTGTTTACCAGACACTCTAATAATAAAGACATGAAATGCATTCGTTCCATTTGGAGCAACCCAAACACGAATGGAGGCGTCACCCCCGATAGATCTATCCACTCACTCCCGCTTAGTACTAGAAATTAACGGTCCATGATATAATAAGGGGACTTATCAAGACGTGGTAATAAGGAAACTTAAGCAATGTATGAATTTTATACTTAGGCATGTACACGAAAATAAGTAATGCAATGTATTCTCCCCCGTGGGATTTGAAATCAAAATATAGAATTAAAACGGGGCTATGAGAACTCACCTCGAAGTAATGGTACAAAGATGGTGCAATGAGGTGAAAGTAGTCGGGACAATGAGGCGCGAGTACTAGCCGCAACCTAAATGAATAACCATGATCTAACTTAGATCAAGCCGTAATGAAATGAATGCACATGCACATGATACTCATACCACTCGTAATTTGAAAATACTAGTTATCGTCGTAGAAAATAGATTCCATACTTAGGAAAATAAGTCCTTATATAGGAGTATATAACTTGTCGTACTATCTCGTCAAAAAGTGTTAGCGTTAAATTCCTTGTATTGAAAACCTTGAAATATGTCGTTAAGTCGTATAAGTATTCTCTCGGGTCATACGTATTCGTTTAATAAGAAAATAGTCCTTAGTAATATTTTCTAGAAAATATACCGTTTAGCGCGTACGTTATTATTCTTATTTGTGTCCATATATATATATATATAGTTGACGATGTTAGAATGGGTATAACTTTGTCGTTTCAAGCTCGTTTTCCTTGTTCTTTATGTCCACGGATTCGTCTTTGTGTATACTAGTATATTTTAGATAACTCGGCTCTTTTAGGTTACGTTTAATGCTTCAAAATACCCATCGTATTCTGCCCAACAGCAAGCAGTTTTCTGGAAAAGTAGTTTTCGTCGTTAAGTTTGCAAAAATCATAACTCCTTCGTTATAAACTCGTTTTAATTGATTCTTTCGCCTAAAGTTTCGTTTTTGAATGTATTTTCTAAATCTTTGGTCAAAACTTAGTCATCATCTACTGATTTTCCCACGAATTTAAAATAAGGACAGTAGGTATTTCAAAAGTTTCAAAAATCATTTCCAAGTCTCTAAACTAGTTCCATCCTCCACCAATCCACTTTCAAACACCACAAGACTAATCTAATCCTACCATACACCTTCTTAGGGTGTCATGGGTCCTAAAATATCATCAAACCACTAGGTCTAACAAGAGTTTCATATGTTTCCATTTCTAGGGTTTCAAAGTTAATATATACAAAAATGAAGTGGTACAAGATGATGCATGTAAAAGATCTTGTAAGAAAATCATATGAACATAATAATAACTTGTAAAAATCATAAAAATGAGTTTGTATACTTACTTGGTGGTTTAGAGAGTTTAGATGATAAAAAGCTTACTAATCCTTGAGTTTTTATTTCAAAACTC
This sequence comes from Artemisia argyi, assembly GCA_030686995.1. Taxonomy (NCBI): domain Eukaryota; kingdom Viridiplantae; phylum Streptophyta; class Magnoliopsida; order Asterales; family Asteraceae; genus Artemisia; species Artemisia argyi. The sequence goes on along the minus strand of CM060709.1, from coordinate 95,755,919 downwards.
TAACAAGGATGATTATACAAACTAGTTTATGATAAGATCTTGTAAAATTTTTCCTCCTTGCTCCTTGTTTATCCCAAATCGAACCAAACACCAAAGAAAATGAGAGAAAAACTTGCTAAGTGAAGTAAAAAGTGATTTTTATGTGATAAATGTGAGAAAAGTTTAATATATACTTGGACAAAAGTTTGGTGGACAATTAATAAGGTTGGTGAGGTTTTTAGAGTTGGAAGACCTTTAGGGGGGGGGTTGGCCGGTTTTGGGGAGGGAAAAGGGGGATGATGTTGGGTGGTTAGTTAGTAAAAATTAGTATTAGTAGTTAAGTATAGTTAGGTTAGGTTTAGGTTTAAGGTTTAATCGGGTACCGGGTTTGTTAAAAATAAGTTTTGTTGAAGTTATTCGGGACGTAATAAAGTTATAAAAGTTGTAAAAATAAGTCGGGTACAAGTACGGAGAGTTAGAGTGATTATCGTTCAATTTTGGTGAAAACCGGCGTTACTAAGTTAAACGTACGATACGTAATGGTTAAATTTCCAAAATACCGGGTAAATTAATATCATAGTTTTTATATTATAGAAATGAGTATAAAAATGTATTAGGATCATAGTCGGGAGTGTCGGACATGTTAGACACTTTTATAGTTCGCGTATTAGCGTTTATTTGAAATAAACGTACGTAAATCGTTAATCGTACCAAAAGTATTAATTTAATTATCCTACGAGTGGAATAGTATGCAAGTGCCCTAATGATGATATGCAGACTATTTCTAGTCCGTATGAAGTGTCCCTGATAATAATGCATGAATTCGCTCCTGAACCAATACGGTTACGCGAATTTGAACACTCGTAAACTAAATTTACGATGACATGAATAATGCACGTGAATAGTGGTTTTCTCTCGGAAATGAATAGTGTCAAGTGAATAGTAAAATTTCTGAATATGTCTCGGAATGTCAAATTGACCTCAAAAACGATGAATAGTAAAACGATGAATAGTGATCGATGAATAGTAATTTGTGAATAGTAGAATATCGAAGTTTGGAAAAATGACCTGAAATTGTGGGTTGTGACAGTCGCCCATCCAAAAAGGAATTCAGTCCCTGAATTCAGTTAGTGTTGGTCTCGGTACTAGGCTCGGTGAAAAGTTGTTGATACTTGCGTCGCATTTGGTCTTCTCGTTCCCAAGTAAACTCGGGTCCTCTTCGAGAATTCCAACGAACCTTCACGATCGGAATTCGACTTTGTTTCAATTGTTTGATCTCGCGATCCATTATTTCAACTGGTTCTTCCACAAAGTTAAGCTTGTCATCGAGTTGTATTTCTTCTAATGGTATAATGGCAGACTCGTCCGAAAGACATTTCTTGAGGTTCGAAACATGAAACGTGTTATGTACGTTGCTAAGTTCTGACGGAAGTTCAAGTTTGTAAGCAACCGGACCAATCCTCTCCAGGATCTTGAATGGCCCAATGTATCTCGGATTTAATTTCCCGCGTTTTCCAAAACGTATCACGCCTTTCCAAGGCGAGACTTTCAACATAACTTTGTCTCCGACCTGAAATTCCAATGGTTTGCGTCGAACATCGGCGTAGCTTTTCTGTCGACTTCTAGCAGTTTCGAGTCTCTCTCGAATTTGAATTATCTTTTCTGTTGTTTCTTGTACCATCTCCAGGCCAGTACATTGTACTTCACCGACTTCGGCCCAACAAACTGGAGATCGACACTTACGACCATAAAGTGCCTCAAATGGTGCAGTCTTAATGCTCGAATGGTAGCTGTTGTTGTAAGAAAATTCGATCAACGGCAAATGGTTAGCCCAACCATTTCCAAAGTCAATCACACATGCTCTAAGCATGTCCTCCAGTGTTTGTATAGTTCTCTCACTCTGACCATCGGTCTGAGGATGGTAAGCAGTGCTCATGTCTAACTTGGATCCAAAAGAATCTTGTAATGACCGCCAAAAGTTTGATGTAAAACGACTATCTCTGTCGGAAATGATGGAAACTGGTGCACCGTGTCTTGAGACTATTTCCTTGACATAAAGTCTGGCAAGTTGTTCCATTGAATAAGTCTCTCTAATGGGTATGAAATGAGCTGATTTGGTAAGTCGATCAATGATTACCCAAATAGCATCGAAACCTCCTGACGTCTTTGGAAGTTTAGTGACAAAATCCATAGCAATACGTTCCCACTTCCATTGTGGAATTTCTGGTTGTTGAAGTAACCCTGACGGTTTCTGGTACTCGGCTTTCACTTTAGCACAAGTAAGACATTTGCTGACGTACGTAGCAATTTCTGCTTTCATATTCGGCCACCAATAAAGCTTTTTGAGATCCTGATACATCTTATCAGAACCTGGATGAATAGAGTACTTCGACTTGTGTGATTCATGCATAATCAATTCTCGCACTCCACCATAGAGTGGTATCCAACTTCGGTCCTTGAAGCATAACACTCCATCCGATCTCTTTACAAAGCCATTTTCGCTTTCTGGCATACCATAAAGTTTTTCATGCGGTCGGTTTCCTTCCTTGAGAGCCTCAATCTGAGCTTCTAGAATTTTCGATGGTAATGGCGAAATGATAGTCATTCCTAATGACCTGACTCTCAAAGGTTTGAGTCGTTCTTTTCGGCTAAGTGCATCTGCTACAACATTCGCTTTCCCTGGGTGATATCGGATTTCACAATCGTAATCACTCAACAACTCTAGCCAACGACGTTGTCTCATATTAAGTTCCTTCTGATCGAGTATATGCTGTAAGCTCTTGTGGTCGGTAAAAATTACACACTTAGTACCATAAAGGTAGTGTCTCCAAATCTTGAGTGCAAAAACTACCGCACCCAACTCCAAGTCGTGAGTAGTGTAATTCTTCTCGTGTATCTTAAGCTGTCTAGATGCATAAGCTATCACCTTCTCGTGTTGCATTAGCACAGCTCCAAGTCCTTGATGCGAAGCATCGCAATATACCACAAAGTTCTCAATACCTTCAGGTAGTGACAAAATCGGCGCGCTACACAGCTTTTGTTTCAATAGTTGAAACGCGGACTCTTGTTTTTCTCCCCACTCGTACTTCTCATTCTTTTGTGTCAGTTTCGTCAACGGCTTTGCTATCTTAGAAAACCCTTCAATAAACCTTCTGTAATATCCGGCAAGTCCTAGGAATTGACGAATTTCCGTAGGAGACTTGGGCGTAGCCCAATCCTTAACTGCCTCGATCTTTGCCGGGTCGACTTGTAAACCTTGGCTATCAATGACGTGACCAAGAAATTGAACTCTACGTATCCAAAAATCACACTTAGAAAATTTGGCATACAATTGCTCCTTCTTGAGTAGTTCCAGTATTGTTCTGAGGTGTTCTTCGTGATCTTCCTTACTCTTGGAATAAATCAAGATATCGTCAATGAATACGATCACAAACTTATCAAGATACGGTTTGCACACCCTATTCATGAGATCCATAAATACCGCAGGTGCGTTGGTTAATCCAAAAGGCATCACTTGAAATTCATAATGACCATAGCGTGTTCTAAATGCCGTCTTCGGGATATCCTCTTCCCGAACTTTAAGTTGATGGTAACCGGATCTTAAATCAATCTTGGAATAAAAACTAGAACCTTGTAACTGGTCGAACAAGTCGTCAATTCTTGGGAGTGGATAACGGTTCTTAACCGTTAACTTGTTCAGCTCACGATAGTCGATGCACATTCTGAAAGTTCCGTCTTTCTTCTTCACAAACAAAACCGGCGCTCCCCAAGGCGAGGAACTCGGTCTAATGAATCCTTTGTCCAAAAGTTCTTGTAATTGATTCGACAATTCTTGCATTTCCGAAGGTGCAAGTCTATACGGTGCTCGTGCAATTGGTGCAGCTCCTGGCACTAATTCAATTTGAAACTCAACTTGTCGTGTAGGCGGAAGTCCTGGCAACTCTTCCGGAAAAACTTCTTGAAATTCCTTAACAATTGGCACATCTTCAAGTCGTTTCTCATCCGACTTCTTCTCCGTGATGTGAGCCAAGAATGCATAACAACCCTTCTTTATGTACTTCTCGGTTTTAATGCACGATATAATACTGAGTCTAGTTCCACTTCGCTCTCCGCGAACAACCAAAGTTTCACCGTTATAAGGAAGGTGAACAACTTTCTCATCACAAATAATTCTCGCTCGATGCCGAGATAACCAATCCATACCGATCACAACGTCGAAACTTCCAAGTTCTACGGGCATAAGGTCTATATTGAATGGATGGTTTAGGAAATTTATGGTGCAACCACGAACAATGGTGTTGGTGTTAACTAAAGACCCATCGGCTAATTCAACGATATAGGAAATGTCTAATGGGGTTGGTTCTATGTTAAGCAAAGGTGCAAATGCAATAGAAACAAAACTTCTATCCGCTCCTGAATCAAATAAAATGGATGCATAACGATTATTAACGAGGAACGTACCCGCAACAACATTCGGGTCTTCTTTGATATCGTCTCCTCCCATGACATAAGCTCTTCCTCGAGCCATTCCATTTTGGTTTCCTGTTCCTTGATTCTTCTTCTTTGGGCACTCATTCTTAAAGTGTCCAATTTCTCCACACCCAAAACACGTTACCGGTGGTTTCTGATTGTCACCCACAATTGGAAGTCTACAATCTTTGATGTGGTGACCAAGCTTCTTGCAATTGCCACAAATATCTGGACAACGACCTGGGTTATGATGCTTCTGACACCTTTCGCACTTAGGTAGGTTACCAGTGTAACCTTTTCTGTCATTTGGTCCTGCAGCATAAACCTTTGCTACCTCCTGTCTCTTAGGTGGCGGCTGAACAGCGTATCCACCTTGGTTGTAGTCAAACCTCCTCTTGTTGTTGTTGTTGTTGTTGTTTCGGTTATTGGGATAGTTGTGGTTCCGATTGTTGTTATAGTTGTTGTTGTTCCGAGTGTTGGTGTAGTTGGTGTTGTTTGAACGGTTATTGTTGTTGACAGCAGCTTTCCCTTTGACTACTTGAACCATGAGTTTCTGAGTTATACGAATAGCCTCTTCCATTGATTGAGGATCAAAAGAAATCACATCTCCTCGAATACTTTCAGGCAATCCACTAACAAAGTTTTCCATCTTTTTCTCATCGTCGGGAACCATAGTTGGACACAGTACAGCCAACTCTTGAAACTTCCTGATGTAAGTCTCAATATCATCGCCTTTAGTCACAAGCTCATAAAATTCCGTTTCCATCTTTTGCACCTCGGTACGAGGGCAAAACTTCTTTGTCATCAGTTTCTTGAATTGATCCCAAGTGAGTTTATGAGCATTTTCCATACCAATCGGCTGAGCATACGAATTCCACCAAGACATAGCTTCATCAAGAAGCATACCTGTAGCAAACTTCACCTTGCTAACTTCCGGGCATTCACACATGAGAAACACATTCTCAGTCTTTTCAAACCAGCGGATTAGAGCAACCGCTCCTTCAGTACCCTTAAATTTGACAGGATCACTAATCTTGAAATCTTTCCATGTACATCCACGCCTAGCAGTGGGTGGTTCAACGACTTCTGTATTAGAAGCAGCCTCAGCAGCCCTTGCAGCAACCTCAGCTCTCTCAATCTCTAGAGCTTCTGCAATACTATCCCTGACCAACTTGCGGATAGCGGCTTGAGTCATAGCGGACGTTTCTGGTGCAGTCTTACTCTTCCTTGGTGCCATATTTCTGATAAATCATAATGGAAATAACCATGAGAAAAATCATAATAGAAATAGTCATCGTACCAAAGATATACACCCACAACATGTATATATAAATATACAACCACAACAAATATAAATACAACCACGACACGTACGAGTACAACCACAATCTGTGTCGATACAACTTCAACACGTACGAATACAACCACGACATGTATATATACAACCACAACCTGGATAAATACAATAATAATAAAGAGCAACCACGAAACATCATAAATATAATCACAACACATGAATATAATACATGAAAATTTCGGTCGATGTAGGCCGATATAATATATAGCACAACATTTCCACATAGTAGAGTCGCACTTGATAAGATTTGTTTGTACAACAATCAAAAGGATACAAGTTCTTGAACTATGTCCCACATCCCGGGACTAGGAAATAATACAAGCTAATATAATACCAGTCTACGTCTAGGCTCCTCCCGGTGCTCTAGATGGTCCAGGCTCTCCCCTCAAGCGGCGAATCTCAAGATCCATCGCCACCACAATCTCCTCAAGATGCTCAAGTCGTAATCGAGAAGAAGCATCCCTACGCTCCAAAACAACTACCCTCTCTCGAAGCAGTGTCAACTGATCTACCTGCTCCCACTGGGTCTCCTGTGTTGCCTGAGCTCGATCTCGAATCTCAGGTAACTCATCCCTAAGTAGCTCAATCTCCTCCTGATGCCTCAACTGTCGTGCCTCGAGTCCATGGTAAGACACATCAATACTAACTCTGCCCTGAACCAAATCCTCAACCTGCTCCTCAACAGTCTCAAGTCTAGTGGTAATGATCTCATCAACTCGATACCCCAACCTATCTACTTGCTCCTGCTGAGCACCCATCTGATCCTCTAATGTGACGGCTGTAGGGCTCCTCGCCGCAGCCGCTCTAGAACTCTCACCTATGTGGTACTCTGGTGGTGGTGAAAAGTCATCAGTCTCAGTGGTAGGTGAATCTGGAGTGGTAAGCCTTGCACGCTTCCGAAGCGGCAAGAGTGAGGTAGGCATAGGAGTAGTAGTGGGTAAGGCTGGTGGTGGTGGTGTAGGCACAGTAGGACTCGGGAGACTCCTATAAGTAGATGTAGAAATACGAACCCTCTTCCTAGGGCCCTGAACAGTCTTCTCCCTAGGAAACATAAGTCTCGGCTCTGAATGGATAGTAGTAGTAGGAGATGATGGTATGTCAGTAGGTATAGTAGGATGGACATGGGGAGTAGGAGCCGTCTCCTCCTCCTCGAAAGGTTCGGTATCATCATCTGACGCCAAAAGTGGCAACTCAGGTGTAGGTGAAACAAGTGGTGAAACAGCAGTGGAGGACACAGAGCCCTCATCATCAGAATCTGATATAGTGTAAAGTATGACAGTGTCGGGATTCGAAGACATAACTCTGTGATAATCAAGGTGAAATAAATAAATGACTCGTATAATGGCATCACCAAAAATAAGTAAATATGCACTTATGATGAAATGATGATATGCTATGATAGTGTGGTTATAGTCTAGGGTCAATGATGCAACCTAGTTTGCTATAACCTTAGCTCTGGTACCAATCTGTCACACCCCCAAAATACCTGAATGGCAGTGGAATGGAATACCTGAGGGTGTAACGGATCATAGCACACAACCAGGATATATTGAACGACCTAAAGTGTCGTTTATAAAATACATCGTTTGATTCATTCAAAATATTCCAAGTTATAAAACATAGGTCCCAAAAGTTAGAAAAGGTTTAAAGAAACATGTTTAGTACAATCAAACGATAGTTCAAAGTGCATGAAATCCAAAAGTGACGCGTCAGCCTTGATACACAAAGTGACTCCATGCAATGCCATGAGAAATGCCTTAGTTACCTGAGAAATACATTGCGAAAAACGGTCAACATAAAGTTGGTGAATAATCATAGGTTTATAAGTAAATCAAGTGTACAAATTGCCATAAGTAATGCCATGAATTAGGATGTCCGGAAAGTATATACATTGGCTCTTAAGCTCATGACCCCGAAGCTAGACGATACTTGGCCCCAATGAGTGTTTACCAGACACTCTAATAATAAAGACATGAAATGCATTCGTTCCATTTGGAGCAACCCAAACACGAATGGAGGCGTCACCCCCGATAGATCTATCCACTCATTCCCGCTTAGTACTAGAAATTAACGGTCCATGATATAATAAGGGGACTTATCAAGACGTGGTAATAAGGAAACTTAAGCAATGTATGAATTTTATACTTAGGCATGTACACGAAAATAAGTAATGCAATGTATTCTCCCCCGTGGGATTTGAAATCAAAATATAGAATTAAAACGGGGCTATGAGAACTCACCTCGAAGTAATGGTACAAAGATGGTGCAATGAGGTGAAAGTAGTCGGGACAATGAGGCGCGAGTACTAGCGGCAACCTAAATGAATAACCATGATCTAACTTAGATCAAGCCGTAATGAAATGAATGCACATGCACATGATACTCATACCACTCGTAATTTGAAAATACTAGTTATCGTCGTAGAAAATAGATTCCATACTTAGGAAAATAAGTCCTTATATAGGAGTATATAACTTGTCGTACTATCTCGTCAAAAAGTGTTAGCGTTAAATTCCTTGTATTGAAAACCTTGAAATATGTCGTTAAGTCGTATAAGTATTCTCTCGGGTCATACGTATTCGTTTAATAAGAAAATAGTCCTTAGTAATATTTTCTAGAAAATATACCGTTTAGCGCGTACGTTATTATTCTTATTTGTGTCCATATATATATATATAGTTGACGATGTTAGAATGGGTATAACTTTGTCGTTTCAAGCTCGTTTTCCTTGTTCTTTATGTCCACGGATTCGTCTTTGTGTATACTAGTATATTTTAGATAACTCGGCTCTTTTAGGTTACGTTTAATGCTTCAAAATACCCATCGTATTCTGCCCAACAGCAAGCAGTTTTCTGGAAAAGTAGTTTTCGTCGTTAAGTTTGCAAAAATCATAACTCCTTCGTTATAAACTCGTTTTAATTGATTCTTTCGCCTAAAGTTTCATTTTTGAATGTATTTTCTAAATCTTTGGTCAAAACTTAGTCATCATCTACTGATTTTCCCACGAATTTAAAATAAGGACAGTAGGTATTTCAAAAGTTTCAAAAATCATTTCCAAGTCTCTAAACTAGTTCCATCCTCCACCAATCCACTTTCAAACACCACAAGACTAATCTAATCCTACCATACACCTTCTTAGGGTGTCATGGGTCCTAAAATATCATCAAACCACTAGGTCTAACAAGAGTTTCATATGTTTCCATTTCTAGGGTTTCAAAGTTAATATATACAAAAATGAAGTGGTACAAGATGATGCATGTAAAAGATCTTGTAAGAAAATCATATGAACATAATAATAACTTGTAAAAATCATAAAAATGAGTTTGTATACTTACTTGGTGGTTTAGAGAGTTTAGATGATAAAAAGCTTACTAATCCTTGAGTTTTTATTTCAAAACTCTAACAAGGATGATTATACAAACTAGTTTATGATAAGATCTTGTAAAATTTTTCCTCCTTGCTCCTTGTTTATCCCAAATCGAACCAAACACCAAAGAAAATGAGAGAAAAACTTGCTAAGTGAAGTAAAAAGTGATTTTTATGTGATAAATGTGAGAAAAGTTTAATATATACTTGGACAAAAGTTTGGTGGACAATTAATAAGGTTGGTGAGGTTTTTAAAGTTGGAAGACCTTTAGGGGGGGGGGGGGGGGGGGTTGGCCGGTTTTGGGGAGGGAAAAGGGGGATGATGTTGGGTGGTTAGTTAGTAAAAATTAGTATTAGTAGTTAAGTATAGTTAGGTTAGGTTTAGGTTTAAGGTTTAATCGGGTACCGGGTTTGTTAAAAATAAGTTTTGTTGAAGTTATTCGGGACGTAATAAAGTTATAAAAGTTGTAAAAATAAGTCGGGTACAAGTACGGAGAGTTAGAGTGATTATCGTTCAATTTTGGTGAAAACCGGCGTTACTAAGTTAAACGTACGATACGTAATGGTTAAATTTCCAAAATACCGGGTAAATTAATATCATAGTTTTTATATTATAGAAATGAGTATAAAAATGTATTAGGATCATAGTCGGGAGTGTCGGACATGTTAGACACTTTTATAGTTCGCGTATTAGCGTTTATTTGAAATAAACGTACGTAAATCGTTAATCGTACCAAAAGTATTAATTTAATTATCCTACGAGTGGAATAGTATGCAAGTGCCCTAATGATGATATGCAGACTATTTCTAGTCCGTATGAAGTGTCCCTGATAATAATGCATGAATTCGCTCCTGAACCAATACGGTTACGCGAATTTGAACACTCGTAAACTAAATTTACGATGACATGAATAATGCACGTGAATAGTGGTTTTCTCTCGGAAATGAATAGTGTCAAGTGAATAGTAAAATTTCTGAATATGTCTCGGAATGTCAAATTGACCTCAAAAACGATGAATAGTAAAACAATGAATAGTGATCGATGAATAGTAATTTGTGAATAGTAGAATATCGAAGTTTGGAAAAATGACCTGAAATTGTGGGTTGTGACAATTAGTATTTAAATCTTAATTAATTAACAATAATTAGAGAAAAAGTAGGAAAAATATAATTTTAGTTTTAAAATTACATTTATATTATTTTAGAATTTTTAGAATTAAATTTTCATTTTTCTAGCTTAAATTCATAATTAATGTATTTTAATAATTATTAATTAGTTATTAAATAGTAATTAATTAATAGTAATTAATTAAATAGTGTAAAAATTAATTTTTATTTTCTAAAAATTTTCTTTTATCATTAGGTTCGTAAAAATATAATTTTTATGTCCGTAGGGTTGGCGTAGCATAAATTTCACTATTTATTTCGCGCACTCGCGTTTATTTTGACTTAAACGCGCGGTTTATTTAAATAACTTTTACGTTTTTAAATTTAGGTTACGTTAGTAAAATTAGTTTGTAAAATAAAGAAAAACCAAATTTAAATAAAGTGATAGCTTCTATTTAAGCCCTTTTGGCTTATTTTTTTGCTTATTTATAAGCAAATTCTGATTTTAAATTTTTAGATTACGTTTTAGGTTAACTAGGTTTCACGTTATTGTTAATATAGTTTGTTTAAATCGTTCTCATTCGTATTTCCTTAGTGTAATCATTCAAACCCTCATATACCCCTTCCTGTCCAAATTCAACCGATCACAAACCCGTTTTGAATACAATCCACACCTCGTCGGGACTTAACGACCCGGGGAAACCCTATACTTCCATGGAGATTGATTCTAGCAGTTTGACCTCGTTGACCATTTACCTGGTCAATTTAGGTTGACCGTTTAGAGCCAATCAACCTTACGGTTTTGTTTCATATGCTCATAGTTAGAGGTGGCAAAATAGCTAGGCAGGTTAGGTAATAGTTCAAAACTTCAAATTTTGGTAGGGTGGGAGTCAGGTTGGATTGGCCCAATGCTCATACACTTATACGTCCAAAGACTCCGAACTTTGTGATTTTGTTTTTAAATAGTTAATGTAAATATATACAACTCTTTAAATATACATTAGATATAGAAAGTTTTATATCATATAAAATCTACTTCAGATGAAAATACATTGGATCTGGAAAAAGTAAGAGCACAGGTAATTGATCTTTTTTTATGCGTTTTGCCCTCTTTTACTTTCACTTTATTCGAGGAAAATACCATAGACCTTGTTTGTGCAGATAGTTGAAACAGTGGCACATCAAGTGACTCAAAACCACGAAAGCAGATAGTTGAATAAGTGGTGAATCAAGCGACTCAAAACCACCAAAACAGCATATAGTTGAACTAGTGGCGCCTGACAAACTAGATGCACATGAAGACAAGGCAATAGTGTCTCTATGTCAAATGTCAAGAAATAGATGCACCCGTCAACAATATATATAGCCACATACTTTTTAGAGAGGAAGGTTTTCTAGCATCTAATCAAGAACTTTATTCCGGTATACTCATCTAGTTCTGTCATGTTGTGTGCTTTGACATGTTCTAGTTCTGCTCTCATCCTGATGTGGTAATTGTTGATATGCAGCAGCCTACATTTTCAAGGCTTTTATATCCAGATGATGAGATTAGATCAATGGGAGAAAAACTTGTAAGTTTAACTGCAAATTTTATTATTAGGTTCATTGTTTTGGATTAAAAGTTTTCATGATGTTGTTTGAATTACTGCTGCTCATGTTTGTGTTAATATTGCTTAGATGGATTTAGTGCTGCTCATGAACTTCAAAGAAAATGTGCCAAGTATTTACTACTGCTAGTACAAAAGTTACTACTGCTAGTGACAGTTGGTACTGCTCAGAGATCAAGACGGCTCGAAGTTGCTAGCTAGTTGCTTCTGGAAAAGATTATAGATACTGAATTAGGAAACTATTGTAAGCCGACTAGGACTCCTTGGTGTATAAAAGGATGGCCAATTTTATATTTGGTTCAGTTATATACATTCCAATTTTATTGTATTTGAATATGTTTTGATATATATTGATCTTTTAAATGTGACTAAAAGATGCATATAGTCACACTTTTGGTCACTGTTTTTTTAATTCATTGTGTGACTAAATATTACAAAAGGCCACACAAACATAAAATTGATGTGGCCATTGGATGATCAATAGTCACACAAAATACACATTTGTTCACTTTAAACAGCATATGGTCACACCTATTACCACTTTTGGCCACTGTTTGCGTAATTGTATGTGACTAAATACCCAAAACAAATATGCTTTGTGTGACTAAATATTACAAAAGGCCACGCAAACATAAACTTCATGTGGCCAATGGATGATCAATAGTCACACAAAATGCACATTTCTTCATTTTAAACAGCATATGGTCACACTTATTAACGATTTTGGCCACTGTTTGCTTAATTGTATGTGAATAAATACCCAAAAGAAATATGCTTTGTGTGACTAAATATTACAAAAGGCCACGCAAACATAAACTTCATGTGGCTATTGGATGATCAATAGTCATACAAAATACACATTTTTTCACTTTAAACAGCATATGGTCACACTTATTAACACTTTTGGCCACTGTTTGCTTAATGGTATGTAACTAAATACCCAAAACAAACATGCTTTGAGTGACTAAATATTACAAAAGGCCACGCAAACGTATACTTCATGTGGCCATTTGATGATCAATAGTCACACAAAATACACATTTCTTCACTTTAAACAGCATATGGTCACACTTATTAACACTTTTGGCTACTTTGTGTTAAATTGTATGTGACTAACTCTAAAAAAACAACACCCATTGTGTGACGAAATCATCACTAACGTCACATTTATTGTATATTTATGTGACCACAGGACGGGAAATAGTCACACAAAATACACATTTACTTGAATAAATCATCTCAAATGTCACATATATTATATATTTATGTGGCCAAAGGTTGAAAAATAGTTACTCTCAAAAAACATTCGCGTGACTATAAAGTGTTTACGGTCACTGATAATGACTAATCCAACAAAACTTGTGCCTAATTTGTCACACATATTCGTGGTTTTGGTCACTCTTTTTCGATGGAAAAGGCCACGAACTCAACAATGTGACCATATGCCACCTATGGTGGCGGGAACTATGGTGACACACAACAAAAAAAACGTGTGTGACTATATGCATATCGTCACACATTTTTGGCATGACCAATACAACTTTTTGTACCAGTGCTAGTTATCCAAATATTATAAAGTTAAGGGTAAAAAGGGTAAATAACGAAAGTTAGTATAGTTTAAGGACTATTTTTGTCATTTCTCTAAAATATAGAAGTATAGGGATTAAATGTGCAAAAGTTAGAAAGTTATATGCTTAATTGTTATAAGTTTATAAGTATAGGGTAGAAAATATAAATATATAAGCTTGAAGGGTAAAAACGGACTATTTTCACATAAATATAAAACCTATTTAAGTTAGAAGCATAACACAATACTAGGGAGCTTCATGCGAGGAGTACTATGTGGATATTTCGTTTTGACGAGTTTGCTGGGTTTACGAATTAAAGTGCCCTGGCTCCTCAAACGATTATTGCATATACTTATGAGTTATGATGGCCCGAACGGTGTTATGTTATAACTAAACCTTATTAACAACATAACTCAATAGTAGGGAGATTCGTGTGAGGAGTATTAACTTCTGAATTATGATGGCCCGAACGGTATTATGTTGATAACATAATACAATAGTAGGGAGCTTCATGTGAGCAGTCATATACTTCTGAATTACGATGGCCCGAACAGTGTTATGTTATATATAAAAACCCTAAGAGTGATTAGTTAAGAAAACCTACACTAAAACTTGACATACACACACCTACACTACCCCAGGATACGTGAGTGAGTTGTCTAAACCCCTACTTTACTTACCTTAAAACCCAGGTAAGTTTTCATAGCCTCACTTTTAAATGTTTTACAACCCTGTGAGGGGGATACATGCTTTAAACCGAATACAAGTCCTATTCTTTGGTTATTGCACGAGTAAACTATCTGCCACCACTACATAACTAAAATTCATGAATCTAATCTTTTGGGATATTTTACCCACGCGAACGCGAATATAGTTGATAGATCTATTGGAGTTTGACAACTCTCGTTGATACTACATCTTTCTTGATGGTATCAATAAGTACTATACTTGAACCCACTGAAGGATTAACTTTGGCAAATTATCCTTCCCGTCCCCTCATGGTAGGTCTGCCGACCCCATGACCCAGACTGTTAACGTGTGGTTCATGAGCTTAATGCAATATACCTTCTATAACTAAAACCTTTCCACATATAGGGTTTAAGTTGAACCCTGTGGAACTTGTATTCATACCCTATCTACTTTAACCTATGACTCTCACTCAACATTCATGTTGACATTTTAGCATGTTATCCTAGGTAATTAGGCACTATAGGAACCCTGGCACGGAGAAGTACTAGACATGAGGATGTCCATAATAGTTATCATTCATCAGTTTTGTGTCATAAAATGTATCTTAGGGACCTCTCTTTTGGTAAAAGTACATCTTTTACTATAAAAACTCTGATGAATAAATGAATGATAACATCTTTTTCAAAAACGTCTCTTTTCGAGTCGTTTTCTATTATCTTGTCTTTGTTTCCATGAGTAATACCCCAAGCACTTAATCCGCTGCGATCAGTGAAAAATGGGGGTGTTACATAAGGTCCCCTAAATCTCACGAAAGGACATCACTTGAAGCAACACAGTTAGCAAGAGTCTTTGACTACAAGAATACCGGTTAGGCCGCCTACATGAGAGCCATAACTACAGGAATACCGATTAGGCCGCCGACAAGAGAGCCATACTACAGGAATACCAGTTAGGCCGCCTACATGAGAGCCATAAAAGTCTTTGACTTCTTGAGATAACCTAAATCAGGATCTGATGCGTGGAATTGCGCCCTCACAAAAGTTTTTACCTCTCAAGGGATCTTGAGAAGCTTGCAATACCCACCAGGCAGTGTACCTTTTCGTTGTAGTATAGTATAGTAACAAGTACCGGGGAATTGATCGTTCAACTCAAAGAATAGTGTTCGCTAGGGTTAAAACTCACTAAAACTAGGTCTAGAGGTGAGGGATGATTCTTTTTGTATTTTTATATATTAAATGAAAGCAAGTAAAATCTCAGTTTTTGGAAAGAGTGGGCGGAATTAGTTGCTAGTCAACTAACCCAATTAACTAAATATGCAATCAAAATAAAATAAACTAAACTTAAACTAATTTATGGTGTAAACAATAATCAGAGAAAATTGTGTTTACTTTGATTTCACTACTTCTTAGCTATCTTTTACAGGTTGATTAGCTTGTTACAATTGCATGGATGACGGGTTATATTCCTTAATACCATTCATAGGGCCGTGTACGATCTTCCCTAACTCTATAAGCTTCTACCACTTCCTATGTCGAGCCGACTACTAGCTCCTAACATGGCCTCATTAGTAGTTACCTACGCATTAAATACAACAAATATATCGTAGTACACCTCTGATCATGTTTCATAAGACGTTCAAGCAAGTTACCAATTGGAAGTCTGCCAGTTTTCTTAAGCCTAACATCGAATTCATTCATCCACAACAATTATAAACAAACAACCAACCAATAATCAATATCTAAGTTTCATTACATCTAAGCAAACACGAAGAAAACCTAGCCTTGCATGTTAAAGAGAAGACAAGCGTAAGATATAATCAAACAACACATAGACATATTGAATGATTTGATAAAGGACTTATCTTCAATTAAGCATGGAAGAAACAAAGGGTTGAAACTCTTGAAAAAGCTGTAAAATTCGTCTAGGGTTTACTCCCTTCAAAGTTGCACACAACGAATGAAAACTAGAAAAATATATATAGATTTGGTCTTCTGACGTCGTCAAGAGTAATGTGTGATGCCGTCAACTCGCTGCCAAAACAAACTCGTATTGCCTAGATCCACTTCTGACGCCGTCACTCTTTATGGGTTCTGGGCCGTCACTCTTTGCATTAACTCTTGATGGCCTTGACAATTTTATACGTGACGCTGTCACGACCCCTTCACAAAACATTCTGGCGCGTCACGTGTATTTAATTTATCCACCCTTTTGTCAACTCATGACGCCGTCACTAGCAATATGTGACGCCGTCAAGTGCAATTTCCAGCATGCTTTTGAGACTTTGTCGTTTTCTTCACTTTTTCGCTCCAAAAACGTCCAAAATGCTTCCTTTTGTAAAATTCCTCTCAAAAGTACCTAAAATGACAAAAGGAACGATTTAGGGCAATATTTGATCAAATAATCTCGACTTTGGCCATAAATGACCCCCCAAAAGCGGTACAATTTTCGCTTCATCAAATACCCTTACACTTGAGATTTACTTGTCCTCAAGCAAATACACTTTTATTCTAATCAAAATACAAGTTAGGGGTCATTTAACACTAATATAAAAGTAATTACAACAAATAATCGTTCCACTTCAACCAAAAACAAGCACGGAAATTATACACTAGCACCTCACAAATAGTGTTTAGATACTCACATCTCTCGGGTGTAATAAAGTATATATCACAATATGGAAATGGAAACCATCTCTCACTACCTGTCATAGCAAATAAATTACCATAGGCTTGGGAAAGGATCAAACCTCCACCACTTGGCGTAAGCACCTAGGATAAACTATCAAAGAGGTCTTTTAAAGGGTTATAACGTGAGGTGTAGGGATATGGTAAACACGGTTTTGTTGGATAAAGGCAATCTTTACTGGTGGCGAGTTAATCATCTTGGTAAATTACATATACAATGTGGCGTTGCTAAGCCAAGACTCGACTCGACTTAAGCTAATCAAAAACTAACAAAAACATAAAACAAACATAGAATGAAACGGGATGGTAGTCCGTATGTTTTTTTTTCTCTTTTTCTTTTTCTATATTTTTTTTCTTTTTCTTGATTTTTGATTTTTTTTTATACACTCTTGCCCTACCATCCAAAATAATACATCATAGGAGATTTGCCTTCCCCTTACACTTGAACTTTTACATACTTTACAAGTAACTATTCTAATGACTCAAATCAAGATAATCAAAACACTTGGAGTACTTTTTAAGATTAAAGCGCATATGGGGTAATATATGATGTTCTTCCCCATTACTCCATAACAATAGTACTTTACCCATGAGTATCAATCGTCCCAAAATAATATGTACAAGATATGACTTGACTTAGCAACTATGTAATCAATTAGACAATTAACTAAGGGTTTAAACAAATAACAATAATGCACTAAAGATGAGTGCATACACGGAAGGCTAAGGCGATTTGGGTGTACATTTGGGGTGGATTGTTAACAAATTCTTCCTTTAAGTAAAATACTTAAAGTTAGAAACAAAAAGATAGGCTCGGAGGGGTGTACTAGGGGTACCGTGTACTAATAATGAGTACAACGCAAAGGTGTGGGAAAAATTAATTGACTTTACTAGTCAAGGTACTTGACTTAAATGGTCAAGTAATTATGATATGGGTTTAACACAAGGGTGATCCTAATGCCTCTTATCATGTAGTAAATCCTACTACACGAATGTAGTCTCACTAGCGGTCTCGGGATGCATCACTAACGCAAGTTCTAGAATCTAAGTACTACCGGTACACTCATAAGCACGAATAATGAATGCTTTTCCTAACAAATCTAAAGGCGAACCTCACATATTTGGGTGGAATTTTTTTTTTAGTGGTACGGTTTTTGTGCTAATCATACAACTCCTATCCATGAGACGCTCATTAAGGCTAAAGCTTCACTCCTAAATGTTGTAAAAAAATTTAAATTTGTCGCTAAAATTGCACTAACAAGTATTTCTCTTAGTTTTATTACACACCTACCATTGAACAAACAAACTCAAGTGCAATTGCATTCTCTAAAGTATCATCATTTACCTTCCCCTTACACTTAGGCTGAACATTGTCCCCAATGTTTAATAAAAAGATGTAAAAGTAAATAAGGTAAAAGAATGAAAACAAATACTCCCCTGATTCGTTCGATGTGGATAAACCGTTAACATGGTTAAATCCTCCTCCAAGAAAATGAACGTTGAAAGCTTCCCTTCCGAAATAATAAATCATCTTCTTGTCCAATATAACTTGTTAAACCTGAGAAAACAATCATAGCAAGCTCGCGTAAAATCAGCGGCAATCTATATATATAAGGATATAATGCTTGTGGAATGAATGTTTGCAGATTTCCTGGAATTTATAAAACTAAAGAATTAACAAAAACTTCAAGACTCCGTTAGAAAAACAAAACTTGAAAAATTTCCAGATTTTTACTCCTGACGCCGTCAGGTGTTAATCCTGACGTCATCAGAGTGTTCTGACAAAAATCTCATGTTAAGTTTCCGGAAAATTTCTGGAAAAACTTATGCCTTAATTCCTGGAATTTCCTGCAAAACATCATTATGACTTGATACAAGCATTTGATTCAAACAACTACTAATATACATGTTCATTTAATATTGTTTTGGGTCATGTTCAATTCCGTTCGTAAAAACAAATTTAGATTTCCCTTACACTTATCTTTTGTGAAATACCTTTTATGAAGTTAAGACAACCAACAAAGTAAAGCATTTTCACAATTTAGTATGAAACATGATCCACAAACAATAAAAATCAAGCATGCATACGGAAACAAATCAAACAAACAAACAAATAAACAAAACAAATAAAACATGGGTTGCCTCCCAAGAAGCGCTTTTCTTTATTTATGAGTCTTGTAGCTAGACTCAAAGTCATGGGCTATCACGTGACCTCGTTATCGGTTCTTGTTCCTAGGTCATCCTCGATCTTGGTTTTATATTCCGGACCTAGTTGCAAGCATTCCTTGTAAAAACCAAATATTTTGTTCATGACATAGTCTACTTCTCTACGTCTATCCTCATCACTCCTATAGTAGACTGCTTGGTTGTGTTCCTTTTCGATGTTTGATAAAAGATGAAATTGTTTAATCTTATAGGGCATTTGGTAAGCTATCTCATCGTTCTCATCCTTAAACCTAACTATCCCTAGAGACGGGTCATAATTCATTTTAGAAGCCTCAACAAATGGCTTTCCGAACACTACTTGACTTAGGCAACCATCTATTACCGGACGAATATCATCTACAATCACAAAATCGGTAACATAAGTGAAATTTCCTACAAAAACATGCAATCCTTTCACTCTTCCCACAAAGTTACTCATCCAACTCGTGTTGGGCATCATCCTATATCCAAGTTGCTTCTTCATTACCCAATTGTAATGGGTCCTAGTCATAATGTTTATAGGAGATCTAAGATCGATGTAGGCTTTCCACACATGCATATGCCCAATGTTGCATGGTATGTTGATGTTAGAGGGATCACCCGCTTTGATGATTGGTGAACCAAGGACGTATGGTGTCTCGGGGTCATCAAATAGATCCTTATGGTATTCCCATTCTTCCTTGGTAGGTAACCTATCAAAGTATTCCTCCACATTTTCTTCTACCTCAACTTTCTCTTCCTTTTTCTCCATAACTTCCTTAATCTCATCCATATCATTCTTCCCTATCCTTATCGATTGGATTAATAGTGACGACATTAACAAAGTGGACATGCTTGGATGATGAGGGATCCTTAACTTGGGTTCCACTATTAGTGTTCTTAGTGTCCTTATTTGGTTTAGTTAGCAATTGGTTGTTGAGGGCTTTCAACAAGTTGTCGATTTTATTGGTAATCTCAGCTTGTTGTTGATTGAATTCGGATTCAAACTTAGCTATGTGGGCTTCTTGAGATGCCATAAATTTGGACATCAATCCTTCAAGATTATTGGTACTACCATAGTTGTTGGAAGGATTGTTGCTGAAAGTGCGGCTAGAGGGTGGACCGTTTGGTTGATAACGATTAGGTGGAGTGGAAGAATTGTTTTGGGGCATGTTTTGGTTTTGTTTCCACCTAAGGTTCGGGTGATTTTTCCAAGAGGAGTTGTATGAATCACCGTAAGGGTTTTGCTCGGGTTTGAAAGTGTACCACTTGTATCCTGCTCCGTCAGTACGCGAGGATGCGTAATCAGCGAAAGCTTGTTCGGGGAGTTCCATGCAATCACGAGTGTCGTGGGGACCACTACATAATTTGCACGAAGAAGTGATTTTGTTCACTTGGCTTGAAGGTTTAGGAGCTTCGTAGGATTTCAAGAGAAACTTGACTTGGTCTTCAAGTTCCATGATCCTATGGTCAGGAGTGCTTGAATTATTCGAAGGCAAAGATATTGCCTTGACCATTTTGTTAAAATCACGGGGATCATTCCAACTTTCGTTGTCATAGAGAGCAAGATCTTCTATGAGTTCCCATGATTCTTCCGCACTTAGATCACGAAGCTTGCCACCGGCCAATTGGTCAATGGTTCGCCTTGTGGAGAGATCGATATGGTCATAGAAAATTTGGACTTTAAGCAAAAGATCTATGCCATGATGAGGGACTTTTTGGAGTAAGTCCTTGAAACGAGTCCATGCTTCATAGAGAGTTTCACCTTGACGTTGTTGGAACATCAAGATATCATTTCTAAGCTTAGTAGTTCTCCTCGGTGGGAAAAATTGAGCAAGGAAATGAGTGGTGAGATCATCCCAAAAGGTGATGGATCCCGCGGGTAAACGCTCAAGCCATTGACTAGCTTGGTCACGTAGAGAGAATTGGAAGAGACGCAATCGGGTCGTCTCTCGAGTTTCAACATCAAGATCTATGGAATCTACGATTTTTAGGAAATCCTTGAGATGTAGATTAGGATCTTCGGAACGAAGTCCATGGAATGCACATCCGCTTTGCACCAACCGAATGGTGTCAGATCGCAAGGGAGACACATTAGCTCCTTGAGTGAGCTCAATGGTGTTTCGATAGCCTTGGTGGCTAGGACGGGAGTACTCTTCTAAGGTTCGGGGTCTAGGAGGTTGGTTTGGTAGTGGTGGGTTTTGTTGGTGGTTTTGTTGTGGTGGGTTGATGGGATCAAAGAGATTACCACCTTCCATGATGGCGGATGGCAAAGGTTACGAACAAAGGAACGAAGAAAAAAATAGACTAAAGAAACATATAAATATAAAAATAAAAACCTTACTAGAAAGGAATCTAGCAAGTAGACCTAATAAAAATAAATTTCAACCTAGACAATAACTATTCCCCGGGCTGCGGCGCCAAAAACTTGATGCGTGGAATTGCGCCCTCGCAAAAGGTTTTACCTCTCAAGGGATCTTGAGAAGCTTGCAATCCCCACCAGGCAGTGTACCTGTTCGTTGTAGTATAGTATAGTGACAAGTACCAAGGGATTGATCGTTCACCTTAAAGAATAGTGTTCGCTAGGGTTAAAACTCACTAAAACTAGGTCTAGAGGTGAGGGATGATTCTTTTTGTATTTTTATATTTTAAATGAAAGCAAGTAAAATCTCGGTTTTTGGAAAGAGTGGGAGGAATTAGTTGCTAGTCAACTAACCCAATTAACTAAAGATGCAATCAAAATAAAATAAACTAAACTTAAACTAATTTGTGGTGTAAACAATAATGAGAGAAAATTGTGTTTACTTAGATTTCACTACTCCTTAGCTATCTTTTACATGTTGATTAGCTTGTTACAATTGCATGGATGATGGGTTATATTCCTTAATACCATTTGTAGGGCCATGTACGATCTTCCCTAACTCTATAAGCTTCTACCTCTTCCTATGTCGAGCCAACTACTAGCTCCTAACATGGCCTCATTAGTAGTTACCTACGCATTAAATACAACTAATATATCGTAGTACACCTCCGATCATGTTTCTTAATACATTCAAGCAAGTTACCAATTGGAAGTCTGCCAGTTTTCTTAAGCCTAACATCGAATTCATTCATCCACAACAGTTATAAACAAACAACCAACCCATAATCAATATCTAAGTTTCATTACAACTAAGCAAACATGAAGAAAACTTAGCCTAGCATGTTAAAGAAAAAACAAGCGTAAGATATAATCAAACAACACATAGACATATTGAATGATTTGATAAAGGACTTATCTTCAATTAAGCATGGAAGAAACAAAGGGTTGAAACCCTTGAAAAAGCTGTAAAATTTGTCTAGGGTTTACTCCCTTTAAAGTTGCACACAATGAATGAAAACTAGAAAACTATATATAGATTTTGTCTCCTGGCGGCGTCAAGAGTAATGTGTGACGCCGTCAACTCGACGCCAAAACAAACTCGTATTGCCTAGATCCACTTCTGACGCCATCACTCTTTATGGGTTCTGGGCCGTCACTCTTTGCGTTAACTTTTGATGGCCTTGACAATTTTATACGTGACGTCGTCACGACCCCTTCACAAAACATTTTGGCGCGTCACATGTATTTGATTTATCCACCCTTTTGTCAACTCATGAAGCCGTCACTAGCAATATGTGACGCCGTCAAGTGCAATTTCCAGCATGCTTTTGAGACTTTGTCGTTTTCTTCACTTTTTCGCTCCAAAAACGTCCAAAATGCTTCCTTTTGTAAAATTCCTCTCAAAAGTACCTAAAATGACAAAAGGAATGATTTAGGGCAATATTTGATCAAATAATCTCGACTTTGGCCTTAAATGACCCCCCAAAAGCGGTACACTTTTCGCTTCATCAGGATCCTTCTCTGTTTACCCGTTTTAGGTGAAAATTGTGGAGTACTTGTTGACATTTTGAATAAGAGAGAATGTGAATGACATGGTTAACTCAATCAATGATAAATGCTTACAAACTAGTGATACTATAATATTGGGGTATGTATTCATTTTCTTGGTACCAACTAATTTTTCATGATATCAATAGGAAATTGTTCGATGTACTTCGGTTGTAGTTTCATACTACCAAAAAACATGTCAGCTATGCGCCAGTACTTTAGTAGAACCTAATGATCTGTGTTTGTGCAAAACAAAGCAGTTATTAAAGAACGGATATATCAAATCTCGGTAGGAAGTGAACACTTCAAACCACTAAAACATGAAATCCCTATATCATAGATGAAATATTGATGAAATTCGGGAGCATACTAGATAAACTGTAGGCAAAATATTACTAAAGCTGAAATACAGCACATAAAGCAGAGTTGAGCATTAAATTTTTCCTAATAGGACGAGATACGTACATACAGAACTAGGGAACCAATTTTCTACATATTTTCCTTTTTAAATCTTTGGGTTACAATTGAGCTGAAAACCAATTCAAATCTCGACTACCCTTGCATGGCTAGAAGCATTTCCATTATATGCCCAAACTAAATTATTCACCAAAATCACTAAACCGCACGTATTTGGCATATGCATGTAATTTGTTTATTGAAAGCAAGTAAAAGATAGAATTACCCCAAAGCCGGCTATAGTTGACCCCTAACTAAACTATACTTATGCTGGAAATTAGTAGCTCATTAACATAGGTTGTAAAGAACGCGTAATGCACTGCACAACCAATGCAAAATTGGATGTAACAAAGTCACCTACTTCGAGTCCAAGAACCATGTGAAGCTTGATCAAGAGACCAAAAACATAAGTTTTCTAGAAGATATGTGTCTCTAACAAGAGTCTAGCTCGCTAAACCTCAAAAGTTACTATTTAAACGCCTAAACTAGAGTACTGGACTGACTTAGAACCTTCATTGACCTAAAGGAACATGTTAAGTTGGATAAAGCCGCGAAAGCAATCTAAACACCATATTACTTATCGATAGGGCTCACTTTTAGTATGCAGGGCACAACTCTACATTTCCAGATCAACACACATGCAGCTCAATCACGTAAATTGTATTTATAAATTATCTTGGGAGACTGTTGTGAAACATGATTTTAATATCTGTAAGCAAAATTATAACCTGAATTCTGTTAGAAGAACAAAGATATCTTACTAGATTTGGCAATTACTTGAAAAGATTTTGATTGAGAGCTAGATACTTATCATATTTAATTGAGACCAATAAGTTAATACTTGTCTTCATATATTTTGTACATATGTCAGGAACAAAATTTAACTGCCAAATAATCACCGTCGAGTAAGATGATAATCTTGTCATGTTGAATTATAGATCATTTCAAATCAAACTTGTACAGAAGATAATCGGATACACAAAGAGGTTCTTAAGACTCTTGATGAGTAAAATACTAGTTTCAAACTTTTGACTTTCAGCCCTTGTATTACTGGTTAAGCATATGTTCTGAAACAAATTTCAGAAACATTAATTACAACCAAATTATATAAGTCACATAAATCAGAATGTTAAACTACATGTATGATAACCGAGTCGTTGTACATTAGCCGATCACTACAAGACAACTTCCATACCTTAAGCGATTAACTTAAAGATCTGATTGTATACAATCTACATCTATTATGGCCTTTCTGTCATCTTTATTACACTTCATATAAGTGATCTTTTGATTGAATTCATAAAGAGGTGGTGTCGAGCACTATTGCCAGTAATGAATCATAGGAAAATACCATCCCGAGAAATGCTACATCATCCTAAAATCCTTCATCTTATCTTCGTAATGCCACATGTCAGTCGTCCATTCAGCTAGAAAAAGGACTCACTCGATGACACTTCATTAGATGATAGCCACACTACATTAGGATGATTTATAGGAAGATTTTAGGATAACTCATTTCTCTACCACCCTGTCTGTTCCAAAGATTCCTGTTTGATTCGAGGGTCAGAGTCAAACTTACATATTCAAAACTTAAATATCAAATCCTTTTCCTATAGGTATTTGTGGTGGCCAATTTTAATTTCTCATCATCTTTCTGGAAGCACATAGATTTCAGATAGTTTGAATAGTCAAATTGTAACTTTCTTAGAATTCCAGTCTGGACGACTTCTTTATTATTATTGTTGTTGTTGTTGTTGTTGTTGACTTGATGTATATATTTACACGTTATATATTACTTTATGGCAGGCGTACAAGATCACTATCATGCCCCTTTTGCCGAGTCAGTCTAAAATGGGTTGACTCAAGCGAGCTGTGGACCTATGTTGACTATAAAGAAGCGGTTGATATGGCCACAATAACCAAAGAAAATATGAAAAGATTCTTAATGTACATAGACAAGCTCCCGCTCGTTGTTCCTGACTCAAATTTTGACACATATGATTCGCATTTGATGTAACCACCTTAACCCCTGCGTTGGTACTAATTTACATATCTACCCCCTTCCGTCAAATGAGGAACACCCAAGATTCTTTTGGGTTTGGTTAGGATATTAGAAATGAAATGGTTTGTTCTCGGTTGTTATTTAGATGAACCCGACCCAATGTTTGATGTAGGCACGGGGTTGAAGCTCAGATAGTTTTACTTGCAACATAAAAAAGTTGTGGTAATTGTATTTAATAAATATGTATATGCTTGAATGGTAAAATGTCTATTCCCTGGGTGCTTACACCCTGGAGGTTATAAATCCGAATCCTACTCTATGCCGATTGTATGTATAGATCTGGATTGGTGATAAGGAGCATGACTAAGTGGTAGTTTAATAACATCTATTAGTTTCATGTTTCATACACCAACAAATATACTGCTAGTTGCATACCCTTTTTTTCTTTTTTTTTCTAAGTATACTTGTGCTTAAAGTAAACAATAACGACTGCGACTTTTTATACCTGTATGTATCGTGGGTTGCAACTTAAATGATAAAATGTGGAAGGCATATCTTCTTCATCAGTTGGTCAAATGATAACAACATTTATCACTAAGAGCTATGGTTAACAACCAACATCATAAAACTAAAGTAAACATACGTAATAATAGCAAAGTTATTTTTAGATTTTAAAACCAATAAATGGAGTGAAATATAATTGTATATGAAGGAATGTAGAAGATAAATAAGTGGTCGATGGTGATTATGTTTGAACATTGTATTATAGCTTGTTAGCATTATTCATTACTTTGCAACATAATTGAAACATTATGTTAGAAGATTTCTGAATATTAGGATGGAATACTAAACATAAAGTTGAATTTCACTTATTAAAACATTGTAGGGATCACTAGCACTTCAAACTCCCGTAGTTGACTCTGGTCTCTGGCCCGTAAATTTTCTTCATAAATATCTTTACATATATATGAGACAAGATTTGGGTTGTACTTGATGCTTTGAAAGCTGTACAATGAGAGGGAAATGCCACTTGTCGCTTAGAAACGCCACTTGGCACTACACTGCTGACTGGATAAATCATATAAAGGCCACTTGGCATGCCACGCTGTCCAATTTTGCTATCCCGAAATTAAAAAATTTGCTACCTGTGGGAATCAAACCCTGGTCTATACTCCCATTCAACATAATGTCCAACCACTAGACCAAAGTGATTTTTGTGAAACAATTTGAAAAACAAAATCCATAAGGGCTTGAATATTTTCTTATGCTAAAATTTCTCCCTCTCTTCAACCGAATATCAATACTTCCCTAATTCACTCACCAAGCAATCAATATGGTTCAGTTTTAATTTGAAAATCATATCACAAAAATCACGGATGACTTCAAAATCAAAATATTTTACACATTTATCTCAAAACCCTAAATTGATCCATTTGCATTTTGAAAATCATATCACAAATATCACCTTTGAATTCAATGGAAAACGGATTCAATTGAAACCGCTCATAACTCATTTGTAGGTAATCTATATTGCATCATCAGTAATCACCCAGATTCAATATCAAGTAATATTTATTTTTAGGGTTTGTTCAAATGATTTGAAGGCAGAATGGAACATGTTTGATGAAATGTCTAAGAGAAAGGTATTTTAGGGCTTTCTATATATGATTTCAATTTTTTATTTTTATTATGGGTTTTAGCAATTTTGAATTTTGATTGGTTGTATAATCCATAGTTCGCATTAACATCATCCTGTAATTTTGCTACACTTTTAGATAATTAATATTTTTTTGAACGATTTGAGGGCTTAATGATATGTGCAAGTTGTTTTAGTAACGACACTATGGTCGGGCTATAGAACACGGGTCAGAAGTGAATCCCTAAACCACATAATCAAAAGCTGTAGTACAAAAATGAAAATTGCAATGATCAGTTTTGAGTATTTGAGTAAAACCGATATTATTCCTTTGATTATGTGGCTCAAAAAACCCGAAAACTCATTCATTGATGGATTTCGTTGATTTAATTAATGTTTAACATGCTTTAGTTATTGGAGCCATGTTTCCATTTTATCGTCGGCATTCTGAGAAGGGAAATATTGATCACGAGCTACGGTCCTTTGGAGAGGAGGTAAGCACTCTCGCTTCTTAACTAATTGTTAAACAATGTAGGACAAATGTGATTATTATTTCATATTATAATTTTACTTTTTACAGTGCGAGGAAGTTTGTCATTTGGCATTGAAGACTGAAGAAGCGGTACCTCCTTATTCCATACATATATTAAATCCTTATTCTGGAAACTAAAGGTATTATATCGTGCATTACTTTACGTTGTTTATGATTACATGCTCTTTTTGTGCAATGACGGAACATGGACAGATGGTGGATGGTCTGAAACAAACACAAACTATTTGGCACATTCTATGAGTCAAGGTGAGTAAATGAAACGGTTTTTACCGAGTCTGTTCGGCACATTCAGCATATTATTTTATTTATGATTTGATATCAGGTGTATTTCACTTATATTGTGATGCACGTGTAGTTGATTTTCACTTACATTTATGCATATTTTTTACTATCAATTTTTTGTTAGTTTGTATATTTTCCAGTCATTCATTACAATGATACGGATGCTCACTTTTTATGGTAAAAGAAAAGGGATTTGTAGTGAGTAAACAGCAACAAAAGGCAATTCGATATTTGTATGAGCTAATGTTTTTGCAAGTTCTTCTAGCCATACTTACCCTGCATTTGGACAATCAGAGGAGCCTGGTATGTATAAGTAATGTTGCTGTTAAATATTTAGTTTAGGATGATCAATTTTAGGGCGTGTCTGGAATTGCTTACTAAAACTGCTTATTAGTGTTGATAGAATACATAAACAGTTTCGAGGGTGTTTGGGATTGCTTTTCCAGAGTGATTATTTGAGTATTTATGAATGAAATAATTTGTTTTATATAAGCAAATTGACACCACTTATTCCAATCAACTTAGTAGAGAAACAATTATAATAAGCAATCCCAAGCACCCACTTAGGACTAACTTCAGCAAAACTGATTCAGATTATCGAATTAGTTATGGGTCATTTCCACATGTAAATCCTTAATGATCACAAACTGCAAAAGACTAAAAAACAACTGAAATTTAATCATCACGACTTCAAGCAGAAGAAACACAATCACACATTCCAACACTACATTTTGTTGCATCTAATAATTAGATTTTGATTATTTTATATCCCATAATCACTCTCAAAAGGCATTGGCAAACACCCCTTTCCTCAATCTGATATGATGTTCTGTGTTATATGGTGTTGTTTGTTATCGAGCAAGGTTAAAAATCTTGAGCTAAAGGGGCACACGAGGCATACTGATAGCGTGGATTAGTTATGTTGGGATCCTAATTGGATTGTTCGATTGAGGGATGTTCGCAGTAAGTGATGCTCTATTTGCCAATACCAAATATGTTTGATGGTTACACACATGCTTTCCTCTATTTGTTTTGAAGGATTTCTTCCAGTAAATTTTATTGTAATGCCAGAGGTGGAAAATGTTCACAGCAAGCAGAATTTAGTTGGGAGAACATTAATATCACTTATAAACCAGACGGGACTCCTGTTGCTATTGGGACCAGGGTAAATTTTTACATCCTATATTAAACTCTTTCCCTTTCGTTTACATATTTTCAGTTCCTGCAATCTTAGGAAGTTATCGGAGTGGCGATCGCTTAATTATATTGTATGTATATCATAGGAAGATGAACTGAAAATATTGGATGTTCGAAAATTCAAGCCCATTCATAAACACAAATTCAATTATGATGTAACATTGCATTTAAGCAAGTACCATTCTTAAATGATCGTTTTCAGTAATATTAGTTGGACGACGTTTCAAGAATATGCTCAAGTTCAAGCCTGATTTCAGGGGAACTAGCCAAGCGTCAAATGTGCTCCTAATAACATCAGGCTCACAATGGTCGAGAATTCCAGTGAGCATCGCCCTCTACTCGATACAACAAATGGATTCTGTGATAATGGGTATGTGGAAGTGACATTTGTTATGTTTTTGGATATATTTTGTAAATATCTTCAGTTACATTTATTCCCGTGTGTTTTCAGATATGAGCGTATAAACTCGATTGTTAGAAATTAATGATGTGATACTAAGACCGCAGCCGGTGGTGGCTGAGAATAGGAGTAGGCAGTTCAACATCATAACGGGTGCGTTAATTGCATATCAACAAGACCATTGTTCCCGGAAGCACAAGACACAAGACTGGCTGAACCACATACCAGAGTGCAGCCTTTTGTAAGTTCTAATTAGTTGGTTCGTGTGGTTTGGTTAACTGGTCCAAATACGTTATTAGGCACGTGTTGAGTCGAGATGGTTCAATATTAGAAGCTTAACTTTTCTCACTATTTTTTAAACCTTTAAAATGATTATCGGTAATAAATTTCAGTATTATTTTATATGAATCATATCGGTACTAACTTTTCTCACTCTTCTTCAATTCTCAAGGACGAGGAGAGCCACAATTTCCAGGATCACACCCTGTATCTATTAGTTGGTACATTTTAATGTTAACTTGTCTGCTTTGTTTAATTTTATGTCTATTTCCGGTTCCACTTCTAATCCAAAATAAAAATTACCAGTTAGCGGTAGCAAAAAGGTGACCGGTTATGGACAGTTTACATGTTTGTTCGTACGAAAGAAAGTTTTTAGTACAATACATACAATAAGTTGTTACAACCTGCCCATTTTTTACCTCTTTGCACGCTAAAATAGTCTATAGTTAAGAAAGAATCGATGTTTATCTTCTTATTTTGTAAAATGCCAGATTATTAGCAGTTGATGCGTGGGAATCGCAATAGGCTTTACCTCTCGAGGGATCTCGAGAAGCTTACAACCCCCACCAGGCAGTGTACCTGATCGTTGTAGTATAGTATAGTGACAAGTACCGGGGGATTGATCGTTCAGCTTAGGAATAGTGTCGCTAGGATTAGAAAGCCTAAATTACTAGTTCTAAAGGTGAGGGATGATTATTTTTGTGTTTTTATATTTTTTAGAAAGCAATTAAAATATCGGTTTTTGGAAGAGTGGGCGGAATTAGTTGCTATTCAACTAACCCAAAACTAAGATGCAATCAAAATAAAATACTAAAAATGAAATTAAACTAATTTATACTAAGGTTGTGAGCAGTAATTGGAGAAAATGTGTTTACTTAGACTTCACTACTCCCTAGATATCTTTTACACGTTAATTACTTGTTATAATTGTATGGATGACGGATTGTATTCCTTAATACCATTCATGGGGTGGCATACATAACTCCCCAATTCTATGAGCTCTTATCTCCTCCTACACCATGACCCAGCACAACTATAGGGATTGTAAATAGTGGCTCATGCATTAAATACAACCAATAAAGACCTAGTACGCCTCGGTTCATGTTTCTTAAGACGTTCAAGCATGTTACCATTTGGAGATCTGCCAGTTTTCTTAAGCCTAACATATAAAATCATTCATCCAAGACAAGAATAAACAAGTAATCAACACATAATCAATATCTAGGTTTCATTAGATCTAAGCAAACACAAAGGAGATCTAGCCTAGCATAATGGAATTGAGACAAGAACAAGATATAGACAACCAACACATAGACATATTGATTGAATTAGAAGAACACTTATCTCATTTACAATACAAGGTATCAAGGGTTTGGAACCCTTGAAAAACCTGTAAAAGTTGCACCAAATTCGTCTTTAGGGTTTCTCCAAAACTTCTCTTTTTTAATGTGAAAAACTAGAAAACTATATATAGGAAAACAGAGGTGACGGCGTCAAGAGCAAGGGTGTGACGCCGTCATCTCGCCGCCAAATACTTCCTCGGACGGCCTTGATCTACTTATGACGGCCTATGTGACGCCGTCATCAACCACGGTATTTTATTCTTGGGACTTTGACGCCGTCAAGAACAACTCTTGACGCCTTCAGGTACTGTTCCCAGCATAGAAATTTGAGACTTTGCCGTTTTCTTCACTTTTATGCTCCAAAAACGTCCAAAATGGCTTCTTTTCCAGAATTCACTCTCCAAGTACCTAAAATCACAAAAGAAACGATTTAGGGCAATATTTGATCAAATAAATTCGGATTCGGGCTTAAATGACCCCCTAAAAACGGATCATTTTTCGCCTCATCATATACCCTTACACTTGAGATTTGCTTGTCCTCAAGCAAATGCGCTTTTATTCTACTCAAAAGACAAGTTAGGGGTCATTTAACACTAATATAAAAGTAATTACAACAAATAATCGTTCCACTAAAGACCAATAGACAAGCACGGAGGTCATACACAAGCACCTCACAAATAGTGTTTAGATACTCACATCTCTCGGGTGTAATAAAGTAATATAACATTATGGAAATGGAAGATATCTCTCACTACCTGTCATAGCAAAATAGATTACCATAGGCTTGGGAAAGGATCAAACCTCCACCACATGGCGTAAGCACCAAGGATAAACTATCAAAGAGGTCTTTTAAAGGGTTGTAACGTTAGGTATAGGGATATGAATTACACGGTTTTGTTGGATAAAGGAAGTTTTACTGGTGGCGAGTTAACAATCTTGGTTAATTACATGTACAAGATGGCGTTGCTAAGCCAAAACTAGACTCGACTTAAGCTAATAAATGAAAAATAACAAAAACATAAAATAAACATAGAATAAAAACAGGATGGTAGTCCGTATGTTTTTTCTCTTTTTCTTTTTTTTTTTTCTTTTTCTATTTTTTTTTTTTTTTTTTTTTTTTTTTTTTTTTTTTGCATACACTCTTACCCTACCATCCAAAATAATACATCATAGGGAATGAAAATTCCCCTTACACTTGAATCTTTACATACTTTACATTCAACTAATCTAATGACTCGAATTAAGAAAATCAAAACACTTGGAGCACTTTTAAGATTAACGTACATATGGGGGTAATAATATTATGTTCTTCCCCATAACTCCATAAAATAAGTACTTACCCATGAGTCTCAATCGTCCCAAAACAATATGTACAATGATATGACTCGACTTAGCAACCATGTAATTAATTAGATAGTTAACTTAGGGTTTAACAAATAACAATAATGCACTAAAAATGAGCGCATACACAGAAGGCTAAGGCGATTTGGTTGTACATTTAAGTGGGGTGTAACAAATTCTTCCTTTAAGTAAGTACTTAAAGTTAGAAACGAAAAGATAGGCTCGGAGGGGTGTACTAGGGGTTTCGTGTACTAAAAATGAGTACAACGCTAAGGGTGTGGGAAAATTAGTTGACTTAACTAGCCAAGTAATATGACTTAAATGGTCAAGTAATTATGATACGGGTTTAACACAAGGGTGATCCTAATGCCTCTTATCATGTAGTAAATCCTACTACACGAATGTAGTCTCACTAGCGGTCTCGGAATGCATCACTAACGCAAGTTCTAGAATCTAAATGCTACCAGTACACTCATAAGCACTAATAGTAAATGCTTTCCCTATCAAATCTAAAGGCGAACCTCAAATTTTTGGGTGGAAAATTATTCTGAATATACGGTTATGTGCTAGTCATACAATCTCCTATCCATGAGACGCTTGCTATGGCTAAAGTTTCACTCCTAAATGTTGTAAAAAATTTTAAATTTGGCGCTAAAATTGCACTAACAAGTATTTCTTATAGTTTTATTACACATCTACTATCAAAAAAAACAAACTCAAGCGAAAGTGCATATGTAAGGTATCATCTTTTTACCCTCCCCTTACACTTAAGATAAACATTGTCCCCAATGTTCAAGTAAAGAATGTAAAAGTGAAAAAGTTAAAAAGAATGAAATCAAATACTCCCCTGATTCGCTCGGTATGGATAATAAGATGGCCAGGTTAGATCTTCCTCCAAGAAAATGAACAATCAAAGCTTCCCTTCCAGAATATAAATCATCTTCTTGTCATACATAACCTGTAAATCCTGAGAAAACAAACAAAAACCCAAAGCATCAACCCGAACAAAAATAACTCACAACTAGATGTAATTCCAGACTTAGGAATAGAAACAAAACAATTAAAGATATAATGCTTGTGGAATGAATGTTTGCAGATTTCCTGGAGTTTATAAAACTAAAGAATCAACAAAAACTTTAAGACTCCGGTATAAACAAAACTAGCAAAATTTCCAGAATTTTACACATGACGCCGTCAAGAGTAAACTCGTGACGCCGTCAGAAGTGACCTGCAGAAATTCTTATGTTAAGTTTCCGGAAAATTTCTGGAAAAACTTCGTCCTACTTCCTGGAAAATCCTGCAAAACATCATTATGACTCAATACAAGCATTTGACACTAACAAGTACTAATACACATGTCCATTTATTATTGTTGTGGTTCATGCTCAATTTCGTTCTTATAAACAAATTTGGATCTCCCTTACACTTATCTTTTGCAAAATACCTTTATATGCAATTAAGACGAAGTTAAAAACAAAATAAAGCATTTTCACAATTTACTTTGAAACATGAGCCACAAACAATAAAAATAAAACATGCATACGGAGACAAATAAAATCAAACAAACAAATAAAAACACACAAAACATGGGTTGCCTCCCAAGAAGCGCTTGTTTTTTTTCGAGTCACGAGCCTGACTCTACCCTTATTTAACGGATAAAAGGGAAGTTTTCCCTACACTTAGGATTAAGTGCGGGTGGAAGTAGCGATACACACCCTTAGGGTGGAAATACGCCACGTGAGCAAAGAGTGGTGGATGAATTATATGCTCAAACGGGTGTGCTCCTATCATCATAGCCTTACCTAATTCAATCGAGTAAATGGGTGGATTAAGATTTTCTCCTAGAAAGGGATCATTTTCTATCAACTTCAAGAGACTACTAGTTGGGGATCTATCTTGACCTAATAAACCCGGTTTAAACCCATAATGTTTCTTGTGATCAATCATAAATGGGTGATGCAAGCATGTAAGGTCATTTTCCACTCCTATATTGGTTTCCTCTCTACAAGGCTTAAAGTCCACTACCTTTATCCTAAGACTACCCGGACTATATGGTTTGATGGGTGGATCGGAACCTATCTCAATTCCTAAATTTTCATCCAAGGATGGAAGATTAGGTAACGGTTTTGGTTGAGGCTTCGATTCATCAAAACTAGGAACTTCCCTAGAACTAAGAGTAAGGTTATCATTATAAGTATTCAAACCTATATCCTCTAGTTGTGTTTGGTTCAAAGGTTCTGCCTCTATTGGGGTTCCTAAAGTATCTTCTACTTCATCCGAATAAGTCACGGGCGGTGTATATGCCTCAAATGATGGTTGAGCATTTTGTGGGCTTATGTTGTTCACCTCATCATTCCATGTGTCAGGATCTAGCCCTAACAATCTCCCAAGTATCTCACGTGCTTCTCTAGGCATCTCAACTTCTATGTCCGAATCATAAGGATCATCTTCAATATTCTGACTGCTATATACAAATTGCCCAAGAGATTCATCATCTGTTTCTTGAGATTCATCATCATCGATCATAAAACCTAGGTCTTTTTTATCAATGTGATCATGCTCGGCTAAATCCTCCATCACATCAAGGTCACCTATGTGTTCATCCGGTATTCTGGTAGGGCCTAGCCAAGACATGCAGCTAGGTGGCTCATACGAAACTATCCTAGGTGAAAGCTCATATGGTGCATAGGTTTCACTAAATGAGACATTTTGAGGGGTTGATGGAGCTCTTAAGGTGAATTCTCTAAAAGCATTATGCACTTGGCCTCTTTTCTCAAGGTACTCAATAAAATCAATATAAGATCCTGTCCTCCTCATCTCGTTCGTCCATCTTGTAATATCCAAACTAGTGTAATTATATTTTTTCTGGTAAAACTCTAGTGTCGGACTTGGTGGATTCGCGTTCTCCATAATGGCAAACGGAATAGTCAATGGAAAGGTTTTTACAAACAAAGACACAAAGAAAAGATAGACTAAAGAAAACCTAAAAATAAAAATAAAATCTTACTAGAAAGGAATCTAGCAAGTAGACCTAATAGAAAGAAATTCTAACCTAGACAATAACTATTCCCCGGGTTGCGGCGCCAAAAACTTGATGCGTGGGAATCGCAACAGGCTTTACCTCTCGAGGGATCTCGAGAAGCTTACAACCCCCACCAGGCAGTGTACCTGATCGTTGTAGTATAGTATAGTGACAAGTACCGGGGGATTGATCGTTCAGCTTAGGAATAGTGTCGCTAGGATTAGAAAGCCTAAATTACTAGTTCTAAAGGTGAGGGATGATTATTTTTGTGTTTTTATATTTTTTAGAAAGCAATTAAAATATCGGTTTTTGGAAGAGTGGGCGGAATTAGTTGCTATTCAACTAACCCAAAACTAAGATGCAATCAAAATAAAATACTAAAAATGAAATTAAACTAATTTATACTAAGGTTGTGAGCAGTAATTGGAGAAAATGTGTTTACTTAGACTTCACTACTCCCTAGATATCTTTTACACGTTAATTACTTGTTATAATTGTATGGATGACGGATTGTATTCCTTAATACCATTCATGGGGTGGCATACATAACTCCCCAATTCTATGAGCTCTTATCTCCTCCTACACCATGACCCAGCACAACTATAGGGATTGTAAATAGTGGCTCATGCATTAAATACAACCAATAAAGACCTAGTACGCCTCGGTTCATGTTTCTTAAGACGTTCAAGCATGTTACCATTTGGAGATCTGCCAGTTTTCTTAAGCCTAACATATAAAATCATTCATCCAAGACAAGAATAAACAAGTAATCAACACATAATCAATATCTAGGTTTCATTAGATCTAAGCAAACACAAAGGAGATCTAGCCTAGCATAATGGAATTGAGACAAGAACAAGATATAGACAACCAACACATAGACATATTGATTGAATTAGAAGAACACTTATCTCATTTACAATACAAGGTATCAAGGGTTTGGAACCCTTGAAAAACCTGTAAAAGTTGCACCAAATTCGTCTTTAGGGTTTCTCCAAAACTTCTCTTTTTTAATGTGAAAAACTAGAAAACTATATATAGGAAAACAGAGGTGACGGCGTCAAGAGCAAGGGTGTGACGCCGTCATCTCGCCGCCAAATACTTCCTCGGACGGCCTTGATCTACTTATGACGGCCTATGTGACGCCGTCATCAACCACGGTATTTTATTCTTGGGACTTTGACGCCGTCAAGAACAACTCTTGACGCCTTCAGGTACTGTTCCCAGCATAGAAATTTGAGACTTTGCCGTTTTCTTCACTTTTATGCTCCAAAAACGTCCAAAATGGCTTCTTTTCTAGAATTCACTCTCCAAGTACCTAAAATCACAAAAGGAACGATTGAGGGCAATATTTGATCAAATAAATTCGGATTCGGGCTTAAATGACCCCCTAAAAACGGATCATTTTTCGCCTCATCAGCAGTGGTAATGTTCAAGAAGCGAAGAGAAAAAGAAGGGAACCATTAAAAGCGGAATCGTGACAGTCATCAAAGACGCGTTGGAACCTTTTGGCAGCATAATCTAGACGATACAGAAATCTCGGAAACCATCCGTGAGGATTCAACTGTAAGATACATAATCATATCCATGGAACAATGCATTTGTTATCGGTCTATCGGAAAAGGAAGCATGTTGAGACGTGAATTGTAAAGGTACCATTTTATTTAATAAATTAAAACTTTCTACACTGTCCTCTTATATACTACTTACATTGTTGCTAGATGAGGTTATATAACTTCAAATGACGGTCATGTGTACCTTAATGTAGGGGTGTCCAAAAGAACCTAGGAACCAAAAGAATCGAGGAACCGTACCGGTACCATACTGGAACCGAACCGTATATTAGAACCATGGTACGGTTCTTGGTTCTTAAAATTCCAAATTTTAGGTTCTCGGGACGGTTCGGGTCGGAACCGTCCGGTTCCGGTACTTTCCCGAAAGAACCGACTACTTTAAAAATATGAAATTTTATAAGGTTTATTTGGGACATTGTGTAATGTGTATAGCATTTTAAGGAGAAAAAATATATAAATAAATAAAAAAAAAAAAAAAAAAAAAAAAAAAAAAAAAAAACCGACTCATTATTAAACTATAACATAAAAAATCTAAAACTTCAAAACACATAATAAATATTAAACCCAAACTTTTAATCCATTCAAAGATCATCATCATCATCATTTATCAACACGAAAGTATGTTTATCTTGAGATCATTATCGTAAATTTGATACTTACGTATAGTAATAGAAAAATCAAGTGAATTATATAATGCAATATGTGACGAATGATGAATTTATAGTTAACGAGTATAATGGGTTGGAAGTATGAATGCATGTTATATTATATAAAAATGTTGGTCAGTTGGTGTTGGTGTTGGTGTACTTCATGCTTTTCGATTCAATATGATGCGCAATATTTAATAAAGTATACAAATAACTAAATCAAGTATACATGTTGTTGTTTAAGTATACAATATTTAATCATGTACATTAGTTAAATACTGTGT
The DNA here is from genome assembly GCA_030686995.1 of Artemisia argyi. Classification (NCBI taxonomy): domain Eukaryota; kingdom Viridiplantae; phylum Streptophyta; class Magnoliopsida; order Asterales; family Asteraceae; genus Artemisia; species Artemisia argyi. The sequence goes on along the minus strand of CM060709.1, from coordinate 95,717,981 downwards.
GTATTTGTATTGTTATAGCATTATTAGCATGTCTTTATGAATGATCGACGATGAAAAAAATAAATTATTTAAATACTTAGGTTCTTGTGGGAATTACCCGAGATTCCCGTACCGGAACCGAGTACCGTGCCGAAGAACTTGGGACGGTTCTTGGTTCCACTTTTTTCATATTTTCGGTTCTCGATTCTTTCGAGACGGTTCCAATACCATGGACACCCCTACCTTAATGTTTCATGTAATACATACAATGATGGCTAGCCATCTGTTGCAACCTTTTAACCTCATTAGTTAAAAAGAACTCGGGATCTTTGGCTGAAAGTGAATTTCTGAATTGTGATATTGAATCATATAATTAACTGTGATAAAATGCATTGGCTGAAACATTATAATAAAATGGTTGTAGAAGAGAGTGTGGATGAGTTTTTGCTGTTAATTATATGGTGTATGAACTAGAAGATTAATTAAGTATCTCAAGTGGAGAGTATAGATAACATTAGGCTGTGGTTCATCAGCAACTACATGTATTTACCTCCCATTTTGAAGCTGATCTATTTTTGTAGTGATTTTTGCACAAAAAAAAAAAAAAAAAAAAAAAAAAAAAAAAAAAAAAAAAAAAAAAAAACTATTTCTAGATAAATTATAAAAAAAAAAAAAAATAGAGAAAAACAAGACTTTTGGTTAATGTGCTTACTGCCTTTTTTTGGCTTACTGTTCTTTATGTTTTCCTAATGGTATCATACTTTCCTTCTAATTTTTACGTTACTATAATCAGAAAGAACTTGAACTTGCTAATGCAAATCAGTTTCTAATCAGTTTAAATGATGATGGCAACCTGTATTTGAAAGGTGATATCCTACTCTAATCACCAATCCTAATTATCTTGGTAAGTTCAGATAAATGAAGGTAGATGTGGCAAATTGGATAGATTGTGTAACAGGTCAAGACAAGTCATTTTTGTATGGGTCAAAATGTGATGAACCGCCCTGCAGTACCCTTTTTATACCTTTTGTCTGTATTTTATTAATAATTGATGTGCTTTTGATTGCAAAGTGTTACATTAAAACACCATGTTTTCAAGTAGGGTGGTTTACGAGGTTCATCACATGTAATTTTACTACCCTTCTTCCGCTATAGAAAAATATGCCAACGATCTTTATAAGTCATGCCATAATTCGTTATTTACTTACATCCAGATAAATATTGTCAAACACTAATATGAAGCGAACCCGCCTATCGGGCAGGTTATGAAGCTAGCATAATCATAAGTAGGGGTGTTATCGGGTCGGGTTATCGGGTTTGTCGGGTCGGGTTGAGTCGGGTTTTGAATTTTTAAAAAGTGACCCGCAACCCGACCCGATTAAGAATCGGGTTATCGGGTTCGGGTGGGATTCGGGTCGGGTGATTCGGGTTATCGGGTGACCCGATTAAGTAACAATAACTTATGTTTATCAGTGGTGTAGTAGTTATTGCAGTAAACACAAGTCTGCAATAAGAGCCAATATATCACCATTGTTGACACCATTCATTATATGTTACCAATACGTCATCCCAAGGTGCTTAAGAGCCATGGAATTTAATGAGTCCAGTTCCGTTATCCTTCAAATATATCAATCAATATTATTCCAAAAGTCATTGTACTAGTAGTAAAATAAGAAAATATTGGGGTTGGATAATAAAGTTGGTATGCATGTATCTTCCTTATAACATGTCTATTCATCGACTCGTAGTTACCACCGATAGCAATATTGAATGCACATTTTCAAGCAAGCGAGTAAAGTTTTTATCAATTATTGTTTGGAACTGAGTTACAGAAAAAACTGAAACTCAACAAACTTTGTGATATAATGCATATTGTTGCACAAGTCTTTTAATCCTATACGTAAAATGTCACAACATTTACCTAACGATTAACTCACAAGAATGACTGTAAATGCTTATTCTATCTAAACAGACTTGTCTTGGGCTTCTAAAAAGTATTTACGATAACCCGATAACATTATTTTTTTAACCCTAACCTGACCCGATAACACTATCGGGTTATCGGGTTCGGGTCAAAACAACCCGATTAGATTTTTTGACCCGATTTGACCCGACCCGATAAGCCTTATCGGGTTCGGATTCGGGTTCGGGTCGGGTCAACCCGACCCTACTGACACCCCTAATCATAAGAAAGAATCTGCGGAAGAGAGTACGTTTACTGTTTACTTGCGTATGCGTTGATGGCACAAGACACTACTAATCAAGCTTGGGTCAAAACCCATGAGTCAACTTTTCTGGTATAAGCATTTGGTAGTGAACAACACGAGTTTAGAAAGAGGATGGTTGGGATCTATAACCAATTCATCATCTCATAGTCTGGGGCAACCTCTCTCCCAGCTCGTAGTGAGATCGAATCTCATTCATGTCTGATACAGCTACACTTTGAGACTACTGATACTGAATAAAACTTTTAATAGAAAGACGGTAGAACATTCTGTCTTTAGAGAAAAGTTTAAAATGGAGGGAATTTTTTTTCTTCAAATGATGTTTGTTCCATTGGTATTTTATCATAAACAGAATATTCATGACTTGCCTATTATGCAAGTAGAAAAACAAGCGAGTGCTACCGTGCCAATACGTCAAATGTGCTAATACGTAACTTAACAATCTTTGCTCTACCAATTATGGTATGAAAATGGATTGTATTATTTGATCAAAATAGTAATTCTCAAAAAACATTATAGAAATTGATTTGTCATAACATTTATCAATATTATACTTGTTTTCACAATAGATCTATTACGATAGAAAACATGGCCTTTTAACTTGTTTTCTAGATAAATAATGCAAACCTTTCTATCATGCGTAAACTCTAAATGACTTCATCGGTAACAAAACCACATGGTTCATTAATATACATGTGAAAAATGGGGTTTAGAACCAAAGGGATATATTATGTCATCAGAAACGTAAGTTTTTTAACCATGTTATGCAAATAAGATTCCTCCGGAAATGAACTGTTAGATGCAGCTATTTTTGATTGTTGAGAAACTCTTTCATGTGTGCATACATTTCGGTTTTCACTATAAGACGCATCTTTTTCGAGTCTTCCCACAGCAAACTGCTGAATTCTCTTGCAAAGTCACAAGCTGCTTCAAACACATCCTGCAAAATCCAGAAGAGCATAAGAAATAGAAGACAAAAAAAATTACTGGAAATTACCATTCGGCGATTGTGTTTTTTCTTACCCGTGATGGGAAATCATCCAAGAAATGAGCAGGTGTCATCTCTACCCTATTTAGATCTGATTCCCACAGCCTTATCTGTAATCAAGATTCATTAGCAAAAAAGCTAGACATAAGTTTGAGCCTCGCCTAATGTTTGCTGTTGAAGAAAATGGAAAAAGAAAAAAGCACGTCAACTGACACCAATTAACGACGACACATTTAAAAAGAGACATGTTTATACTTGGACCAGGGGGTATTTTAGTACTATTCCAGTATTCCTATAATACCATTACAGTTTGACAATTTCATTTCAGGATGCTCCATTACGTTTACTTTCTAACAAAACATTTCAAGATAAAGTTGAGCAATATTACCAAAGTTCTGTTAGCCTTATGGTTTGATATACATGTTACGACTACTTATTTCAGAGCAGGGGGAAATTCTATAAACGCACCACGCGATATGCTAGGGGCAACTACATTGAAACCAGAGGCCTACAGACACCACAAAATCGTAGGACTACTGATGCATACAAAGGATCTGGCATGCCTATATTAATGTCACGAATAGCTTGCAATGACCACTGTAAATAAAAAAAGAAGATTTGGATTGTAAGATTCGCCAGATAAAGAAATGTAACAACTTTCATTTCAAAAATCTGATAGTAGCTGAAATTGTTTCACTACTAGGGGAATTTCTCAATATTAATTTCAATATTGCCATTTAAGATCGTAATTAAGATATTCAACTATCAACCTAATCAAAAGTTGGCGACTAAAAAAGTTACATTGGATTAAAACTTTGCATGCAAGGGTGTAACGTCACATTTATTTTAAGATGCCTAGGAAACAAGAATTTAATATCTACTTATGGAGGGAGAGGTACTGCTAAACTTTAAGAATTGAGCAGTTTAACAATTAAGGAGAGGGAGTAGCGTGCTTTTATTAATCGATGTTTTTTGCAGTTGTATAAAGTGATATAGAGGTAATGACGAACCTGATCGGTGACATTTTCAGGAACAGAAGGCACTCTTTCAGCAACACGAGGATGAGCATTCTGCTGGAGAAATGAAATTATCTGCAAATCCAGATAAAAAATGTTACACCTAAAGAACGAACTAATGGAAAAAAAAAGTCACATGTCATTAATGAAAGAAAGGCGTAATCTCCAAGCTCAACGATAATGAACTCGCGACATATGTATTAGAGCGATGGAAGACTTAATTGGTGTGTATAATTTGAACTTTTTTCCAAAGGATAATCAAATTTATGCATATTATAAAATAGTATAATGAAAACTGTAAGAGAAGCATATAAGGTATTATAATGCTTAGAAGGGACCAAACTTAAGAGCTCTAGAAAGAGCTTACCTCATTATCAAAATTCAGACATTTAAAACAGAATTAGAAGATTTGGTAACAATAGTTCTACATTTTTAATTAATGGTATAGAGGAGTTCTCCCTCTACCTCTCTGCCACTGGCCTAAAAAGAAAGGATTTATATTCACAAGTTGGGTTTGTCACTCATGATATAGCTGGTAACGGGCAGCCTTGCCCAATGAAATGTGACCGGTTTGCATGATCCAAAATTCCAAACAAACAAATTTGAGAAACTAATATCCAGAAAAAGGGATCTGAATCCTATCATGTTTCTAGAATGGCTTCAAAATAGTTCGTTTCTTTTATGTTATCATCTTCTTATAAAAAAAAGCTTGTAGAATGCATTCAGATTGCAGTCTGAGATATCACAACTCAATTTGGATACAAAAGACATAAATAGAAAGCATATACTTGTCAATCATACAGCTTAGCATGCAAAGTAGAAATGCATGCTGTTCAGCATTCATCTCATTTTTCAGAGGCAGGTGGTGTATCTCAAAAAGAAAGAAAAGTAATAAAAAGGTTGCATAATGATACTTGCCTGATCTGCTGTAATGCCATTTGCAAAGGCTTTGTAAAGGTTCTCTTTAGTAATGGATCCAACAATAAGGTTAGGAAGTTGATATTCTACCCTGCATTATATCAAATAATGAAGCTCAGGAGAGAAAGAGAAAAGACTGTTAGATGACACTGCAGTTATTATGGGCTTTAAGGTGACTCATTGTCAGCTCGGCTCCAAGTTCACCACAGGCTCAACATTTGCAGTAAAACAGGAGAAACAACTCATGGATGTCAATATAACCATGAAATCACAAGTGGGCAGTAGCCACTGGGTGGTATTGAGGGCACAATGAGTATAGATGGTGCAGATGTCCTTTCAAACAGATGTCTCTTATTGTAAAGGGGTGAGTTTAAACTTTGGTAGATATTCCAGAACTCAAGAATATTTTTATTTTGCATAAATACTTTATTAGCTCAACATTTTATTTTGATAAATCTTCCAAAGTTTATACTTAAAGGAAAGGTCAAGAATAATGTTAGTTTTGTGACTTCACACATGTTTTATGATTTTATCTACTTATATTCGTACACACACACTACCACACAAACTCACAATGTATGCTCTGTGCTAGTCAAGCTCAAGGTTGTACAATTCTAGTGTATAGATGCTCAGAAACTTTGCGTTATCTAATATCTGTCCTAAAATGACCCACTATCATCTGTATTATCCTAAGTTAGCAGAAATAAAGGATTGTGACAGATAGAGCATGCAGAATTAAAAAAACGAATAGAGTCACTAGTACCTCGAAAAGAGTTTTAAGATTTCACAATGCAACTTGGAGGTTGAGTAGGCATACAGCCTGAAGTTTGTTTCCACAACAACGTATCCCTGTAGATGAGCATAAAGTCAGCTGACTACAATCCTAATTGTTTCGAACATTGTAAAAAACATTGAAATCTTATGGACCAAACTATTTGAGTGATCCAGAAAAGAAACCAAGAGAAGATCTAAGGTGAATGTCATTTTTGAACATTGTCTAGAAGATATAGATTGGTGAAATGAATAACTACATTTCGATTTACCATACAATATTTAGCTTGGTGGAATAAGTGTGTCCATGAAATGACAGACAATTTACCATTCAAATATCTGTGGTAGTATCTTGGAACTCAGGAATTCAAATCCCATGTTTCCGTCAAATACATTTGAAAAACTACAAATAATAACGTTTCTAACACAAATCTCCAAACCAAAATCAATATACCCAGTCATATACAAGGAAGAGAATAAGAGTTCACATTTGTTTATTCAAGCCTTAAAATATAAGATCTTTAAATTACATATTTTTGGAAAGCAATAGTATGGTGATATATTGAAGTCTCAACTTTGTAGAATTTTACAAATAGTGTTGTATGGAAAAGGAGCCTTTTATAAAACAGGCTCTGTCTCTCCAAAATAAGGTAATGGAGAATTAGATTTTGTTAAGTGTGTTGAACGAAATGCTTTTAAGTTTTAAACAAGGTTATTATATAGCATCAATAGGAATTGTGGGAAAATACGAGACCTTGATGTTGGAAAACAAAGCTCTAATGACTTGAAGACTTCGCCCCTTCTATTTAAGTCACAAACAAACAACCCTATACGGCTCCAAATAAGACCCTAAGGCTATTATGTCACAGACACATATCATCTGACCGCAATTACAAAACTGAATCAGGCCACAAAGGTTGACTCCTATAAACAGAATCAAAGTTACACTGCTTCATTCATGTATGATACTATGATCTAACAATTTCAAATAAAGTCTCCAAATCAAGGTACCTGTTTCCTTGATGACGCATCTGACAGGCTAATAGAGAGGTTGGTAGCCAATTTGGTAGGAATGAACCAACTATCTTTCCTCCCCTATAGAAACAGATATACCAATAATACTCAAGAAAAGTCGTACGCGCATATAGTAAGAATTAAACTATTTCAACATATGGTAGAAAGAGCATAACATTAACCTGCTGGAGCTTGATGAGTCCCAAGTCTGCAAGATCTTTGACCGTTGTCCTTTGGACATCATCTAAAGTGTTGATATTATATGCCTGTGCCACGAATCAATGTCAGTAAATATGAAAGTTTTAAACTGCAGAAACCAAATTAATTAGCATAAACATGACAAAATCTTTACCTTGCCAGTAACATGAAAGCTAAATTCCAACAGAAATGAGATAAGATCTGCTGAATCCACACCTCTATCCTGTTCATAAAAAGTTAAAAAGATCTATTATAATTATAAGGTAAATGTATTTTAAAAGGATGCAAAACTTGATGACAAAACTAACTATTAACGCAAAATGTAATGACAAGAACCATCCAGTACATTCATGAAATAAGAACAGTTAGGGTCATCATACAAAAGACAACGACTAATGTCACATCGTATAGTAGATAACACTACAGAAAGTGTCTGAATCTTTAGAATTTATAACAGATTCATCAATATGTTTCTGGTAAAATGATCTAAAACAGTAAATTAGATCAGATTTCTTCAAAAATTGGGTTAAGTGACCAGAATGATGGGAAGTGTCAGGAATGATTACCTCAGAATTACTGATATACTCCCTGATGATATACCATAGCTGTGCATTGGTATCCATTAGCTGTAAGGGAAACATAAGTGGCCTTAAATTTGATAAAATACAGAGAAGCAGACTACACAACATTACAACTACCAAATATTCATACCAAGAACTGGAAACCACTTTCTGTAAGTAGAGCACCTTCTCTGTCTCTGTAGAAATGTGAATCGACATTAGATGTCAGAAACAATTGGTCATATAACTAAAGAGAAAATATGTATGCAATATAATGTATAGCAATAATCTAAAACCACCTCTGACTTAGAAGACCTCGTTGGAAAACTTTCATCATAGAAGCGCTAATGCTTTTCGTTCTAACCTCAGCTTCGGCGGAGTTTATAAGATGCAGCAAGAAACACTAGATTGCCCCAATAGCAAGTCATGAAAGAGAATATACTGGAGGTGCAAAATGATTAAAGTAGAAACCAAAATATTCTGTTCACAAACTTAGTGGCGGAGGTTCTAGCAACTAACTACTTTATTTATGAGTGTTAATATAAACATGTATATATAAGAATACTCTGAATATGTTTCTTACCTCCCATTGCTGAGCAGCATAGTTGTCCAGTTCTTCTAAGCTGGGAAGTCTTACAGTTATATTTGCAGCCATAGGTTCTCTTGGTAATACACCTCTACAAAATCCAGCTCAAATGTCACACAGATAGTTTAGAGCCTTTAAAAGACACTCAAAAGAGCTAGGCCGCTAGCCCCTAATATTAGTAACACGGACTTATGTAGAACTTATTGTGGTGATGTCATAACATAAATAATTGACATTTCTTCTTGCAGAGAGCAATATGTTAAAAGTTGTAAGTACACAGGGAAGCAACAAGGAACACAAAGCCACACCATGTACTCATGTAGACACAAAAACTGAGAACTACCAATGTGTATGTATAACTTACCCGTGAACAATATGCTCTCGGAGATTCATCTGAAACATAGGGTTTAACCTATAAGTGGCTTCCTTCTTCCTGCACACACAAATAAGGCCTTCAGAAAATTGACTAAATTCATAACGAAGGGAGTTCCAAAAGTATTGTATAGTCCAAAACTCTGATCCACTAAAAATTGTGAAGGACAGCTGCTTCAAAACAGTATTTTTTTTTACTAGCTCATGTCATGTAAAACATGCTTTCTTTTTAACTTATTATTTGGAAAGGTTTCATAATGTTAAATAATAAGCTAGCATACCGTAATGTTACCTAGAAATATCCATGAATATGCATATAATGTCATGTTTTAAGATACAAATGAAAGTTATCAGGATAACTATGCCAACTCGATACAATTGATGCAACAAAGGTCTATATAAACTAAAATGAGTGTCGAGCCACATGTTTTAAATGTTTTTCAAGGTTTATAAAATTGTAAGCCAGGAAGGCCTGCGCGTCATGTAAGCATCAGTTGTAAATAATTGCATTGTAATAGACATCAATCTGCAGTTTTTACCCATCGAAAGATGAACAGTTTCTTGTAAAGGCAACTAAGTTTTTAAAAGTGTATTGGGGAAAATAAGCAAACAAATGTACCTGTCGACAGTTTCTGTAAATACTCTCAACTGAATGAGTCTATCAACGGCTACTCTATGCTTTGAAGCACCATCAGCAAGAACCCACTCTTGCAATGAACTGGCTGTGACAGGAACATCTATATACAGCAATTGGAGAACATACTTCTTGGCCAATGGTGGCAAAGACCTGAGCAACATACACAGATCATTACAATTAAAATCATGTCTTTCACCAAACACACAATATCATTAAGCATTTATCACACCTTCTAATTACTTTTTAAATCTCATAGTAATATACGCGGATCCCATTAATCACCCCAAGTGGCCTAGTGGTTCAGCACCTCATCTCCTCGCAAGAGGTCTCAGGTTCAAACTTCACTAGGTACATATCTTGGGGATGGCCAGGAAAGGGATGGAAACGGTCATGGGGATACCCCGGTTAGGCCGTATACATCAGAGTCAAAGACTCACTCTCCCTAAGTGTAATCTAAACAGGGAAAAACTCATCCTTTTTATACGCGGATCCCATTATCAACACCTGTAACTTTTAGGTGGTAGCAATCCCGTTTTCTTTAGTACATTCTAATTTTAGTTGCCAAAATAGTGGCTTAAAACTAGAAAATGATGCAATGTTGTTGCAGATTTAGGGGGTGCTAAGGACTAGGAAAGGGATAGGGGAGGATAGTAATGGAAATCATTATCATTGTCAAAGACGGTGTTTAGTATTCGGAAATACTCTATAATTGACAAAAGATCATGATAACCAGCGATGTTACCAAGAATGGTAACTCTCCAGACACCTTCCTTCTTTCCTAATTCCCAATAAACCAACCCTGCATCTACGGGAAGTCATACACAGTCACCCCTTTTACCCTTTAATAAAAGATTACAGAGTCTTGTCAAGTTTGAGTTTTCCCCTACCCCGCCCGTGCTTGAGCCACTCCCCCCAATGCAAATTCAATATTATCTTCTATATCAGGTGAGGTCAATCTGTCACTTCTCTGATAGGGGGGTGTAATCAAACAACTGAATGGTAACAACAAGTTCGTTTAGATGCAACCCAATCCATGGTAGTCTTGTTATGTTACATTTTGGAGGAATATTTGGTGATCCTAACTTAAGACTAGGATGCACCTTATTCAACGGATGGTGTAATGCCATTTTCGTTACCGTCTTTACTTACTTTGAATAGGCTGATCACATCTACATGCATAATGACATAATGTGTGTTATCTTATAAGTTTTTGCGCATTATTTGGTACTAAAAATTAAGCCTATAGTCAAGCCTAACAATCGTGATTTGCTTCACATTATTTGCTCCTACCAAATAACACGGGAAATGATAGACAAAATCAGCATTTCTGAAAAGACAAATGGTGCAATTTAATCTGTATTGGTATTTTAAACTTATGTACTACGGGAACAAGACCTTCCTAAGTATTCTTTTTTCTAGGTCTCGGATCAAGGATACTTTATATACAGTTTCTTAAGGTGCAATTCTTGTGTATGATGAATAAGACATGAACCAAGTAGCCACTGTTTTCTTTAAAGGTGCAATTCTTGTGTATGATGAATAAGACATTAAGTTCCTTTACAGATTAGAGTAGTCGGATCTTATCTTTTTAGTTTGTTTACTGGAATTCTTCGTCGTTGTTCTTAGCTGTTGCTATTGTTCCACCTTGTAATACATTTTAGCACTCATTATGCTAGCCTCACAAATATGTTCATATCATTCTCAAACCAACAACACTGTCTACGCGGCTGAAACTCCTCGCCGTAGTTATAGTAAAAAATGTTTGTGTTAGCTTAGATGAATTTAGCGAAAGTGTAAAATAAGCTAAAAAAATTAACAACATATCATCATGGTTTGATGATAACAAAAACAATTGATGAGTAATAAAAAGAGATTGACCTAAGAATAGCTTCACAAATGAAGGCATTCTGGTAAAGCTTATCGAGCTTGATAGCAGGTAATGAAGCCACCATGTCCATAAAATTCTTGGCTATTATCCGTACTTGCGGCATTTTTACAAATTAATTGATTGATTGATTGATGGATCAATTAATTCATTTTTGGAACTCAAACATACTTTTAGGCTGTGTTTGTTTTTTACTTGCCAATCAGACGATGTTAAACTTCTTACTGAATCAGATGTGGGGATTATGTCTTACCGCTGCAAAATCTTCAGCCAAGTTTTGTAAAAAGATACAACAGCATAAACAACAAAACCAAGATTTCAACTTCTTTTTCTTAAAATTTTTTTGTTTGATCTTTCAATCAAAACCAAAAACAACAAACGACTTGTGTTGTTTGAAAGAAAGTCAAAGATTAAAAGGCTAGTTATGTGTGACAGTGTGAGTATTTTTGTGATAAGTAGGTAAAAATATATATATATATATATATATATATATATATATATATATATATGGGAAAACTTGCCTTTGCCTGCTTTTCCATTGAAAAAAAATTTAAAAATTTACGATTAAGCCCTTGAATTCAGGTATCTGATACACTTTCCCACCTGAGCCTTCTCTTTTTTACATAGGAAAGCAGGTAATTGTCTGCTGTGGAAAGCAGACATCATTTTCCTATATATATATGTATATATATAGCTAGGATAAAATAATCTTTTTTGTTTGGATTGGTTTATTAGGTTAGACTTTGAACCCCTCAGTATAACAAATGATGTGGGCTTCGTGATTTAACTTGTTAGAAATAAAATCGAATTAGTTGGGCCTAAAAGTTTGTTAAATTTACTTGTGTGGAACTGTGGATGGATTGTGTCATACTTTTGAATATTTTGTGATAAGTTGGACCAATATCGAGTCGAATTTTCTGGGTTATTTATGATAAAAATGTTTTGTTTAATATTTACACAAGTTACTTATTTACCGTATTGCTATAGTTTTATATATACTTAAGAAAAATTGTAACACCCTCAATTTCAAAATATGCAGCGAAATTTAGATTGGGTGTTACTTCGTGGCACAACAGTTTAATAGTAGAAAACGATTGTCAATTTAGTCGTTTTAAAAGATTTATCATTCGAAATTTATAAAAATCAGAGTTTACAAAATCAGGTCCCAATGGTTTCAAAGTTTTATTAAATAGGTTTTCGAATGATAGTAAAATTTATAGCCTTTATAAGTATCCGTGCCATCCTTGCTCATTATGGACCTGAGATAAATACATGCTGAAAGTGTCAACACAAAGGTTGGTGAGTTCATAGAGTTTATAAGTAAAATAGTTGCTTTTCAAAATCAAAAGAGTTTGTGAGTCCATAGTAATTGTAAGTAAATAGTTGATTTTCAAAATCAAAGAGTGAGTAATTCCATGGTGGTTCTAGTTAAAACGGTTGATTGTCAAAATCAAAGTATGGATAGTTCCATAGAGTTATAGTTTAACCAATTGATTTTCAATAGTTTCAAGTTTAGGTAATAATTGTAATAAACACAATTATTAATAAAATAAGTAGTGGGTTACGATATTATATACCCATAGTTGGTTTGGTTGCCCTACTTGGGTCAACACAAAATGGTTATAGTTTGCCAAGTGGTGATTTTCTTAGTAATCACAAGTTCTAAGTTTAGATAATATTTGTAACGAATACAAATATTATTAAAAAGATGGCACTACTGTATCATGACTACAGTATCGTTCTATTCAATGTTGCAAAAATCGTGAATCGGTCCCGAGGCGGTCGAGGGCCGTGTAGCGATTTTTGGGCGATTAATCGCCGATTCCAAGGTCCAAGGCCGATTAATCGGCCGATTACCTTGTAAATCGCTCCAAGGTCCAAGGCCGTTCAGCGATTAATCGCCGATTCCAAGGCCGACTCGGCCGATTTTTGCAACACTGGTTCTATTGCTCTAAGCCTCATGACACTCAACGATTGACAAGCATCAAGTATGATGTAAAATATAACAATGTGCCCTCAGGATAGGTATTTGCCAATAACATATAAGTATGTTTAAATAAAGTGTGTTTGGGTGGCTCATCCTAGCAGACCCAAACGGGGATTGTCAGTCCCAAATAGATATATTCACAATTATTTACGTTCACTAGCAAGTGATTAAGGTGCATGATATGAGGGACTTCGAACATGGCAATAAGTGGTAAACTTAGGCAATAGAAAGTTGGGTATAACGTACAATTGAAAATTGCTTGTGATCATGTTTATAGTGGGTAGCTCTCCATGAGCTATAAAAGCGTATAAAAGTGGATTCGTAAGTTCATAGTAATTCGCAAAAGTTTATAGTTCCTTTGTAAGTAAAAGCAAGCGTTATGTTTCAATAACAAGTAGAGTGGTTTATCAACTAAATATAAGGTTTGAGGTAAACTAGTAAAGTTTATATGTAATACAAGTATGTATTTCCCCCAAAAGCAATTCAAAACAGGTAAAAGGGTAGGGGCTATGGAACTCACAGTAATTTGTAAATAGTTAAGAGTACTTGTAAAAGTATAAAACATGTAGTTGAATATGTATATCCCCAAAACGTTTATAAAACAAGTAAAAGAGTAAGAGAGGGGTTATGACTCACCTTAGGGTTATGGTATACATAGTAAAGCAATGTCAAACGCAGAATGGGAATGGCTCCAATAGACAACCTTGATAATATGGAAGTCTAAGATAAGTTTGACTCATCGAGAATAGTGGTTTGAATTCATCTTAGATGACAAAATGGTTTTGTGGCAGAGGTGTCTTGCGTGGCAACATGCTTAAAGTTCAACAACAAAGTTATATACTATATAACTTGTTTGTTATGTATAACGTGTCGTTAATGTTTATATTCCTTGTGCGGTAAGGTTTATGTTTAAATCAGTTCAAAATGTTGGTAGTATTGGCTCTTGGAATAAGTGTGGAAATATATACTATATATTCGTATGAGAGTTGGCTCGAATATCGGCTTAAGTATTTTCGATGAGTGAATAAATACGGGTCTAATTGTATTTATTAGATTCGTAAATATATATGTACAATATATATGTTGAAGTCTTGGTTCAATAATATAATTGGGAAAATATATTATTTATAATTTAAGTCGTTTTGGTTGTCAAATAAAATATGCATTAAATATATATTAATTTAGACGAAAAGTGGTAAAAACTATATATGTTTATTAAATTTATAAAAGTTTTGGGTGGAAAATGTCAAGTATTAAACTTAGGGGAGGGACTGAAAAGTAAAGTTTAATAAAAGTTTCAAAACTTATAGTAGTTTTAAGAAAAATGGCAAGTCTTTACAACTCAAGGGATCTAATGTGTAAATCTTATAAAAGTAGTAATGTTGTAAAAAGAAAGACGAGGACGGGTTTCGAACACATTGACCTCTGGTTCAATAGCCAACGTTCCAACCGGTGAGCTATTTTTAAGTTATATTCACTGTGTTTCATTTTACATGTATTAGTATTTGCGTATGGTTACATGTAGTAGCATTTGTGTTCTTCTTTCTTTTCTGGTTTCGAACTGAGTGGCAAGCTCTTATTTAAACGAGTCTTTAAGTTTGAGAATTAGGCTCAGGGTTGAGACGAGGAGGGCAAAATGAGTTCACATAAGTCGCACAAGTTATGTGAGTTTTTATAACTCAAAAAATATATTCAAACATGACCAAAACACTTGACCAAGCTAAATGTAGTTAATCCAATTATAAGTGTAGCACGTGTTATTGACAGTAAGATAAGTATATAGTTAGTTTCGACTTATTTAGGTCTCGCGGTAGTAGTTCGGTTCTTAGTGAGTTTCACATGGACGAGTTTCAAATATATGCGTTAGTTTAAGTTTAAGGATTTCCTTATATGTTTCAACAGCTTATGATACGTACTAGATATTACAGCTCAAGGCTTCAAGATGTTTTCATTTCTAACGAGAGCATGCATGCACCGAATAGTATACGTATTAAAAAGACTCGACTAGAATGAGTCTCAAAAACATGTTATACGTTAACAATAGTTATTTTGTGTCACTTTATGCATAGCCACGCAAGAAATGAGAATGCCACATTTGATACAAAATGTTTTACGAGAGTAACATTCATCTGTACCAAGGCTAGGGTAAGACACAAACAAAATAGACAAGGCAGATTACTTTGTGTATGAATAGAACAAGAGGAACGTGACTTACTACGCCAACTGTAGTGGTGGGAAGCGAAGAGGAAACGTGAACGAGAAACGAGCCAAAACAACTCCAACGCCTTCAAAGCTCTCGAAGTCGTTACGTATTGAAAATTAGGGGAGATTTTAGAACCCACGACCTGCTCCTCCTTTCTTTCTTCGCAGCAGCCACAAAGAGAGCAAGATAGTATGTTGTGTTTGTGTTTGTGTTTAGTTTTCAGTTTGTAGTGAAGCCGAGCAAGGGTTTGCATGGGTTTTTATAGAGAGGAGTTTTAGCATGTGAGAGTTGACTTGTTGGAGTTGGTATTGTGGCAGCAAGAATCGTGGGAGGACAAAGAGTAAGGGACAAGAGAGAATTGAGTGTTAGTGTAAATAAAATGATGAGAGTGGGTTGGTATCGTCCTTGTATAGCTCGAACAACAGGAAGAAAACAAATTGACCCAAGATTTGCGTTTAGTCTTTGGAAGGTCAAATTCTTTTAATACACATGGTTAAATGAGTTTCATGATTACTATTTTAGAGTCAAGGAGTGAATAGGGAAGTGGTTGCAATGTATTCGTCCTTGTGGAGTTAGCCGAGAAGCAAAGAAACAAAACTAATCATTCTTGTTTGCTTGATCTCGTTTGTAGGCTTATGAAGGTCAACACATGATAAAAACATGATAATATATGTTGTGGGTCGTTTGGTGAGGTTTGGGAGTGATACGAGACACAAGGTTAAGCCAACATAGCTCTTGCGTTATGTTGGAAAGGTAAAAATCGAGCTGAGCTTTGATGATTATTAAGTGGGCAATTGGTTGTGAAAATGAGAACTAAAAGTCACACATGATTCTTAGCTAGAAGGTTAAATGAGTCATGTAAAAATATACGTAGGTCGTTAAGAAAGTTTGTGAATACCGATGCCAAAGTAAACGTACGTTGAATCATGTAATTCGAAATATTAATAAGGTTTTGGGCTTGATTTTGTATTTGGGCTTGTGTTTCGTGGACTGGGCCAAAAAGAAAAAGAAGAAAAAAAATAGTTAAGGGTCCGTTTGGTTGTGTTTGGTTTACAGTGGAATTGGGCCGAGGCCCGATGGGTGATGATGAGGAGGGTTGTGAGTTGTGTTTGGAACATAGTAAAACGTGAAAATTTGGCCCGTAAAAATGGTTAATTAAGTTGTATTTTTAGATTACCCTACGTTAATTATCTACAAATGGAAGGGGAAATTTACGGGATATTACAAAAATAGACAATTAAAATAATTTAGACACTTACAAAAAACAAACAACATTATTTCATTCAGATTCAAACTTTATAGCAACCTCTTACCAGTAAAATACGGTAGTCAGATTCAGACCCAAAACATCTTAATGAAACAAACACACCCTTAATCTGCATATTCAGAGACACGAAGATAAGTACGGTTAGGTAAATGAAAGACTACCTAGGGAAGTGAGAGAACGACTTGATACAGCCTTGGAAGAGTTGACGGACATCTTGTTTTCTAGAGAGGTGATTAGAATATTCTAGATTTGTGTTTGTGATCGAGAAAATCTAGAAGGGTTGAGTCGGTCTACATATAAGAAATAAAGAGAAAGTCTTCATTGTTTAGAATAGTTCCCAAGTTGTCATTTATGAGAAGATTGTTAGATATTAAAAATGTCAAATTGAAATCACTTTGATAAGTGCGTCGACTAGAGTTGTTAAGTTATGAAAGTCACTCCCCCATGAAACTATAAATAGGAGTTAGTTTATTTTTCGTTGGAAAACCAAGAGTGTCTGAAAACCAATTCGGATTTATGCCAGGGAGGTCCTCGGTCGAGGCTATCCACCTCCTTAGAAGTCTTATGGAGAAGTATAGAGAAAGACAGAGAGATTTGCATATGGCTTTCATTGACCTAGAAAAGGCATACGATAGTGTCCCACGAGAGTTGATATGGAGGACTCTAATAGAAAAAGGGACCCCAAGGAGATACTTAAGGATCATTAGGGATATGTACGATGGGGCGAAGACCCGCGTACGGTGCACGGTGGGGTGCACTGAGTTTTTCCCAGTGAAAGTTGGACTTCACCAAGGATCAGCCATTAGCCCTTACCTTTTCGCCTTGATTCTCGATGAGATATCCCGAGGGATACAAGAGGGCATCCCTTGGAGCATGATATTCGCAGACGATATTGTGTTGGTTGCAGAATCGGCCGAAGGGTTAAAATACAGACTGGAACACTGGCGCGAGGCTTTGGAAGACAATGGGCTTCGGGTGAGCAGAGAGAAGACGGAATACATGAGATGTGATTTCGGTAGCTACGAGATCGGCCGAAACGAGGAGGAAGTTCGTATCGGAGACCAGATTCTTCAACCTAAGGAGTCCTTTAGGTATTTGGGTTCGGTGATACACAAATCAGGAAGGATAGACGAGGATGTTACCCACCGTATTAGAGCAGGTTGGGCGAAATGGAGGGCGTCGTCATGAGTACTCTGTGATAAGAAAGTCCCCTCTAAGCTTAAGGGAAAATTTTATAAGGTGGCAATCAGACCAGCTATCTTGTATGGGTCAGAATGTTGGCCTATCACAAAAGCTCAAGCTAACAGAGTGGAAGTGGCAGAACTGAGGATGCTAAGGTGGATTTGTGGTAAGACGATGCTTGACATGATCCCGAACGGAGTTTTCAGAGCGGAACTGGAAGTTGAAACTATAATCTCGAAGATGCGAGAAGGAAGGTTGAGGTGGTTCGGTCATGTCAGGAGGAGGCCACAAACAGCACCGGTTAGGAGAGTCGAGGCGCTGATGGTCGACGGTTTGAGGAGGAGGGGAAGACCTAAGCTCAGGTGGGAGGATCGACTTAGGTTAGACATGAAGGAGCTTCTCTTGTCCGAGGACATGATCTCAGATAGGAATGTGTGGAGAGCTAGGATTAGGTCTTGCGGGTAGTGTCGGAAGGGTTGTAGGTGCTTGCCTTTGCGCCTGGGTCTTTTCTCTTCCCTTTGTTGCCCTGCCCCTTTGCCTTTTAGGTCTAGTTTGCCCTTTGCACTCTAGGTTTAGTGGCCCTTTGCTCTTCTCTTTTAGGTTTGTGGTAGGCTAGTGGTGTCCTTTTGCTTTGCCTTTGCTTTTGCCCCCTGCGTTGCCTTGCTTTGTTTTTGTGTTGCTCTTCTTGCTTTTTGCCCGCTTGCTTGTGCGCCCTTGCTTTTTTGTGTTTGTTTTTGGCTTTTCTTTTGCTTTCTTTCTTTTGCCCTACTTGCTTTGTTTTGCATGGTCTGATTGTCTTGCCCCTTGTTTGTTGTTTGTTTGTTGTTGTTTGTTGTCTTGGTGCTTGTTTGTTTGTATGTTTTATTTGTTTGTCTTTTGTACTAGGCCCCTTTCTGGTTGGTTGCTTGCTTCTTTCTGCTTTTACTTGTTGCTCTTTTGCTACTTGCTTCTTTTAGTTTCTCTTTCACTCGCACTGGTGCACGTGCCGGAGGTCTCCCTGGAAGCAGTCTCTCTACTCCCAGGTTTTGCCTGGGGTAGGGGTAGGACCTGTCTACATTTCTACCTCCCCCATACCTCGCCTTCGCGGGATTGGGTATGTTGTTGTTGTTGTTGTTTTTATTTTTCGTTGGAAGTTGTATGTGTCATATATTGTTTATAGCAATTTCAAGCAATAAAAGACAAGTTATCCATTTCTCACTATTTCACACACAAACACACATTTTACACACTAATTGCTAGTCAATCGATCTAAGCTCACATTACAATTTGAACTAGTCATTTTGTTGTTTCCATAATTGTATTGCTACAACTTTACTATCTATTTTGTGTGAATAATGAACTCCTAGGCGTATGCTTGATCCTGTAATGTGTGCATTCATCTCTGACCAATATAAGTATATAACACTCATGCATTCAATAAACGTAAGAAGCAATGAGAAAAAATAAGTGTTAAGTAAAAACTCTAATTAACACTCATAGTCCCATTCAGTGCATATTAGTGTTTTTGACACCAAAAAATATGTCAAACTTTATTGTATATTGTAAAATTACCTCATAAGTCTACAATATGACCACACACGATGAGGCCATGATGCCCAAGAATTAGTTCTATTACAAATATAATGAATAAATCTTATAATCTATCTTTCTCTCTGCTAAACGGGCACTTCTTATAGCTCAAGCTAACACACGGGTCCTGAAATTTATAATAGCAAATGCAAGTTAGTTCCACGTTCACACCTTGACTTTGGAACAAACGGAAAACTTGTTAATATCAATGTTTTAAATATTTTTCATTCTGTTTACGATAATTATGGTTTGATACAATTATCACCATCAAATACTTTAGATAACTTAAAACAATCTATATAAAGTTCTAACCTTGGAACCCTCATGCGTTGTCCCATATGATTTTCGCGCTGTTTACCAACACGCAATGTAGAAAGTTCCTTTTCCATAACAGCTACTTCCCTCCTCGTTCTTTTGCTCTCCACTTCCATTGCTTTATTCAATGTCTCAACATTCCTTGCCAAGACCTGCAGTTTTTGAATAAATATTAGACACGTAGATGACAACATTAACTTGTAAAAGGTAGGCCTGCTAACCTCAATTGTGTTATTCTTGTCTTTAATATTTTGATCCTTTTGATGACATGCTTTTTGTAATGTCAAAACCTCCTTTTGTAACATATCATACAACATCCCGGATACAAAATCTTCGGGCTTTGATTTATCTTTCTCATCTTCATGACCAAGATCTGATAATTTGCTACTGTCATATACTTTAGATGAGGTAATCCCATTCTTTAGTAAATTTCTTGATGAAAATCTACTAGAGGATGATCTTGATAAATTTTCAACTCCTCCAAAGGACTGGCGTGGTGCACGTCCATTGCTCATAGTTCTTTCTGAGCCAGCACATGAAACACCATTACGAGATGACGATTTAAATCTTTCCTCCAAAACTTTGAAACGAAGTTGGTATTTTTCCTGTAAAAGCATGCATTACGAAACGAAAGTTACGTTATTGAATTAGATACAACCAATATGGAGGTGGAAATTCCAACCCAGTATATATAGAAACAGGCAAATTCAGGTTCTATTTTATTGAACGGGTCAAACTGGTTGAACGGGTTAACGGGGCAAAATTCGTCTAACGTGTAGTTCAAATTATTACAATATTGTAGATTATATAATTAAACAAATTATTTATCATAATATTGTAACAACTTTGATTTCGTAATAATATGCAATAGATTAATGTTGTGGCCCACACAATTTTGACCCGTCCCACCAATTTTGAAGCAAACAAATTTTGACCCACCTTCAACTGTGCTTCTGCCTTTGCAGTGCGTTCTGCAACAGTCAGTTTTTCTTTTAAATGATGCATTTCGCCCTGAAATAATCCCAAAAAAGGATAAGACTTATTGGATAACAATAACAGCCTCAAGATAACATATAAACCAAATTATGCAACATTTTAGTTTCCTAGCCAATAAGAATCAAGAAGTTCATGCCTGGAAAACTCTTCTTTCTTCAAGCCATTGCCTTACAGGCATTACTTTGTTGTCGGTATCTTTCCAGTCATTAGCCACGATAGCAGCAACACGATTTGCAGATATTTTAGCTCGAGCTAATTCACGGTCCAAGATCTTCTTCTCTTCCTACACAAGGTTTGGCAAATTAGCACCAACTTAAAAAATGATTAGCACCAACTTAAGAAAGAAATGCTTACATTCATCTCTTGCAGTCTGCGCTCATAATCACGCACAACATTTGCAGCAGCTCCCCCAGCCAAAACAGCTTCCTCAAGCTCACGTACTGTTTGAGCTAGCTTTTCTACTTCTGAAACTTTCTGTCGGTTCATTCTATCTAATATTCTGTTTTCTTCCTGTATAGAAGAAGCCCATAAGTTATAACATTATACATCCAATATGTCACATGCTACTAACCGGCTACATGCCACTATTCACACTTCTAATTTGAATGTTGGACATGATTATTTAATTAATATGAATTCAAGTTGAATGATCTGTTATCAGCATTTCATACCAGCTGCAATAAAGCTGATCATTTTAGAGCTCAAAAACTTAACCTCTTAATAACTCATTCTTTGAAAACATTTGAGAGACTTACAATCCTATTTTACAAAACTTTCTCATTATTCACACACGTGTCCTTTTTTCTTATCTAGTACTAGTAATTCATTTGACGATACAAAACACGTGAAAGTTTAAAACAAAATCATCTGTTTACTATGAGCCTATGACTTCAAAAAGCAAAGCGCAAGCAAATAGCAATTATTGAATATCATATAGTTCTCACTTTCAAAATGCAAATCCGAACAATCCCTATTGCACTACGGAAATTAATTAGAGTTGTAATATTATCACCTGGCATATATCAATCTGTTTAATTAGTTCCTGGTTTTTGTTCTGAAGATCATCCACCAAAGTTGCTTTTGCCATGGCTATCTCAACACTTCTCTCTGCCTCTAGTAGAGCAGTTTCCTTAGATTTACTCAGTCGATCAAGTGCTTTATTGTCATATTGCAACTTCGATATCTAATAGATGCAAAACGTGATACACAATCAGAATCTCTACAACCCACCATGTTACTCAAACAAGCTTAAGTAACCTTACCTCCATTCTAACCAACTTGAGTTCTGCCTCCAGTGGAGCAATAATCGCCTCAATAGGAGGAATCTCATCATCTTTCTGAGCTGCATGAACTCTTCGAAGAGTGGCTTCTGCGGCAAATTGTGCAGCCAGAGCTTGCTTTTTCTCATCATTTATCTTATTAAGTTCTAAGTTCTATAAACCACATAATAACTTATTCAAATTATGTTATAAAAATATTAGGTAACTAAATATAGAAAGTACATAGGAACAAGAAGTTATGTGGTACCTTACTGTCCAAAAGAGATTCAGTTTTCTTAAGCTTTTCATCGACTTTGTTTAGCTCATCATTTAGCTGCAACAGAATAAATAAATATACGTAAGCCAGGAGATGTATATGAATCATCCACAACACAGCCAGTGGCGGATCTAGGAATTTTTAATAGGGTATGCACAAACTTTTATTGAGTTAATAATAAATTAGATTTTCGGGTCAGGTTTTTTTTTATCCGAGTTATTAAAGTTGATTTGGTTTGTCAAATTTGGGTAATTCAAAACATCATTAGTTAGTCGAATTCAAGTAATTCAAGTTCGGGTTTAAAGTACTCGAATACTATGATAAAAAAAATAAAGCTTATCTCATATATTGTAATAACTAATAAAATAATCTGTAAAATTTTAAAGTTTTACTCATAATAATTAACTTAAAAATAAATGATCATCAACATTTGCAAGATAAAATAACTAAAGTTTGCAATGTTACCTAAATGATCAACGAACTCACAATTTCACGCCTACAATTTAATGGCTAGATATTTTATGTCTAATATATCAATTTGCGACACATTCAACAAAATAGTTTTTATATCTTAAATGAATATCTTAATTTTCAGCTTACATTTGAATTGAAGTAAACAACCCATTGATAAAATAAAACTGAAAATGTGTAATGTAAAAACTTAATTTGACACTTCGAAATTTAATTTGACACTTCGAAAGTTTGACCTATCTTAATATCACAATGTTTCTTTCTTTGCCTCTTTCTTCGTGCTCAAAATTTACAGTAATACTTCATGTTTCTTTTCTTTTTTCCAAACAATTGTCACTTGGATTAGGGTATGCACTTAAATTTTTCCTGCATTTGAGAGGGTATGCACTTGCGAAATTTATGTGTATTTTGTAGTTACTTTGGAGAAAAACCAAGTTTTTTTACACTACTCAAAATTTACACAGGGTATGCACGTGCATACCCTATGTATAATGTAAATCCGCCCTTTACACAGCAAAACTTGATAGTAATAATGGGTTGAAATATGGGAAAGAGTAGCAGTACCTCTTCCACTGCCTTTTCTTTAAGGTGTTCATGGTATTTCAATGCCTTGATTTCCACGTATGCATCTCCCAGTTTCCTATCTTTATCTGAAATAGTAAAAGATACGCTATGTATTAGCAAATAAGAACGAGCATATGAAAGTAGGCAGCATTGCATAAAAAAGCAATATTTTTCCCCGAATTCTTCTTTTAAGCTATGTACTCTCTTATTACAAAAGACAGCAACCAATTAATAACAGGGATAATTAGTAAAATAGCCCAGTTGCTTTGAGTCTAGGCATATTTAGCCCATTTTTGAAAAATTCTCGTTTTAGCCCGGGTTGCCCTAGGCAACTTTCGTATAGCCAACTACAGAGTGCCACGTCGGGGCAACTTTTTTGTATTTTGGGCAACTTGAGGACACTTGTCATCTTTCGGTTGGCTATACGAAAGTTGCCCAGGGCAACCTGGGCTAAAACGAGAATTTTTCAAAAACGGGCTAAATATACCTAGACCGCAGGGCAACGTGCTATTTTGGTAATTTTCCCTTAATATAAATGGCGAACTACTTCCATTATATCACCTAGAATAGAAAAGTACATTTAAATTCCTAAAATGACAGGAAGTTAGGAACTTGTGAACATATAAGAAGTCGTTTAACCTGGATATGTGCTTGAATGTTGGATTAGACCAATATACTAAAATAAATAAATAAATAAATAAAATCTCTCTTAAAACCAGTATTCATGTAAAACTTGCTTAAAGTTGAAGATATGCATAGAAGATCAATTGAACTCCACAAATCATTTAACTCACTCATTAACGGAAAAAGAATCAACTCTTGATTATAAAACTCAGACCTTCCTACTTGTCAAGTTCAAATAGTCAAATTCAGACTCAAAAAGTGTAGTATTAAGCAAGAAGTTGAAAACATACAAAACAATTGAGCCTAATAACGACATCAATACATTTATTGACTAACAATTATGTACTAACAAAAAGTGACCATACCTTCTAAGTCACGAAGAATTGTGATGTGTGACATATACACATTTTATATCACTATGGTTTGATCATCTAACTATGTTGTTTACTACTCATGGAATATTATAAATTCATGGCTTGCTACAATGCTATTTCTAAAACTAAATAGGGCATTGGGGTTTAATCACTAGAAATTTAAGGAAAAAAAATCATTTCATGGAGCCGGTGTGTATTGCATATAGCATTTAAACTAGCTATAAGTACCGTGCACGCACGAGGTTTACACATGAATCAAATTTATTTTAAAATTTTAGTTTAGTATATGGACATATAAGAATCTACCCGTGAAAATTATGATATAAGTATAACAACTAATACCTTATCCAGGATTTTTTATTATGTATTACGGAGTAATATATATTATAATAATATTTTGTAAAAAATTTGTTGGTTGAAGATTTAACTTTGCTTGACTGACATAAATATTGAGGTTGAGATTGATGTTCTTGTTTAACTTTAAGTATTCATATCGTGTTGTACAAAATGTGCAAGTTTAGTAGCACATAATCAACACGAATAGGAGATATATCAGTATGCCATCCATGGGGCACCTTTCGTAGTGAGGGAAGTCCTTTTTGATAAAGTTAAAATATGCTCCTAAAGTTTTTCAGAAATGTTTTTCTGGATATCCATATATAAACTTTAAATAATAATTTCATGAGTCGTTTTTATAAGTAAAATAGCGTATATTTATTTTCATATCAAAATTTTCGATGTTCAAATTTTTTTTTTTTTTTTTAATGTAATTATAATAAATCTCAGGACGTGTATATGAAAATTAAATAACTAAAAATGGTTCAACACACCTTTTCGGTTAACACTTTTTAGAGAATGGCCCAACTATTACGAGTTAAGTACGTTATGATAACATTCGCGATATCAAAAAAACTTTGATTTGTAAGTTGCATTTAAACACCCTTTCACTAAAGCATGATACATATTTAACACTAAGTTGAAACATTACATGCAATTGGACTGTATAGGCGAAAATTCACTATCAGATCAACATAATATTTTGCAAATGTCAAGAAAAGGGTATAATGTTTTGAGATGATTTTCATTTGGCACTAGTTGGTGAATAACAAGGTGGGCGACGATCCGTCACGGCGGGGCGTTGTTTCATTTCGTTGATCATTGCACCGGTGAAAGTCTATGTATCTGTCTAACGGGGTTCATTATTTTGTCCAATATTTGTATACGATAGTATTGTGTGCCGCCTACCAAAAAGACTAAAATGCCCACTTTAGTGACTATGCAACATATTACACAGTAGTTTCGTTCTATGTAACAATTAAAAGTGAACCTCATATATGCGTTTATGAATAACAAAATCATACCATACCAACTAATATGAGAAAATGGAAAGACAAAAGTTCAATTAAAAAGTAACTTTGGTGCTATCCGAGAAAATCCTTAAAATGAGCCACTTGCATTTGAAAATTGGCTACCCAAGAATAAGACTTATCTTTCAGATAACAGACAAAGAACTATATTGCACTATTATATGTTTATTGTCAAAGGAAAGGAAACTATCTAACATTAAGCTTGTAAATCACCTTATAAACTTATAGTTAACAAATCCCTTCCACTCACTAAAATACAAAATCCCACATTATACGTATAAAGATAAACTTTTAGATATAATATGCGTAGTGTGTTTGGCACAGAGTGCTTAGGAGCGTGAGCGGTGAGCGTTAAGCGTTGTGATTATTAATGCTCATTTGACAAACAGTAAATAGCTTAGTGACAAATAACATTCGTTACGTGTGAAATGAATGTAGTACGTAGTAAATTATGATTAAAAGAAAGAGAAGATTAAATTACATACCTGTTAATAGGTTTTGGAGACGGTTAAGCTCAAAACGAACAGGGTCAGAACCATGCATGTGATTAATGATATCATCAATCTCAGTGGCTGTTCTTGACATGGACTGTTTCCTACTTGCACAACGAAAAGACGGAGACTTCTTTAACGGTGAACAATCCAGGTGATGAAGAGTAGCCATTATTCAAACTTAGTGAATGTAGAGAATGTTAGAAAGAATGAGTTTCTTGTATTTATAGTCCAAAGGAAAGTGGAGGACCATTTTGTTTTTAGAAGGGAGGGAGAAAATATGAGTTTTTCTTTTTTCCATTTAATTCCAAATATTTGTTAGAGCCAACTCATTATTAAAATTAATGATTTCACATTAATTTATTATAACTGTTTATTCAATTTTTTCTAGTGTCAGCCTTTTTTATTTAATTATAAGTTTATGTATGAAATATACGACTACCAGATAAATGAAGTGTGGGTAATACAACATATTTTCTAAGAGAGAATTGAACAAAATTTTGTAATTGCTTAAATATCTTTTGGACATGATTGACTTTTCATGCCTTACGCACATGTAAATTGTATAATACATCTAGATTAAAAATTGAGTATGTATTTTATATGTGATGTTTTGTCATTAACGGAAACAATGAAATATAAATTTTTGCTATTATTGTAATTTTCTTGCTTCCTTCACCATAATATTTACATTGATTGAAAATAATGTGGAAAACAATTTTCAATATAATCAACTTTTTACTGGAGTTGTAATAAGTTGACTTAAAACTACAAGTGATAAAAAGAATGAAATGGTCAAAAGAGGATAAAGATAAAAGTGAAGATAATGGTTTTAGACTTTAGTATAGAGGGACCAACTAAATAAACGGGTGTGTCATGGCAAGTAACGGTAACAACGTAAGTGGGTGGGAAAGTGTATCAACCGTTGGAAGTGACTTGTACCCACACTAAAAGCATTGTGAGCCATGCCTACATACTCCCATCCTACATACCACTTCTTACATAAAATGTCAATGTTTTGATCACTAGAAACGTATTGGAACTAAGGGTGTGTTTGGTTGGTTGGGGTGTCTTGATTTGGATTTGGATTAATTTAGATTTGATAAAGGTTTGAAAGAAAATAAAGAGAAAAAAAAATGTTATTTAAAATAAATATGTATTTTTGGTTATATATTGCATAAAGTACAATTTATGCAATGGGCTTATCAAGGGTTGATTATGGGATTTATTGAATGTTTGATAATAAGGGCATCCACTATGGTGAGTTTATGAGAAGGTTTAAGAAAGATGAAAATGTTTATGTTTATTTCAACCATAGTGCATACTCATTTTATGTCTATGTGGCATGAAAATGTCCTAATTCTTGAACCTCTTTATAAATTCAATACATTTAATGCATTTATTAAAAAAGACATTTTATAAACTTGCAAAGGTTTATAGCATAGTGAATGTAGGTTTATAAAATCAAAAGGTCTAAAATTTATTGATGTATTAATGTATAAACCTTTGTAAAAGGTTTATCATAATTGATGCTCTAAGCTTATCGTTGGCGTATAATTAATACGCTTCGGTCGTTAATAGTGATACACTATGAAGAGATTTATTTAGACCATGTAATTCCTTTAATAGAAGTCATGACGTTTGATTAAGGAACATAAGAGATGCGTCACATTTTGCAAGTCTAAAGAAGAAAATGTCATTTAGTTTGAAACCATTTTTGTAATTTGCTTATGATATACTCTCAATATTACTGTAATTAATTTCACGATTAATTTTGAAGTTTAAGTATGTCGTTTAGTGTTCCAATTAAAAAGTTGGTTATTCACTTGTACTTGAAGATTAGGTGTTCACACTTCACACATTTATAGATATACCTTACTTTTAGAGTAAACTAGTTTTATAAACCCGCACGTTGTTGCGGGAATGCGGTGTTACCGAAAGATTTTTTTTTTTTTTTTTTAATTACTGTAGCGGCTACAGTGATGTACAACTCGCGATGCGTAACGTACATCTCGCGATGAAAAAAAAAATTAATGTACAAAGCACTGTAGCTGCTACAGTGCTCGGCACTATTTTCCTCCCTCTTTAGTATATACGAGTTTAGTAACCCGCGCGTTGCGGCGGGTTTTTTAAATAGTAGTTTGGTGTTATACGTTGGTTGTAAAAAAAAGAGATAAATAGTTTATATATTTTTTTAAGTAGTTATTGGGTGTCGGTTAAGTTTTGTTTGTGGTTCCAAATATTTAACGGTTTTGGGTTATGGTAATTGCGTTAAAAGCATTTTTTGAAAAAAATGTTAAAGATAACAGTCGTTAGTTAACAGCCGTTAAATAACTAACGACCGTTAATACTAAAAAAAAAAAAAAAAAAAAAAAAAAAAAAAAAACTGTAGCAAGTACTGTAGCAAGCACAGTGCTTGCTACAGTAACCTCTTGGGGTTTAGTATATATATAATTAGTTGAGTAGTCTGCGCGTTGCGGCGGGTGTGTTTTATGTTTTGTATTTTGTGGGTTGTACGGTGTAATTAATAATTTTGTTATTTGAAGTATGCATATGTTTACTTGGAAGCATAATTTGTTTATGTTTACAGATTTTTTTTTTTTTTTTTTTTTTTTTTTGCGTTGCGTTGAAATTTTTTTTGGTTGTTTGTTTTTTCCGCATGCTTTTTTTCTTTTTCTTTTTTTTTTTTTTTCTTGTTTTGTATTTTAAAAGAAACAAATTTGTATAAGAAATTTTTGTAAGTGTATTTTTTTTTTGTGTCTTTTTATTTTTATTTTTTTGAAAAAACAAATTTTCATAAGAAAATTTATGTAAAAAAATAAATAAATAAATAAAATATAATAAAAAAAATCTGTAACGAGTGCTGTAGCGACACGTGGCGCAAAAAAATAATATACTGTAGTGAGTACTGTAGCAATCACTATAGCAAGCACTATAACAGCTACAGTGCTGCTACAGTAAACCTTTCTGCCTTTTAGTATATATAGTAATTACACCATTTGTCCTTGTGGTTTGCGTTTACTGGTGTCGTTAGTCCCTTGACAAAAAAAACTGCACCGTTCATCCTTAACGGGCAAATGTTTGACGGCGTTAGTCCCTCCCCCACTAACGCTTGTTAAGAGTTGTTACACATGAAGTCCCCTGAGGTTATACTAGTCATTCCGCAAACCAAAAGGACGAACGATGCAATTTTTTTAAATACGTTTGTAAGTTTCGTTTTAATACGTTTTCGTCTGTTTTTTTTTTTTAAGTTTGTGTCCGTTGTTTTTCGTTTTCGTCTCTTTTTTTTTACGTTTTCATCTGTTTTTTTACGTTTTTATCAATTTTTTTCATTTTTGTATGTTTTTTTACGTTTTTGTCCATTTTTTTTCGTTTTCGTCTGTTTTTTTACGTTATTGTTTGTTTCTTTACATATTCATCCGTTTTTTTTTGTTTTTGTCTGTTTTTTTTTACGTTTTCATTTGTTTTTTTACATTTTCACTCATTCTTTTACGTTTTTGTCTTTTCTTCTAACGTTTTCATACGTTTTCAATCATTTTTTACATTTTCATAAAAAACATATGAAAATGTAAAAAATGGATAACGTTAGAA
The DNA here is from genome assembly GCA_030686995.1 of Artemisia argyi. NCBI lineage: Eukaryota > Viridiplantae > Streptophyta > Magnoliopsida > Asterales > Asteraceae > Artemisia > Artemisia argyi. The sequence continues at coordinate 95,688,295 of CM060709.1, read as the reverse complement.
CAAAAGACAAAAATGTATGAAAATGTAAACGAATTGATTAAAACGTATGAAAATGTAAAAAAAATGTAAAAAAAAAAGGGCCAAACGTTTGCCCATTAAGGATGAACGGTGCTGTTTTTTTGGTTAAGGGACTAACGACGCCAGTCAACGCAAACCACAAAGACGAACGGTGTAATTTACTCTTACTTTTATTTGGTCACCAATGCTATTTCGACAAATTAACAAGTTTACATCACTACTGGACCACTGTTTCATCCAAAGAACAACCATCAACTTTTCATTAGGAATCTATTGCTAAAAGATTTAAGAGTGATGTGTCAATGAAATGATGACAAATCTCACCGTCTCATCTAGGAGTGCCAAAAAGAACGTATTGAATAAGAGATTAAAACCAATGGCGGAATTAGGGCTGACCGAGTGCACATTTTTTCGAGATGTCATATAAGGACGCCTTTCAAAGGTTGAGGTTAATTTTCACATATTAGTAGAGTAATTAAACAAACACTAGAAACATAATTTGTTTTGAACCGGATGCAATTATGAAAAATCATAGTTTTTTTTTACCTAAACTTATCACTCTCAAGCAACATTTTATCGGAGTCTTGTGATATCTCGTGACACCCCCTAAATTTGCCCCTTATTATAAAGAATAATATTTGGTACAAGTTAAAACATGTTGATCTAGGACCTACTACGCGGCATGGATATAATATATGATTGGCCCGTTGAAAATCAAATTTAACTCAAATCGATCTATTTCGAAGTATATAAGTAAGAATTACCAACTCTCGACTACATTATGATTCCCTTTTGGTTCTAAAAAGCGAATTATGCAATATTATTAGGATACCTAAGTTTAAAATCAACATAAATTGCATGCTACATGCATACAAAACGTTACGTGCTAATGGTAAAGCTTCTTGATTCCCAAAAGTGCTTTTATGCGAAGATGGATCACAACACAACTTTCTGATATATGGTCGAGGAGCTATGTCTTGGTTCACAGTTTTGCCTTGTACAAAGACAATCTTTTGCAACTCTTTGTACCAAAGGAGCTAAGTTGTCGTATAAAAATCATAGTTAATAATACTTCATATTAATCTACCAAGAGGATGTAAAATTCACGGATTGATTATAGCGTAAATGCTCTAGAGAGCAAAATAGAAGTTATCTATGCTACAAAAACTTTAGGGAGATATGTCTCACCTCTATTACTTCATGTCCTTGGTAGCAAACTAGCAATTAGTAGTTTAGGGCATATACATCTGGAATCTCGTAAAGGGAAGTACTATCGACCCAAAACGATGTAACCATTGTCTTTTTACACATTTTCAGTTAGTACCAATTCATTAGAAATGGGATGTTTCAAAAAACGAAGACCACAAAATCGAAAGGAGATTAAATAAGAACACATGCAAGGAGTACAGCCAAGATGAAGTGAGGCCCATCAGTAACCATGGAAAAGGAAACCTTCTTTATACACTTGTGAGGATCCTATACATGAAGTAAAGATCCCATGTGAGCCACATTAACTTGATAGAAACCAAAAGAAATATAATACAACTGTTATCACAAATAAACAGGAACACTACCCTACTCACACATGATCAACAAGTGCTGATAGCAACATTACAATAGCATAAAAAACAAATCTTTAACACACTACCCTGTCTTTTGTTATCTCTAGAGTTCAAATGTACCTTTTTTAAAAAAAAATCTAAAGAACAGGTGTAATGGCATAAGATCCTACAATCTGGGATTATGTATGAGTGAAGCAAAATTATGCGACTTCAAAGGTGAATCTGGACAGTGTCTGATTCACCATACATTGATAACTCATAAATGAATGTTGTGAACTATATTATGGGATACATATACTTGATCCTAATTCTTAAGATTCGTTATTTTGTGTTGTTGCTTTTGTGGATTAAGGTCTATTGATTCATATTAATTTAACTCCCGGCAATAATACATAGACTTTTGAGATGAGTTTTAAGCTCCATCCATATGTCCTTTTTCCTTATCCATAACGGCCACTGCATCCACTTGGGTAAATTGACTACTTAATTAGTAGATATCGACTGCCATTTGTTAGAATATTAGAATCATGACAATCATAAAATAGGTAAACACATTTGCGGAAGCGTAGGAACATCTATAACACATAAGAGATTAACATAAATTAAATAGGAACGTACCGTGGTGATTCTAGCCCGAACAAGAATCAAAAGCAATTGTCTTTATCAATATGAAGAACCCTAATTAGGGTTTATATGGATCAATGATTAACCCTTACCGTTTTGTTAATCGATCCTTTGATAATTACTAAAGTAAGTAATTACCTCGTTCTTGTACACACAAACTACCAACGAATAAAGGTTTGATGCAAGTAAACAAAAACACTTATTTTGGTTTAACCAAAATCGATCCATGATCCCTTTGGAGGGGGGTGAATCAATCGGCCAAGAAAGAAACAAGACAAAGGAAAGATTTAGGGTTTAGTGTGTGTGCACAAAAGATGTGAAACCCTAATCCTTGGCCTTGTATATATACTAGAGTAAACTTGGAGGACAAGACAAGCATGGGTTGGGCTTCCCCTCACCATGATCGACTGGCCTAGGCACCCACAAGGGTGTTCTAGATCCTTCTTGATTCCCAAGTTCCATTCTATTCCTTATCTTTCATTACTAATGATAGTTAGTCCATACGGTTAATAACTAACGACCATTTAGTCCATTAAGTGTTTATAAATATATATATACGATACGTTTAACATATATATATATTTATTATTCATTATTCTTGTTTGTAAAGTGTGCAATCCCGAGGTCTCGGGTTCGATACTAGACATTTACATATTAATATTTATCCATATATTTAACAGCTCCCACTTGGATATCTATTAATAGTAAAATGACATTGGTTAGCGTCTTGCAACACTTCAATGCCCCTAGTTCAATCCGAGCTAGGTTTTCTGGAAACAACCTTTAATGATTCATCATTATAATTATCCTTTTGTTTCTAATACCACATTAATAAAGATGTGAGATTCTTTATTAAATTTCTGTTTCTCGTCTCTTTGTGGTTTAACAAAATTACCAAAACATCTGAACGTATTCCAGATAGACTTTGGTCGTGGCCACGCAAACATTTTGTCAACCCTACGAGGGGCCCAGCAGTATTAAACTTCTGAACAAATCAGAAGGAACAAATTCTCTCTTGACTACAAGAATAACCCATGAACTTTGCAACACTTCTGAAAACAACCCTTATGACTCCCTGTTACGGTGAGCGGTAGATTGCTTCACAAAAATGCACTACATCCATGACACTTATCTGGTATCTCAAGTCTGAGGATAACTTTAAATATGATTCTCACATTAAATATTAATCATATTATTGGGATAAGTCCGATATTCAATTCATCGAATATCATATGAAATTGGTATGTCAACGCATCAATATACTTTCAAGTATATTCTTAACCAATACTCAGATTTGTCTTAGTTTAATGATATTCCCATATCATTAATCGACAATGGACAATTTAGAACAACATAAGTTATTCACGGATTTAAACATGCAAATATAGGACACAATTTATTATTAATGAAAACAAACGTACTAAGTACTTTAATTCATTATAAATAATAATTGCTTAATGTCCTTTATCCAAATACCAAAATAGATCAATGCATGATAATTCTAGTTAATGAATCTTGTCTCAAGTAATAACTTGAAGACAATTGTGCCTCAAGTAATCATACTTGTTGACATGGCATAATTTCATCTAACTTTGATCTATTTGAATTTTGAGAATACTTCTTTCAAGAATTCATTAAGCGAGATTCTTGTATGTGTTCATCCAACTTTCTTGATATAGCCACATAATATTCATAAATGGTGTGACATCCCCAATCACTAATTTATGATAATCAAACTTTCAAACATTTTAAAGTTTAAAGTATTCTAATTCTTTAATGTATAATGCAACTATGCTCTTAGTTGAGCACAACTAGTTTACATGGCCATTAACAAGGATAAAATCCTACCATGACTAGTTATTGAGTGTCATCTCAATTAAACCAGCATCATTGTATATAATCACAATATGCTCTTTAAAATTTCCGTAAACTTAATATCCAATGTGTAATGTTTAGGAGCTATTCCAATTTGAGGATCATTATTCTAATTTCAAACATTTTCCATTAGAATATCTATTACACAAGTTATATAATAACTTTTAATTGAATATCAAATATTGTCAAATCATTTAAGCATTTAAGCATGATACAACAATAATATAATGCACATGAAAATCCTTCAGCCAAACTTAGATTTTATTCATGTTTGATCTTTACAAATATGTATATCCATTTAGTCATCCTAAATAATATATCATATTCTATTTAGAATTTATTTACCGCACTTGTTTATTTAATAATAAACTTTTGTTTCAAGGTTGTATGTTATATTTCCTAAATCTTTCAAGTAAAGTTTCATTCCAAATTAAGTCTAACATTTTACTTATATGGAATGTAACTTCTTATATGTTATACAACATATATGATTTAGTAAATCAAACATAATACTCCCACTAGCTTTCAGGAATACTTAGAAATTATCTTATTTCAATTATAAATCAATTCATGGATTTAATAATTAAACATAAGATTAACTTCCTAGGTGCATGCATTTATCCATTCATGGATTATTGCACTTTGTATACATCCAAAGATTTGCATGAATTCATAAACTCCTTTTGATTACTTATCGTCCTCGCTCAAGTAATTATTCAAGAAAGAGTTTTTGATATTCCATTGTCAAATTTCACATTCATGTAAATATGACAATTACCATCTTTATATCTTTAATGTGCTTAAGAAGGAGTATTCAATCATAGTTAATTGCTTAAGTATGATTAATAATCTTGTCATAAGACATACATTAAGATATGTATACATTTTTGTCCATATGATTATTACACAAAGATTTAAACCACTAGGGTTATATTATCTTTGAATAAACTCATCTTCATTCTCTAACTATTAAGAATTAAGATAAACCAAATTTTAAATTTGAATATCTTTATGAACAGCATCTATAACATTCATATTATGAGTAATTTACCCAATTCATTATTTTGGTAATACTACATCATATAATCGTCAGTATATTCATTAAATATATGAGATATCCAAGTGGATCTATGAATGATAATTCCATCATCTTGAGGTTTATCATTTACATGTTAAGCCTCATCATGATTTTAACTAGTGTAGTTTTAGAAGATTATGTATCTTGTAATTCTATCTTTTCAAGATAAAATTCTCCCACTTGCCTTTAGCAATATAGAGACTATCTATAACTACTTAGCAATTAGAGCAACAATCCATCGTTCTCTTTTAGGACATTACAAATACATATTGATAGTTCTTTGTTAATAACCTTCACATAAGTAGCTTAACAAATTCAGAACTTCAATTTTTAAGACTTAATGTGATTCATCACATTTCATAATTCAATAACGTCTTATTAATCTTCTAGGAGTCTAATTGAGTATATTCCATTCATACTCAATTTCTAACCTTGATAACTTTTGGAAGAAAAGAAGTCATAGTTATCTTTAATCTAACAAGAGTTTGATTCCCTAACTGAATATACTATCCATATGTGGTACTTCAATTAGAATTAATATTGTAAGAAGATCTAACAATATATATAAGATAACCATATTCCTGTTGGCATACTTGTTTACCAACTAAGTCAACTTAATGGTATAATAGTATTTCCAAACCAATTGCATGCTCTTTATATAACACAAGTACTTTAAACCAAGTCACTTCATGTTCAAGTCTTTTCAAAACATGAACATGTTATATTCCCACTATCCGTTATTAATCATTGATCATCTCAATGACTTCTTGTATGTGTCTTAATTAAAAGACCATAAACAAGCTAACGTCTTACTTTATTATAAGTCTTGTAATACTTAGAAGACTTCATGTTTATAAATATACAAATGTATAAACATGTATAATCAAAGTAATCATGAACACCATCATTTGGTTTCATTAATATTTCAAGTTAACATACTACTTCATTTATTTATGTCATTCTAAGAATACATAATTATTGAAGTAGTCTTATAATACTTCATGCATTTATGTCATTCTAATAATACATAAATGTTAAAGTTGAAGTAGTATCGTTATTGACACATGTTCTAATAGATGTCTAATTTAGAAACTGTAAATTATCCATGTTGGTCTCACGCATACAAGGAAATTCACCTTGTTGTTAATATTTAGTCTGCGTCTCACGTTTACTAAATTTTAACACCAAGTGTTTCTAAGATTAGATGTATTAATCTAATTAGAATTATAATCTCTTACTTTGCAGTTAAGAGAGTCCTTTAAATCATATACTTATGTGTTGTACTTTGCACATAATGTAGATTTCTCCCACTTGTGCATGGTACAACACCTTGTATCATATAAACAACACGCACGCGTTTGTTAATTTGAACAATATGATTTGTGTCATTAACATAACTTAGTAGATATAGAGTTTACTCAATCAATCAAGGAAACGTACATGACTATCCTTGAAAATATTAGTGTCTATATTTGGAAAGTAATTACCTTGAGATATTCAAAAGATAATCTAAGTTACAATCAAGACAGTAAGTCTTGTAACTCCCACTGAATTAGAGAACATTATAATAATCCCTTATTCAGCCATAAGAACACAATACTCTCACTGAATTTGACAACATTGTAAATGTTTCATTAATCAGTGAAAGGAAATAGTGTACTTGTTTACTTTCCTACATCTTTTAAGAAAACCCATTCCAACAATTATATATAGGTTATAAAAGGATGTAATCTACTACATAAATGTGATTCATCACATTCCAAATTATTAACTTGAAAAAGCTGGGCATGCAATTTCTTCCTTTATAGATTTACCATTCCAACAATTGTATGTATTATCTGTAAATGGTCAAACCAAAACAACTAGATAAAATAATCTAATTCGTCTTTTACCATTATGCAGTAATTAGTCTAGCTTCTAATTTAATAACTCATAAGGTGCATATACTCTTACTATTAAAGTTTGCTATGAGTTATGTATTTAGAGTTTAGACAATTCTAATCATCCTATTATACCTTTCTCATTCATGAAAAGGAATAGGATTTAAGTCTCACACTTCTCCTAATGGAAAGAAGACTATATTTATTCTTTTTGTAAATATTGACTCTAACCAAAAACCCAAACGGGTATAGATCAATTAAAATAATAACTTACGTTTACGGTTTTGAGTTGCATTAATACATTTAAAGAATTTGCAAAATTCAATTTTAGTATTTTCGATAATTTATATTTCCAAGAAAATATAATACCCAAGGATATATTCATATAACCAACATATTTTCTTGAAAATCTAGGATCCAACTTTACATAGATTCCACCACATCAGTTGATCTGCTAGTGATGAAAGTATAAAAGATGGTAATCTGTCGAACAATAATTGGCAAACTCTTTTCCAATTTCTAGATCATTATGGGATTTACATCAAATTGATTCATCAATTTGTCATGTAAGCATGTTTCATCCCATCTCATGCCTTAAGCTCTAGGTCTCACGCATCAACTTAATTAAGTCGTCTAACTTAGAAACTGCAAATTCTCCATGTGTGGTCTCACGCACACTCGGAAATTTACCTTGTCATTAAAATTTAGCCTGCGTCTCACGTTTACTAAATAATAACTTCAAGTGTTTCTTATAGTTAGATGGCATGTAACTTAAATTTTTAAGGGTATAAATTTTTGATGTGAAAATCAAAACATGTATAAAGATGCATGCACTCATCTTTATAACATAAGTTTTCAAAACCTTTTTATTACCAATTCTTGAAATTAATACACAAAGTTTTACTTGAGGTTTAATAAACCCTAAGATGACTTTCTACAATTATGATTTTAAAAGTAATTCGTTTAAGACATATTCAAGATTGTGATAACCAAGGCAGACTCTAAGGCTCTTTTCTAAGCCTTCAAATCACGGTTATGAATATCGTCTTAAAGGACTTAATTTTAAAAGCATATTTGTACAAAACATCAATCAAGCAAAAGTTTATGGATTCAATCTCAAAATCATGTAATAAAGTATGAATTTTGCTAGTCTCGCCTGGGAGCTGATTACCGTGCGAATCGGACCACTAGCGGCACTTAAGACCTTGCAAGATTCTTACTTTATCACTTTTGTTTCACCGTTATTAGTCCGTATTATTTTCTTTATGAAAAATTACCCTTTTATTGCTTACATCATGTCAAACAATAACAATAAAACAAGTAATCAAAGAAAAACAAACAACTAATAATAATAAAGTGAAACAATTAGCCACATGTAAACCTTGTTAAAAAGATCCTAATAAAATCAATTATAGGTATAATATGTATATAATTAGCTAGGGCCTTCACCTCTTAATGGAAGTGAGCCACATATATTGACAAGTCAATTGCGTAGGCCAAAGCTAATCACATACCACATAGCACATAATTGATTTTAATGATTATGGGGTCTTCCCCAATATTAGATCTATCTAAACATGTGAAAAGCTTAACAATTAATTAACAATTAATAACCCATGACTAACATGCATGTTTCGTCACGGATCAAAGCATAACAATTACCAATTAGGTCAAGGATACGCCCAAATAACACATAAACATGTAGGCAACCTAGGGTTTCTAATCCAATTAATTAATAAAACCACAAACCCTAATTAGGGTTCATGGAATAAATCGACCCCCCCCCCCCCCAAAAAAAAATTAGGGTTAGGGTTTCGAAAAAAAATTAAAAAAAAAACAAACAAAACCCTAGATCCAAAACATGTATCTAAAACAATCAAAATTCGTTTTTTTTTTTTTTTTTTTTTTTTTTTTTTATGTGTTTTATGTAATCAATTACATGTTATAGCAAGCTCGTGATACCACTGTTAGAATATTAGAATCATGACAATCATAAAATAGGTAAACACATTTGCGGAAGCGTAGGAACATCTATAACACATAAGAGATTAACATAAATTAAATAGGAACGTACCGTGGTGATTCTAGCCCGAACAAGAATCAAAAGCAATTGTCTTTATCAATATGAAGAACCCTAATTAGGGTTTATATGGATCAATGATTAACCCTTACCGTTTTGTTAATCGATCCCTTGATAATTACTAAAGTAAGTAATTACCTCGTTCTTGTACACACAAACTACCAACGAATAAAGGTTTGATGCAAGTAAACAAAAACACTTATTTTGGTTTAACCAAAATCGATCCATGATCCCTTTGGAGGGGGGTGAATCAATCGGCCAAGAAAGAAACAAGACAAAGGAAAGATTTAGGGTTTAGTGTGTGTGCACAAAAGATGTGAAACTCTAATCATTGGCCTTGTATGTATACTAGAGTAAACTTTGAGGACAAGACAAGCATGGGTTGGGCTTCCCCTCACCATGATCGACCGGCCTAGGCACCCACAAGGGTGTTCTAGATCCTTCTTGATTCCCAAGTTCCATTCTAGTCCTTATCTTTCATTACTAATGATAGTTAGTCCATACGGTTAATAACTAACGACCATTTAGTCCATTAAGTGTTTATAAATATATATATATACGATACGTTTAACATATATATATATATATATATATATATATATATTTATTATTCATTATTCTTTTTTGTAAAGTGTGCAATCCCGAGGTCTCGGGTTCGATACTAGACATTTACATATTAATATTTATCCATATATTTAACACCATTGTCATGATAAGGTAACTTTCCAGTTCATTGAATAGTACGAAACTGAAAATATGAGCATATTTAGAATGTATAAATGGCTTGGTATTTGTTAAGTCATAAATTGCAAAAGCGAAATGCTTTAGTGAAGAAGATGCACAGAGTTTTGCAAATAGAGTTATCATATGGATGTGGTTTATCAGTGCTTATGGTAATTATGCACGTGAACTGAACGGAGATTGTTACAGCTAAAAACTGTAGCGTTCAGATTCTGATTCCCTTATCTACAAATACCACAACCTGTTTGATGCTTGGTATGAAATGGGGAGTAACACATCTAAGAGACACATGAAAGGTAATATAGACACATCATCTCTTCAGGAGAAGTAAATATACCAAATAAACAGGAGGTTTTTCGATATAGACGAGGGAGCTATTGGAGACAATTTCAGCACAAGAGCTACGAATTTGTCTAAAGAATATAAGTCACTAGTCAAACACTGTATGTAATATATTGAGTTGATCGTAGTGAAAATAATTCATCATCTGGGTGTGAGCATGCGGACTAGGTGAAATTACACTAAACGGGGTTAACAACTTCCTCTTTTCTTGTTTAATTGTTTGTTGCCTTTACAATTATCAATGGTTCTCTAAAGTGTCAGCACAATATTACAGAAATTACAGTATTTCTATGTAATTCTATCTATACTTCCTTAGAATGCCTTACAGATGGAACTCTGTATGCGGTATGTGACGACCATATCTTCACAAGACGTTTGTCATAGATATAGAACGTGACATCTTATCTTCATTACTTCATGAATAAAGTACTTAACATTTCAATTTGCAGATATAAAACAAACTTCCTGTCACAGTTATTTCTTAACATTTCAATAGCAGAACTTCTTGCCAGGCCAGAAAGACGGAATCAACATCTAATGCACATTGATTCATACTGATATCTGTTCAGAAATTAATACAAACAATAGCTGATTCATGATTTAACAACATAAAATACATATCATCAAAATTGGATCCATAAATATATATCTCATTCTAACCCACCTACACTCATAATTTTGCAAATCTCCCTCATCTATGTGGTCTATGCCAAGAATCCAATGACAAACAAAAAGCCGGTTTCTATCTTTTAGTCCACTTGTTGGTTGAAGATGCAAATACACTATCCTTATTTAAATTTGCTTCTCCATTAGTAACAAAAATGCAAAAGACCACTGTCCTTATAAGGACAGAAGATGAAGTTCAGTGATCATTGATATAAAATTTGTTGAAATGAAGTCCTGACCTCCTTGGCAGTTCAACCTGATGTCCAACCCTTTTCTAAAGTAGCTTCATGCTCCTGACGTCGATGTTCTCTCTGTAACAATATAGTATGAATACCAAACACTGATTTTACATGTACAATGCAAACACAAATAATAACTTATAAAAAACAAAGAAAATCCTGTAGCATGAGAAAGTGAGGAAAGATAATTATTTCCCGTTAGCCCATTATTCCAAGTAGATATGGTCATCTTATTTTTGGTTAAAGAACACACTTTCATCCTTCTAACCGTCTAGTGTATGCCTCTTTCAAGTAGGCTAGATTTTCGCTTCGTCCGTGTGGATGTTTATATATTGGATATTAGTTCTTTTTTATATTTGGCTACACTGCTACACAAAATTTGGATCATTATCATATGTTCTTAGTGTCGAAGCACGCCTGCCCAGTTATACACTCACTGATTGGGGATCAGATGATGATGGTCTGTCTTTTTTCAAGGGAAAATTTCTCAAAATCCTTTATCAAAACTAGTAGGGTACCCGCGCGTTGCGGCGGCGGGTAACCTGTAATTAATATTGTCGGCAAATAACTGTTTTTTATTTTTTTATTTACGATGATAAGATGTTTAAAGTTGGCTTTTTTTTTTTTTTTTTTTTTTTGCAATAATGATAAACTATCGAAATTCTGAGACCGTTGATAATATCTTATCTAAGGCCACTTTCATTTTTTTCTTTTTTTATTTTGAAAGTTCGGACATAACCTATTATATTGTTAATTTTTTTAAGTGCTTGAGTTTAGATTATATTATGTGGTAAAATGGTCATATTTTTTAGTGATGAAATGATTTGAGAAGAATATTAATTGTATATGTTGCATTGATGTGTTTGTGTTTTAAATAATTGTAAATATTGTTTTCTTACTTGTAATACTTAAATGTATTATGAAAATCTTAAAATTGATTAAGGGAAGTGCTAAAATGTATTATAGATTTATAGGTCGTATAGATGATGCGTTATGAAACCTAGTGTGATGAATTATTGGGTGTAAGTCCCTTAGTTGTGAACACAACTTTTTGTTAAAGTATTATCTCATCGTTAATTTTGAAAAAATCATAGGTCTTTATACAAAGCTCCAAATCATTATGTGCATTTTATCCTGGTCTATCCTATCCATGGAAAAGAACCCAGATATATTTCTTCTTTTAGCGAACAATAATATCTCATGTCATGAAAAAGAAAATGGCACACTAATTAATTAAAATTGAAATGTGACACTAAAGTTTTAAAAAAATGTCAAAAGGTTAAAATAAAGTCTTAATGAGCCGTTGACTCAAAGAAGCCCCGAACAACATGCATCCATTTTACTAATTCTAGGTTTTGAGAGCCATTACAAACCATTTTCCTCTACTTCTATTCACGCCTCACCCTCTTGCAACATCTCATTCATTTCACAATATTTTACTTTCATTAATTTGTTCAAACAATCTTTATTTTAAATTTTTAGATCTACATCTTTGTTTTTTTATATATAATTTTCACTATGAGGAAAAACATAGTTGCTCGAGATAAGATTAAATATTGTTGTTGAAGGTAGCAAACTAAGAAGTTCAGAGTGATTATTTATTTAATTTTTTTTTAAGTATGTTTAAGCGAGGTGACGATAAAATTCAATGGTCTCTCAATCCATTGATAAATTTTAATTGATGTTAATATTGAATCCCGACAAGTTTTAATCGCTTATAATTGTTTTTATTTTCCTTATTAAATTGTTTTTTTTATTCTTATTAAGTGCTTGAGTTATGATTGGTTTGTACCATGTGCTAATATAATTGTACTTTTAAGTGAAAGGGTCATTTAGTAGTATATTAGTTGTATGTGTTAATAAAGTTTTAAGTGCTTGGCTTAGTAGTAGCTTGATTAGATTGTACATGGTGATTAAATAGTTGTATTTTTTGATGAAGGGGTGAATTACATATTGTATTAATTGTATGTTTTGAATATTGGTTTTTTAGTTGTATTTGTGCTTCAAATAGTTGTAAATTATGTTTTTTAACTTGTATTTACTTAAAAATCTATTTTGAGAAATCTTCAAATATTAATAGGAGGGAAGTGTTACTATGCATTAGAAGGGTGGCAGTGGTGGGCGGTATCACCATCGGCATGGCATTGCCGGCGGTGAACACCGCCGCCACCTCGCCGGCAAGGCCAACGGCAAGCCTCCAACGGCATCTTTTGCCTCCGCGGTTTGGAACTTCCAATGCAAAAATGTTACCGTTGGGTCTTTAATTTTTGGAACGTTGGAGATTTTTGATGACTACTTAAACATGGCGCGCCGAACATCAGGTTATATATATTTTTTAAAGTTCTTGTTATTAATTTTTTATAAAGTTATCGTTATATATATAAGCGAGGTGATCATCAATACCCAACTATTATGCTTGAATCCGTCGCTTCTTACGATTTGTGGATTTGGCATTCGTTTTTTGGTCCTCGAGGTGCAAACAACGATATCAATGTTTTGAATCAGTCACCATTGTATCTTACGGAGCGAAACGGAACGGCGGCAAACAGTTCATTTCATGTAAATGGACGGTTTTACAAACATGGATATTATCTTACCGATGGAATCTATCCTACATGGTCAACGTTTGTTAAAGCATATAAGCATCCGGTTGAACTGAAGGAAAAGAGATTCAAGAAGCTACAAGAGTCTGCAAGAAAAGATATCGAGCAAGCTTTTAGTCGTCTAGAAAATAAATGGATGATTCTCGCACGTCCTCTCCGGGCAATGTCGGTTGACAAGATTCGACAACTCGTTTATACGTGTATCATATTTCACAATATGATTTTAAAAGACGATCGAGTTGCAATATCACCGGTTCATATAATGGATCCGCCAGTCGCGCCAGTTTATGACGATAGTGTATTACCGGAGTTAATCGACGAACAAATGCATTACCGACTCCTATATGATCTTACGGACCACGTAGAGGCTCAAAACTTAACATATCTAGATGATTAGTTATTTCATTTTTTTTAAGAATAATGTTTTTTTTTTTTTTTTTTTTAAGTATTATGTAATTTTCTTTTAGTTATTAATGAAATATTTATGTTTTAATTAAATTGTTTAATTTAATTTATGAAAAAAAAAAAAAAAAAAAAAAAAAAAAAAAAAAAAAAAAAAAAAAGGTTGAGAGGTATGAAAAAGGCATGGTTGCCACTAAAAAGGGGTTGGGAGGTATGGAAAAAGTATGAATGAGGTGAAATGAAGTGGAATGATATTATTGGTGAATTTGGGAGGTATGAACAATTTCAAAAGCATGACTGCCACTGTCCTTATAATCCTTTATCAAAATTTAACCAATACGGAGGACTGGAGTAGCATTCTTGGAAAAAAAGTCAATGGACTAAACTATCAGAATTAGAGGACAAAATGTTGGATTTGTAATAAGTTAAACTGAGATAAAAGTTTTTTAAAAAAATAAATAAATAGTGAGAAACTACAAAGACCTCTTAATGTGATAATTATCCATAAACTAGCTTAAAAAAAATAAATGAGCTCGAGCCTAATGTGATTAAATCGAATTTCATTTAAGCTTTATTTCGTTCAACATGTTATATAAGTTAGTCGAACTCAAGCTTGCGAAAATTTCATGAACCGAGCTTGAACTCAAAATGTGAGGCTTAAAACGAGCTCGAGCTCGGCTCAACCTTTGTAATTATAAAAGAGCCGTTTCCACCCCTAGTTAGTACAATTAGGTACTAGTTTGTTATGCGAACACCCTTGAATTAATGTACAGCAAACATGGCAACATGTGGTAGTGAACACCCAAAACATAAGAATGACTTCTTATCATTCATAAAGCAAACTGATTACTGATCTCTTTCAAAATACATGAACTCACAATCCTATGTTTGTAAAGATCAACATCAAGTATGTTTCTTTATAATCACAAAACAATCCACTTTATTTTCTAGCTACTCCTACTTGATCAATACTAAGAGAATATTGCTGCACCTACTTTTAACATCCACACTGCAAATTAAAGTTACAACATCTACTGTACATCAAATTACATTCTGAATACTTATACATCAACTTTTTTCTAGCTCCAACCATGCTACGGAAAGATGCATATATCTTACTCTTGTGGGCGAGCAAGCCAAAGAGTACTAAGTGCCCGAAGCCGAGAGAAGTAGTCATTGATTGCTAGCAGAGCACGTGCTGATTGGCGGGTTGTAAGTATTAAATGCATTTGCTGTAAGGTCTTTTCTCGCAAGTTATCAGCCTGGATTTGCCATAGATATTAAGTCGATGGTGAGGTACATTAACTTCAATTCCAATCTTATGTGAATAAATTTAGCATGCAAATATTATTAAATCTAAGGCCATCCACTATGGTAAACCTTTTAAAAGGTTTATACTTGTGTTATGACATTAAATTATAAACTTTTTTGTTTTATAAGCCTATCCCCACTATGTAATAAACTTTTTCAAGTGATATAAACATCACACATAATTAAAAGCATTAAATTATGAAAAGGTTCAATATCTTAGACCTCTTCATGACACATAAGCTTGAAATGGATGCTCACTATGGTTTTTCTTAAACCTCTTCATCATTTTATAAACCTTTTCATAAACTACCATAGTGGATGCCCTAACAGTAGTACAGAACATTCAGTGTGTGTCCCGATTTTTTAAAATGAATTGTTACGATATCCAAAGTTGTAGTAACAGAATTACCCAAGAGAATAAAATTAGAATAAGTATCTTCTTCATAAAATAAGGGGGCAAAGTAAGAGAATAAATTAAGTATCTTGTTAATACTTCGCATGGAAATTAGAACTTTGAAAGAATGAAATTGTAAAAATTATAAATTTCCAAATTCTGATGGTAAGCAAGTCTCTTTTGAGGTCTCTTTTTCAAAAGAAAAGAGAAGACACATGCTTCTGATGGAAAAGGGGGTTTTTGAAAATTTTGTTTCGGTACTTATACAGTTGCGGGATTATGTATAGATTAAAATATCAGTTTTGGAATATAAGTTTCCCTACTGCGACAGAACATATCATCTAAAGCTAAACTAAATAACTTAGTTATCCTTTCTTTAGCCTAATTTAAGAAACTAATATTCTTCATTTCACAAAATGTCTTTCCTTTCTTCCCAAAATGTCTTTTTTGCTTGTTGCATCTATTAATTTCACAAATAATATAAAACTTGAACACATTTGATTATGTGACAGCAGAAGCACATCCAAACACTATTATCTACATTAACTTTCATATCACTTAATTGGCTTACTATCTGATACTAATTATTGGATATTTAATGAATCACTATCGAGCACATCTAGAGTTCTAAACACACTTTTAAATTGAGCTTTATTATAGGAATATAGCTAAAAAAATAGAGGATTTACCTGGCGAAGAAAATTTTCAAGTGAGCCCAACTTCCCCATGGCCATTGCCATTTGACCCATGTAGTTAGCCATACCCGATGATCCAGCTGGGACCACAGGTGCATCACTGGCCAATGTCTCCGCCAAAGAGTGCTGCAATGCATCCATTCCTTGTGATAGAGCTTCTTCTGCTTGCAGCGAAGTTTGCTGTAAATGATCAATGCTTGCCAACTGCTGTTCGGTTAATGGCTCCAAGTGGCTCACAAGAAGCTGCATCAACATTCATCTTTTTAAAGGGAGGAATACTAAAGAGAAAGTAGAAGGCAGATATTAAAGCATATAAATTATACATGTGTTGCATGGAACGCCAAAAAAAGAAAAAAAAAAAAGGTGAACTCATAAAGTATATAAAATATCCACACTCATACATGAGTAGAAATAAGAACAAACAAAGATTATAAATAAACAGCCCACTAAAAAGAGGTATACATGGATATGTATATATTATTTTAATGATAATATGATTTGAGATTAAAATTTTAGAGCTCGATGACTCCTGCGTAAATGGGTCAAATTTGCCACCTCCATTTTTAAGTCTGAAGTTTTAACCCTTATCTCCACAATTTTATCATGAGGAGATGTATAAGCAACTTGTTGCTGTATAGTTTTTCACACAGTTAGCAAAATGTAGTTCACTGTTCCTAGCACTTCTAAGTGCGTTGTGTAGAACTGAATCCAGTATTTGTGATGGTAGCACAAGGGTGGAATGCTTGCCTTGAGTAGTTCAGATGAACGAAAGCCACCAATCCACAAAAAACAGCGTTCTGCCGGTGATGTCCACATCCCGTAAATGATATGGAAAACATCAGCCTTTGCTGCATTTCTTTTAAGCCTAAAAATGTCATTGAAATGCGAGGAAGCCTTTTCAACTATTTTCTTAAGCTCAGTATCACTTTGATGTGAGGTGACTGCTGTCCTGAGCTCACTTATATGCTTGCTTTGCTCTTCCAGCCATCGAGAATATTCAGCAACAAATGCCAAGGAGCCTGTAGAATGGTCAACAATATAATCCAGTCAATGATCAAATAAGCCTAGATCAACAAACAATTGAGAATGACAGAATCTAAACTACAGTAATTAAGAATTTCAGCTTTCGTGACTTACATACATGACACATGAACCTTAACTACGAAATTATATGGAACATACATTTAGCTTTGGATTAGCACTTCTTGAAATGATTTTAAGTCAAAGATTATGAATATGCTAAAGCCATCAGTTTTTGCCAAGGTTGTCAGGATCGCGATCCTGATCGTAGGATCGTACGATCCTACGATCCTACATATAAAAAACGAGCAGGATCGTAGTAGGATCTTAATTCTATCAGGATCGGTATAGGATCGTAGGATCGCACGCAGGATCGTAGGATCGTAAACGATCCGATCCTACTACAAGCCCATGTTTTTATCTTGAGGGAAGCAAGATCGTTGTAGGATCGTAGGATCGCACACAGGATCGTAGGATTGTGAACGATCCGATCCTACTAAAAGCTCATGTTTCTTATTGTTTTTTCTTTTATCATTCATTTAAATTCATTTATCATATAAAATATTCTATAAAAGTATAAAACTACAACTCTTATACAATAATATATACATTTTCATAGGATCTTACGATCCCGATCCGATCCTACGATCCCGATCTTGTGAAACCGAAAACGATCCTAGGTAGGATCCCGATCCTGACAACCTTGGTTTTTGCATCTTTTGAGAACTTTTGGTCGTCATATGAACAATTACGTCCCATAATGACCCGTTACTTAAAGTTCATTATATGCTACACTGTATCATAGGTTGCTATATGGTTTTATTTCTTGTATACACATGTGTGACTGTAATTGTATGATCCGCTGTGTATACGTATGGTAATATTCAATATGACATAAGTCACAACATTAATTTCGATAACTGTGCTTCTTTATTATGTCTCACTTGTACGATAGTGAAATCTTTAAACATATTTATAGGTTTAGTTAGAGAAAAAGCAGGTCAAAATCGTTCATGAAGGTGTTTGACAATAAAACAATTTTCCTGTTATTTGACTATTTCCCTTAATTAAGGAGTATAATTAAGTCTTGTACAGTTGTACCAATATCGATAGCAATATTAAGCGATAATGTTGATCATAGGCAAGTAGGTAATTATGACTTTACGTTTCAGAGAAAATGCGTTGCCATTTTAGGGATGATAAAAACTCGGTCAAAACCAAAAAAAATAAAGAACGAACTAGGATCATTTATGAAAAGTTCCGGTTCTTTTTTTAAAGATAAAACGATGCTTTCAAGTATGTTTAATCAACAAAAACCCAAGTATGACATAAATTAACACATACCATTCCCGCCGTTTGGTTGAGACTGATCACCAGAATTTGATATTACAACACCCTACAAAAAGTAAATGAACTAAGATCAAATTCAGTAATAATTCCAATATAGCACAAGAAATACTGTTCTTAGCCACACACACACATATACGCAAAATCTAGAGACTCATTGTAATTAAAACCTGCTTTCGAGCTCGCTGGACCTCCTGCTCAAGTTGGGTTAGCTTCAGCCGACTATTCTCCAATTGTTGCACATATGCCTACAGGGTAAACATGAAAATGGAAAGTATTTGAGCTTAAACTAAGGTATCATTTGTCTTCTCACTATGATTTTTGGTGATTCACCTTCAGTCAACTAGTTTATGGCTCCTAGTAAACTTATCACTATACATGCTTTTCAAAAGGTGTGACCTACCATAACAACTTTTTTCAGGGGACACATGACATTACCTAATTTTTAAATTTTTTTACTACAAACTTTGTTTTTCAGGGTATGCATGTGATACACAAACCACCTACACAATAGAGGTCACCAGTATAGGCAGGTTTTGATTTGGGTCAAGCTCGGAACTTTGTCGTATATGCTGAAATGGGTCAGATTGCGTTGACCCGAAACACTTGTCAAAAAAAGTAACTCATTATAAAAAGAAGTATTGTCGAATGTGAGTGTGAACTTTATACAATTATACTCACAAGAGTATAATTTTTAGAATAAAATAAATTAGGAGGTTTGATGTTTTAAATATATACATTTGGAACCTTTTGACCCGTTAGACCTGTTTCCCTTTTAGCTAACCTTTTCTCTTATTTTACCCATTTGACGCGTTAGAGCTGAAGTATAACCCGAATCGACCCATTAATAAGTAAATCAATTAAATTTCCAACCTGTAGTTTAAAAGGACCACCTCTAAATAATCACTCGTAAATCTTTTACCTTTTTCCTTAGCCGGCTTTTTCTTGCTGCCTCCCGATTCTGAGCAAGTCGTCGTAACGTCTAAATTTCAATAAATAATAATCAGAAAGAGGTAATATAACTCAGTAAAACATAACATACTTGACCTGATAACACTAAAGTTACCTTTTGTTCTGGAAATTTTTCTTGTTGGCCACCAGAACCAGAAGCCAGAAAAGGATTGGATGGAACGACATCAAACTGCAAACAAGATAAGAAGCATCCAAAAATCAAAATCAAGTTTTGTTTGTCATGTCTCTCACAGACAGCAAAACTAAAGTTATTTGAAACAGAGTCTTTCATATTTACTCTTTGATTCCGGTCATCTGGGTCCATCTCAGTAGAAGTATCGGTATGCGGGCTTCCATCTCCCATATTAGATTCTAACCATGCTTCACGGTTAGAGCCGGAATTAGAAACTTGAGTCAGTTGAGATCTATTTTGTCCTTGTAACATCTGAAACACCAGAAATGACAGCAGCTCAGATAAAGCCATATATAAAATGAATCATGATGTCGAAACATCAAAATCACCTTCTCATATGTACCAAACTGAAGATCAGGTTGCACTGTTTGGTTGATCAAGGATGTGGAGTTGTACACTGAACAGCAAAAACACAATAAACCATTGGTAAGAGGGAAAATATTTATGATAATCCCCAAATAACTGATTCAAAATACCTATAAAATAACTAGAAACATTACGTAATACTCCACTCGTCACAAAAGTATTGCAACAAACACTGTTTTGGGATGCCATGAATTCGGAACAATGTTTTCTTTAGTACAAATTCTTAGCTAAAGTGGCTGTTTGCCCATTGCAATCTTCACAAAATATTACAGTATTTACCATTAATGATATCAAATGTCCCAAAGGATTTCAGATATTTTGTCATTATTTGACATCTTTTCACTATAGTTATAGCAATTGAGGGTCTTTTCAATTGATAACAACTAAGGTACCTTTAAGACTTTCTCCATATTTTTAGGGCGTCAAGCAGCATGAGAACCATGTTATTACCCCCAACTCTTTTTTAGTGCGTTTTAACAAATACTTGCAAATATAAGGGCAAACGGACGGCATAGCCCTTAGCGTTTGTTATCATTATAGCTACCCCTTAATTTTATTCAACAATGAACCACAGCCATTTCCATGATGATTATGAGGACAAAGAGGTCACTTCAAATTCAAATTGTTTCAGACGAGGGTCGTTTTAAGTTTTTATTCAACATCCCAACAGATAAAAACATTACCATTTTGAAACAATGGAAAGAATATCTGGAATTGCAAGGTAAAACCACTTCTCTGTGTAAACCTAGACAAAGGAAGGTAATTGGACTATGTTTGACTATCACAAAAGGTAAATCCCAAATTCATTATGGTGCGGTGGTGACGGTTTCTTATTTTGATATTATGGGCCCAATAGTAATGCGAGATATATACTCTTTCTAGTTTGTAGCATATGAACTGTAACCTCAAAACATATGAAAGTAATATAATTTCAAGATTCAAAATAACACAACAAAGCTCGATTAACACCATAATTACCTCCGCGGAATCCAAGAGACTGCTCCGGTGCCCCAATATTAGAAACTTGGGAGGATTGACCAGCGTTCCCCTGTGTACCACTGACTAGAAGCAAGTAATCAGATCATAAGATAATGAAAAAGCACATTCAAATCGGACATATGGTAAACAAACTCCTTGCAAAAGGAAGTACCAGACACAACGAAATAACAAGATTTTGTTCGTAGATCACACAGATAATTTGAAACCAGAACAGCATGTTATGCTAATGATATTCAAGAGCAAATCAACTCAAACTTATCAGTTATTACAGCTATGGATAGGTAGGTATTTTACATCTTTATCTCAATACTGTGATTTCTTAAAATAACTTCTTACATGCTTCGTTTAATGTACTTATTTTGACCCTAAACAACCAAAATATCATAACCACAATAAGTTTATTTAGGTTTAATTTCAATTTCATTTTAACAAAGTAACACAAAAAAAAATTTACTTTTACAAACATTATAATCATAAAGAGAAGAAATTACTTTGAATTAGACACAAAGCTAGGCATCGAGTCACCAACACTTGTATTAGCTTTTCCACCAACCTTCAAGCTTTTGCTACCCCCATCTTCATTTACAATTAACAAACCATATTCACAAAAGCATATATATATCCAAAAAAAAAAAAAAAAAACTTTTAATCCTACAAACCCTCAACAAAACATTAACTTTACTATAAATCAATCCTTAAAAAGCTACCTAAATCACCATCTTCACATATCATTGAACAAATCATATTTCTCAATTATTTGATAGCAGAAAGAGCATAACAACAGCAAAAATGGAATCTTTATGCAATTAAAGAAAACAACCTTCACTAAAACAACTACTGTAATTTACTTTCACTTATATGTTATGCAATAAAGATGAGCACCCACATAAACACAAGTATTTTAATCCACAAAACAATCATCATACTTGAAAATAATCAAAGAAGAAAAGATTCTTGAATATTACCTCAATAAATAATCACCGGTTTAAAACAAAGGCATGACATACAACTACAAGACTTTGAAATGGATCTTGTTGACTTTTTTATAACGCAAAATAAATAGGTACCACTTATGAAATTTTGGAATCTTTTTATATAATTCTGAATAAAATATTATTGGTGTGTTAGCATTCGTCACACCCACCAATGTTTTCCGTGTTTTTAATATTGGGGGGTGACACCACATAAAATAAATTAATGTAAGCAACACAATTATACATACATGTGATATTTTGGTGTATACGTCGATCTTTTATACTAGAAAGGGCCCGCGCGATGCGGGGGCGGATTGTTGGGGTGAAGAGGAGGGAGGTGGGTGGTGGAAAGTGGTTGTTGAGGTAGTTATAAATTGTTAGGGGTGGTTGTTGAGGTGGTTATAAATTGTTGGGGGTGGTTGTTGAAGTGGTTATAAATTGTTGGAGATGATTGCTAAAGGTGGTTGTTTCCATAATTAGTAAGTAAAAGTCTGAATTTTTAAGTCTTTCTAATTATAGAATAATCTCAAATAAATTATATAGTAGTATAGATAAGGCTAGTAGTACTGGGACTGAATATTTCGGTCGACATTCGATAATATGGGTCAATCGATCTCCAAATCGATCATGGCCACTATGAGGGTAAATCACGAAATCGGTCGCCGGCTAGAAAAAACGAATATGGGTCGAGATTTCGACCGACTTTAAGCACACAAAAAGCTTGAATGTTTGAAAAAAAATACCACTGTGGCACTTTGATGAATATGGGTTGATGAAAGAGAAAGCTGAGGTGTAAGCCGGAAATGATGCAATATGGGTCACCATTGTCACAAGCCTAACATGCGAACTCACTTTTTGCCAAATCGAAAGATTTGATTAACCAATGAGACGGCTTGGTTTTGGAATTGAGCCCTTTCATTGGTTAATTGGGTTTCTAACTGATAGAAATTCGCTACGTTATATGTGTTTCTGAAAAGGCTCTCCAAACATAGATGTGTCAAAAACGCGAATAAAAAATCTTTGAGAACCGGGTGTGTTTTCTGAAACTTTGGTGTCGAGGAGTCTTTGACAATATGAGAGGCACGTTCTAGAAGGTTTTAAAAACGATAGTTATCCTCTCTGATATCTTTTCTATATTTGAATTACGTTATCTATTGGGTCACGGTTGCGAAACCCTAATCCTGAGCCTATATATATTCGCCCAATGTGAGTGCTCATCGTTCATTGGTCCTCTAATCCTTTTGCCTTCGTTTCTTATCGCAAGTTTCTGTTGTAGATTTCATGATTATCAGAATTATTCAAAGTATCCTAAGTATGAAACCCTAATTCTGATTGGTCATTGTTCATTAGTATTTTAATTTATTTTTTTTTTGTTTTTGTTTTGTGTTCACATGTTTTTAGGGTAAGATGTGTACGAGGTCGTGAGCCCGCGCGTTGCCGCGGGTTGTTGTGAGAAAAAAGTGTTTTTTTTTTTTTTTTTTTTTTTTTTTTTTTTTTTTTGTAAAGGAATGTTTGCTTTAAGAGAATATGACGATATCATTTGTTTTTTGGTTGTGAAATATGCATAATACCATTTGATTGTAAAGGCTCGTGTGAAACATGTTTATAAGATTGTTTGAGTTGAGCCAAAGTAGTCATTGTAGTAACGAAATCAAAGATTGTTTTAGTTTGGTTAGTATCATTGTTTTTAGTTAAGTGGTTCACCTATATAAGCATGTTGCATTTTTATTTTTTTTATTATTATTATATTTTTTTTTGTATAAGTAAGTTAGCGAAAAAAATCCATAAATGATTTGGCCGCACGTTAGTGACAAAGGATTGACTTTGCAACAGATGTATAACATGAAGGACCAACTACGTAAATTATGTGAGGACTAAATTTGCAACGAACCTCTAATGAAGGACCAAGTGCGTTTTTTTTATGTGAAAGAGATAACGGTCGTTAGTTAACGACCGTTAGTACTTAAGGACTTACTTTGTAATCGATGTATAACATGAAGGATCAATTACGTAAATTATCTAAAGACTAAATTTGCAATGGACCTCTGAGATGAAGGACCAAGTGCGTATGGATTTTTTTAATGAAAATGGTAAATGACCGTTAAATAGCTAACGACCGTTAGTTACTATTCCTAACACTATTTGTTGTGAGTACTTTACATTGTTCATGGTGTGTTCTTGTAGCAGTTGGGGGGTTAGCCCTATGCTTAGTATATAGATATAATAATGATTTATAGTTTGTTTGTAAAATAAATTATCAATATATTTATTTGTTTCTTACACGTTTATTTATTTCCAATGTTCCATGTACCAAAACATATAATGTTGATGTATTTATCAATGACGATAATCCATATGCATCTGAATTTTTTCAATATCAGTTGCATGTATTAAATATTTTTTGTTGTTTATATCTTTTTTTACTAACCTTTGTGGATGCTCTTTAATTTTTTATGTTTCTTTATTGAAGCAATCGGTCATGGAAAACCTGGAATGTTTTGATAATAAAACTATATTGGTTCCAATTGACACGGATGAAATAGGCGTCCTTGTCATGCTTTTAAGTAACATTAATAAGAAAAGAAGGTTGTGTAAAGAAACATGTTTTGTGGTTACAAGATTATTAGATCATGTCATTGAGGGGAAAATCTTAACAGGAACCCATGTAGGACATATTGCATATCTTCCACGAATACATTACAAAGAGGTTTTGCAACAACTTTGTATCTGGAAAAAATATCGCTTTTGTAAATTAATTTTTGAGTTTTAAAGAATATATTATAGTTTTTTTTTCTTTTTTCTTTTTTTTTTCTTTTTTTTTTTTTTTTTTTTTTTGTATATCAGAATAATACGTGTTTCTTATATGATAATTAGTTTATATGATGTTAATACATCCGCTTCATATGTATCAGAAACATGGTCATATTATATTTATTTATTGTATGTATCTTCATCGCATCATATTTTTTTGTTGTGTTTTCGTTTGTACATCATCTTTTATATAATATGAGAACTCACTTTTGGTCAAATCGAGGGATTCAATTAACCAATGAGTTATGTTTTCGTTTGTACATCACAATAATATGTTTTTCTTATATGATATTTTGTTCACGTGACGTTATTATATCATATTCATATGTATCGTAAAAACATGTTCATATTATAATTATTTGATATTTAGTTTATATGATGTTAATACACCAGCTTTATATGTATAAGAAACATTGTCATATTATATTTATTTATTAGATGTATCTTCATCGCATCAGACGCAAACTTCCTGTTGAATAAATGATCTATTTTGTAAATTGAATTTTGAGTTTTAGATAATTATGTTAAAGATTTGTTTATTTTTTATTTATTTATTTATTATTATTTTGGTTTGTACATCACAATCATGTGTTTCTTATAGATCATATGTATTAGAAACATGTTCATATTATAATTACTTGTTAGATATATCTTCATCTCATATGGCACGTGGTTTCAAATATGAGAAGCATGTCCAGAGGGATTAAAAAAAGATTTTGTTAATTTATCAAACTTAATTATGTTGTTCGCACGTTAATTTTACAATTTTAAATAATATTATATTTTTCGTAATGAATCAGAGACCAACTGAAAAGAATCAGAGGCACACAAAATGAATCAGATGCATACATTTATAGCACAAAGTTGTTGCCAATTAGCAACAATAAATTCTAGCCAAGCTAAAAATATGGTTATCTATAAAATTTTAAAAAAGTATAATGAGTTTTAGGCAACTATATTATTATTATTATTATTATTATTTTATTATTTTTTTTTGGGTTTGTACATCATAATAATGTGTTTCTTATAGATTCATATGCATCAGAAACATGTTCATATTATAATTACTTATTAGATATATCTTCATCTCATCTAGCATGTAGCTTCAAATATGAGAAGCATGTCTAGAGGGATTAAAAAAAGATTTTGTTAATTCATCAAACTTAATTATGTTGTTCGCACGTTAATTTTACAATTTTAAATAAATAATGTATTTTTTATTAATGAATCAGAGACCAACGAAAAAGAATCAGGGACGCACAAAATGAATCAGATGCAATACATTTATAGCACAAAGTTGTAGCCAATTAGCAACATCCAATTAGCAACAATAAATTCTAGCCAAGCTAAAAATATGGTTATCTAAAAAAAATTAAAAAAGTACTATCAATTTCATATATAATGATAAGAACAGAACACCAAATTAATCTTTATTGAAGTATTTATCATTAATTTAGTTCTTAATTGAGAATAAGTCGGGTCGGGTTGATTGGTTTTAAAAATTGTCTCTATATATTGATTTGGTGTTATCAGAAACGTCTTTCCTAATATGTGAGAGGCATCTTCTAGGATGTTTTAAAAGCTAATGTTATCTTTATCGACATCTTTTTTATATGTCAATTACGTTATCTATTTGGGCACGTATACGAAACTTTAATTTAGAGCTTATATATATTCTCCCAATGAGGGTGGTGATAGTTCATTATCTTTTTCATCTCCGTAGATTCACATGCGCCTGGAGCTTATATATATATATATATATATATATATATATATATATATATATATATATATATATATATATATATATATATATATATATATATATATATATATATATATATATTGTGTAACTCTATTATTCTTGAGCAACATATGTGTTTATTGTATAACTTGGTGACCTTTTGCTAATTAATACTTTAAACATGGACAAGTTGGTCGATAATAGGAGCGTTGATAATTCTCATGTTGTCTATGATGTGATGTGTTGTGTATTATGTTTCTGATTCAGCATTAAAATTTTGATGATTGATATGTACATTTTTTTAATATTTTTTAGTTTCAGTTTCTATTAAAGTTAACATTATTTAGTTTTTGTTTTCAGATTCTAATTTCCATGTTGTTTATGAGGTGATGTATTTATTACATTTCGGATTAAACATTAAATATGTTTTATTGATATGTGCATTTTTTAAAATATATTTAATATGTTGTTGTCTATATCTTATCTCAGATCTTTTATTCGACTTATATAAATAAATACGCCTGTTAATTAACTTTAATAGTACTTTCTTGGTCGAACCTGTTAATATTATTTAGATTATTGTATCTTAATGAAGAAAAAAAATACTAATTCCAATGTTGTTTATGAGTTTATGTATGATTTTTAATGTTTCTGATTCAACATTAAATTTTATACTTTTTGTAAATACGTTTATTTTATTGTCACTTTGTTTAATTTATTATTATTAGTAATATTTTTTCAACTGACCACCACTTTCTGTATAAACATAAGCATTTGCATTTTACAACCATATACCCTATTTTTTTTACACACACAGTCAATAACCCCATTTCGTTCAATAGAATCCCAAATTTCAAAAATCAAAAAATGAAAACTTCATTAATTCAAGAAAACGTGACGAATGTACAACAAGATGGCCAACGACAAATACTACCGCAAGAAGAGGAAGTATTAGACTTCCAAATAAAGCCAATTCCAACCGAAAAATAAAAGATTAAGAAAGCTCCACATGTAAGCAACGGATTTTCTAAAATTTAAATAGGAAAAAACAACTAAGATGCAAATCTGTCACCAACAAAAAATCAGGATGGATATAAACCGATAGTAGATTTTATTAAAAAAATGTTGCATTAAGAAAGCCTTGTCCTTCATCCATCTACCATGTTTGAGTCGTATTTAAGGGAATACTGGTATGCAGCCACAAATAGTGCAGAAACAAAGCTAATTTCAATGACCACTAAAAATGGTTCCTTTGAATTGAAATTCAGTGTCAGGACATTTACTAGCATTTGTGGTTTCGATTATCTTGAAAAAGGTTTTGAATATGATGAATAACCCCATATTGATGAAATTCAACAAACAATGCTAAAAATAGGTTATAAAAAAACAAATGGGCCAGATAAACCGCTTGAACATACTCTTTATAAGAATTTGTTATCTGCGAAATGGAAATTGCTTATGACCTACATAAGCAGCGGTTGGGGAGGTAATATTGGGTCTTCAGATCAATTGAACTATATGAATTAGTTGATTGTACATGGACTTATCAATGGTCTTAAACTAAATTATGGGGAAATTATTTTCAATGACCTTGCTTCCAAATTGAATATTGAAGTACGTTTTACAAAACCAGCATATACAAGATTCATTTCTTATTTTGGAAAAATTGCTTGGGGAAAATTATGTGAATTATGATGAAAAGGCTATCAAGTTTCATATAATGGGAAGTGCAATATTTAGTACTCAACCAGAGTCTTCTGAGGTTCCAATCACATCTGCAATGGAAAGTGTGCACGAGAATCTATCAAAACCTACATCTTTGTTACAAGATATTGGTGGTATTCATAGTGATGATCATGCCTATTATGGCGGTAGCTCTATTGAGATTGATGTAGACAAGAATTGTAGGAAAGTAAAGACAAAGTCAGCTTTTGGTTTGGTTTATCCAAAGTTAACAGGGTCATCATCGATGGTACCAGCAGGTCATTTGGGATATTTATTATTCTTCATGAATCACATTTGTTATTGAGTTAATGTTAGTATAAATTTTCTGTGTTTGTGTATTTTTAAAATTCTACTAATTATTAGAATTTTGGTTTTAGGCTGTGGTGATTCTGTTTTATTACAAAGCACATGTTTGATTCAGCAAAACAAGGATAAGGAAGTTCGGATGAAGTATGTTACCCAGTGTAATTTTCAGTTTTCTTTTGATTTTTTTTAATCAATTATGAATTTGATATATTATATGTGTTAATATTATTTTAAATTTGTTGTGTATTTAACTGATGTTTAAAGGATTGTTGAAGAATGTTACTAATTCACTTAATAAAGAGATTATTGTAGATTATTATAGAATCTTTAGCCACCACATGTCATTTTAGATATCTATCATTATTCTTTGGGCAATATTCGTAAATATGTCTGTTTAAATTTTATTTAATTGTCTTTGTATATTTTAATACATTTTGATTGTATTAATATTTTGTATTTACTCGTGCAGATTTGACTGAACATTTTCATGATAAATATCATCATGACTAAGAAATGTTAGTTGATGTTTTGAATGATTCACATGAAGGTTTGAACAATGTTACTAATTCTGTGAATAAAGGGGTTATTGAAGACCCTAAAGTCGTTGCAGGTCATTATAGACATCTATCATTGCTTTAATTTTATTTACCTATCTATGTATATTTTAATACAATTTGAGAATATAAATGATTTGTTTATTAGGTTGTGTTGATTCTGAATTATTCAAAGACAGTCCCACAAAACCACACGAATATTTTTTGGAACAGTCTAATGATACATATCATCACGAGCAAGAAAATGATGGTAGTTTGTTTGTTGATATTGCTAGAAAACCGGAATCAGCATTTCATTCATGTGTGAATCTAATCGAAGGCAATGATGATGTAATGAATTTGGGCTGAAGATGAAGATGAGGAAACGCGTGGAAATTCAATTCCTTTTGAAAAAGCTCAAAAAACTCAATCAAATGTTTCTGAAATCGGTGATTTGACAGAACAAGTGCATCTTCTTACAAGTCAAATATATGAACTTCAGAATGAACAACTGGCTCTTAAACGTCAACTTATGCAACTTCACAAACCATTAGTTCCATCGACAACAACATTTGCTGCTGATATTGTGAAGGCCTTTGAACCATCGTTTTCTTCAATGACAAAAGAAATTAGTGATTTAGCATCAAAGTAGAAAGAAAGAATTGTTGCTGATATTGTCAATGCTTTTGAGCCATCGCTTTCTTCAATGACGAAAGAAATAAGTGATTTAGCGTTGAAACAGAAAGAAACTGTTGGAGAAGTAAATAAATTGTGTCAATCTTCATCGACTAAAATATCAACGGAAGAGATCATTAAAGTTGTTTTTTGGCATAAAACTAGAACTCATTAGTTTAAAAGAACATATCAAAGAGTTTCACATCTCAGCTATTAAATCAATGGAATCATTGGTGGATAATTTTGACAAGTCTGTTAAGGAATGCCACTCTACAATTTCATTGGATGTTAGTGAAATTGCATCAAAACAGCAAAAAGTTAGTGAGGAAGTAGAAAATTTCCTCAGTTGTTCATTGAAAAAAACACATGCAAGCGAAATAAGTGAAGCTTTAGTTGCCGCAATTAAGCTAGAACTGAATAGTTTCATTGACTGTATGAATGTGGCATTTTCCAAAATAGATTTTAAGATCAATGTTCCAGAAGAGTTCATCAAGGTTAGTGATTCCGTCAAGAATCTCTCATCTAATGTATATAGCATTGTGAGTACAGTGACGACTATTTCTCGAAGACCTGTCCAACTATGTTCTGAAATGCTTGAATTACCATCTGTTATTCAAAATTTGAATCAAACAGTGAAGGACATTCTCACTTTTAAAACAGATATCAACCATTTTGCTAACTTGAGCAAAGAGAATTTGTCTATTTTCAATTCTCTCGTTGGATACTTCAAGAATCTTCAAAATGATGTTAGTGTTCTTCAGAAATAGATTAAGCAGATTATTCCTTCAAAAAAAAAAAGATAATGTTAATACAAATATCGCCTAAAAACGTTATTTATATTTTATGATCTTTACTTAGTTTTGTTAACGACAAAAGGTAAAGTTTATTTTTAGCAAATCATAAATATAATTTAGAAGTCTTTTACTTAACATCACTCAAACATGTTTAGTAGTACTTCATGTGTTAAAAATGTCATATAAGTATATTTAGTAAGTTTTCTAAAAGAGTGTGTCTTATTAGGATATAAGTAATCAAACACTTTTTAGTAGTAAATCATTCACTTGCTAAACATCTCAAACAAAGATTTTTAAGTCTCTACATAAACACTTTTACAAGAATAGTTTCTTTTTTAAGTATATCTAAAATTAGAAATAATAGATATACTTACATTATCACTTGCATCACACATGTCCCTTCAAGGAAACATATGTGTAAGAGACATGTTTTATTTTGTGTAGATTCATACTCAAAGATCTCAAAGTTGACTTTGTGAGATCTTGAGAATATTGAGTTAGATTGTGAAATATTTGTGCAGGATTCTGTCAGACATGCTGGCGGAACCCATGGGTATAACAGACGGAACCAAAGGATTGGTTCCGCCGTATCCATGGGTTGGTCTGGAATTTTGCCTATGGGTTTGTCCTAGCTGTGTATGAAGAAAAGAACCATGAAGTTGCCCGCATATGCCTGTTTTCATGCTTTCTCTCACAAGTAGAACCCAAAAATATTACAAAAGCCTTAGATGATTCAAGCTGGGTTGAAGCAATGCAAGAAGAGCTTCTTCAGTTCAAACTTCAGAAGGTTTGGGTACTGGTTGATTTGCCCAAAGGTTACAGGGCAATTGGAACCAAATGGGTCTTCAGAAATAAAAAAAAAAAAATGAAAGGGGAATAGTGATAAAAAAAAAAAAAAAAAAAAAAAAAAAAAAAAAAAAAAACAAAGCCAGATTGGTGGCCCAAGGGTATACTCAAGAAGAAGGAGTGGATTATGAAGAAGTTTTTGCTCCAGTTGCAAGAATTGAAGCAATTAGGCTATTCTTGGCCTATGCTTCTTTCATAGGTTTTACTGCCTACCAAATGGATGTCAAAAGTGCCTTTTTATATGGTACTATTGAAGAAGAGGTGCATGTTTCTCAACCTCCAGGCTTCATTGATGCAGAATATCCAGACAAGGTGTACAAGGTTACCAAAGCTCTTTATGGTCTACACCAAGCTCCCAGGGCATGGTATGAAATATTGGTTTTCTATTTACTGGAAAATGGATTTCAAAGAGGCAAGATTGATCCAACTTTGTTCATCAAAAGAACCAAGAAAGACATCTTGCTGGTACAGATTTATGTTGATGACATTATCTTTGGATCCACAAACCAAGAGTTGTGTGTAGAGTTTGAAAAACTTATGCATAATAAGTTTGAAATGAGTTCCATGGGGGAACTTACTTTCTTTCTGGGTCTTCGAGTGAAACAATCAAATGAAGGCATATTTATCAGCCAAGATAAGTATGTAGCAGAGATCCTAAGGAAGTTTGGGTTTGCAGATTCAAAGGTTGCAAGTACACCAATGGATCCAGAAAAGGGGTTACTCAAAGATGCTGAGGGTGAAGATGTTGATGTGCACAATTACAGATCAATGATTGGCTCCTTGATGTACCTTACATCATCAAGACCAGATATCATGTTCTCAGTATGTGTATGTGCAAGGTTTCAAGTAAATCCAAAAGTTTCTCATCTCACAGCAGTACCTCAAGGGTCAACCTAAGTTGGGTCTATGGTATCCAAGGGAATCATCTTTTGATTTGGTAGCTTATTCAGATAGTGACTATGCTGGTGCAACTCTAGACAGAAAATCCACAACTGGTGGATGTCAATTTCTTGGCTGCAGACTCATATCATGGCAATGCAAGAAGTAAACAATGGTGGCCAATTCTACAACTGAAGCAGAATATGTTGCAAGTGCAAGTTGTTGTGGCCAAGTTCTTTGGATCCAGAATCAATTGCTTGACTATGGGTACAATTTTCTTAACACCATTATTTACATTGACAATAGCAGTACTATTTGTATCATTAAAAATCCAGTTCAACATTCAAAAACAAAACACATTCAAATCAGACACCATTTCATAAGAGATTGCAATGAGAAAAGGTTAATTCGAGTTGTCAAAATTGATTCTGAAAAGAATTTTGCAGACCTTCTCACCAAAGCTTTTGATTTAGGTAGGTTTAAATACCTGGTAGCAGGTATTGGTATGATAAATCTTTGAAAAACACGTGTTTTTGTATATAAATAAACAAGTTCTGGCCTCTAAACATGGTACTGCTAGTTAGTCATAAGGTACTGTCAGTACATAATTGGTACAGCTAGTTCAAAGATTGCTCTGTTTTTGTTCATCTTGATGCTTAAATGAAACAATGCTATAAAACAAGTGCTTTGCACTCTGTTCTTTTGGTCTACAACTAACCATTTCAGGTTAATCAAGATTGCTAACAAAATCAGGATGTGGAAATGGTAATCAGTTCACCAAGTTTTTCAAAACTTAAGAGCTGGCTAGTCCAAAGCAAACGGCTCTTGGTAAAGACTTCTCAAATCCGTTGATAGCTGAGAGTTTGCTAAAAACTATAAGGTAATCAGTTCACCCAGTTTCAAAAACTTAACGAGCTGACTAGTCCAAAAGCAAACGGCTATTGGTAAAGACTTATCAAATCCGTTGATAGTTGATAGTTTGCTAAAAACTATAAGGGATTTTTACTAAAATTTCAAAGAGACTGCCAAGTTATATTTCTAAATACAAGGTACTGGTAGTTCAAATTTTAGAACTGGTAGAGTAAAATGGTACTGCTACATAGCCGTTGAGTCTGTCAGGTTAAAAATATAGCCGTTGTTTTTAAAGGGTATTTTTGTGAATTTCTCAAGTTTTCCTCAAATTAAGGATATAGTTATTATAATAAAAGATCTTTTTGACCGCCTCTTCAATTACTTATCCATATCTTTAATAGTCGGTCAAAAGTAATTTTCTCATAATCAATCCTTATCATAATTCACACTCACCTTTCATCTTCTACCAGTACAACAATAAAATCCCACCATCATAATCAAATTTTTCATCAAACCTTTCACCATGGCTCATCTAAGTTTTGTCAAACGTCACAACCAACTAGCATTTTTGGAAAAGTCTGATGACAATGAATCTTTTCATCAAGCAGTGGATTTTCTAAACAATTCTTATATCAGGTTTGCGTTACTCATGAATCCCACTATTTTTGAATCTCAAATTTCACAATTTTGGCAAACGGCTAGAGTTAACACTCTTAGGGATGGGATTCAAGAGTTAATGGTCAAAGTGGATGGTAGAACCTTGACTTTTACCGGATCATCCATTAGAAGACATCTTCATTTGGATGATTCAGATGCCATTAGTCAACTGCCTGATACTAAAATCTTTGGAAATTTGACAAAAATGGGGTATAATGTAACTTCTACAAAGCTTACATTTCTTAAAAAGCAATTTACCCCTCAATGGAGATTTTTGATTCATACCATCCTTCATTGTTTAAGCCAAAAGAAAACCTCATGGGAGCAATTTAGTGGTAACATGGCTGCAACTCTCATTTGCCTGGCAACAAACAAGAAATTCAACTTTTCAAAATATATTTTTGAAGGATTGGTTAAAAATGTGGACAGTGAAACAAAGTTTTTGATGTACCCAAGGTTTATTCAGTGCCTCATCAACAAATCCAAACATTTGTTACTTCCCCCAAACAAACCTTTTAAAACTCCCAAACTTACACACAAGGTGTTTTCAAACATGAAAATTGGTTTTCAAGGAGAAGAAGTACACTTTTTGAGGAAATGTTACCACAACATTCTGAAGAACCATCCACATCATCTGATCATTCACCACCACACCCATCACCAGTACCATCCATCACTCCAACAGTACCATCAGTCACACCACCATCACTAGTACCATTACCATCTCACCAACTAACACAAACACCATCTGCAACATCACCATCATTATCACATCATAACTCACCACCACAATCTCCTCCACAACAAAGTGTAGATGCTCAGACTGTAAGGGAATTAAAAGAGCAAGTGCAGCACTTGCAACTACTCTTGAAAGTCAAAACAAACATTTTACAGAGTTCAACACCAAGTTAATTAAGAGGGTTGAGAAATTAGAGTTGAAGGTGAAATTGTTGAAGGGTAAAAGAACATCTCAGTTGGTTGTTTCTAGTTCTTCAATTTCAGATGCAGAGGGTTTGGGTCTCTCTTCCAAAAAGGGGAGGATGGGTAGTTCTAAAAATGAAGAAGAGATTCAATTTCAATTTCATGAAGGAATTCAAGTGATTGATGAAGAGCCTGTTATTCAAGAAACAGAGCCTGCTATTGAAGAAAAGGAGCCTGTTAATGCAAAAGATACTGCTGAAGCAGAGCAAGAGCCTGCTGGGATGCAGAAGCTATTGGCTATGGAGTTAAAAGGTTCTGATCAAATGTTTTTACAAAAGAAAGAGGGGATCACAGCCTCAGGGGAGGTTTCTTGTTCCTGATGAACAATCTGCTGCTCCAAGTCTAGAATCATCTCCAAAAGACAAGGGCAAGAAAATTTTGTTTGAAGATGAACCAAAGCCTAAAAAGTTGAAGAAGAGTGAACAAGTTCAGATAGCTGTGGATGAAAAGTTGTCCAAACAGCTTCATGAAGAAGAAGAAGCTATGGGGGCTGAAGAAGAATCAAGAATGCTGCAAGAAAAGTTTGATGCTCAACTGCAATACATCATTTCCATCGATCCAATTGTAAGGGGTGAAGCTTATACTTTGGTGTGTGATGAGTCTCTTAGCTCAGATGAAATAACAATCAAGCTCAATGATTTCATCACTAAGAAATACAACAGAGGCATTGGATGATGTTTATCAGCAGATCCAGAAGAATCAGAAGAAAGGATTTAAAATGCCTCATTCTAAGGCAGATCAGAAGAAATTCTTCAAGATATATCTGAAAAGAGAAGTGAACATGAAGGATCATCAACTCAAAGGTAAATCTTTTGATGAATTGAAGCTTCTATACTTAGAGGCATACAGAAGAAACAAAACCAGTTTTCTCATGGATACACAAGAAAGGCCTTCCAAAGGAAGAAAAGATGATCAGAAGGAACAAGCAGAGAAAGCAGACTTGTCTCCTGTTCAGACAAAAGAAATGGTTGTCCATGTTCCACAAATTGTTTTTGCTGAACCTTTACATGCAAGGCATCCAGTCATAGATTGGGAAATCTATAATAACAAGTTTGGCAAAGCATGGAAGATAACAAGAGTTGGAAACAAGGTCGAGATTTTCAAGAACTTTGAAAATCTACTTAGAGCATGTAACCGAATGGATTTAGATGAATTATGGGCATTAGTTCAAGAGAAGCTGAAAACCAAGTATAAACATGATGCAAATGAGCAAGAGCTATGGGTGGAGTTCAACAGATTGTATGATCCAAATCCTACTGATATACATTGGAAATTTCCTTACTATGATTTATCTGTTACATGGGAACACTTCAGCATGAGTCATGTTCATCATCTTTCCACTCAGAGTGGAATAGAGCTCTTTATGCTAGGTGAGAAGGAGTATCCTTTAAGCTATGAAGTATATCAGTCTTGATCTCCAACAAGCTATTATGTGAAAAAGAAACTAATGCAGTCAAAAGATTGAAGGAAAGCATATTGGATCAGTATGAAAGCCTAAGGAGAAATAGATAAAGTTTTTGGAAGAGTTCCCTAAAATTCTCAAGGTATAAATTTTATTCACAAGAAACTTGGTTATTTTAAAAGGGAATAACAAGTTTAGGGGAGGATTGTTGGGAATAAAATGCACAAGTTAAAGAGTCTGCTAGGAGAGCCTGCTAGATGATAGTTAAGCCTGCCTCTTCAGTTTTGTTGATGTTGAAGATACACTAACAGTACCTCCTGGGTAAGAATTGCTAGTTAAAGAAGGTCCTGCCAGTTTTAATGACAAGTTGTTATATTTTATTTAGAGATATTTAGTTGTATTATTAGTCTTTGTACAAAGTTATACGTTAAGTAGAAGTAGTACAGAAGTCTCAGTAGATACAATGGAGTGTTTTACCTTGAAAGGTGTAATATTAGGATAAGATAAGTCTCTAATATATTATATTAGACAACATGACAACTTGTAATAAGGGCTCCTTATGCTATAAAAGAAACCCTTAAGTCACCTTCTTAGACAGAGTTTTGATAGATCACATGCACAACAAGTAAGCATACTTGACAACTAGATCAATCACTACATGCAAAACTTCCACCTCTAGAATCCTTTTTCACATATCAAAGATTCAAGGTTACACTTGTAATCCTGGTGATAGTTTAGATCACCCGTATTATTTCATCAATAATATTGAATCGTTTTGTGTTATTCATATTGTATTCTTCACTCTAAACTTATTCACATTTACTTATTCACCACCTTTGTTCTTTTAGTGTGTTTTAGTCAATTCCGCGTGCTAAATCACATTCATTCATAAATATCCCAAACACATCATTAAGATTAACATCCTAAGTGTTTACACAAAGAATCCTTCCACATAGGGGTAGTGGTGGATTAGTATTGGGCTAAATTGCTATTTCTATAGATTAGGCTACTCGTTCTATGTGGGCTTCAGGTTTTGAATGGTTATTTGGTGGGCTGGAAATACAACATGGGACGAATTTGTGTATTAATTTCAAGTTGGGATTAGTGGTTTCTTAGCCGAGCTAACGAGATTATCACAAGAAATGAATTGTCATTTATAAGGTGAATTTATTTGTGATAATTGTTCAACTACAATTTCGATTGAGCTTCAAGAACCCGAGATTGAGATTTATTTTGGGTTGAGTTATTTTCGGGCTTATTGGTTATCTACGGGGTTTGATCGGATTTCAATCATACAACCACCACGTTCATCAAGCAATCATCTAATCATTTACCGATCCAACAGTTTCTCACTGTCTCACGGTTTTTTTCTTGATTTTGTAAAATCCCGTGAAAGAATCTATTTCTCGGTTTAAATCATAGAATTGTAAAATCCCGTGAACGATCACAACATGTCTAAATCTTCCAACCTTGTACAACAAATAAAAGTGTTTGATTCTAATATTGCTAATATGGAATCTTTGTGCTCTAACTCGCAAGGGAGAGAGTTGCTTCAGCCACAACAAGTGCTTCACAATGCAAATGAAAGCTGCATAGAATGTTTTCGACAACTTCATTCACATCTCTCGGTACTTTTAGAGGGAACTGGATTCAAGATGGGATTCGAACGCGCATTTGTAACACTCTTTGGTCAAGATGTTCAGACTTTCACATGTACAATGATTCTTAACTTAGATCAACTACAACAACAACTTGACCAAGGAGAATTTTCCAAGATGGGATCCATGGCTGCCCTTTGTGTGATCAACAAACAACTCCAAGTGTTCTTTGATTCAAAATTCACTCTGGAGTATGACCATTATAGTGTGATGATGAAAAGGTGCTTTGCTGATCACACGGGAATTAAGGTTGACACGTTCAGAGATACACTTGTCCAGCTTATGGATAAAGTGAAAAGATTCATTAACGAAAAGGCACATCATATACCTGCATATAATGACAAGGTGAAGGCATCTCGGGTGCAATCATGTGAGAGTATTGTTGACTCTGGTAAAGCATCGGATGTTGGGTCAGCTGTCACTGAATGCAAAAGATCAAAGACTGATAAGGTTGACACTACTAACACTTCAGAGACTCTTGTTACACATGATATGGATGCTGATTTCAGACTCGTAAAAGAACAGGTGTCAAGTGCTGAGGTACCCCTCACAGATCAACATAATCAACATAATGTGCTTTCTAATGAACGGCAGCATACTGATCAAATTAAGCCCACTTATGACACAAATTTGTTAGAAAAGAGTGACAGCAATACCGTTTCTAATCCAACAAATATGAGTCATAAGGGGGGAGAAAGTGATCAGGATGCTGAATGTGATGATGAGTCAAGTTCTTTGTTTACGGCTGAGATGTTTAAATCAAATGACATGGTTGATAAAGAAGTTTTTAATGAACTTTCAAACAGATTTTTACAACTTGAAAAACATTGCATTTCACTTGAAATCGCAATGCAACAACAGAAAGAAAGTTTTCAAACAAACCAACCAAGTAAAAATCCGGAACTTCCTGATTTCCATGAATTCTTTATGATTAATGATTTAAAAGCCCAGCTGCAAGCCAAAAACTTGACAATCACCAACTTGAAGAAACATATCTCTGCTATGAATGTGAAATGTAGTTTAGTCGAAACAAACAAGGACATTGATGCAGCCAAGACAAGAATTAATGAACTGTCAATATATGTGGTTGAATTACTTAAGGAAAATAAGTCTTTGAAAAAGCATCAAAAGGTTTTAGGTGACTCAATCAAAGAAATGAGAACTAAGTCGATAGATTAAACAACCTCTTTGATTGCCATAAATGATGAATTCAAAGCTCAACTTCTTGAAAAGGGGTTCACAATAACCGTATTAAAGAACGAGCTAAGAAAAGCAACAGGGGATAGTGTGAACACTAAGTTTGCAAAACCATCAATCTTGGGGAAACCAGGTTTTCAATCTAATAGAAACCAATCCGTTGTTAGGCAACCAACTGCGTTTAGATCTGAACGACCAAAACTTTCGAAAACATGGTTTTCCTCCCAAGTTGATGCGGAACAAGTTTTGACAAAACCAGTCACTACACATTATTTGCCTAAGATAACTGCTTCTAGTTCGGTTAAACCTCAACAAGTAGTTACTCCTACACCCAGCTCCTCTAGGATTAGTTCGAAAATAGTGTCGAAACCTAGCATTAAGATTCAAAACACTTATGATATGAATGACTTGCACAAGAACTATGATCTAGAAAAGGCTAGGAAAAGGGCACTACTTCATAAGGATGGAATCTTAGGTTCACAACCTTGTATGATCCCTCCTAGGATATTGAGGAACAATCCTAAGGTTCAACCTGTTAAGTCTAGGATTTATAGTAAGTCATCCACAATGCATAAGAAGCAAAACAAACCGAAAACTTCTCCTAGGTGGATACCAACTCCTATATCATTGGAGTCTAGGAATATTGATAAACCTTCCACTATGCATAAGAAGTTGAGTAATCCTAGAACTTGCCATAAGTGGGTTCCAACCGGTAGAATTTTCAAGCACGTTGGACTTAAGTGGGTTCCTACCGGAAAGGTGCTCACTGATGATAATGGCATGGTTGACCATGAAACCCCTAAGAGTCTGGATACTGTTGTCACTAACCCGTATATATGCAATCAAGTTTGTGATGTTAGTGCAGGTAGTCCTTACTCAGTTGCAGGTACATCAATCATTCACCATATGAAAAAAACTCAAAGTCTGGAGGCCTAAAGCAATCATTTCTCCAGCTTCAAGAGTTATGGAATGTCGATGTTGATGTATGTGCATGACGTCTGTTCACATCAGTTCAGGCCTCGTTCTTCAATGACTATGATGTTTGACCACCTCTGTTCAAGCCTCGGTCCTTATTGTCATCATTATGGTGTCTGCTGACAACACTTCAGGCCCCGTTCATCAAAGAAAAGAAAGGTGTACGATTCAGTGTGCCTTATCTTCGGAAGAAGAGAAATCTTCTTATTTTGACCATTCTCAACAACATGCTTCGTGCTTTCTCCATGTTCGTTCAGTCATCAAGTGGATCTACTCATCTTTACTCGAATTCGTATTCACTTGCTCATTCAAAAATGGCAAACTCCGTTTGCAATTTTTGTGGGGGAGAAGGGTGAATAAACTACATGATTGAGTATATTCTTATTCACATGCTCAATCAAAAATGGCAACCTCGTCTGCAATTTTTGAGGGGGGGAAGTGTGAATAAAATACATGATTGATTGTATTCTTATTCACTTGCTCATTCAAAAAGTGCAAACCTCGCTTGCAATTTTTGAGGGGGAGAAGTGTGAATATACCACATGGTGATTGATGCTTGAAGAATGGTCATACGACTTTCCTCCAACACGTAATGTTCTACTTACTAAGGATAACTGGGATTTATGCTTGATGATTACTTCCAAGCTTCAACGAATGATGATTGATCAAGATGCACCGTCTAGAAGTATTACGAATGATGATTGATCACTTGCTCAAGTAATCCTATCTCTAGTTATTCCTCAAGGTGTTGATGATGACGATCATGATTATGAAGTTGCACACATGAATAATGATCCGTCTTTTCGTTCTAAAATCAAGGATTGTTGTTCCTACCAATGTGCACTTTGTAAATCAACCCGGAGAACATTATGGAAAATGTCGGTTAAAATGTCTAAATGGCTGACAATTTGGACATGAAATTTCAAGTGATTACGGAGTTTATTTAGCATCCCTTAATTGAGATTGAAGAAGTATTGTACGAAGGCGTCTACTCATTTCATCATCGAAACTTCATGTATCGATTGATGACTTGCGTGAACTCTTAAAGTTTATGATTGGGACTTGGATTATCTAGTTATACCCGATGGAAGGAGTTACATTGTAGTACTCACGGGCTATAGCTATCACTTCAAGGAGTTACATTGTAGTGCTCAGTGTCACACGCATATGCGGATGTGGATAGTCTCAAGAGGTGTTGTACTTATTCTTCTACATCGTTCTTTAATCAACAACAGTGCAAGCTTAAGTTACGAATTTGGGGAATTCTTCTTCAGATTCAACTTTGGTATATCGGGTGTACTTCATCAGTGGTCACTTCAAATAGCCTACACAAGGGTTGGTAATGATTGTCATAGAGAGTTTCTACAGCAGTTGATTCTCACAGGATGTATCTGCGCAAATGATGTTCTTCTAATTTATGTTGCTGTTTTTGAGGTATCAAAATCAGCAAGGGGGAAGGAGACATACATCTAAATGCATTAAGAGTACATGTGATGAACTTAATACTTCTTCTTAATTGAAGTTATCCCGGGAAGACAAATGTCATAAGCGCAGAGAATATCAGTGTATTAACTTGTGGCGTTTGGTGTATCATTCCAACTACGTGGGGGAAGTGGTCTTCTGATACTTGTGGTATGTATTACTTCAGCTTTCAGTAGGATGAAATATTGAGAAGAATATTTGGAGTGTGAGATGATATTGCTTATCGACATCTTCATAGGAGCTGATATTGTTTATGGTAGAGTGCTTCTGGTTAATGCTTCATGTACACAATGGTATGATGATTCCGATGAGATCGCAACCATCAGGGGAGAGATTTGTGTACATCAAAGACGCACAACAGGTTCACGTGATCGGGCTTAATCATATATTCCATAGGTGATATCCGCAGAGATGATCAGTGCTTTAACCTGTTACTTTGGTGTCATCATTTCTTCTTGTGTTGGATACATGCGTACAATATGGATTGAGTTGGTATGTGTAAGATAACTGGAAAGCATTTAGTGAAATGAAGATGTTGATATCTTATTCCCCCTAATAGACAACTGCTCCAAACCTCAAAGTAATGTGCACATTGGGGATGTACAACAGGGTCATGTGATCGGGCTTCATCATACATTCTGGGATTGTTAACCGCAGAGATGATCCATGGTTCACCCTCTTACTTCGGTGTTATCGTTCTCTTCGGGATCTCGAGCTTCATACAATGAGACTTTTTGCTTCACTTCAACTACTTGGGGGAAGTGTCTCATGAAGATGATTGTCGGTTTGGGGGGAAGCTACCAAAGCTTCACATTGAGGAGGCAATAAAAATTCATCGATTTGGTGGGTGTCTAGCGATTAACTCAGTTGTGAGATTCTAGTGATTTGTTAACTACTTGTGTTTGGTGAATTGTTGTGACTTAAGTCGTTTCGATTAGTCCGATTGTAATTTGACGTTGTGAGTTAATCTTTACGACTTGACTTATTACGATCGAATCTATTGTAACTTGACTTGTCGCGACTTGACACTTAATGCTAATTGTCACTTATCCAAGATCTCTCTCTAAGTTTAACTAGCATATTACATCTTTCGGTTTCTTTTGTTGACTTTAGTAAAATCCCGGGAGAGAATCGATCTCTCGGTTTAAGTCACAATAGTTGTAAAATCCCGTTTAAGATTATATCATGGCAACTACGGAATCAGACGATATTCAGGAGCCTCAAAAGCTTTGGTGGTGAAAGTTTAAGAGATGTTGACAACTTACTTCTACAACGAGCTAAACGATAATCTCATTTTGATGCTCATGTCAACATCTCCTTAAACTGTTTGATATCCTTTGTACATAGTATCAAATCAAAAAGAAAATAGAATAATATAAAACCTATAAAAACCTAAATATCTGAAAAATCACAAAAAAAAAAAAAAAAAAAAAAAAAAATTAAAAATATTCTTCTCACGACATGTCTCTTGTGTAATCAATATTATGTATGTTTCTAGAAATGTCATTCAATAATGACACGGAATCATACATATGCTTGAGCAAGAGTTTTTCGGTTTCAAATAAAGTTTTTTTTCTCTAAAACATGTCGTTTCTCAAAACATTCTTAACACTATGGCTTGTAGTCATTTCAGGCTACAACCCGGACTTCAAAATTATGGCTTGCTATTACTTCATATAGCAACCCGTTTTTTAAAATGGGGAAAACACGTCGCCAAAAAGACGGTTGTTCCTTTTACCGGGTGAAGTTCACCTGGGCATGGATTACTTTACATCCATGTTTCCTGGATCTAATGTACGCTTCATTGCATTATTTCTTGATAAAGAAGAGAAATCTTCTTTTTATCGGCAAATACTTTTCTTTCTATGATTTTTCCGGAAAGTATTTGTGCAAAACTTGGTGGTACCATGAGATTTTGATTGAAAATCAATTTGTACTCAAAATTTTGACAAAATTTGTCACTCAATCAATGACATCACCTATTTAATCTTTAACATCCGTCATTGATTGAGGGGGAGAATGATTTCTCAAAATTTTATGTATCATCAAAACTCTCTACTTTGTACAAAAGCAACTAAACGATTGGTGATGGTTATGTGTCAGAATGAGTACATTTTAAAAGAGTTCTCGTTAAAACTTTGCATCTTTTGTCAACTCTTCAAATCTGACACATAACAACCTCCCTCACA
Organism: Artemisia argyi; assembly: GCA_030686995.1. Lineage (NCBI taxonomy): Eukaryota > Viridiplantae > Streptophyta > Magnoliopsida > Asterales > Asteraceae > Artemisia > Artemisia argyi. Next base: position 95,644,229 of record CM060709.1, on the reverse strand, counting down.
GGTTGAGGGGGAGCAGGAAAAAGTTCCTTTTTATCAGACAATATTAAAATTGACCGCATTTCTCTCCCAAAAGTTTTCTAACTGATTTAAATCAATTGAGATCAAACATCTCGAAAGATTTGAAATCTTTGATCGGGGGAGAGAATGTGATTTAAATAAGAAATCTGATAATCAAATGAGATCTTTTGGACTCAATGATAGGCTCCTACATATGTGCTAAACACTTTCGTATATCGATGCACATATTGAGGGGGAGCAAAGGCGTTTGTGGAAGTTATACCAAAGACCGACCATTTATCTTTATGCATGGAGTTATAAGGTTGGTTAAGGTTAGGTATGAGTTCCGATGATCCACCAGAACCGGAAGGATCTTCCCAGGGACAATCCATAGATAGATTAGAAGTCCTTAGGAATGATTATGATAAAAGGAGTAAATTGAGAAAGGGAAGAGTGCGGACTGAGATAGAGCTAGGACTGGAACAAACCCAACAAGGTTCTAGTGGTGAAGTCTCGGTAAGCACTGAAGGGGTTGAAGAATGAAAAAGAAATATAATGAGAAAGGGTGTAAAGAAAAAGCCCTCCAAATATTCAACCTTAGGGCAGAAACCGGGTTTAATTCATAATCTACTAAGTGGTTACTAAGGTAACACTAGTATTGAAGACAAGACGTCATGGACCCAGTGACGCACTGCACTAAACTTCCCAACCACTCAAGTTCTCTTAAAAGAGCTTGTTTCATTCTCACGGGGAACCCTGTGCAATGTATCGACCGCTCATGGCGAGCTATGTTGATACCTAAAACAGGAGACGCCTCCCCAGTCTCCAGGAGCGGATCAAAATGCACTATTGAGTCTAGAGCCAAAGAGATCATCCATAAATCTCGATAGGACACATTCCAAAATATGCTTATTGTTTCACATAATGTGGAAAATAAGATAAAATATTTAGAGTCCTACGCATTATCCTAGTGGTATTGCCAGAACATCCGAGTGATATGAAAATATTCACTAAGAAGATGGAAATCCTTCTAGAGCGAACATCACTCAAGCTCTTGGTAGGTGACATGTGAGATCCATCTTGGATCACTGATCAAGTGACAACTGGAAAGCAACAATAGTGATTCAACATTGAATCAAACTTGTTCCAGAAAATGGATTGACGGATACTTTTGCTAAAACCCTTCAATGTGCTCACAAACTACTTTTTCGAGCACATTGATTGTGTAAAACCTTTCAAACAAAAGTATTTTTTTATGGAAATATGATTGAATGCTTAAAACTCTCGTCGTGTCTCAAAAATGTTTATCATATGACACGCGAGTGATTTCTATAAATCAATTTCTCATCAATCCGTGAATATTTATTCACCGATTCACTCTATCGTGTTGTCTGCTTTGAGACGTTCCGGTATGAGAACATGCTAAGTATGAAGATTCCGAAGTGGATTCTTTGGAAAATTCATTACTACAAGCTGGAAATTCCTGTCAAGGAGAGTCTTCTTTAAAAGAGACTCTACCTGATCACAGGTCGGTTTTCACAAAACCGGAGGGTAGTCTGTCCTCGCAGAACGAATGACAAAGCCATGTTCGTTCTCTATCTTTATTGCTAACTGTTTTATTTCAGGGACACATATAAAGATGGCGTTGATGGCTCCAGTTTCCAGCTGAATCGGGTCAATCCATACATCATGCTCACACATCCTCTACACTATCAATGAAGATGAGAGACTTACTACAACAAATGTTAAGAGACTACCAACAACGTTTCCGCAACTCTGATGAAAAAGTCTCCAGATCCACAACTCTAATGTAAAGTTTCCTGATCCAGAAGGGTGTGAGCATGATGGTCCTAAAGTCACTACATCACATGAAGGCAATACTACTGAGGATGAGCTTGGAGATTTACTGTGGCTGATGATCTCAAAGGAAGCTCAAAGATCACACATCACAAAGGAACTCAAATCATAAGTTCATTGCTGGATGTACAAAGTGTGCTGAAAAGTGAAGAATCAGAACCTACGAGCTACAAGATCAAAAGAATGCTTGAAGAACAAAGAGCTTAATTTCCATGGTGACCTCGCTTAGGAGGAGATTGTTAGGAATACAATTATTCCTATAAAAGACTCGGTCACCTAAATGATGTAATAGCATTATGATAGCTCGTAGTTAGTTTATTAGTTAGTTAGATATTAGTTTAGTTTAGGTAACATCGTGGAAGAAGGACGGGTCTTTACCCACTGTATGCCTGATCCACAGCCCGGGTGTGGGCGTTTTGTAGGAAACTATAAATACCCCTCTCCACATGTGGAGAGGGTTGGAGCTTCCAATTCTCTTAATCTAATCTTTCATTTTCTCTTTCTCTCTCTAGGAAATCCTCCTAACTTCTCTCTCTCTAAACTCTTTTACCATTATTCCTCTTCTATAATTCTATATCTAATCACAAAACCATGTATGCTATAATTATTGATATTCTACAGGGTTGAATAGTTTGCCGCTTTTTGACTTAATTATCTTTGAAAAGTTTGCGTGTAATCGATGACTAAAGCTAATAAACAATAAGTAATAAGCAAAAGTAAAGTAAGAAACGATCAAACCACAACACGGATGTTTATAGTGGTTCGGCTACAATGACTCTTTTTTCTTGCCCTACTCCACTCCCCAAGTATCCAACTCGAGAGTTTCCTTCACTAGTCAACAAGGTCAACTTGATAAGACATATATGATGCAATGCATGATGTAAATATATATTTCCAAATTTAGACTTTACTAATATGAAAGTGAACTTGTAAAAGTATTTTTGTAGCAACTTACAATAATGTTTGTGTGATGTGTTTAGCAAGTAATTGAGTTACTAAAGATGTTTGAACACTTATAACTCAATAAGACACATTATTTACTAAAACTTACTAAATATGTTTTGACACTTAATATGCTATCAACATTATAAGTTCAACAATGAATCATGTAGCAAATGTAATGTTTACTTAGAAATAAAGTTTCTATATGTGAGACTTATACTACAATTATATTTTGCTAGAAAATAAAGTTTATACGTTGTCGACAACAAAATATTTGTAAAGATCGTAAAATATAAATAACGTTTTAGACGAAATTTGTATTAACAAACGTATCGTAAGGTTTTAAAATTTTCAAATTTATACATAATTTTAGGTTTCGTAAATTTTAGGGTTTTACATTGTTTATGTCACAAATACATGTTGTCCAGAAAAATTGGACAGCATGTATTTGTGACAGAAATTTTTTCAAATTTATACTTTTAATCATAAACATATCGTAAGGTTTTAAAATGCCATGATGAGAGACTTTTTGGAGTAAGTCCTTGAAACGAGTCCACGCTTCGTAAAGAGTTTCACCTTGACATTGTTGGAACATCAAGATTTCATTCCTTAACTTGGTAGTTCTCCCCGGTGGGAAAAATTGAGCGAGGAAACGAGAGGTGAGATCATCCCAAAAGGTGATTGGTCTCGCGGGTAAACGCTTAAGCCATTGACTAGCTTGGTCACGTAGAGAGAATTAGAAGAGACGCAACCGTGTCGTCTCTCGAGTGTCAACATCAAGGTCTATGGAATCAACGATTTTAAGGAAATCCTTGAGACGTTGGTTTAGATCTTCGGAACGAAGTCCATGAAATACACATCCGCTTTGCACCAACCGGAAGGTGTCGAATCGCAAGGGAGACACATTGGCTCCTTGGTTGAGCTCTTTGGTGTTTTGATAGCCTTGGTGGCTAGGTCGGGAGTATTCTCCTAAGGTACGTGCTCTAGGTAGTTCGGGTGGGTTTTGGTGGTTTTGTTGTGGTGGGATGATGGGGTCTAAGATATTACCACCCTCCATGATGGCGGATAATATGGATTACGAACAAAGACACGAAGAAAACGATAGACTAAAGAAAGCTAGTAAAAAGAAAAATAAAAATCTCGCTAGATAGGAATCTAGTGAGTAGACCTAAATGAAATAAAATTCAACCTAAACAATAACTATTCCCCGGCAGTGGCGCCAAAAACATGATGCGAGGATTGCGGCCTCACAAAAGGTTTTACCTCTCAAGGGATCTTGAGTGATTTTGCAATCCTCCGGCCAGTGTACCTGGTCGTTGTAGTGTAGTATAGGTATGTCCGGGGGATTGATCGTTCTCTAGGGGAATAGTGTCATTAGGATTGAAGTGTAGGTCAACTAGGTCTAAAAGTAAGGGATGATTCTTTTTGGTATTTTTATACTTTCTAAAAGCAGCAAAAATCTCGGGTATTGGAAGAGAAGGCGGAATTAGTTGCTAATCAACTAACCCAAAACTACTAATTAAACGAAATAAAATAAATAACAAGAAAATAAAGTTTGGTGGACTTCGTATAATGAGACAAACGTGCTTACTTATACTTAATTACTCCCTAGTTATCTCTTGTTGACTCGTTGAATGTCAAAGTACAATTGTTTTAGTTGAAGCGTTGTATTCCTTAATACGAGTCGTGGGGTGTGCACAACCTACCCTAACTCTATGAATATTGACTTCTTCTTATGACGACACGTTTAGTATCCTATAATATAATCATTAATCTCTACTCATGCATTCAATACAACGAATAAAACTGTAAGTGCCATCCAATTACGTTTCTTAAGACGTTCAAGCTTGTTACACAAAGGAGGTTAGCCAGTTTTCTTAAGCCTAACGCGAGTCAATCAACTAACCAACAATCAATAACTAGGTTTCATTAGATCTAAGCAAACACAAAGTAAATTAAGCTAGCATGTTAAAAGGAAGAAAAGCATAAAAGATAATCAAACAACACATAGACATATTGAACGATTAAAAGTTTACTTATCTTCAATGAAACATGAGAGAAAAGAGGGTTTGGGAACCCTTGAAATCTCATAAAATTCGTCCTAGGTTTTGTCTCCAAAGTTGCACACTTAATGAATGAAAAATCCTAAACTATATATAGATTTTACAAGCTGACAGCGTCAGGTTATAACTCCTGACGCCGTCAGAACGCTACGATTAGGGTTTCAATTTGTGCAAGCAAAGTTCTGACGTTGTCACTTTATAAAGTCTCTGGGCTGTCTCTTGTAAACTTTGTGCCAGACGGCCTCACCAGTCAGCTGCAAATCTCCAAGATTGTTTCTGGGGCGTCACGTGTAAATTTCCACCAGCTTTGTCTTCAAGTGTCGGCTTCAGCGTCCAAAGCTTGACGCCGTCAGGTGTAAATCCTGACATTTTCATGACTTTGTTGTTTTCTTCATTCTTGAGCCCAAAAATGTCTAAAATGCTCCATATTCCAGAAATCACGTCCCAAGTACCTAAAATGAGGGAAAAAAAACGATTTGAGGCAATATTTGACCACAAATTCACGACTTAGGGCTTAAATGACCCCCTAAATATGTATCAAATAAATCCTTATCAGCCAACACGGATCATTCTATGGACTCAAGAGGAAGATATTGCGTTGTGCAAAGTTTGGATAAATGCATCCGAAAATGGTGCCATTGGTAATGCGAGGAGGGAAAATGGTTTTTGGAATGACGCTGTCGCGTACATAAACAGCAAAACAAAGTCGAATCGCCGAACGTACGATATGGTTTGTGGGAAATGAAAGACGGTGCATCCGAATGTATGTCGGTTTTGTAGAGTGTTCAATAACGTCAAGCATATGAATCCTATGAGTGCAGTCGGAGACGAAGATTACTACAATACGACAACTCTTAACTATGAAGCTGAATACGAAATGAAGTTCACACTTCGTCATTGTTAGGAGGTGTTAAGAGGTTATCAGAAATGGAATGAAGTTGAAGTTTCAGGTTTTTTAGCAAAGGAAAAAAAATGAAAGGTCCAAGAGATACAAGTCATCTGGGTCTAGTTCGTTCAACCCAGATACTGGAGATGCTAGTATTAACCTGAATGATGCAGCTGCAGATGACGAGGAAAATGAAGTGCAAGAAGTTCGACGACCACTGGCAGGGACAAGTCGAAAGCTTTAAAGAAAAAAGGTGTGTGTAAGTCGGGATCATTGTCATCTATAAATGACGAATCATTAGCTAGGATGATGATATCTGAGCTGGCACAGCATAATGAACGTGTCATGGAAAAAAAGATGCAAGAACGGGCTGAGTATATAGCAATAAAAAAAAGGCGGTGGAAGAACAGGTTGAGTTTATGGCGATCAAATGGAAGGAGATGGAAATGCAAGAATATAAAATAAGGCAAAAAGACTTAATGTTCTATATGCAGCCGTATGAACATTTGACCGACGAAGCACACCTAATAACAGACGAGATAAGGGCTGGGATCAAAGCGAAGTGGGGTTTGGACTTATAGTTTTAATGTCGAAGTTTATGTAATGTTTAATTTCATACGTTCGTGTTTTTAATATTCGAAGTTTATGTACTACTTTTAATATTCGAAGTTATTTAATGTTTTAATTTCCTACGTTTGCGTTTTTTATTTCGTACATTTAGAGTAAATTGCAAAAATCGTCCTTGTGGTTTGGCCAAATTGCACGTTTCGTCCCTGTGGTTCAATAAGGGCAAAGATCGTCCTTATTTTGCACAGTTACGTGCACTTTTGGTCCTTCAACAGTGAAATTTGGCAAACCACAAGGACGATTTTTGCAATGACGGAGGACCAAAAATGAACCACAAGGACGAAACATGCAATTTGGCCAAACCACGAGGACGATTTTTGCAATTTACTATTCAAATTATCATATATTTTCATACGCAACTTTACATGCTCCATCTCAAATCTTGATTAACACTATTCATAGATTAAAAAAACAAAAACCTTAAATGGATCCTAAACCTACAATTCTGGCTTGGGCCATTATATCATATAATATATTTATTTAAACACTATTAATAATCTTGCGGGTTCTCAAACAATCAAAAGAACACCTAATAGTTTATTAGATAGTGCACCAAGCATTTGAAATATCGAAAAGAAATACCACTAAGGGTAATATTTTCGTTTCAAACAAATTGATTTTTTTTTAGGGAAAATTACACAGATAGGTAATGAACTTTGAAAAATTTCCAATGTTAGGTAACGAACTTTGAAAAATACTAAGTTAACCAACGAAACTTGTTGAAACCTTTAATGTTATGCAATATGACCGTTTAAGCTTATTGGGCCACATGTAACCAAAAAAATCGTCTATTTGATTGTTAAGTCAACCATGTACCAGCCAATCTAAACCTTTCTTGAACACAATCTCACTTCAAGACCCAGTCAACAACATGAATCGAAAACAAAAATGTTGTCCATAAAAAATCTTGTCAACGTTCCGGCCACTTCACTCAATCTTGTGTCCAAATAAGAGTCAACAAAGAAACCAATTTCACATGTTGTAACATGAACTGAAGCAACAGGCAGAACAGGCCTTAACCAATTTAAACGCCCCAGAAGAGCTGCTTCTGTTAGTAAGTCGATGTGAGAGCCAGAAATTGTCCAGTAACAAGTAATTACCCCATCCAAAAAGACTAAAAAAGGATAAGACTAAGGGTTGCTTGGCACCTTGTTGGCGGATGATACAGGTTCATAAGCTTTGTATGATGGCTGTTGTCTGTCTTAGCAATGTCCATATTGCTTTGGAAACTTGCTGCGGATTAGAAGAAATTACAATAAGAAGAATTATCAACAAGCATCAGTAGGACTTATAACAACAATTCGGCATTCATCATCACACTAAATCCACAACACTAAATCCACCACACTAAATCTTTCTCCAAAACCATTCCCATCCACCAAATACCCCATCCGAATCCACCAATCTACGAGACCAAACCCTCCACCAAATACCCCATCTGAGACTCACTACCATTATTAGATTAAAACTCGCCAAAAATTCGTGAGAATGGCTCCCCACAGTCGAGTATATGTCGAACAATAGTGGGTTTACTACCTTGGACCTTCGGTGATAAGCAAAGGAGGGAGATGGTGTTGATGGGTGGTGGGTCGCGACTGAAACGCGAATGATGATGGTGATGGTGTGGGCGGAATACCAAAAGAACGGGGATGAAGCGGTGATGATGATGGTGTGGGCGGTATAAATTCACGCGAGGTGGTGATGGTGTTATCGCCGGAATACGGCCGGAAAAAGAGAAAGATGAAGGTGGTGTGAGGTGCGGCTAAGAGAAGAGAGGGAGTGTTTGTTCGGTTATGAAAAGAGAAGAGAGAGAGGGAGTATTTTTGTCTTTTTGTAAATGGTTACCAGTTTAGCCAGTAACAAGTTGCAAAAGTGACACATATTGCATAACATTAAAGGTTTCAACAAGTTTCGTTGGTTAACTTAGTATTTTTCAAAGTTCGTTACTTAACATTAGAAATTTTTCAAAGTTCGTTACATATCTATGTAATTTTCCCTTTTTTTTTATAATTAAAATCATGTTAGGTATTATTTATGTCACTTTGGATAGATTATATGCAACTGCATATTTACAATACAGACGTGACGATCAATTGGACCATTGATGATTTAACATCTTTTTTTTATTGATCTCCGTCTTTCTTGAATATCTAGGAGGTCTAATTAAAATTCTCGTTGAGGGTTTTTAAAAGGTATGTTTTATAAATTTTTCAAGAGATCATAAGGGATACAAATTCTTATTTATGAGCCGGTAAAAATGAACATTATTTGGTAGTGACAAGTTATGAGAATGATTGAATCAAATATATTATATATAAAACAATTAGTAAAAGTGAACATTAAATGTTAGAGTCTATTGAATTAATTTTTACGCTAAAACCCTTTGAATAAAACTCGTTTAAACCCAAGAGATTAAATCAATTTTTAATAGTAAAAAGTCATTTAGTTAAAGTTAAGACATAAGGTGTGTCTGGCGCGAAGTGGCGTGAAATATTTTGGAGTAATCAATAATAAGCATTTTGATTTTTAGTGGTCATTAGGTCAAAGAACATTGTTGAGTGACTATCTTTTAAGAAAATAATTCTTCAAAGGTTATTTAAACAAGGCTAATGATTTGCACACTCCAAACTATGCTTTAAGCAGTTGTACATTTATCATATGCTGCTTTTGAAGATAGTGCATTAGAGTGTGCAGATCAAAAATAAAAGTGTGCCGATCAACACTCTTTAAACAATGGTGAATTGTACCTATTTTCTCGTGCTCAGCTCAATGCTACTTTTAACAATGAGAAGTGATACTTACACCACTTTTTTTGTTGCACACACTACAATGTTACATCATTAATACACATGTTACAACATACTATATGCATAATTGTGGTATGTGTATCAAAAAAGTGGTATAAGGATCACTTCCCTCTAATAATAATAATAATAATAATAATAATAATAATAATAACAAGTAATTAAAATTTTAGAATCATAAATAGGGTTTAAGAAATGTAAAAACAAGAAATAATTCAAGGGTAGGGTTTATCACACTTTTTCACTGTCACTCACTTTATCTTCTTTCTTCTTCTTTCATCTTGTTGTTGTTTAATCGAACCCTTAAAAGAAAAGAAAACCATTACATTAATGAATGGCTCTTCTTAAACCCCATCATTCATCATTCCTTCGTAAAATCATGTTTTCTTCTTCTTCTTCTTCAAGATTATGGCTTTCACCCACTCATCATGCCCTCACCATTTCTTCAATTTCACCATCTATTTCTCTCAAACCCAGGTTTCAATTATATAATTTCATATGGGTTTCTTTTTAAACTGTGTATTTGAAATGGGTTTGTAACTTTTTTGTTTTTAGGTCTAATTTGGGGGTGACGACATTATCTTCGAATAGGGTTTTGGTTCCAAGTGTTTTGATACCTCCACGTGCTTTTATGTCGACTTCTGCGAGCTCGGTTGCGGATGTTCGTAAAGGGAAAGATGGGTCTGAGCATTATGGCTCTGAAAATATCCAGGTTAATGTTGATATGGGTGCTTCTTATAAGTATTTGTGCTGTTTTGTTTGTTGCCTTATGTTTGGTGCATATATTTAGGTACAGTTAGGGGTTATTTGGATTAATACAGTTAGTAGTTTAAATTCGAGGATAACAGGTATATAAGTAATGTAACGTTTATTTGGATTATCAGTTTTTGACCCGTAATAGTTATAGAATCATGGCCCTGACACTCAGTAATTGATTATCGCAATTCAAGTTACAGTAGTAACTTTAAAGACATATCTAAACAAACCAAATTTACAAAATATTAGAGTATTATAGCTTACTTGGTTAATTAGGTTTTGTATCATCTCTTCTAGTTTTTGTGTATCTACATATGGGCTAGAATTTCCCCCCTACCCCTGAATTTGTTTACTAAATAGAAAACGTTGTGTGGTAAACATCACTAGGATATGCCTTTGGTTTTGCTGTGATTTGTCTGATTGGTCGGTACTCGAGTCTATATAAACATTTCTTTAGCTGTAACACATTTGTGAAGATCGTTTTCTATCTCTGTTAAGTGGAGCAGAGTCAAACTCAATGCATATGTCTAAAGCACATGCCCTCATTATCTATATAACCCATTTTTATTTTTCTCATTTCAGATATTAGAAGGGTTAGATGCTGTGAGGAAAAGACCTGGCATGTACATTGGGAGTACGGGTTTCCGTGGTCTGCACCATCTGGTATGCTCCTTGCTTTGCTTTTGTTGCATTAACTCATTTCCTTTCGCTACTTTAAAATTTGAATCTATTTAATCAATTAATTCAGGTTTATGAAATATTGGACAATGCTGTGGATGAAGCCCAAGCTGGATTTGCTTCAAAGGTTGATATTGTCCTACTTGCAGATGGTTCAATTTGTATCACTGACAACGGGCGTGGGGTATGTACTTCTATTTTTTCTTTTATCTAGTGGTTGCTAATCTGTGACCATAAATGGAGAAGCTAGTTAAACTCATTTAAGTTTAAGGATGTTCATTAAAATAATCAATACTTGCAAAGTGAATGTTCCCTTTTATGTTGCAGATCCCAATAGACTTGCATCCAGGCTCGAAAAAGTCAGGAGTGGAGACCGTGCTGACTGTATGTTGCAACATTCATCTCTGTACTTTGATTGTTAAACTTCTTTTTACATCTTTCCTTTTATTTGTCAACACTTTCATATTTTTGTTTTTCTGTAAGAATGGAAACTTTTATCTTTTTATTGCTGGCATATTGGGGTCGAATAAGGTTGAGAAAAGTGGGGTGTCCTTTTTGTTCCTTATTTTATTACCAGAGAACTTATATAATATGCATCGCATTTAGATGCTAGATTTGCCGCTGCTAAGAAGCCCTAGGATATATATAGTTACTATTACTTGTGTGTCAACTCGTTGGACCACATTCATACCTATTTAACGTATATTTTTATATTTTATATAATTTCAAAGTTATTTACCAGGAAACATTATCCTATTACAGCAATCTTGATTTCCAATGTTGTTTGTTTCTGTTTAGTTTACGTAATGTCGTAATTAGTTGGCTTACTTGCGAACATACATCTAATTATGCAGGTTTTACATGCTGGTGGAAAGTTTGGAGGGGCCAGTAGTGGTTATAAAGTCTCTGGTGGATTACATGGTGTGGGGTTGTCTGTCGTTAACGCATTGTCGGAGGTATTTTTTTGTACCATTTAAGTCTCTTGTTGCTTCTATCAAAATTCAAAAAGCATTCCTAGAAATATCTGACTAATGACATCGGTTTTAGGGCTGCTCAGTTTATCACTTCATCATCATTGTAGCTATTATTTATTTTCTTAAAGCATCATTATCTTCTTAATAGAGGGCAAATTCTGGGCGAAGTAGACAAAACTTGGTCATTTTGAACTTTGTTTTCTTTTTGGTTTGTAGGCGAAGCAATGTATCCATCACAAGTAATTTTGTTCTCTTTTCCTGAATATTATAACTAATTGATATATTAAACGTGATTACAAAAAACTAGTTCATTAGAAGCAATAATTTACAAATTACAAGTAGACTAAAATGATTAGGAAGGTTATAACCATTAACGCCTTGACTAATTGCATTGTGTTGGTAATAAGGTTAATATTTTAGACACAATGAATTATTAATTGGTAATAAATACCATGTTTTACATTGCTTTAATATATTGCTTAGTCAAAATAAAATAAAAAAATTATCACGTCAACTGCACCGTTTTAAGAAAAGGATATGTTTTGACCCGCTATTAAACATATGTTCAAGTTGTCAACTTGGAAGTGTACGTGTTTACAAAATTTTGGTTACTAGTATTTAACTTCGAATCCTTTATGTATGTTTTACAGGCACTGGAAGTTACTGTATGGCGAGATGGCAAGGAAGGTCATCAAAAATATTCTCGTGGAAAGCCTCATAAACCTTTAGCAATCATGGATCTTCCAGCTGAATCAGGCGATCGTACTGGGACCAGCATACGATTTTGGCCCGATGCAGAAAGTACTTTTCTCACTTATACTTTCAATTTATTTATTCTCAAATATTTAGCTTCCTGAAAACATCTTTTCATTTGGTTTTATCTTTTAATGCAGTATTTACATCTGGCATGGAATTTGATTATGATACTATTGCTGCACGAGTTCGGGAGCGAGCTTTTTTAGTCCCTGGGGTAATCATCAGCATCACTATCTCTGTATTTTATTTTCAGTAGAGGTGGCAAAAATAGGCAAGTTGGGTCATGGCCTCATGGGTCAGTACAGGTGGTTTTTACTTCGGATGGAAACGGGTTAGGTTGACCCACAAACATTTTTGTTTATTTTAAAACTTGATTATAGCAATATATATAATCACAACATTATGTTTGATCTAATCTATTTGATATAATTATTAAGGAGCTTGCAAGTATTAACAAAATACTTTGGGCGACTTTCAACCCGTTTGACCATTTCCCTTGCAACTATGTTTTATGAGTATACCAATTTGACTCGTTAGGAACAAACCATACTCGTTAGGTGCAAACCGTAACCCAAGACGGCCTATGTTTAAGTAAACGGATCGAAATTGTCATGTGTAAGTTACAAGATGTTGTTTTCATGTGTTTAGTTTGTCAAGTCACTCTCTCAGCCATCACTCATGGGGATAGGGCATGCATGTGCTTGCTGAGAAGTTAGTTTGTAACGTATAAAGATTGATAAAATATATATATATACACACACACACACACACACACACACACACACACACACACACACACACACACACACACACACATATATATATATATATATATATATATATCTGTGTGTGTGTGTGTGCGCGTGCGTGTAAAAAATCTTGGATCTGTGAATCTGTCACTGCTCAGTGAAATAGATTCTAATAAAAAACAACGGTTCTCCCTTTTTCAAATCGGACTAATCTTATGAGATTTTGTTGCTTTTTTATGTGTAATATGGACGATTTGCTATTTCAGCTGTTATAACTAATTAACTTGAACAATTCATCTTAGTTGGCTTGTATATTGACTTTTTTTTTCCCCCAAATATCGACAGCTATCAATCACTCTCAAGAAAGAGGATAAAGACCCTGAGAAGAACCGGTCTGATGAATATTGCTTTGCAGGAGGACTGGTCGAGTATGTGAAGTGGCTAAATGCCGATAAGGTGGTTCCTATTTTGTTTAAAAAAACCACATACTCTATAGTAGTGGAGTGCTTACCGGGTCAAAGATAGTCAGACTGCTATTGAACCAAATGTTACTATTATAACACTGATGCAGTTACCTAGCCAACCACTAAATCAGTTCTACCCAAAATTTTCTGATTCTCCCCATTCCCCACTTAATTAATGGGTTGAGGGGTTAACCTTTTTGAATAGATGGGTTAGAGTTTTTTAACTTCATTTTTAAGAATTAGCATTGGAAGCAGTTCTTTTCTTTACGAGTACGTTCTTCAGAGTTACCAACTTAGGAGTTCAAGCCGGAAAACCTCTTGTGAATTCATGTCAGGCCTAATTGAATTAGATGTCGGCGTTAATTATTTGTGATGGAGATAGTCAAGATTCTACAATATTCATTTTCTTGGATACATTGAAATTCAGTATTGTGGGATGAGTTACATTCCTATTTTTACTTCCCAACTCATCCTCCTAACTACAAAATGCTTTACATGTGTCATCTACCAATTATCTCTCTTAGGAAGAAATAGCATTTTCTATGTGGGGGTTTCGTTGAGCTGGGAAACTGGGTGGATTGGGCAATGGGTCACCACGGGTCATTTTTAATATGTGCTCATATACACTTTAAATGCCCACATGTTAGTTGAATATGTTAGCAAACAGTAATTTTTTTGTATTCGGTATATTTCATTTTCCCACCTCTTACTATTATGCTTTCAATGTAAGTGATAGATTGTTTTCTGATTTAGCAACCACTTCATGACATCTTGAGCTTTAGAAAAGAAGCAGACGGGATCACCATTGATGTAGCTCTCCAATGGTAAATCCCTACTTTTTTCTTTATCTTCACATATTTTTGGTGTACACTTTTGTGAATGCTTATTACACAAGTTACTGCATACAGCATCCGAAACCTGATAATCCCCACATAAAAATGTATGTGTTTCACTGGGATTTATCTAATCTGGTTGGGGGCATTCTATTTTCACCTAGGTGTTCGGATGCATATTCAGATACAATGCTAGGATATGCCAACAGCATACGTACAGTTGATGGTGGTACCCATATAGATGGTATCAAAGCTTCACTAACAAGAACTCTCAATAACCTTGGAAAGAAGTCGAAGGTCTTTAAGGTATTTACATTCCAATTGTTCACCCTCTTTCTTTTAGGGGGTTCGGATGTGCGCTTTGGAAGTCATCATGTAACTATGAATAATCAAAATTACAAAATTAACTGTAAATAAGTGGTCTTCAGAGTGTTTGGGTATTCTTCCGCTGTTTCTAGTTCTAATAATCAGATAACAAGATGTTTGGGTTTTTGCCAATATATGCCAATAAATAAAGAGTGAAGTAAAGGGTGACCTTTGTGCAGTTTTAAAAGCCTTTCAAGTTACACTAAACCAAGGGTAAATAGATAATTATATTTTAACCTATAGATAACAAGTTTCAATGCAGTTAGTATAGAACCTTCTATCCAAAACTAATTGCCTGACTCCTAAATAATCAGATTAAAAAACCCCTATAGATGACAGTTATATGTTATATGTTGACTACATAGCATAAACTGTTAGTGTTTATCGTTATTTATGTGATACATGAATACAATGGTCACAGGAAAAGGATATCAGTCTGAGTGGCGAGCATGTGAGAGAGGGACTGACTTGTATAATATCTGTTAAACTTCCAAATCCAGAGTTTGAAGGGCAAACAAAGGTAATTTTCAACTTATTCATGTTCTGTATTGTTATTATTTTGTGGTACTGAAATCTGATTATTTTCTCTGACTTTACATTTGTTTAAAAGACGAGGTTGGGGAACCCGGAGGTGCGAAGGATTGTTGATCAATCACTTCAAGAATATCTGACTGAGTACTTGGAGTTAAATCCAGATGTACTCGACTTAATCCTCTCCAAGTCCCTTAATGCTTTAAAGGTATGGCACTGTTTACTAAATATACTTGGTAGTTAGTAGAGATTGATATGAATGCATTAATTTGGTTTTTATGTTTTATCTCTAATGGGTAAAACATGTGAAAAAAGGTCGTTTGATTAATGATATACTTGCCTAAAACATATGACAAAGTATTCCTAATCTATTAATGATTGACACATGGCTTAGGCATACTCTCTCTCACTATCTTAGAAGTTTGGATTTTCCATGTGATTACATATCCTTGTTAAGCATACCAGGCATACAAATCATTATGCAGTTTGCTTGAAAGGAGTCATTGTGTTTTACACCCCCAAACGTTTATGCATGTATTAGAGATATAATTGATCAAATAGTGCATGATTGGTAGGCCAAAAAAAAAAAAAAAAAAAAAAAAAAAAAAAAAAAAAAAAAAAAAAAAAAAAAAAAAAAAAAAAAACGGTTCACAAGTTAAACTGATTTACTCACATCTTTTCTTCTCAAACTTTATCAAGTGACGAAAAGTCATAAGGTGCATTTCATTAAAGCTAATACATAATTGTAACACAAAATCTTGGAATAAGATGCATTTTTTGGAAAAAAAAAAGTCGGTATTTGACATTATTTTACGTTACGCAAGAAAAATCCATGTTGTTTACGGGCACCCTTGAGAACCCCTGGTCTGCCTCTGGCCTTAACCGGATGTGTTCGTGAGTGCTAACTTATCATTGAACGACAACAAAAGTTGAAATTAGACCTATGTCATTCTTTAAGAGGTACATTTTAAAAATAAAACAAAAAAAACTACTTACACGAAACGAATCTCTAAATCATTTTCAGCTATTACCAATAGACAAAAACAAAAATGTTGTTAAACATCGAATACAAGATGTTGTGTATGTTGCATTAATTTGTGGATTCCAAGTTGGGTTAAGGCACTAAATTTCCAGCAGTGTAATCTTATACGTTTATTTATGTTCTTAAATTACGAAATAATGTCAAGGTGAGCAGAGATATCAATCATTGCCGAAATAGATATGATGAAAGTAACTAGAGTTGGGTCGAAAGTCAGCCATATTTTTTTCTTTTCGTAAGACGTATTAAAATTACTCTAGAATGTGATTAATATTGAAAAGATATAGTTTCTGATATTGGACACTAATCATTCAAGAAAATACATGTTTTAAAAGAAGTTGTTTTGCGTCCGCCTAACCTGACCCGGAAAGAGAACTACAAGAAGTCTACAACCTTACTAATAACTAAGAAAGGTGCTTTCCTTTACTAATGCAAGATTCCTCTCATTCTCAAAGTCGCTGTCTCCGTCCCGCTATTCCTGCTTCTGGAATAGAGTAAGCTTCTCTTCTTTCGCTGCCTCTGCCTCTCCTCTGGTTTAGAACCCCCAAATCCACAATGACAATGATTGCTTCAAGGTCCACCTCTTAATAGAAGACCCGATCCCATCTTCTCTTGAATCTCGACATTTCATCCAAAGAATAGAAAATGGTTAACACATGCCGATTGGAGAACGTATTCCCTTCCCAGCTATTAGTGAAACAGTACTCAACCCGTCTGGCCCACCCATTTTGGCCACTGCTGATATTTAGTATCCGATGTCGACATAGCTATGTTCATTTTTATACAGTGCTTCAAGTAGTGATAAGTGGAAGTAGTTGGTTAAGCAACTAAGATCAAAATGCCTAACAGGGATTAAATAGACACACAGCTACACAAGCTGTTCCTTTGAAATACATGAATAGTTTTTATTAATTATTAATTCATATGAAAGTTGAGAATTTGACTACAATCACTTTTCTAACTGACATGTTCCAATGAGACAAGTGCTTAAAAAGCATCAAAGAGCTCACCTCCTGGTTGAGAGAAGTCAAATAATTTACACATTGTTTTATGAAAAGTGTATCTAAACATTTAGTTGCTAATTACTTTTTCAGTTTAATAAAAATTCCGCTCATTGCAAAAAGAATCGCTTATGGAAGAAAAGTGTTTTCTTATGAATTGGCTGTTTGTGTGAGTAGGCAGCTCAAGCAGCAAAGAGGGCCCGAGAGTTGGAGAGACAGAAGAGTGTTTTAAGAGTATCATCTCTTCCAGGAAAACTTGCTGATTGTTCTGCCACAGATCCTGAAAAAGCGGGTAACCTCTACTTTCTTTTGTTTTGTGAGCTTCTTGTTGGTGGTTTGAAAACAACAATCTTGTAACATGAAATGAACATTGATAAACATACTATCCAAGTCACGTATCATATACAGAACCAAATGTAGGTCATCAAGGAAAAGGCCTCTAGCATGTTTATGGACTAAAAAATGTATAAATTTGTGCAACTCTTATATATATAGATTAGACACATAGGTGCGTTTACGAAGATTTTGCAATATTATTCTGGCATCAGCTTCTTCAAGTTGACCTGGGATGAACACACCAACTATATGAAGTTTCTAATAGCTAGACAATCTGATACAAAACAACACATCAGTTGGTATTATATAGTAAAAGATAGTAATATTATTAACTATGTGAGAGGAGCTATTAAAAGCTGTTGGGCGAAACTTATGAATGAAAACATGTGGAAAAAGCTAGTCAGCTGGTGAAGACAGATTCAGCAGAGATATTTATAAATTTTCTTGACATTTTGATGTGATAAAAACTCGACCAATTGGTCCATAAAACGTTTCACATTTTGCAGAGATATTTATAGTTGAAGGAGATTCAGCGGGTGGAAGTGCAAAACAAGGTCGTGATAAGAACTTTCAGGTGATGGATTGATAAAAAGGCTTTACTCTTGTTCCTCTACATTATATGTATTATAATCTTTTGGCATGTGCTGTTGCTCATAAGTGTTGTAAATATTATTAATTAAAAGTTATCTTGGTTCAGGCTATTCTTCCTTTGAAGGGCAAAATTTTAAATGTTGAAAGAAAGGATGAAGCTGCCATGTACATGAACGAAGAAATCCAAACTCTGATTCGTGCCCTCGGGCTTGGAGTAAAGGTGCCACCTCTACCTTTTTCTGCTTGACTTTGCACTGTTAACTTGTCATATCATCACTTGATGCTCACTAACCTTTTCCTGTTTCAGGGAGAGGATTTTAAGAAAGATGGTCTACGGTACCATAAAATCATCATCCTAACAGATGCTGACGTTGATGGTGCACATATTCGTACCCTGTTATTGACATTTTTCTATAGATATCAGGTATTCATTCTTTACTTTGTTGTACCTTAAAAACATTAAGATTTTCAGTTCCATGAAATTTTATATGTTCTATACTTCTATTGCATAGTTTAAGAAAGTGTTTGACCTTTTTTTTTTTAATCTTAAATACCCTCTGCCAAAGACAAATAAAAGAATCATCTGAAACCAAATTAGGATCTTGTTATTATGATGACAAAAGATAAAGAAGCAGCTTTAAAAAATGTTTCAAACTTTACGGGACATCACAGAAATGGAAATTTAGCATCCGTAATGGTCCCATAAAATTTGCTACTATTGACTTATTAAGCTGAAGTGAAGTGTTCGACCTTTTTATTAAATATCTTAAATACCCTTCAACAAAGACAAATTAGAAGAGAATCTTTTCAACCCAAATTATTGAAATCATGGCAATCGGAAAAATATTGAATTTGTTTGAATAAATTGTTCATGTGTCACGCCTTTGCAGAGGGCACTTTTTGATGAAGGCTTCATATATGTTGGCGTTCCACCCCTATACAAGGTTAGCGTTTTCCCTTAGTGATAAACTTTTCTTTAGCAACGAAGTGTGCATGGTTGATTCATTTTGCCCAATTATACAGGTCGAGAGGGGGAAGCAGGCACATTACTGTTATGATGAAGCCGATCTTAAAAAACTTCAGAGTTCCTTCCCATCGAATGCATCATATAATATTCAGAGGTTCAAAGGTAAGCAGATGAAGTATATGTATAACCACAATTGCGAAATAAAATGTTAACACTAGCTGCAATATAAAACTTTTTGGGTTCAGGGTTTTGAGTTAGGTTCTTAATCAGAAAGTCAGGTTTTATCAAATATGTAGAGGTGGCAATTAACCATCTTGAATCTTTTTTTGAAAAAATTTAGATGATTATTCATTATTGT
The DNA here is from genome assembly GCA_030686995.1 of Artemisia argyi. NCBI lineage: Eukaryota > Viridiplantae > Streptophyta > Magnoliopsida > Asterales > Asteraceae > Artemisia > Artemisia argyi. The sequence continues at coordinate 95,624,654 of CM060709.1, read as the reverse complement.
AATAACATTATGTTCTGTACTTATAACAAAATCCGTATTAAAATTGACCTATTTCGCGGGTGCCAGTTTTTACCCGTTAACCCACCCATCTAGCCACCTATATCAGTATGTAAAAAATGCTTTTTTTTTTTTTTTTTTTTTTTTTTTGAAAAATGTTGTTAGCTTTCTCTCATGAAATCTTTGTGTATATGTGTGAAAAACAGGGTTGGGAGAAATGATGCCATTACAATTATGGGAAACTACTATGGACCCCAAGACCAGGCTATTGAAGAAACTGGTGGTTGAAGATGCAGCCGAAGCAAATGTTACATTTTCTTCCCTTATGGGTGCCAGGGTAAGATTCAAATTCCACTTATAAAGGATCATACACATAGAAAAAGGCTAATTATAAATGATTGTTTGAGTTAACCTAGCTTTTTGACTTTAGAGATTAAATTAAGCGAAAAAAAAAATGAGATAAAAAAATGATGCTGATTTTTAGTGTTCTTGAGTCGGAAATATAGGGAAGTACGATAAATAAAATATCTTTAATCTTTTTTTTTTCTTCATGTATACCAGAGAGAAGAACGAAAGTTCACAATTTTATACTCTTCGTGTTAAAATAGGTTTAATTTTAGACCACGGATTTGGTAGTGAAATAATTATCAGACCATTTATTTTCATCTTCCCATATTTTGGAGGAAAGTTTTGGAACCCAAAATTATTGATATCTTTGTTAAAAAAACTATATAGGTGGATGTTCGCAAGGAGATGATACAAAACACAGCAAGGAAGATGGATTTGAAGCATCTTGATATATGAAGTTATCATGTGGGGATGGTGTGGGATGAATTAAATTCTTACTTACGCTAGATTGTACAGGAAAAGGATAGTTGATTTGACTGAAAGCTACCATGAGAAGTGACTTTAGTTCATTCTTGGGACATATGCTTGTATGTGTTAGATACGTACTTTCTCCCCACAGATCCCTACAACTTGCTAAATCATGTCATTTTGAAAACAGTTTTGCAAATCTTGATATCTTTCATGGTCTTATACTGATATGTGATTCTTATGCTTTGAGTACTGTTTTTACTGTGTAGAGTGTAGACTATTGTACTTGTGATGGAATAAGTAGACATACATATGCATGTGTTAACATTACTAACATGTAGATGAAACGTGAACCTGTGAGATTGCACTGATGATCATGGGTTTGAGGCCATGAGTGTGGTACGGCTACATTGGAGCGATGCAAACCTTTATATCACACATTTAATTTGGCATTACAAATCCTCTCTCTCTCTCTCTCTCTTTTATTTATTTATTTATTTTTTTTATTTTTTATTTTTATTATTATTTGTTTTTATTTTTTTAAACTCATTGTATTGGTAGATACATGGGTGGGTTCCTGTGTATGACCATATGAGGTTTGGGTTATGCGTTTACTAGTTAAAAGTATATTCCTTTCCCCAAGGTTTATCTTATTTTGCTTTGGTTCTTCAGAGTAAGATGTTCAGATATTCAGAAGTAAGGACAAACCTTATATGCTATGTGTGATGTTAAAGCAAATGATAGTGTCTTCTTTGCTTTAAAGATGGAAGACTTCCTGTAATTATATCCTGCATTTGTGTGGTGCTTGCTTGTTGTGTCGGTTTGCTTTTATGTTTGCTTATTTGCATGTTGTGTCGTATTGCCTATTTGTTTGTTTTGCTCTGTTTGCTTTTTTGCTTTTATGCTTTTCCTTGTTTTGCATTTATTTTCTTGTTTTATTTACTTCGAGCACACTTTGCACACACTTGCCGGAGGTCTTTCTGGAAGCAGTCTCTCTACCTGCAGGGTTCCCTGGGGTAGAGGTAGGATCTGTCTACATCCCACCTCCCCCATACCCCGCCTTGGCGGGATTGGGTATGTTGTTGTTGTTGTTGTTGTTGTCATTTGGTAGCATAGCCTTGCTTGACATACTATGATTGAGATAACGTGTAAGAGTCAAGCTTATGATCATACATGTAAATGTAGCATACTACCTTAAGTTTGATGCTTGCCTAACTTTATATTAGGGATGGAATTGGACAGGGTTTTGTTTGGACCTGCTTGGGGGCAGATATAAGGTAATAAAAAATAGGGGTTGTGCTGGATATGGATCGAGTTGTTAATCCTGACAGGGCAGTGTGGGTGTAGCTTAAAACTTTTATATGCCCTGTTGTCCCTAGGGTTGATTAGTAAACTGCTTCCTGTATTCTGGCCTTAGGTTTTCTTATTGTTTTTTGTTTTCTGGTCACAAACTGAGTATAACTTTTCCTTCAGAACTGGAAAGTGAGTGAACCTGAGGCTTTGAAACTCTTACTAAGCATACAAGAATCAGGTTGTCATACTTTCTTATGGACTATTTTGAGCTTAATTTGTTTGTATGTGGATGGGTCGTTGGAGAATAATAGTCTTTCAGAAAAACCATAATAAGCCTATAGAATTACATATTTTGTACTAGTAACTGATATAAGTAGATAGACATATTTGTGTGGGTCAACTATAGGTAGTTTGATAATATCACACTAATTTGTGTCTCACGGTCGAGAAATAAGTTTGGAACAATTGAAAAAACAATATTTTGCCGGGTTTCCTCGGGCCTAATTCTTTAAACACTTGTCTAGTACAAATTATCTAATCCAAAGAAAAGAGCTTTTGTCTTTTTCGAACTTTTCAAAACTACTTGCTTTAATGCACACAATATACCTTAAGTCATCATGTTTTAAATTTAAAAAAAGGTAGTAACATAGTCAAATTTGCTTCTAAACTCATCATATTTAACGTTTTAACAATAAAAGAGGTTATAAAAATTAAGAACTTCGCAATAGAAGTCGTGAAGAGGGAAACGAAGGTTGCCATGCATGGCTAACATACTCAAGATACAGAGCCACTGTTACACGAGAGGGCGATGTATATGTCCGGTCATCCATGGCAGGAGCCCGCGGATTATATGAAGAAAGCCAAGGAAACCTCTACTTAAGCTTTCGAACCCTTTTCTCGTCAACCAAACTCTTACACGCAACAGACTTATCGGATGGAGGCATACTAAAGAACAAAAATAAAGGCAAAAGAAAACGCCTAAAGAAAGACTTAAAAGGAAAGTAATATTACAAACTTCTTTTTTCCATGACTTTCTTCAAAAAGGGATCGAGATAAACAAAGATAACGGATTGAAGTAACACCACCACCTACTTTAAACAAAGCCCAAAAAAGAAATGGTCAGGAAAACGCAATAAACGCACAGGAAAGAAGAAAAAAACACAATGGACGCCTCGGGACAAGTTTCAAAAAAATCAAGAAAAAGAACATAAACTCTAAAAATGATAAAAGACATAAAGGAATTGAAAAGTCTGACCCTGAGACCGACACACTAGGGAAAAGAAATGAGAAAATATTATAAAACAGTGCCGCCTAATGGGATTTCGCAATAAATACACCCGACGCCTGGACGTCACCTCCAAAAGAAAAGCCATGACAAGGAAAATAGGCTACGCTCCCAGGACCCATCATAACTTGGAAAAAGAATCATAAGAGATAACAAGAGTCAGTTACATTTCCTTGAAACAATTAAATAAACTAATGGACTAGGGGGACTTGATAGCGTATAAGGCCTTAAACACAATAAACTAAGATCCACACTCTTAAACCAAGCCCAACAGCGGCTACAACCCATCGTATTTACACCTGGGAAAAGGGTCCTAGGCAAGGCTCACACACCTGACAAAAACCCTCTTCATGCAATGACATTCCTGGGAACGTTTCCTAGGACCGTTCCAACTGGCAAACACATGTCACTACCTCATTCACTATCAGATAGATCATCAATTATGCGTAGATCTTTCCACGCATCTAGTGAGGCCAAGGACGACACGCCACGTGTGACTCCTTGTCTTCACCATTGGATGTCCACCACATGGACCATCCTGGAAATATGGATGGACTCCCAGGAAGGGTGTGAAACACTAGGGCCATCCCTATGAACAGAAGGCTAATTTTCATAAATGAGCCAACTTAGCTTCACCACACCTACACAGAGTAGATTCTCACAATCCACTCCGGCTACTCTAATTAGTGTTACCCTAGCACGTGGCTCCGGATCCTTACCGACCAAGGGAAAGCAAATTAGATAGCCACCTCAACCCTCTAGTACGTAACATACGTAAACAACAATCAACCAATAAGGCTTTAAATATAGGATTCGAGTCTTACTAAGAACAAAGTATCCCACCCTAACTATGAGCAAGCAGCTGGAAGATAGCAATAGAGTAATCACTATAACATGTACACAAAATCAAAATATAAGTACTTATCTTCAATAAAAGTTGAAACAACCTTTAAAAACAAACACTATCTAAGGGTTTAGACTTGGACCAGTCGTCACAAATAGGCTACATAGCCATGCAACACATGACTTGTGCTTAATTGATCACTAACATAGGAAATGAGAATAAGCACAACAAAAATTAGCTAAGTGTTAATTTCATTAGATGACAAGGTAAACCTCCACAACCATTAGAGAAAAAAAAAATCAAGCTAAACTAGCCTGATATATCTAAACATACTACCCTGATACATACCAGGGTCATAAACATTTTTTCATAATACTAAAGTAGCAAAACATAGCCTCATAGATACCAGGCCTAACCTATTTAACTATTACATAATATTGTTTTGGTACTTGATACATACCAAGTACCCGAATAAATGTAATTTGTCTTGAAACAATATCCAACATGCAACAAGGCCCAATACATATTGGCCAAATAAAAGAACAAGTTTTTAAAAGCTTCACAAAGAAGGAAGGATGATCAAGGTGCCTGAGAGGATGATGTTGCAATGGGTCCAAGGTAGGAGACAAGTCCACGAGGTCTTCGACATCATTATCCTTGTTGCGGGCAATCTCCAGCATATAGGGCCATGCCTTTCGGCTCAGGTCAACTACTACCTCGCCCAACTTCTTCTTACTATCTTCATAAGCCTCATTCCTGCACTGGCACCTGAGGATGTTTTTGATGAATTCTTTGGGATAACTTGTGAGCATCATAAGCTATCGCTCTAGGGGCAAAGCCTTATGCAAATTCATAGAAACAAATCAAGCGCTTGATAAGCATCGGTATCTCACTTGAAAGTTTTTCCTTCTTTGAACTATAGAAACCAGCACGATCGCACTTAAAAAGGTTAGACTCAGCTGTAACAGCTAAGTCATCATTCACATCCCTCAGCTCTCCCTGCAACCTGGCAACTTGCTCTTTTAGGGCATCAACTTCATCCCCATGCTTTTCGCGGCCTCAACTTCATTGGCTTTCACCACTTGGAAAGATCTCAACAGTAACCTTGGCGATGGTATCTTATAGGCTCTTTACTTGAGCGTCCAACCTCAGCCTGTCAGTCTCAGCAACTTCCATAACTTTTCTCAGTCGACTTACCTCCAAACCAGCCTTATTGGCAAACTCCGCCTTTTCCCTAAAAAAATGCATAACTAGTTATGGTACAATTATCCCACAGTCAAAGGTATAAATGCTCTAGACAATATAACTGTTAAGGAACTTAGCTCGATGAGGAAGAAGGACAACAGAGTTAGCATAAGAACAGGCTAATAGGCCGGTCATACACAAGTCACTCATCTACAAACTAGTGCAGAAAGACAGAGAAATATTCTCCATGTCTTCAAGAGTATGGGCACCTTACCCTAAGGCGTGGACAAAGTCCTACCACCCTCACCACCCTGATGACTCATTCCATTACCTGGCACAACTTTGCTGCCCTAACCTGCAATAGTCCCTAGGAAGATTCATAGATTATCTCAAGCAAGCACACTTAGAGAAAAAATTGGAAAACTACAAAAACGAATATAAGTGATGAAGTTATACCTGCACCATCCTGGGCATCTCTAGCCACAACAACACCGTCCTTAGATTTCTTGGACTTCAACTTCACTCTCTTTGTCAGCATCAACTTAGATGCAAGGCCACACTCAACATTCGTCGTCTTCTTGGGCTCTTCATCATCTGAAATGGGATATACAATCATCAACGAGATAATATTCAAGGGCACATGGGAAGTGGATAAGGATTAATTTTCTCACCAGCTTCACCAACCCCACTTCCACCAGCCTCATTAGCCTTTTGGCGTCTCCTCTTGGCCAAACGCTCAGCAACTAGAATCTAATCTTCTATGTCCTGAGCCTCATGATCAACCTGAGGAGCTCCACCCTGAGAACAGAAGCTTGGGGAGCATCACCCTCATGCACATGTGTAGGAGGAATAGGGTTACCTTCAGCATCCAGGTTAACAGGATGAATGACTGCTTTGGAAGTTACAGTGACTTCATCATCAGACGAGCTTGTGCGTAATGAAAGCACAACCATCATTGCAAAGCAAACAAAAAGTACATGATTAATTCAAGTACAATGCTTAAACCAGGCATAAGAACATGTGTATTAGATAAGGGTCTCACCCTTATCACTTTGGTGAAGGACAAGGATCATTCCATCCTCCAACCATTAACTTAGATTGGCTTGCACCAACACACCTTCCAACATGGGCCGATCATATACCTCTAACTCACTTAAGCGAGCTAACAGGGTGTGCCTATCTCCAGGGGGAACATGTGGAAGATCCTTTATGTCCAGCCTCACCCTGTTATTCCACCTAACATAATGATCTAACAAGAAGGACTTGGAGACATCTATCTATACCCAGTTCGTATGCCACCCAGAGAACCCCTTTGCAGACCAAACCACGACAAACCTACAGTCATTCTTAAAACTTTTTTCAATGGACCACCATGAATCATGTTTTCGAAGACAGAAAAATTGCCAAAAATAAGAAAGTCTGTTTGGGCATTCAACCCAAAAAAAAACCAAGATAAAAGTATTTAATCTTTGATATCCCATGGGGTGCATTTATGAAAAGAAAATGTCATAATAATCAAAAATTTCAAAATAAAATGGATGCAAAGGGATTTAAACGTTTGCGTCTCGGGCATACTTCAAGTAAAATGCCGTCATACGAGGTGACGACGGAGCATGAGCCCTCTCATGGCCTTCGGGCATACGAGGAACAAACTACAATAGAAACAAAGTATGTTTAGAAACAAACTACACGAGGAACAAACTCATTCATGTTTGGAAACAAAGTTATTGTATTTGATGTTCTTAGCCCAACTAGGGTTATCTTGAACAATGACATTCTTACAAGGAGACATTGCGAATGACAAACAAAGACAAAACGAAGTAAAAAAGATTTCCTTGTGCTAAGAAAATGAACTACAACTAACCTTCGTCGGCCATTTTTTCTCACACTCCAAAACAAATAGGCTCACTTAAAAATGGAGTTTTATTTGGCCTGAATTTGATCACCGGAAAAATAAACTAAAATGGAGAGTTGTGTTTCTAGTCAATGTAAAAGTAAAAATGAATCATAACTCCTCAGTTGCACCCTTACTCATAAGCACAAGAAACTGGGATAGTGGATTACAAGTGGCAAAACCCCCATTGGGCCAGCAGAGCCACGTCACGCGCGTATCATGCACACTCTGGGAGACGCGTGTATAATTGACGTCAAGATGATTTGTATAGTCGAAGAGACAAGTCTGCTATTAAATGTGTATGTTAACCGATCTATGTATGTTACTACTCTACAATAAATAATTACGGCCCCTTAACTAAAATTCCTGGCTCCGTCTATGGTTTTGTTTGTTACTTGTTTTGTGACAAAACAATTGTTCGTCATGGTTCAGATCTTTTACTCTTAATGGATTTGACAAATGGAAAAAAGTTAATGATGGAAAAAGATGTGCATTTCTTAAACATATTGGTTGTTCACAGCATAAAGATGCAATGGCAAATAAGTTTCTTGCAGATAGAATTGGTCGTTCACATAAAAAAGGAGATTGCTGATACTTAAATCTATAATTGATGTATTCCAAAACCTTAAAGGCTATCGAGCCGAGTTGTAACTTTTTTTTCTTTAACGTTTATTGCATGACTCTCCTTTAATATATAAAGACTATATTGATTTCTGTTTTAATATACTTGTCTAGTTTTTACTTTCAGTAGTTTCAGACTTTTGGCCCGCCAACTAAAATTCTTCAAGTTCCATCTATGTGTCTTGGAAGCTTATGAAAGATAGCCTGATAATCTCTATTATTAGCATTATATCATTAGCCCATAATATAATACTAGACTAGGAGGACTTAATAGCATATGAATATTAGTGGCCCAAGCCCACTATTTACGCCAAGGTCAAGCCCATTATTAACACTTGATGAGCCCATTATCAACACTTGATAAGCCCATATGCATTCCCAGGCCGCATATGGCCTCGAAGAGCCTCTTAAACTGTGACAACTGCTTATTTTCTGGTTAGTAACCAATAGCTACTTTTGACATTTTTAAACTAATTCCATGTTGTTGAGTTAGTTTTATACTTTTCAAGTCATTTTTGTGCTAAATGTCTATTTTCTTAGGAATCCTTGTCTACGAACGCGCATAGGACCTACGATTCTAATTAAACGTCGTTTAAACGTCATGATATGCTCATGTTATCTTAAAATACTAACGTCACTCACATTTATAAACTTAAGACATTTTATAATTCTCAACTTTTAGGATCACCCAATAAACTCTATATCGCGTTTCTTCGTCTACGTTTTGACATTATACCTTTTTATTTAACACTTATACAAATTATACACAATATTCAACAAAAATAATTTGTTCAATTAACTTGAACACTTCCCCTTAGATGTCACATTTTAAGTCACATTTATACTCAATTAAACTCACATATACTTACACTTACACTATATATTTTATATATACTACTTACCTTTATATATACAACAATTATGCAAATAGAATAAAATTAAAAACCCATTAAACCTTCCCTTTTGCCGCCCCCTGAAAACTCACAAAAACAAAACTAAAACAACACTCAATCTAATTTGTCTTCCCAAAATCATCATCACATATCTTTATTCTCTCCAACACTTCACCATTTCTCACACTTCTTTTCACACACACATTTTGAAATCCTCTCCTTCTCCTCCTCTCTATGTGATCGGCCACCATAGCAACACCACCACCACCATTAAAAATCTTGCTAAGATTCAGGGAGTGTTTGGTATAAAGAAATGGGTCAAGAGAAAAGGAAATCAACAAATATCTCTTGTTTGGTAGGCTGAGAAATCAAAAGGGCGGAGAAAATAGATTTCTCATGAACTCAGTTCTTTGTATTTTGATTTCCATCCCTATTATAGTGGAAATAAGCCCCCTTTACAATTATTCGTATTTTTTATGTTCTTTCGTAAAGTTAGCAATATTTTATAGTGGGGTATAGAAAGGTAAAGTCATGTGGTAGTCACATTCCCCCAGTTCATACACAGCTTGAACCCTAGCCATCAAATACTCACTCATTTCATGCCTTTATCACTGTTTCGATCTCCAGCCAGTTGCCGTCACCTCAGGCTTACTTCCCCTTGGTTCGTGTACATGATTATGTTTCATTAACCATGGATCTCAATTACCTATGTATTAATTTTATGACATGCTCTTTCTTAAAATCGATCTTTGTTTAATAATGATGGAGCTGTTTTGAAGTTATTACACAGAACACAATGGTTACATTGAAAAAGAAGCAAACATATGGTAACCAATTTATTTGAAATTATTATTTATGGATCTTTGTTTTGGGGTTTTCAATTTATATATGTATGTAATAATATAAATATTATAGAATAAAGTTGGCCCAAGCCCGATCTGTGGGCTTAGGTCCATTAGGGTTTAATATTTCACATGTAATTGTCATTATAAATAGTGGTCACTAATAAACATAATACCTACGGGGTTTAACCTTTCAACATTGTATCATGAGCAGGTACGATCTTGAGACCTACTCGGTCATCAAGCCGACACTTCTATACCACCCCGTCAAATATCCAAAACCCTAATATCCAAATCTCTATTTCTCCTTTCATTTATGTTTTATTTTTTATTTTCTAAATTTTTTTCCTATCAGTTTAATTTTTTTCCAGCCGTCACATCTAATTATCATATCATCAGTTACATCTACCGTCCAATTACAGTTTGTTTGTTTTGTCTTTTGCATGATCTCTTTCACATACCATTATATACAATTGTTCTTTCCATGCACAAGTACCATACTTTCGAATAAACATTAGCTCCCTCGTCTCCAACCTTAATATATTTTTACTTTCCTTCCTCCTGTTCCAGTTTCCACGTTTGTGAAATAAACAAACAAATCACCAATCCATATTTTTGTTTTCAGCCGCACCTCCTTATCCTCCATAACCATAATATCACTATATCATATATCACATATCCTTTCCACATCCCTAATCTCCATTCGTTTTTGCATTCATACGGTCGAACACCATGGTTAACATAGAAAACCCTCTCACCGTCACCCTCTCTAAGTCATTGCAGGTTTCTCAAAGTCCTCACAAAGTTGGTGTGCTTCGTTCAAAGATTGTGAAGACTTTTCCGTGCTTGCTACAAGATGTCTACATCAGTTTTTAGCTTTAGGTTTATTTTTAAAGTTTGTACTCCAGTCTTAGCTTTCTCTATTTCGTCGCTCGGACTGCGGGGGGGTATTAGAGAATAAAGTTGGCCCAAGCCAGATCTGTCGGCTTAGGTCCATTAGGGTTTAATATTTCACATGTGATTGTCATTATAAATAGTGGTCACTAATAAACATAATACCTACGGGGTTTAACCTTTCAACAATAATTTGGTTGTAAAATTTGTTCAGCAATGATTGATCTTTCATACCACGGATGAACAATATTGATTTATTTGAAATTATTATTTATGGGTCTTTGTTACATAATTCAGTGGTGTTCTTTTTTCTCATCAAATAAAACATTATCAAACAAAAAAAAAATATTGAATAAATAATTTATTGTTTATTTCTCGGATCAAGTCTCTGTTATTACCAAACAGTTGAATTCATCAAAATTCTTTACTGATTTCTATTATCTGAATTTCCAATTTCTGCTTCATTTCATTTCCCTGAATTTCTCTCTACCAAATGTGCCCTTAAGATTTTGATTCTATTCGTTTAAGCCAACAAGGTACACCATTAAACCATTTCATCACCATAGCCCCCGTGGTCATTCTCATCCTTATTTGAAGTTTCTTGAAGGTAAAGCACGGGTGCAAGACGACTTGTGTCTATGTTTTACCCAAAAGCTCTTAAAATGGTATTTTGTACATTTTTTTCATTTATATTTTATTGACTTATGAATTAAATAAAATAATTACTAATACATTCCAAATGGGAGATGATATCTACACATAGGAATTTACTTCATACATATAATTTTAATGGGGCCCACATAACTTTTATTTGTAAATTTTATGTGGGTCACTAAATTTATGTGTATGAAATAAATTCTTATGTAAAGATATCACTACCCTTTCTAAATACACTACCACTTTCCTAAAACATACCCAAAATTTTCTCTTACACCAAAATGTCCAATGTGGTGTTCAGGAAGTGATTTGTGATGCGTAAGAATTGATTTTTAGGCACCAAACTATAAATGCATGACCACTTTTTGACTATCAACCCCAACCATGAAGAATCAAACTTTATTAAATATTCTGGTGCGCAAGTAATGATTTTTGGACACCAAAGTATAGTTGGCACATTTGCATTGGTCTATAAATTAATTCTAGTGCTTTAAAATGAAGAATCATCTTTATTAAAAATTCTGGTGCGTAAGGAATGGTTTTAGGGCACCAAAGTGTAGGTGGCACATTTTCATTGGTGTATAAATTAATTCCGGTGCTTTAAAATGAAGATTCAACTTGTTCAAAAGTTTTGGTGCACAAGGAATACTGCATGGGCACCAGAAATGGCAAAAAATGCTTATACTGTCCAAATACATCCCTTTATTAAAATACCCTATACGATCATTTATCCAAATCACACAAATAAATAGCTACTGATATTTGTGATGTTAAAATACATATAAGTAAGTCATGAAAATATTGTATGACTTGGGTTAGTCAATTTGGATATTTGGATAAAGAGATGATACTTCATAAAATCTTGAATTTTGGGTCATTTTAATCACTTTTAAGTTCATGCAAAAAGTGAAGTTTTTGATAAAGATACTACTGATATTATAACATTAAAATGATTTCAGGACATGTCTAAAATGAGATTTCGGTTGGTCTTGGTCGTCAATGGGAGTTTGGATGGGTAAAAGTGCATGTAAATGACCCTTAAAATACAACAGCTTCCTGATGTGATTGTTATGTCAACTTCTTGAAGGCATAGATCCTTCAAAAATTAATGTTTTGACCTGATTCTTGAGCCTAAATGTAAGTACTTTGAGTTAGCTTTTCAACCATGTTGAGTTGGTGAAAAGATCTTGTCATTTGGTCATTCAAAATGGTAAAATAAATTGAGGTGTCAAAACTGTTTGAAAAACCAAGATTTGTAGGGTCATCTTCTAAAGGGGATAAATTGGTCATACTTTACTCTTTTTCATTTAAACCAACTCTCAGAGTTAGTTTTATGTCTTATCTTGAAAACCTTATTAGTCTTATAGGTAGAAACTAAGAATTGAACTCTCCATGGTCGTTATAAAATAAAGTGTCAAAACTGCCAGTTTTTTAGATTTGATCATGTGACTTACTTGGACCACATCTCACTCATACATGCATTTGATGACTTGAAACTGATATGGAAAACTTTTATGTGTTAACCTGAGTCTCCCACTGGACTAGAACACGAAACCTTGATTTACACCCTTTGATCGTTAAAATACTTTTGTATGTTCAGAAGTGAGTACTTTTTGTATCGGGTCTAAATGGTTAAGTTATAGTCATTTAAAAAATCCAAAAAAATTGAGTGCACTCTTAAAATATAGTACGTTGATATATATATATATATATATATATATATATATATATATATATATATATATATATATATATATATATATATATATATATATATATATATATATATATATATGTTGTTACAAAAGTTGGGCGTTCCTAGTTTGGGCTCTTGCTCTCGTACCAATTCGCTTCTTAATGCTTGAAACCTGCGCACTAAGAAAGTAAACAACACCGTTAGACTTATCGTGGGATTGTCTCCCACGATTAGATATATATATATATATATATATATATATATATATATATATATATATATATATATATATATATATATATATATATATATATATATATATATATATATATATATATATGTTGTTACAAAAGTTGGGCGTTCCTAGTTTGGGCTCTTGCTCTCGTACCAATTCGCTTCTTAATGCTTGAAACCTGCGCACTAAGAAAGTAAACAACACCGTTAGACTTATCGTGGGATTGTCTCCCACGATTAGACTCCGGCGTGAGAGTAAGTAATCGGTTTTAGGGTTTTGTTGAAGAGTTAGAGATTGTGTGAATCGTACCTTTAATGAGAATATATTACTCTATATATAGGGGTGCAGAAACCGTGTAGGTTTCTTGCTCCTTACTCTTCGCACACGTGGTGCTTATCCGGGGTAAGGATATCTATTTCGTAAATAGAAGATCCTTATCCTATGACCGGGTAGTTTGGTTGGGCTTCGGACTCCGTGAGTCCAAGCCATTGGTATTATGGCCCAAGTCATTCGTCATGATAGCCCACTCGTGGTGGGTTTGGGCTTAGTAATTTTATCATTTGGGCTCGTGGCCCAACTATAGACTATACGTCATCATGTCCCCCCAGTCTAGTGTGCGCGGCTCGTAGCCGCGGATACTAGACTAGTGAGAATAGCGGTAAGCGTGGCGGGAAAAAATCAAATACTTCCCGCCTCAAAAGTTGGAACAATGTATCGAGTCCAAAAATATCATAAGAAATGCTTCGAAAAACGGGGAGAGTGTCCACGTGTTCCTCGGGAAGAGGGAAAAAGTGTTGTACCTTGTTTCATCCTAGCCACACGTTTTGTTAGTGGGATCCACGTGGCGTCCCTTTTAGGGGTTTTGATGCTTATAAAAGTCACCACCTCCTTTCACTGTGGAGCACACAGTAAAAAAAACATTTCCGCCATTTTTAAACCTTCCAAAGCTTTCTTTCTTCGATCTACTGTTCTACTAGGTAACTGCGCGTGCGCAATTTAGTACATCTTGTTTATATCTTGAAAAATGGTTTCTCAGTTGCACGAGTTTCCCTCTGAGATGGATGAGGATGACGTACGTCAGTTTTCTTCTGATTACTTCATTCCTCTCGACGTCCATCCTGAAGCACCAGATGTTGACGCGTGTATTGCCGATTTCCCCGATGGGAAGATAGGTTTATATACACACTTTTTTGATTACGCGAATTATCGCGTACCAATATCCGTATTTTTGAGCAACGTCCTCAATTTCTACCAACTTCATATCTCACAGCTGTACTGTATAGGTGCGGCGAAGATATCCAACTTTGAAATAAACTGTCGGTTACTTGCAATCAACCCGACTGTCGAGCTATTCCGTGCGTTCTACCACACAACGTGGTCGCACGGGTGGGTTTCATTTGCAAAGCGCTCAGGGCGCCTACAATGCTATACCTATAAAGTAGATTCCTTAAGGCATTGGAGAGAATATTTTTTCTGGGTGGACGATGTTGTGTTTCCATCACGCTTTGAGTTCTATACTCAAGGGTCGCTGCCGAGGGATGAGCGTCCTGTCCCTGGTTCATATAGCGTCGCGGATGCGGATACAATTGATAGTAACTGCATTCCCATTAACTCCTATCCTGAGGAGTTTTTGGTGCATATGGGACTGAGTCGCAACTATTTTGATGGTACGGACGAGGTTCCAACCTTCATTGATGGGAACAGCCAGGGTGGGTGCTCATCCTTTCTTGCCTTTGCCTCTATAATGTAAGTGTTTGTTTGTTTTGCTTGAATAACTAAGTTGTTCTTGTTATTTGTTTTTTTGTCCGTCGCAGAGATGGACCTGTTCGCTGTTGTGAAGTTGAAGGAGCCCAAGCGCGTGATAGTGGGGGTGCGCCCTCTAAGGGATGGTGAGCCGCCCATCTTAAAGGCTACTGCGGGGCACCTAACGGTGTTTGGGCCCGTTGCACGTGAAGATTCTCCACCTGCAGCTATGCTTGTTGTGCCAGTACAGAGTGTTCCTCCTACTGGGGAGCCGTCTCCTGTGGTGGATGAGGCGTATGTTGAGTCTTCTAACAGCATGGAGATCCTGGAGCCTGTTGCGGAAGCTCAGGGAGGGAAGCGTAAGGAAGCGTCTTCTGGTGGTTATGGCGCTGACACTTCCAAGAGGAGGCGCCATCTAATTGCTGATGAAGAGTCTTCTACACCAGATGATATGTCCATTTCTGGCGCGGAGAAGAATCGGTCCAGGTCCCCACCTCTTGTGTAAGTGTGTACAACTTTCCTTCCCCTTATATGTTATATCCTCGTACTGATCTTTCCTTTTCTGTTGTTTTATAGTGACCATGCTGCAAATGATGATGCGGTGTTTGCTGACCGTGCAGTATCATCGCAAGCTGCTCGCGCGGAGGAGCCTTTGAAGGCAGCAGCGCAGATGTCTGTGCATGAGTTGGTGGAGGAACTAGCCGTTGTTGTTGCTCGCCAGGCTGAGTTGGTCACTCAGCTAAAGGCGAAGGCTGTTGTGGAGGGAGGTAGCCTTGCTCAGAAGGATGAGCAGATTGCCATGCTCAAGGCGCAGTTGGCTAGGGCGCAGGCAGAGGTGTTGGCTGCCGCTGAGCACGCAAAGAAGGTTACTGATGAGAAGTTGACTGTGATGGCGGAGCTGCAGCGCGAGCGTGGGGAGACGCAGCAGTATAGGTCTAACCTCACCTGGGGGGTAAAGTACCTTGAGGAGAAGAAGAATGAGCTCTGCGGGAAGCTTGCTGACTTTGGCAAGAAAGTGGAGAGCTTTGTGGAGGCGCAGGAGGAAAAGCTGCGCAGGTTGAGCATAGAGTATGATGAGGAGTTGTATCCTCATCTTATGTCCATGATTGCGGAGCGCAGGTACTTGTTGTACATTATCATTTGATTTTTGTATATTTTTTTTCTTCCTTTCTTAATGCATTCTTTGCTGTTTGTGCAGGTGGTTGATCAGCCATGGTTTGCGCCTGGCTGCCATGGGCACGTTGGAGTCCCCAGAGGTCGTGGGTGCCTTTGGTAAGTGGTGGAGTGCGCCGTTGCTCGTGGCAAGGCGCAGGCTGTGGAAGAGCTTGCTGAGGGTCAACTACTGACTGTTCCCCTCGCTGAGGTTCCTGAATACAATGCTGATGCTTTTGAGGAGCTTGTGAAGGCGATGGAGGGGATGAGGCTCTTCGAGCTTCCACATATTGCGCGGCTGGAGCGTGACCAAGATTGTCCCATCACAGTAATAATGGCGGGATTAACTCTGGGGAGGCATATCTTGGAGAACGCAGAGGCTGAGTCTGATTTTTATTTGAAGCCTGACGAGTCTCAGTTGCAGGTTCCAGTGTTCGCGCAACCGCGTGATATTCTTAACCCCTTCGCTTTTGAGAAGGAGGTTCCTCTGAAGGAGGTTTTGGAGCGTCACGCAGAGAGGGCGGCCAAGAAGAAAGGACTCAAAGGGAAAGCCACTCTCTGCGGTGTGGGTGCTACGCATATTCCTAGGTCAGATGGGGTTGCAGTCAATGTGGCGACCGTGTCACCGAAAGATGCGTTGCTTTTGAAGAAACTCCAAGAGGCTGGGAGCTCTGCTGACCCAGAACGCCGCCTTCAACGCCGCCGTAGTTTGTAGATATGTATGTATAACTCGTAGTTATAGCGTTGTAAAAACTCGTGGTTTTTGTTTAAATAGAAGTATGGAACTTTTGCATGTATAGCGTTTTGTACTTAGATTTTCCAAGAGTTACAATGTGCATATAATATCTTGTATTGAGTCCATAACTTATGTATTAAGTCCGTAACTTAATAAATAAACGGTCCATAACTTTAACAAACATGCAAGTAGGTGTGTAGCGTGCTACATTTGTCATTTTGAGGAACCAAGGGTCTTGGTTTCTTAGTTCGTCTAAACTTGCACAGTGTGCGTTGTTGTGCATTCGTCGTGGGATGCATACTAAAGTCATAGTTATGTATGAAGTTAGTGAGTTTGCGTACGAACTTAGGAGTCAATTTTTTTGAATCCATGTGGTGGTATGCAGCGTACTGCGAATTCCACTATTTAGGAGTCAATTGTCTTGAATCCATGTTTTTTTAAACGCGCACAGTGTGCGTTGAAGTGCATCCATCGTGGGATGTACTTTGAACTTACTCCAACGTCTTGACAGTAAGGTGTTTAACAAGGATACGCGATCCAATGTTGATGGGTTTGCAACCCTCTTATTCAACGAGTATGTTAGTAGGTTTACTCATCATGTCTGCCCTCGTGTGGTCTTAATATGTGCATGCACGCCATGTAGGCAATAATATAAATAAATAGAATTGAAACATAAATGAATGATGTAAGCAATAATGTTGAAATGTGTTGTGGAGTTAGCTAGAAACCACAACATTTTATTGATACTTGCAAGTTTTTGAGAATAGTAAAAAACAATTCCTAACAAAGAAAAGAAAAAACAAACAATTATTGGGCACATACTAGAGTGCAAAGATGTCTGTTTGTGGGCCGTAGCCTTTCCTAGAGATAGCATTTTTGAGATTGCAGATATTCCAAGTGCGCGCTAGGTCGTGGCCTTCCATATCGCGCAACCTGCATGCACCATTGCCTAGCGCATCGGTGACCTCATAGGGTCCTTCCCATTTGGGTCCAAGCTTGCCTGTGTCTTCTGCATGGCTTGCATCATTGGCGCGGTATACAAAGTCTCCTGGCCTGAAGGAAGTATGTTTGACTTTTGCATCATAATACTTCTTCATTTTTGCCTTAGCCTTTGCCTCGCGTATAGCTGCGCGTTCACGTCTTTCTTCCAGTAAGTCCAAGTCTATGCGCCGCTCCTCGTCATTTGTTGTGACGTTGACCTCTGCTGTTCGTATAGTTGGCATTCCTATCTCAGCTGGTATGACGGCTTCTGTTCCGTAGACAAGGGAGAATGGTGTGTCTCCAGTACTGGTTTCGATTGTGGTGCGATGCGCCCATAAGACATGTGATAACTCTTCCACCCATTTGCCTTTGTGTCTGTCAAGGCGCGTTTTTATTCCTTCACCTAGATTGCGGTTCGCGCGCTCAACTAAACCTTTGGTTTGTGGGTGTTTTACTGAAGCAAAGTGTTGTGTGATGTTCAATTGCGCGCACCAATCTTTGAATGGGTTGTCGCAGAACTGTTTCCCATTGTCTGATATGATCTCTCCGGGTAGTCCGAAGCGACATACAATATTATCCAATACAAAGCGTTTTACCTGGTTGCCCGTGATACTCACCACTGCCTTTGCCTCAATCCACTTCGTAAAGTAGTCTATGGCTACGATGAGGAATTTTAGCCCTCCTGCTGCAACTGGAAAAGGGCCTGCGATGTCAATGCCCCATTTGTAGAATGGCCATGGTGAGGTAATGGGTGTTAGCTCTTGTTGTGGTTGGCGCGGAATTGGCCTGTGTACTTGGCAATTGCTGCATTTTTTATCATATCCCGCGTGTCGCGGTGCATAGTGGGCCAATAATATCCCGACCGTAGAGCGCGTGCTACAACAGAACGTGGTCCTGAGTGCATGCTACATGATCCAGCGTGGATTTCTCAGAGTACATAGTCTGCTTGAAGAGGTCCGACACATCGGAGCCAAGGTTGCAAGAAAGAGCGTCGATAGAGGATGTTGTCTCATAGTTCAAATCGCTGCGCTGTGCGTCGCACTCTTCGAGCGTCCTTATGATCTTGTGGTAAGATTCCTTTGCGGATGAATTCAATGATAGGTGTCATCCACGTGGGATCTTGTTCTTCTATCACTGTGGATACTTCCATCTCCAAAATTGATTTGTTTTTTAGAGTTTCTACCAATACCTGTTTTGACAAGTGCGCAAAGCTTGTAGATGCAATCTTGCTAAGCGCATCAGCTTTTTTGTTGTCCCCTCTAGGTACTTGTTTGATTGTGAACCTATCAAAGTTCTGAATCAAGGACTTGGTCTTTTCCAGGTATTGGATCATGTGTTCATCATTGGTTTCATACTCACCTAGCACATGGTTAGCTACTAGCCTGGAATCCACGTTTGCCTCCAGGTTGCGTACACCCATTTGAATTGCAATACGTAGTCCAGCGAGTGAGGCTTCGTATTCTGCCTCATTGTTTGTGGCTGTGAATTCGAAACGCAGCGCGTAGGTGAACTCCATTCCTTCTGGATTAGTAAGGATAAGGCCTGCGCCTGATCCATCCACACATGAGGATCCATCTGTGAATAGAATCCAAGGTTTCTGTAGGTCTGTTTTACTTGCTGAAGGTGGACTATCAGTATCTGGCTTTTTGACAATAAAGTCAGCTAATATCTGCCCCTTGATTGCGGTGCGCGGTCTGTATGAGATGTTATACTCGCTTAACAACACACTCCACTTTTGTAGCCGTCCTGATGCGTCAGGTTTAGAGATAACTTGTTTGATTGACTGGTCTGTGATTACAGCTATTGGGTGCGCTTGAAAGTATCTGCGCAGTCTTTTAGCTGCAAATACTAGAGCTAAGACCAGCTTTTCCATGGTGCTGTAGTTAGTCTTTGTCTTTTTCAATGCTTTGCTTACAAAGTATATGGGTGTCTGGAAGGAGTTTCTATCTGTCAATAGTACTGCGCTAACTGCTCCATGGGTTGCAGATAAGTACATGATTAGCTCTTCCCCTGGTCGCGGTACGACAAGTTTGGGGAGTGATACCAAATTGTGTTTTAGTTGTTGGAAAGCTTCTTCTGCTTCCTCAGTCCAACGAAAGTCTCCCTTTTTAGTGCACTTCGTGAGTGTTTTAAAGAGGGGGAGTGATTTGTCTGCTGATTTAGATAAGAAACGGTTCAGCCCCGCTAGCTTTCCGTTTAATGACTGGACTTCTTTGAGTGTGCGCGGCGAGGGAAGATCAATAACAGCTTTTGTTTTTTCCGGGCAAGGCTTGATTCCATCAGGTTCTATTAAGTATCCGAGGAACATGCCTTCTGTCGCGCCAAAGGTGCACTTCTTGGGATTTAACTTCATGTTTATTTGTCCCAATGTTTTGAACGTTTCCTCGATGTCGCGCACCAATTCATCCTCTGTGTGTCGTCAACGTAAACCTCCAAGTTTCGACCTACTTGTTTCTCGAAAGCCATGTCCACCAATAGCTGGTATGTTGCGCCTGCGTTTTTTAGGCCAAAAGGCATTTTCGTGTAGTAATAGACCCCTTGACTGGTGTGGAAAGCTGTTTTTTCTTCATCCTCGACTGCCATCTGGATTTGATGGTACCCTTTGTATGCGTCTAGGAAACACTTAAAAGGATATCCGCACAGGGATTCTACCTTCCAGTCTATCTCTGGCAGTGGATAGCAGTCCTGTGGGCATGCTTTGTTAAGGTCTGTGAAGTCTACGCACATTCTCCAACTGCCATCACTCTTCTTTACCATCACTGGATTAGAAAGCCAGTCATGATAGTATACTTCGTGCATGATGCCTGCGTCTACGAGTTTGTGTACTTCTTCCAGAATAGCTTTTGCATGATCTGGGGCCTGGCCGCGCTTCTTCTGTCGTATTGGGAGATATCCTTGTCGGATTTGTAGTTTGTGCTCCGTGATAGAGCGTGGCACTCCAGTCATGTGCTTTGGTTCCCATGCAAAGATATCTAGGTTCTTTTGCAAGAGTGCGCACACAACTGCTTTACCTTTGTCAAATAAAGATCCTCCAATCGAGATTTGTTGATCTAGGTAATCGAGGTGAATAGCGACCTTTAAGTTTGGTGTTTTTTCTGTGCGCTGTTCTGGAGTACTCTCCACCTCAGTGGTTAATGCGTTGCATTCTTTTGGTGGTACCGTGGTTTTGTAGAGGGTAACAACTCCTCCTTCCACTGGAAATTTGAACATCCCATGTGCTGTGGATGGTACAGCGCGCATGGATGATATTCCAGGTCTCCCAATGATGCCATTGTATGGTGAGGGAGACTTGATTACCATGAAATTTATCCATGTTGCTGTTGAGTGTTGTTCATCGCCCACAACTACTAGCAAGCGCAATTGCCCCATAGGCCAAATCTTTTCTCCTGTGAATCCAGTCAGCGACGTTGTAGATGGTATCGATTGACTTTGGATCTCAGGTTGTAGCCTTTTGAAGCAATGCTCATATAGAATACCTGCGGATGCCCCTCCATCGATATACATGCGGCGAATCTCGTGTCCCCCCGTATGTATCTCAATAGTTAGTGGCTCCACTACTGCGTTGTCCGCAGCTAAAGTGGGGAAGGATATAACCTTTTCTGAAGAGAACTTTTGACTGACTTTTTGTTTTGTTTTGCGTTGCCATGACTGTATCATGTAGATGATGTCCGCTTTGTCTTTGGAAGGTTCTTTTTTGCCCCCATTCCTTTGTTTGTCCTTCCCTTCTTTAATGTTTTTTACAAGGTGATCCATTCTGCCTTCCCTTACTAATTTTTCAATTAGTTGTCGTAGTTGGACGCACTCGTTAGTTGTATGGCCTTTTTGGCCATGATATTCGCAGTATCCATTCCCTATGCGCTTGTCCTCTGCGGTACGCATTGGCGGAGGCTTTGGGAAGTTTGCTCCTTTTGTAACAAATATTTCCCTCAGAGTTTTTGTGAGAGGGGTATATTTGTCATTATCTCGTCCACTACGATAATTTTTGCTGCGGTTGCTGTTCTGATCATTGGATTGTCTCCTAGGCTGTTCTTGTTGCCTATAATTTGAGTAGCCTTTTTTTGCTGTCCACAGCGGCTGCTTCTCCCTGTATGAAGGATCTTGTGCGCTTCATTAGCTCATCAAAGGTTTGGGGAACCTTGTCGTTTAGCTTCCGAATGAGTTCTGGGTTGTTAATCCCATTCATGAACCTTGAAAGTTTTAGGATTTCAGGACATGCTTTGACATGTATGCACTCATCTTTAAAGCATTCCATATAAGTACTAGTTGATTCGCCTTGGCGCTGTTTTACTGTGGCTAGTTCAACCGGGTTTTTAGCGCACTTCTTTCTTTGGGTGAAGTTTAAATGGAATGCTTTCCGTAATTCTTCAAACCCGCCAATGCTCCGTCGTGGGAGCTTGCTAAACCACGTGCGCGCATTCCCTACTAATGTGGAGTTAAACATATGGCACCACACAGGTTGTGGCCAATTTTTGATAGTAGCAGCTGATTCGAAAATTTTTAGGTGGTCATCCGGATCACCTGTCCCATCATATGTTTTGACATTAGTGGGCATGCGCCTCCTTTTGCGATCAGAATAATCGCTGATGCATCGTGTAAATGCATCAACTTTCTGGCGACGCCATGGAAGGGACATGTCTTTGTCTTCTTCTTCACGACGTCTTCCTCTTGACTTCCAATGTCCTGTTTCCTTATCCTCGTTGTCCGAGGAGTCGTTGGAGGAGGAGTAGTCTCTTTTGCGGTGCTTGCGCCGGCTTCCTTCAGAGGAAGAACTTGAGGGGCTTTCACTTTGGGATATTCTCCTCCCTAATCTGTCCTGAATTCTTTTGCTCCCAGACCTGGAGGAACCTTCGCTTGGTGAACGTTGAGGTCTGATGAGGCGAAAAATGATCCGTTTTTAGGGGGTCATTTAAGCCCGAATCCGACTTTATTTGATCAAATATTGCCCTAAATCGTTCCTTTTGTGATTTTAGGTACTTTGGGAGTGAAATCTGGAAAAGGAAGCAATTCGGACGTTTTTGGAGCATAAAAGTGAAGAAAACGCCAAAGTCTTAATTTTCCAAGCTGGGAACAGTAGGTGACGGCGTCAAGAGAAAATCCTTGACGGCGTCAAGAGCAAATTTCATGAATTCCCATGACGGTCCAGTAGAGTTTTGACGGCGTCACGTGAGAAGGGCATCAAGAGTAATTGAGTCATGACGGCCTGGAAGTGTATAACTCTTGACGGCGTCAGAAGTAGATCTAGGCAGTCCGAGGAATGTTTTGACGGCGAGGTGACGGCGTCACAAGATTACTCTTGACGCCGTCAGACCTGTTTTTCTATATATAGTTTTCTAATTTTTCACATTTAAAGAGAGAAGTTTTGGGAGAAACCCTAAAGACGATTTTGGTGCTACTTTTACAGGTTTTTCAAGGGTTCCAAACCCTTGATACCTTGCATTGTAATTGAGATAAGTGTTCTTCTAATTCAATCAATATGTCTATGTGTTGGTTGTCTAGATCTTGTTCTTGTCTCAATTTCATTATGCTAGGCTAGATCTCTTTTGTGTTTGCTTAGATCTAATGAAACCTAGATATTGATTATGTGTTGATTACTTGTTTATTCTTGTTTTGGATGAATGATTTATATGTTAGGCTTAAGAAAACTGGCAGATCTCCAAATGGTAACGTGCTTGAACGTCTTAAGAAACATGAACCGAGGCGTACTAGGTCTTTATTGGTTGTATTTAATGCATGAGCCACTGTTTACAATCCCTATAGTTGTGCTGGGCATGGTGTAGGAGGAGATAAGAGCTCATAGAATTGGGGAGTTATGTATGCCACCCCATGAATGTATTAAGGAATACAATCCGTCATCCATGCAATTATAACAATTAATTAACGTGTAAAAGATATATAGGGAGTAGTGAAATCTAAGTAAACACATTTTCTCCAATTACTGCTCACAACTTTAGTATAATTTAGCTTATTTACATTTTTTGTATTTTATTTTGATTGCATCTTAGTTTTGGGTTAGTTGAATAGCAACTAATTCTGCCCACTCTTCCAAAACCCCGAGATTTTAATTGCTTTCTAAAAAAATATAAAAACACAAAAATAATCATCCCTCACCTTTAGAACTAGTATTTAGGCTTTCTAATCCTAGCGACACTATTCCTAAGCTGAACGATCAATCCCCCGGTACTTGTCACTATACTATACTACAACGATCAGGTACACTGCCTGGTGGGGGTTGTAAGCTTCTCGAGATCCCTCGAGAGGTAAAGCCTGTTGCGATTCTCACGCATCAAGTTTTTGGTGCCGCTGCCGGGGAATAGTTATTGTCTAGGTTAGGATTTCTTTTTATTAGGTCTACTTGCTAGATTCCTATCTAGTAAGATTTTATTTTTTATTTTTAGGTTTTCTTTAGTCTATCTTATTTCTTTGTGCTTTTGTTCGTAACTCTTTACCATCCGACATCATGGAAGGTGGTAACATCTTTGAACCCGTCATCCCACCGCAACAAAACCCACCATTAGAACCCCTTAGGCCCCGAACCTTAGGAGAGTACTCCCGACCTAACCACCAAGGCTACCGAAACACCATTGAGCTCACCGGAGCCAATGTGACCCCCTTGCGATCCGACACCATCCGGTTGGTGCAAAGCGGATGTGCATTCCATGGACTTCGTTCCGAAGATCCAAACCAACATCTTAAGGACTTTCTCAAAATCGTAGACTCCATAGACCTAGATGTTGAAACTGGAGAGACTACCTGTTTACGCCTATTCCAATTCTCTCTACTGGATCAAGCTAGTCAATGGCTTGAGCGTTTACCCGCGGGATCCATCACCACATGGGACAATCTCGCCAATCGCTTCCTTACCCAATTCTTTCCGCCGGAAAAGACTGCAATGCTTAGAAGGGACATTTTGATGTTTGAGCAACAGCGGGGTGAAACTTTCTACGAGGCTTGGGCCCGTTTTAAGGATCTCCTCCACAAGATCCCTCATCATGGCATAAACCTTTGGTTATTAGTCCAGATTTTCTACGACCATGTTGACTATCACACTAAGCGCACCATCGACAGGGCCGCGGGAGGTAAATTGCGTGATAAGAACGCCGAGGAGTCTTGGGCAATTATCGAAGAGCTCGCTGTTGATAATCATGAGATGTGGGAATTTAAACATACGATAGAAGCGGCCATCAATGCAGTCTCGACATCTGGAGGAACCACCGAAATCCCCGATGAACTCCTATGTAAACTTGAGGCAAAAGTTGACTATTTTGAGGAAAGGCAAAGGAGACCTTTAAGTCCTAGACAAGCCACTGTCAATTCTGTCTCAAAACCAACTTCGGCACCATTATCTGAGTCACCTTCTAGAGAACATGTCGAGACTTTTCAAAGGTGCACCCCACCTTGTTCCCCTCCCAAGGAACTTAGCTCGGAGTTTGAGGCTAGGATGAGAGAGTATATGGCAACTCACTCAGATAGGCTTGCTAGGTTCGAAGAAGCAGTTTATAAGCAAAAAGAGGAGATGCAGGAGAAAATATATGAGATGTTGAGTCTATTGGAGGAGTATGCCAACCAGAGAACCCCCGAACGAATACTACTAAGGAAAGAAAGCGTCACTCCCACCACCCAGTTTGTTAACTCCATCACCATTGTCCATAATGATAACGAGAAGGTAGAAACTCCTGCTAAACAGACCTTAGAAAAACCACCAGAATCCCAACCTTTGAGTTACTACCTGAAACATGATATAAACAAAAACACCATAACAAATTGGATTAAGGGTGATGGGCGTAACCAATCCTCCGGACAGATTCCTGAGAAAGAGGAAGAAGAGGAAGATGAGTATGATACACTTCCTGGAGGATCAGTATTCGAGAGGTTACTGGTACAGAAAGTGGCTACTAAGCAGGTAGCATGTGGGAACTTTGAAATACCAACGAGCATCGGGGACTTGAAACATCTTAGTGCTTTCGCCGACCAAGGATCGGAAGTAAATCTTATGCCCCTAACTATTTACATCCAACTAACGTCAAAAATGCCAGCACCTACTCGTGTTAGGTTATCCCTTGTTGGACACTCGTACGTATACCCCCTAGGAATCGCAGAAGATGTATTAGTTAATGTTGCAGGATTCATGTACCCCGTTGATTTTATGATCATCGATGATAAAGGGGATGGATGCATGCCAATAATCCTTGGGGCACCATTCCTCACCACCGCTAGGGCTGTCATTAAGTATGAAGGTAGGAAGATTGAGCTTAAATCTGGAAAAAGAAAGATTAGCTTCCCCATGACCCCGCAAAGTGGGCATGAGAATTTGAGTTGGAGAATGATCAAAAACAACATTGGCACGACACCCATTCGTGTTCAGAATAAGATTCTTGCATGGGAGGCAAGAATCAAAAGCTATAAGAAAGCTAAGGATGAAAGGGGAAGAAGCAGTAAGGTTCAGGTTGAACTCGAACATACTCGACACGGAAAAAATCATACACCATTTGAGGAAGGGAACTTGGTGCTCTTGAGACACTTGGAAACAACAATACCACCCGATAAGCCAAGTCCTTGGTGGTATGGGCCATTCACAATCGAAGGATTGAGCCAAGATGGGGTAGCTAAATTGAGAAGCAAATTAGGTGGAATAGTGATTGCGAGTATCGATAGGTTGAGGCACTACCACCATAATAGTAATGATCGCAACTACATGGGGTATATCATTTCAAATGATGAAATCACGTAGTAACCCATGACCTTGAGTCTAAGAACAAGACTCGTAAATAAAGAAAAGCGCTTCTTGGGAGGCAACCCATGTTTTGTGTGATTTTATTTGTTTGTTTGTTATTTGCTTCCGTATGCATGCTTTATTTTTATTGTTGGTTGATCATGTTTCTCAATTAAAATGTGGAAATACTTTACTTTGTTGTTTAGCCTAGTCTTAACTCCACCTAGAAGTATTTTTGCAAAAGATAAGTGTAAGGGGAAACCCCAAATATGTTTTTAAGAAACAAACCGATCATGATTCTCCACAATAATAAATGAGCATGTATATTCGTATTTGTTAGAGTCAAATGCTTGTATTGAGTCATAATGAAGTTTTGCAGGATTTTCCAGGAAGTAATACCAAGTTTTTCCAGAAATTTTCCGGAAACTTAACATAAGAATTTCTGCAGGTCCATTCTGACGGCGTCAGAGGTTTACTCTTGACGGCGTCAGGAGTTAAAATCAGGAAATTTTACCGGTTTTATTTTTCTAACAGAGTCTTATGGTTTTTGTGAATTATTAAGTTTTATAATCTCCAGGAGATCTGCAAACTTCATTCCACAAGCATTATATCTTATCTTGTTTTCTAGGATTTAGTAACTTATATAGGATGCCGCCGATTTTACGCGAGGTTGTCTTGTCTATTTTGTCAGGTTTTACAGGTTATGTATGACAAGAAGATGATTTATATTCTGGAAGGGAAGCTTTGATTGTTCATTTTCTTGGAGGAAGATTTAACCTGGCCATCCTATTATCTATACCGAGCGAATCAGGGGAGTATTTGATTTCGTTCTCTTTACTTTTTCACTTTTACATTCTTTACTTGAACATTGGGGACAATGTTCATCTTAAGTGTAAGGGGAGGGTAAAAAGATGATACCTTACATATGCACTTTCGCTTGAGTTTGTTTTGTTTAATAGTAGATGTGTAATAAAACTATGAGAAATACTTGTTAGTGTAATTTTAGCGCCAAATTTAAAATTTTTTACAACATTTAGGAGTGAAACTTTAGCCATAGCAAGCGTCTCATGGATAGGAGATTGTATGACTAGCACATAACCGTATATTCAGAAAAATTTTCCACCCAAATATGTGATGTTCGCCTTTAGATTTGATAGGAAAAGCATTCATTATTAGTGCTTATGAGTGTACCGGTAGCATTTAGATTCTAGAACTTGCGTTAGTGATGCATCCCGAGACCGCTAGTGAGACTACATTCGTGTAGTAGGATTTACTACATGATAAGAGGCATTAGGATTACCCTTGTGTTAAACCCGTATCATAATTACTTGACCATTTAAGTCATATTACTTGGCTAGTTAAGTCAACTAATTTTTCCCACACCCTTAGCGTTGTACTCATTTTTAGTACACGAAACCCCTAGTACACCCCTCCGAGCCTATCTTTTCGTTTCTAACTTTAAGCATCTTACTTAAAGGAAGAATTTGTTACACCCCACTTAAATGTACAACCAAATCGCCTTAGCCTTCCGTGTATGCGCTCATTTTTAGTGCATTATTGTTATTTGTTAAACCCTAAGTTAACTTTCTAATTGATTACATGGTTGCTAAGTTGAGTCATATCCTTGTACATATTGTTTTGGGATGATTGGGACTCATGGGTAAGTACTTATTTTATGGAGTAATGGGGAAGAACATCATTTATTACCCCCATATGTACGTTAATCTTAAAAGTGCTCCAAGTGTTTTGATTTTCTTAATTCGAGTCATTAGATTAGTTTATTGTAAAGTATGTAAAGATTCAAGTGTAAGGGGAATGCTCATCCCCTATGATGTATTATTTTGGATGGTAGGGTAAGAGTGTATGCAAAAAAAAAAAAAAAAAAAAAAAAAAAAAAAAAAAAAAAAAAAAAATCGAAAAAATCAAGAAAAAGAAAAAAAATAGAAAAAGGAAAAAGAGAAAAAACATACGGACTACCATCCCGTTTCATTCTATGTTTATTTTATGTTTTTGTTATTTTTCATTTATTAGCTTAAGTCGAGTCTAGTCTTGGCTTAGCAACGCCATCTTGTACATGTAATTGACTAAGATTGTTAACTCGCCACCAGTAAAACTTCCTTTATCCAACAAAACCGTGTATTTCATATCCCTACACCTAACGTTACAACCCTTTAAAAGACCTCTTTGATAGTTTATCCTAGGTGCTTACGCCATGTGGTGGAGGTTTGATCCTTTCCCAAGCCTATGGTAATCTATTTTGCTATGACAGGTAGTGAGAGATATCTTCCGTTTCCATATTGTAATTTACACTTTATTACACCCGAGAGATATGAGTATCTAAACACTATTTGTGAGGTGCTTGTGTATGACCTCCGTGCTTGTCTATTGGTCTTTAGTGGAACGATTATTTGTTGTAATTACTTTTATATTAGTGTTAAATGACCCCTAACTTGTATTTTGACTAGAATAAAAGCGCATTTGCTTGAGGACAAGCAAATCTCAAGTGTAAGGGTATATGATGAGGCGAAAAATGATCCATTTTTAGGGGGTCATTTAAGCCCGAATCCGACTTTATTTGATCAAATATTGCCCTAAATCGTTCCTTTTGTGATTTTAGGTACTTTGGGAGTGAAATCTGGAAAAGGAAGCAATTCGGACGTTTTTGGAGCATAAAAGTGAAGAAAACGCCAAAGTCTTAATTTTCCAAGCTGGGAACAGTAGGTGACGGCTTCAAGAGAAAATCCTTGACGGCGTCAAGAGCAAATTTCATGAATTCCCATGACGGTCCAGTAGAGTTTTGACGGCGTCACGTGAGAAGGGCGTCAAGAGTAATTGAGTCATGACGGCCTGGAAGTGTATAACTCTTGACGGCGTCAGAAGTAGATCTAGGCAGTCCGAGGAATGTTTTGGCGGCGAGGTGACGGCGTCACAAGATTACTCTTGACGCCATCAGACCTGTTTTTCTATATATAGTTTTCTAATTTTTCACATTTAAAGAGAGAAGTTTTGGGAGAAACCCTAAAGACGATTTTGGTGCTACTTTTATAGGTTTTTCAAGGGTTCCAAACCCTTGATACCTTGCATTGTAATTGAGATAAGTGTTCTTCTAATTCAATCAATATGTCTATGTGTTGGTTGTCTATATCTTGTTCTTGTCTCAATTTCATTATGCTAGGCTAGATCTCTTTTGTGTTTGCTTAGATCTAATGAAACCTAGATATTGATTATATGTTGATTACTTGTTTATTCTTGTTGTGGATGAATGATTTATATGTTAGGCTTAAGAAAACTGGCAGATCTCCAAATGGTAACATGCTTGAACGTCTTAAGAAACATGAACCGAGGCGTACTAGGTCTTTATTGGTTGTATTTAATGCATGAGCCACTGTTTACAATCCCTATAGTTGTGTTGGGCATGGTGTAGGAGGAGATAAGAGCTCATAGAATTGGGGAGTTATGTATGCCACCCCATGAATGGTATTAAGGAATACAATCCGTCATTCATGCAATTATAACAAGTAATTAACGTGTAAAAGATATCTAGGGAGTAGTGAAATCTAAGTAAACACATTTTCTCCAATTACTGCTCACAACTTTAGTATAATTTAGCTTATTTACATTTTTTGTATTTTATTTTGATTGCATCTTAGTTTTGGGTTAGTTGAATAGCAACTAAATCCGCCCACTCTTCCAAAACCCCGAGATTTTAATTGCTTTCTAAAAAAATATAAAAACACAAAAATAATCATCCCTCACCTTTAGAACTAGTATTTAGGCTTTCTAATCCTAGCGACACTATTCCTAAGCTGAACGATCAATCCCCCGGTACTTGTCACTATACTATACTACAACGATCAGGTACACTGCCTGGTGGGGGTTGTAAGCTTCTCGAGATCCCTCGAGAGGTAAAGCCTGTTGCGATTCCCACGCATCAAGGTCCTAATCTGTCTTGTATCCCTCTATTACCAAGTCTGGAATGAACGTTAGTGCGCCTCTCGCCGTCTTCATATTCCTCTGAATATTGTGAGTCAGATGTCGTACCCAGCCTATCATAGATAGTGGTACGTTTTTCGTTATTTTCGCGTCTTCCTCGTGGGTGGCGCGGTGATGATGCTTCGCGTTCAGGACCAAAGTTGAGCCGGGCTTGTAGGCTCGTACTCGACCTTCTCCTTGCTTCATCTTGCATGAGTGCAGTTAGGGTTTCATAATTTTGGGATACAAAATTACCCAACGTTAGATCAGGCGCATCCTCGTTCGCTGCAATAATGTCTGCCTCAGTATTGGGTACCCTATCTCTGTTAGGTGCGCTCGGCAGCACAGTGTTGTCCACTGAAGGTGCCGTTTGGTGAGGAGTATTGAAGAGAGTGCGCTGGAGTTCTTCAACGCTTGGGGCTACAGTGGTGATGTGGGTAGTCCTTACAGGCAATTCCACCGCTGGAAGAGGTTGGGTTGGTCCTGTTTCTTGGTGACCAGGCGCCCTGGTTGTCCCAGAGGCCTGCCTAGGGGTCGAATCTTGTTGATTCTTCCTCTGGGGGTCACGTGTTTTTTCCAACTGCGGAGTCCGCTGGCTTAAATTTTTATTATTCATCATTCTAGTTCCTTAGTTCTTAGTGTTGGTCCCACGGATGGCACCACTTGTTGATACAAAAGTTGGGCGTTCCTAGTTTGGGCTCTTGCTCTCGTACCAATTCGCTTCTTAATGCTTGAAACCTGCGCACTAAGAAAGTAAACAACACCGTTAGACTTATCGTGGGATTGTCTCCCACGATTAGACTTCCGGCGTGAGAGTAAGTAATCAGTTTTAGGGTTTTGTTGAAGAGTTAGAGATTGTGTGAATCGTACCTTTAATGAGAATATATTATTCTATATATAGGGGCGCAGAAACCGTGTAGGTTTTTTGCTCCTTACTCTTCGCACACGTGGTGCTTATCCGGGGTAAGGATATATATTCCGTAAATAGAAGATCCTTATCCTATGACCGGGTAGTTTGGTTGGGCTTCGGACTCCGTGAGTCCAAGCCATTGGTATTATGGCCCAAGTTATTCGTCATGATAGCCCACTCGTGGTGGGTTTGGGCTTAGTAATGTTTATCATTTGGGCTCGTGGCCCAACTATAGACTATATATATATATATATATATTAGGGCTTAATCAGTAGCTCCTTAAAACTTGGTGAAACGGTCGTTCGAAGTGACGTTAAAAACGGGCAATTTATGACTTTATGTGCAAAATGTGTTAAGTGTTAATATGAACTAGTCTAGTTCTGTAATCTAATAAATAAACGTCTAAGTGTCTGAGCATATTGTTAAGAATCTAATTAAGTGTTATTTGCTTATCTTAGCTCGTTGGTAGAGGCACGTGATTCTCGGGTTCCTAGGTTATCCGTTAGTCGAGCCGTTCTTGTGTTCGTATTTCTTGCCTTTTAAGGCTAGTTCTCACTAACCCTTTTTACTGTTTTTACGATTTTGGGGTGGAAAACATGACTCATGTTTTTATTTGAATCTATTTGATTTGTGAACCTTTGAATCTATTTGAATTGTGAATTTTTTGAATCTATTTGAATTGTGAACCTTTTGAAGCTATTTGAATCTATGAAACTCTTGAGTCATTTGAAACTTATAAACTTACTTTGAAACTTGATTTGTATTGATGCTTGAGGACAGTACTTCACTACTTACTATTCCCATGATTCTGGATGACACATTAGTACTTATGAATGCTATTAGGATCAAGCCACTCCTCACTCCACGATTCAGGGTTCATAGTACTAGAAACTTATGCCTAGTGTTAGAAGCAACACTAGAAGACGAAACTGATAATTTGGAAACTGAAACGGCTGAATGCATTTAAGTAGTGACCTCGCATAAACACTATAGCATACATTACTATACTATATTACTCACATATACACTTTTGACAAACAAATCTTGAATCTATTTTGAGAATCATTTTGATACTATTTTGAAACTATTTTAAGAACTATTCTAAAACTATTCTGAGAACTATTTTGAGAACTATTTTGAGAATTATTTTGAGAACTATTCTGAAACTATTCTGATAACTATTTTGAGAACTATTCTGAGAACTATTTTGAGAAACATTTTGGTATTGTGTTGGTACTATTTTTGGCAACTATTTTGGAACTATTTATGGTGTACAAATTTATGTGAAACTCACAAACTATCTCATAGTTGACCATTTTTGTCATGCTTTTCAGGTGAAAGTGAAAATCTAGTTGATGCATTACATGGATTTTACATATGTGCCATATGTTGAACTTGAAAGAACATTTATTTTTAGTGATCATTTGTTAAAACAATTATGATGTATCTTTTGAAACTTGTATTTCGAACAAAGTTGTAATTGTTGGAACTATTTTATATTATCATGTTTGGTGTTATTCTATAATCTTTTGTGATGTTTATTGATTCGTCTCACCTTGCGTTTTCGCCTTCGGTGGGGTGTGACACAAATAGCGTCCCCATACGCATAAGACAACTGTCGCATAACGATTAGGATATGGTATCTGACATGTGAAAGTGAGAGACACACGACCAAGAATATAGGATGAACACGATCAGGTGAACCAAGGAAAGAATGCCACGTATAATTCGTGTCTACCCATCAGATGATCAACACATGGCCTGTCCACAACCATTGATCAACGGCATGAGGGTTATCCCAGAACCCTAGATACACACACTTGGTTTGTTTGAATGTTATCCATCACTTGATTCTTAATCATATATTGGCGTCCTTTCCGTTTTACACAAAAAGCTGAACTACATAACCATCCCAATCCAATCATCATCATGTTTTACTGCATCATACGTAAACACACCCGATTTAGATCTCAAACTCAACATTCTTATAAATTAAACTATATGCAACATTTTATAAAGGTTTCCACACATTAAATTATATATATATATATATATATATATATATATATATATATATATATATATATATATATATATATATATATATTAGATGTTTTGCTGAATAAAAGATTTTTTTTTTTTTTTTTTTTTTACATGATAGATAAAGTTAGAACATCTACAGTGATAAAGATTTCAATAAGTTCATATCATTTATTTATAAAGCTTTTAATTTAATACACATTTTTCCGCTATGCATAAACTTTTTTCAAGTGCATAAAATGTTCTCCAATATCCGTAATACTTAGCATTAAAATTATGAATATGTCAATCATCTTACACCTCTTATGGTTAAAACGAAAGATAACGCTTTTTATGTGTTTAAGATCCTTTGATAAACTTGTCATTGTAGATAGAGCTGGCAAATCGTGTCTTAACAGGTCTTAACAGGTTCGGAGCGTGCGAATAACATAAGTTTCAAACATGAAAACGACTCGTTTAACACTTGGTTTCGGTGGTTTGAGTATGACAGTTATACGTTTTATGTATCAAAAAAGTTAAATATTAAACCCTAGAATACTAAAAAAAATTATTTTAAAAAATAAAAAAATTGCATAGTATATTTTTTCCCCAGCTCTAATTGTAGATGTCGTTACATTCACATAGTAGTAAGAGTAATTTACGAGTTGAATTAATTTGTAACTCTTGATTAAACATGCATAGTAAAATAATGCTATTATTAACACACTTGCCAAAATTCACGAAACACAAAAGGAAAGTAGTAATGACATATAAGAAGCAAAAAAAGAAACAAAGTACAAGCAAGCCCAAAACGTACAAGCAACTAAAGCACAAGATAACGTCAGTTCCACGTCGGAGTCACTCACCGTAAATCGTCGCCAGAATGAATCCGACCGACGCATCAACCACTTGTACGTTGTACCTTCTCTCTCTTTCTTTTATATTCTTCCCCTTGTTATTATACTTTTATTCACCGTTAACAAAAATAACAAACCCTAACAAACAAACATGAACAACAACAATAACATAGCAACACCATCACGTCCGATACCATTCCGTGAAGACTGCTGGACGGAAGATGCCACGTCGACACTTGTTGATGTTTGGGGACGGCGTTACGTTGAGCTCAACCGTGGTAATCTCCGTCAGAAGGACTGGCAGGACGTTGCTGATGCGGTGAATGCGTTGCACGGCTTGACTAAGAAAACTGTGCGGAGTGATGTTCAGTGTAAGAATAGGATTGATACGCTTAAGAAGAAGTATAAGCTTGAGAAAGCTAGGGTTTCTGAGGGTAATGGTGACGTTGTTAGCAATTGGCCTTTTTTTTCTAGGTTAGATGTCTTGATTGGCCCTGCTGTGGCCAAGAAATCGGTTTTGCAGCAGGTGGGGAAAAGCGCGCCGTTGGCGGTGCAGTATCCGGTTTTGCCGCAGAAACGTGCGGCTGCGGCTGCCGCGGACGAGTCGTATTTTCGGAGGAATTATTCGGCGGTTGCTGCAGCGGCTGCGGCAGCCGAGGAAGAAGGTGAGGAGGAGGAGGAGGAGGAAGAGGAGTTGGGGACGAGTGAGGGCGAGGATGTGGACGGGGAGAATGTTGAGGGTGTTGCGGTTGGGGTTAGTAAGGGAGGGAAGGAAGGAGGGGATTTGGATTCTATGAAGCGGTTGGCGAATGCGATTGAGCGGTTTGGAGAGATTTACGAGAGGGTGGAAGGTGAGAAACAGAAGCAGATGATTGAATTGGAGAAACAAAGGATGCAGTTCACCAAGGATTTGGAGGTGCAAAGGATGCAGTTGTTTATGGATACTCAAGTTCAGTTGGAGAAGATTAAGCAAGCCAAAAGGACGGTTTCTGATGATGATAATGATGTTTACAGTTGATCGAGAGATTATTGTTTGATGATTACCTATATATGCTTTGATGAAACGAGAAGGTATATATACATATATAATATCAGAATGATTTTAAAGGAAGAGGATGGTTTTTAGCTGTAAGAGTAATTATTTGTTAGATAAGAAGAGCATCCATGTTGTAGTTACTTTTATTTAATGTGTTTGCCTTGGATAAACAATATGGTGGTGGTAGACATTCTTCATCTTTCTTGACGATATTTGGTCTATTAATTTTTTTGGTTTTCTTATTAAATTGTGTTACTCGATTACTCTATTACTGATATGTGCTTCTAGTCTCGTTTGGGGATGTGTTAATACATGAGATTAACTGAATAGACCTTTATGTGTGTGTGTGTTGCTAGCAATCATTAGATGAAAGTAGAACATGGGAGGTTACATTACTCATTATTCGAGTCATGAGTGGCAGGCAGGGTTGATTGGTACATCCCAGAGCCTTATATTGGATTTGATAGATAGACAATATGGTGTAGACTCCGATGATCTTTCTTATAAAAGTAGTCTTTGACTTTTTTTTTTTTTTTTTTTTTTTTAAGTTGCAGCTTTTGATTACTTATACTGATATGTGATTCTTATGCTTTGAGTACTGTTTTTACTGTTTAGAGTTTAGACTATTCTACTTGAGATGGAATAAATAGACATACATATACATGTGTTAACATTACTAACATGTAGATGAAAGGTGAACCTGTGAGATTACACTGATGATCATGGGTTTGAGGTCATAAGTGTGGTAGGGCTACATTGGAGCGATGCAATTGCAAACCTTTATATCACACATTTAATTTGGCATTATAAATCCTCATATTTATTTATTTATTTATTTATTTATTCATTTATTATTATTATTGTTTTTTTCTTTTCTTTTAAATCATTGATTGGTAGATACATGGGTGGGTTCCTGTATCTGACCATATGAGGTTTGGGTTATGCGTTTACTTGTTAAAAGTATATTCCTTTCCCCAAGGTTTATCTTATTTTGCTTTGGTTCTTCAGAGTAAGATGTTCAGGTATTCAGAAGTACGGACAAACCTTATATGCTATGTGTGATGTTAAAGCAATTGATGAGTTTCTTCTTTGCTTTAAAGATGGGAAGACTTCCTGTGATTATATCCTGCATTTGTGTGGTGCTTGCTGGGATTTCTGGATGTCATTTGGTAGCATAGCCTTGCTTGACATACTATGATTTAGATGACGTGTAAGAGTCAAACTTACGATCATACATGTAAATGTAGCATTACCTTAAGTTTGATGTTTGCCTAACTTTATATTATGGATAGAATTGGACAGGGCTTTGTTTGGACCTGCTTCTATAGGGTAATAAAGATAGGGTTGTGCTGGATATGGATCGAGTTGTTAAACCTGACAGGGCAGTGAGTGTAGCTCAACTTTTATATGCCCTTTTGTTGTCCCTAGGGTTGATTAGTAAACTGCTTCCTGTATTCTGACTATGCCTTTTGAACCCAGGATTTCGGTTGGCAAAATATATGCCCAGAATAGCGGGCTTTAGGTTTTCCTATTGTTTTTTTGTTTTCTGGTCACAAACTGATTTTAACTTTTCCTTCAGAACTGGAAAGTGGACGAGGCTTTGAAACTCTTTAATGTCCACTCCTGTCCAAAGTATACAAGAATCAGGTTGTCATACTTTCTTATGGACTATTTTGAGCTTAATTTTATTTGTTTGTGGATGGGTCATTGCAGAATAAAGTCTTTTTAGAAACCTATAATAATAGCCTAGAATTTCATACTTGTAACGGATAATATAAGTAGGGTTGAGCATTGGGACCGGACCAAGACCGAGACCGAATTAGCCCAAAAGCCGAGACCGAGGACCGGACCGAATGTGATCGGTCCGGTCCGTCGGTCGGTCCGGTCCAACAAGGCAAAATAGTCGGTTTGTGGTCTGGACCGGACCGACCAAGACCGAGACCGAATTAGCCCAAAAGCCGAGACCGAGGACAGGACCGAATGTGGTTGGCCCAGTCCGGTCCGTTCAGGTGGTTTGCTCAGCCCTAAAGTAGACATATTTGTGTGGGTCAAACTATAGGTGTCGTTCTTGTATTAAAAAACTAAAGTTTGGTCATCCATCAATGGTTTTCTTCAACAATTGGGCATTTATGATTGTATGTGTGTAGCATGCCATTATAAAGGTAAATACATACATGACGTATCATGTTCAGTTTGTTGTTAGAAAAAATGAACAAATAGTTTATGAGAATATATTAGTTATAATTTTTGTAGCCAATTGGCTACAATTTTGTGCTATAAAAGTGGGTTCCTAATTCTTTTTTGCGAGTCCATAAGTATTTTTTGTGAAAGATTGTAACCAATTGGTTACAAAAATTGTAGTCAAGCTATCTCATAATTTATTATTGTGGAACTTTTGTTTTATTTTAAATCAAACTAGCAGGGTACCCGCGCGTTGCAGCGGCGGGTACCCTGTGACAATTAACCGGAGAAATATATCCCGATGAGGCATGGCTCACATGTTTGTATCGGTTCCAACATGTCCTCTTTGGTTCATTTTCAGATGGCTTTTATTGACTAGCCGAATCAGTGGCGACATCGGTTCCCGGTTGAACCTGTGGTCCGGTCTGGTTTTCAAAACTATATGTACCATCAACTTGTTAGGTTGTATAAACTTTTGTGTGTTTTATCAGTTTGTACAATATATATAATAACTTGTACTTTTTCATTTTAAGGGTATTTTAAAAATAACATTAATTAGTGTATTTAATTATTTTATATTTTGGATTATGTTGTAGCTTGTTTAGATTGTAAATTGTGAAAATTTTATTATACTTTTTAATAAGGTGGTGTTTTAATTGATTGTATTTAATTTGATAGCTATGCTTTTAACTGATTGTACAATATGAATAACTTATTGTATTTTTAAGTAATGAGGTGTTTTAATAGGAGTATTGATTATGTTTTAATTTACTGTTGTAATAATGAATTTTAATGCATTAAATGTATAATTGTGTTGATATTACTTGTACCTTTAGTATTAAAAGGTGTAATGTTGAATTTTAAGGTTTGCATTAATTTTTAGGTCATTAATGGCCGAAAGCAGCGTGTACATGTAGCTACAGAAATTGTAAATGTCCAATTGTATTGATTTTAATATATTAAATGTCTAATTTTGTTGATATTACTTGTACTTTTAGCATTAAAATATGTAATGCTTAATTTTAAGTATTTCTATATTTAATAGGTTAAATCCATTTCAAGATAGTTAGATCTCCATGCACAACTACCTCAACATGATAGGTCTTGTTTATTTTAACTCAATACTTAAATACATGTCTACATTGACGTTAGTGTTACGTATTTTAAACATCAGGAATCCAAACTCAATACTTAAATACTAGTTATAATATCTGTGTACGCACATGGTTTTTAAAATTTCGCTTTAATTATGTATTATTATCGATTAAGAAATGAACCACTTAACATGTTTAAAATGATTTTACTTGGTAGACTAAAAAAAAATGTATATGTCATAACCTACCTATTATTTTATAAGAATGCTTTTAGAGTAAAAACTATATTTTATTATTTAAGCAAAATCACATGATGATACTTGACTTGCATGAGATATTAGTGATATATGCTTTTAGTTTTGCAAACCCATGCTATCAATTTACGATGTGTTTGTAATTGTGATATTTCTTTTACTTATATTTTCGTTAATATATAGCATATTTAGATAGCTTTGAAGATTGATTCATTTTCTTGATTATAAATAACCAATATATCATTTTTACTAATGTACCTTTTTGTTTGGAAAATTGTATTTTCATAAGTTTTTGTTATTTACTTCTCATGTTTGATCATAAAATTACCAAATTAACACATATGCTTACACTATAGCTTCTTTATTACATAAAGAGAAACAAAAAAAGATATAATGGGTAGAACTCAAATTTAATCTTACATTTATGTATAATGTATAAGAAATTTTTTTCTCTAAATCCGAACTATATAAGGAAATTATTATTACTTGTATAAGTAAATTATAAATGCATGAAAAAAAATGACAAAGATTACATTCGCAAGTCTTTTAGGATTGTTTGAATCCTTACCGACCTTTCACTTTAATACAACTTTCTTCACAATTAGCCTAAATTATCAAGGTAAAAGACACCCATATTTTAGACCGTTGGTTGATACCCATAGTGTTATCAATAACAACAAACACCTGCTAAGTTTCATTAACTCATTCAAAGACAAATTACACTCCGAAAAAAATTCCTACCATAAAATTCCCCATATAGGCACTAAAACACATCTTTGGTACATTAAAATATATTCATGTATTATCTAAATCAGCAATTCAACTAAATTATACATTCATACCTTGAGCATGCGTAAAAAATCCTTCCACGACAATCATGTGTTGATACTTAATCCTTCTCTAAAAAACGCACACAACAAATTGCATTACACTTTAGTGTGTGCGATAAGATGATAAAACTGCAAAAACCACTAACATGTTGCATTATAGTGAGGATAACAACAAAATTAATTATAACATCAAGTAAGAAAACTTCAGATTAGAACTAAAGGGGTGTTTGGTTATGCTTATTAAAGGTGTTTATTGGCTTATTCAATTACCACAACACAATAAGTGTATGATAAACCTATAAGCTTTTTTTAGAAGCTTAGTGAAAAAACCCATGAACTCACAATTAATTCTATTATAGCTTAGTGTGTTTATAGTAAAAACACAAATATTAAGTATAGAAGTTTTCAATTAAACATTAAAAAAAAATTACTAAAAGTTGGTGTGTATAGCAAAAAAGTTAAAATATATAAAAATAAGTTACTAAATACTATCAGCTAGATAAGGTATAAGCCAAAGTTCTGTTGAGGTCTCTTTCAGATTCTATTTAGAAGGAAAAAGAGGTTTACACATAAATTATAAGTATAGAATAATGGTTGTATCTCACATCCGTGATTACCAACTCAATAACATTATCGCAGTATAGTAAAGTAATAACCTGATTAAAACTATCTATTTTTGCAGAATAATTCTCATATACAT
The DNA here is from genome assembly GCA_030686995.1 of Artemisia argyi. Taxonomy (NCBI): domain Eukaryota; kingdom Viridiplantae; phylum Streptophyta; class Magnoliopsida; order Asterales; family Asteraceae; genus Artemisia; species Artemisia argyi. The sequence goes on along the minus strand of CM060709.1, from coordinate 95,584,327 downwards.
ACTTTTAATTCATTTACAACGGCCAACTATTAAGGGTTTTTTTTTTCTTTTTTTTTTCTTTTTTTTTTTTTTTTTTTTTTTTTGATAAAACATCATGTCAATGAATAAAATGAAGTTATCACATACGTTTTTTTTTTTTATTATTTTTTTTTTTTATTTTTATTTTTTAGGAAGTGATTGCTATCTAATAAGGATTATGATGCGTGCATTTTTTATATATAATTTAAGAAAAACACCTTCTATATTAAATAATATACTATCTAACCCATGTTTGTTTGTTCTTTTTAATAATTAGCTTTGTATAACATTTTTAACTGACACACATTTTGAGGTTGAAGTTGATTTTGTTGTTTAACTTTAGCTATTGATATCATGTTGTACAAAATGTGTGAATTTAGTAGCACATAATGAGTGCTGATGAAGTTAAAATATGCTCCGTAAAGTTTTTAAAATGTTTTTATTGATATCCATATACAAATGTTAAATAACAATTTCATGAGTCGTTGTTATAAGTAGAATTGCGTATATTTATTTTTATATCACAGTATCATGCATACCATTTTATATTTATATTCCCATTACTAATAATTTAGCCGTATTTCAAACCCGTGTACACATAAATTAAATTTTTAAATAGTAACATGAGTCATTATTTAAAAAAAATATATTCTAATTGATGAAAGTTTAAAACTAACATTAGTTTAAAAAAATATTTAACGTATATTAAAACTAATTCGCATATTTACCAAATTTTGTAATTTTAATGGATGGAAATCTAAAAACTAATACTAATACTCATGTAATTTTAAACAAAGTTAATATTATAAAGTATAGGGGTATAAAGTGTAAGGGGTTATTTGTGTTTTTTTATAAAGTTATTAAAAACATGGAAACTTGTAATTTTACACTTTACTCTATATAAATTATTTAAAATTCAATCACTAAAGTTTTATTAATTACTTCATCTTTTTTTAAGTTTTTGTTTTTATAAATTTGACACTTATATTTTTATGCATTTTTTTCTAAACCAAATTTCTTCACCAAATTTATTAAGTTTGACCAAAATCAATTTAATTTTGACTTTCTATTGACCAATCACGTTGCTCGATTTTGCCTACGTAGCAAAATCAAGCTCTGCTATTGGTCCAATTTTTTTTTTCAATGAGAAGAGATTTGTAAAAACACTCCGAAATGATGTAATTCTTTTATTATATAAAATATATGTCTACATTGACGTTGGTGTCTCACGTTGTTGCTCTATGAAGATTTTTTGCTCCTAGTATAAATACTTACTATACATCTATGTGTGAAAATTTGTCGACGTGATCATAACCTATAAACGTCGCATAAATACTTTTTGTTAAGCTTTATGTATGTATATTTGAATGAAATTAATGTTACGAGACAACTTTAATATATATGTTGTTATTTAGTTTTATGAAAATTATTATAAATATAGTACAATAATAAACAACATGAACACAAGAATGGGAGGAGGGAGAATTATTATTAAGTGGTAATTCAAGAGGTTACATTAAGTTAAGGGTGTATTTATAAGATACAAACCCTAAAAGATATGATGAATAAACATCACATATAAGCCCATAAGCCCATATTTACAATACTCCTCCTTGGATATTCATCGTTCATTATACTTCATAGACTGCCTCATCAAAAACCATATCAAGAAAAACCCAATGGGATAAAAAAAAAAAAAAAAAAAAAAAAAAAAAAAAAAAAAAGAAAAAAAAAACTTGATGAAAGAAAAGAGTGCAGTACGTATAATGCTCCTCTTCCTCAATTTAATGTATATATTTCAAGCATCGCATGCTAATCTTCTAAACAAGTTTCTCGTATACTTTTGTTGGCAACAACTTTACAATGAAGTCCTTCAAATTGATGATGTTACGAATAAGTCCTGTAAAAATGACAAATATATATGTGTAGCTTCCAACCCAATATCAAATCAATTTGTTGTAAAATATACAATGCATGTACAAATATTAAAAGAGAAAAATACACTCTTGTAATGCATATTAATTACAAAATTGGCATCCAAATCTCAGTTGTTCTTATGTGTGGTACTTGAGGACCAATTATCTCTTTAAGACATGTGCAAAAACAATTTATATAATATGCGTCCCAAATCATTCTGATCCATATACAAATTCATTCAACTTTATCAAATAAAGTTATTGAGAACTTTATTAATCGTATCTAGAAGTTGAAGTTGTAAGCCATGCTTGAGACATTATAGATTATTCATGGTATATGAGAGCTCTAATAAAACTCATTTAGAGCGAATTAAATACTTCTTGTCTCGTAAAATTCAATAAGATATTTACATCCACCTCGAAATAATATGTCTTCTAATAATCAACTTTGTGTTTTTGTGAATTTATTTATTCACAATTCATGTCTTAAAAGACATAACTTTAAAGCTCTTATTTCGCATTCGCACAAAGATTGATGTATATCCAATAAATTTTACACGTTCATGTGTATGGACTTCATGTCCCAATACTTATCGTATTTTTACGAGATTGGGTCTTTCCATGTTGGCCAATCGTTTCCTTGAGCGCACTTTTGATTTATGATCCTCATTATGCATAATAGCAAACGCTATATTGTATGTAAACAAATTTATGGACATCGTTTATGTTTCAATTCCATATAACTTTAGACATGATATAATTTATTGAGATCTCATTAACTATTTGAGGTTGTAACATCCCGCCTACTCAGACCACAATATTGTCCGCTTCGCCCGCAGGCTCACGGCTTTGCTTTTGTGGCCTCATGTGAAGACTTCTCGGCAGGTCACCCAAGCCAGTACTACTCTCACATGAGCACGCTTAACTGCCAGTTCCTAAGAACCCCACTCGCAGTAGACCACAAAACGCGTTGTGTCTGATAAGGCCAAGATATTACTTTTATACCCAGAATCACTCCAAGCCGCAACCGATGTGGGATTTGTCTAGGGTGTAACAGAGGTTCTTTGAAACCTTCATGTCTAGTGTCTCTTTATAAGACTATTATGGGGTCTTTTATACCTCGAACAACCATCTTATTTTCATGCTCCATATTTTTCATCGAGGATTTTATTTGGAATCGATTTGTCTACCATGCTTGAGGCATGTCATAATAAAATAGTGTCCTTGAGGACAACTTCTAATTAGAGCATGAGTAGCTGAAATTTTATTTTTGGCCAATGTTTATTTATGGCTATTAGATTATGTATTGAATAATCAATAAAAAAATTTCTTTCAAGGATCAACAGAATATGATAATTCATTCTGAATTTGCAACTACTTCTCTCCCCCTAAAGGAATTATCCATCTTCTATATCTCATATATGTGCATTTAGGTGGAGTAATTTACACACAAAAAACAAAAATGGGATATGTTTGGTTTATAACCAAAACCAATTATAGAAGGGAGGATTTATAATAACATATTGGCATGACACTAATTTTTTTGTTGTGCATATTATAATATGGCCCCATATAACAACACAAGTTTTTCTCTTAGTTTCATTTGATAATTTAGAAGTAATTCATCGCATTTTCATGATGAAATACTTACTTTGGAATGTTAGGATCGCATTAAGCTATTAATCATGCAAACTTGAGGTTGCGATCTAATGACCATTTAGACGATGCATCAATTTTAAACTCTAAATGGTTCATACAATGTATTTTTATGCCTACATATATCCATTTATTTTCTTTCCAGAAAATTGAGGAATTGAGTCCCCAGTCTAGTTGATTTATTAATAATCAACTTCTTTTGAGAGATAATACCATTTATATTGAAGAATGTTATTCTTCTATAGTTTCGCATCATTAATGATTCGGGATGGTGTAACCGATCATGCCAAAAATATTATAATTATAGCTCATAAACTTATGACTAAAATACACTGTTGGTTTCTAAACTTTCCACAAAGCATCGCCATGCACCCTAACTTTCAAAAATCGTAGCCATGCGTCCAAACCTTAGGATTTTGAGTCCGATTGCGTCCCTTGACCCATTTGGGCTGGGTCAACGCACGTTTTATGTTCTAGTTTCAGGGGCATAATAGTCCAATCACTATTTAACTATGATCTAGCCCAAGCTAAACCCGACAGTCAACTTGAGGGACCAAATGTGAACACTTAACTTAATAATTGGCGGGAGTCTTAAATATACCAACAGCAACATAGACAAATTGAGGGACCAACAGTGTCTTCCCTGACACGCTCTATTTACGTCTAAATGCGTGTATATTTCCAACAAATAATGGGGAATCAAAGAGTTCAAAAAGTACTTCTAAAATTTAATACAGACTCTTCGTTTTCTCCATTATTTGTGTATAAATTTGTTACTCCCACATTATGTTGCAAACCAATCTACTTCTATAAAAAATAAATCAAAAAAATTGTAACCATGTTGTCAGGAAACAAGAGAGCGAGAGATGCTGATACTACCCCAACCAACAAAAAAGAAAATGAGGAGGTGGTGAAAAGACCAGCCCATGAAAGGAAAGATGCAGAGGTGCCAAAGGGTGAAGACGATGAAAGCTTCTACTACGAACTAGAAGCGGCCTTGGAAGATGACTGGTAGGTGGAACAAAATGAGCCTGCAGAAGAGAAGGAGAAGGCAGCTCCAAGCGATGCTGAAGTCGTGAGAAGAAGGCTTGCTGCAAAGGCCAGTGCCGAGAAGCATTGGAAGGAGAAACGTGCTATAAGGAGACTAGAAAAAATAGATAAAAAGAAAAACAAATATGTTGTTTGTAATGAAGAAGAAGAGGAATGTTTGGAAACTTTCTCATACGATGATTTACATAAGGCATATGTGTCTGATTAATGTAATCATGTAATGAAACTATTTTAATGAAGCTATTTTAATTTTCATGTTTATGTTCTGAGTTTTTTTTTTGGTATTAATGGTTATTTTAATGTTCTGAGTTTTTTTTTTTTTTTTTTTTTTTTTTTTTTTTTTTTTTTTTTTTTTTTTTGTATGAATCGTTATTCTAATGATAATTTTAATGTTCAATTTCAGTTTATGGTTATTTGTTATGATGTAAATTTTGGTATCTATGAGTTGTATTATTCACATTTTGCACCAAACACTACACTACACTATACCAGATATGCAAACTAAAAAAATGTAAACAGGTTAACACAAACATAAACATTGAAACACAAACATATAAGCAAATGAGTATGCCTTATGCAATCGTTTCAGTTGCCGAGTTACTTTGGGAAGGAAAGGTTTGACAGGTTTGACTTTTCAAATATAGTCGTTGCAAAAATAATACCGAGACACTCTATTGTGTTGCCACGTGTCTTTTGGCTGCAAACTTAACTTAAAGACTTTGCAAACTTGTATTTACCCATGTTTACTTTTAAAAGTAAAAAAAGACGTTTCCAAGTTAATAATCAAAATGATTCACTTAGTTGACTTTATAAGTTAAACTACAGCCTTATGGTTTGTTATCTTCCCTCACTCTAACCATATTATGCATTGAACAAGCGAACAACATACTTCACCATACCAGGAGCATTCAGTTGATCAAAAACCACAAACCATTAGGATTTAGCCATTATTCAAAACATGAACTTTCATTGATCAATGACAACCATTACAAACGACTGCTTCACAACCCAACTACCATCATCTACTCCAAAATGCTAAAAAAATTCATCCACCACAATCGCAAACTAACTACTACACAAAAGAGACTTGATGGTGTATTGGTTAAGACATGTCAAGCAGTAAAATAAACATACAATGCAAACAAAACCAATTGATAATGATATACTTCTTGTACTTGGACCGTTGTTCTTCAAGCTCTTTAACAACACCTCGAAGAGCATTAATCCTCCTCAATAAACCAGGGATAATGTCTACTGACCTTGGGCACATCGGAGGATCCAACCATCCCAGAGTTGCATTGGAACAGGAGGAAGATCAAAAAGAGAAGGAAGAAGGAAAGGAGCAGGAAGAAGGAAAGGAGCAGGCAGAAAGAAGCCATGATGAAGTGAAACAAAGAAGGCGTTCTGCAACGGCAGAGGAGCATTGGAAAGATAAGGCTGCACTTAGGAAATTAGAAAAAAATTGATAAAAAAAATAAATTATGAAACTGAAGAAGATGAATGTTTAGAAACATTCAGTTATGATGATGTAAATTTGGCATACGCCTCGGATTAATGTCATTATGTTAACGAAACATATTTTAAATGATAATTTTAAGACAATTTAATCTTGATTTTCTAAGTATTTTGCTTTCAATTTCATGTTTGCATCTGCATATGCAGTTTAGCGGGTGTTTAGATTTAACCAGTTTTATTTTCACAAGTCAACATACACCAATAACTGTGTAACCAACGATGTATTTTAGTGACCAACGGTGTTAGTCATGATATAATTTACTAACTTGCTACTTAACGAGATGTTAACAATACCCCATTTGAGGAAAGAACACACTAATATGGTGAATTTCCATGAAGATCCATGCTTACTAACTTCAGGGAAACAACAACTAAGGCACAAAATGATGATGTCAAAGGAGTTTGGGTTAGATTTAACTTAGATATGGTTGAAAATGTGTTTGGTCTATTATAGCCTTGATGCTATACCTAAAAATGGGCGTTGACCTTAGATTTCCAGGTCAAAGGACGCAATCAGCCTCAAAAAACTTGAGGAGGGACGCACGGAGACGTTTTTCAAAAGTTAAGGTGCATGGCGATGTTTCGTGGAAAGTTTAGGGACCAACGGTGTATTTTTTTCTAAACTTATGTTATGGCTATGATTAGCTTTTACTAATATTTATATAATGCATGTCGAGGAAGATACAAAAGAATATAATGCATCCTTAATATTTAACTTTGTTCCTCATGAAAATTTTGTATTTCTTTTACGGAGCAAAATGTGCTAGCATAGATTCTTAAATCTATGAATATAGTGTGTAATATCTTTGATACACTTGTATATTGCATACATCACATTGCATATAGAAGTTTTCGTTTGCTCCTTTCATATTGTATTTTTGTCACTACTAGTGGTTTGTCATTGTCATACTACCTCGACCATACCATTTACCATGATAAATGATCTTTAACCATTTATCATTACATTATCACATTCACATGAGGCAATGAGGATCTCATATTGATCATTTTATCTCATTCACTTGAGGGAATGGAGATCTTTATGTTGCAATTTGAGGTTGCCAACCAATTTCTTTTAACACGACAATATGGATCAAATTTAGTAAATGGGTTTATCGTGTTTGGTCAAACATGCCCATATCTTTTATATCAAAAGCATCGTTCTCAATATATGAGTATATTTGAGGCATTAACCATCTCATCGCATTTTTTTTTCATCATTCAGATGTATTACTTAATATTGCGAAAAATGTGCTCGCATTTGCAAGAATCTCTTGCTTATGATGGTCAAATCTTTCTTTTAGATTTTAACATACATTTAACGGATCTTTCACCGTTATATATTTTCTTTTTAATTCAGATCTAACACTCAAATTGTGAGACCAAACTCGTTTTTTTTTTTTTTTTTTTTTTTTTTTTTTAATGCAGCTTGAGGTGCATACAATCATAGCGAGATTTTTTTTGGGAATCTTACCATAATTTAACGAATCTTTCATCGTTAAGTATTCCCTTTTAAGGTCCTCACAAAGAAGACGAGGTTCTCCTAAAAAAATTTACAGTTAAAATAGATCTCAACATAAAAAACCCACACAAATATTAGGAACAGAAAAAAAAATTGATGTTTGAGAACTTCAAATCAAAGTCAACTAAGATATCATATTCTTATAACAATAGTGTACAGTTATGACACCTTTATCTTTTGTAAATTGTCATTTATTTTACTCTTGTTTTATTTTAGTACTTCTAGTCGAGCATAACAATAGTAGGTAGACCGGTATAAAACGAGCTTTAAAAAGTACTATAAGGTGTCAAATATTTCTCATAAACTAATGCAAGTAAATAAATTTTAGTCATTACGCACATTTTAGTTCATCAAGACGCAAATCAGATGCTTCTTATTCATATAGCAAACGAGTAGCAAATGGACAAACATGTTATATTGTAACCGTAGACAAACTTGATACTAAAAACCATATGTATCAACTAGCTAGATAGTCACATTCGACACAAATAACTAATCATTATTAATTCTTGTAACTTTCGGTTATTATGTCACATACAATAAATCATGTTGACAATTTATACCAACTTATATCAAGCATGTATTATATATATATATATATATATATATATATATATATATATATATATCTTAAAACATCCGAAAATCACTAATATGCACATATATTTCCAATTTATTAATAGAATTCTGATCACGAAAGTTGTTTATAAAGAACAAATATGTTTTGCAAAACTTATGCACAAATACATTCGAGCTGTAACAATACTATGCAAATAAAATTGTAAATAGATAAAATAAACATCAAACAAGCAATTAATTATATAAGTAACAATAAAAGAACTCGAGGTTCGACATAACGATAACACGAGATTGCGTTATTTGATTCTCTTGAGGGAATCATAATAAAACTTGAGGTTTTATTTTTTCTTCTTCTAACATAACATGATGTTATGTTATTATTATATATACTAAAAGGGGGAACGTTTACTGTAGCAGCTACATTGCTTGCTACAGTTGACGAAACAGTGAATATGTGAGACGCGTTACTGTAGCACCGGCACTGTACCAAACTGTAGCAACTAAAAAAAAAAAAAAAAAAAAAATCACTCAAAAAATTCTTCTTCAACACCACAGATACTACAAAAATATCAACACCATATCAATCAATTTTTCTCGCTAAACAACTCCATTACATATCAATCAAATCCAACACCACAGATACTACAAAAATATCAAGATACATAAAAGAAAAATAAGAAAACATGAAAGTATCCTCGCACCGAGTCACTGAGTCGACTCAGTGGGTTGACCGAGTCGCGACTGAGTAAGTAAGATCCAGACGGTTTGATGTTTAAAACACATTTATGAAAGGAGGTGGTGTTAGTCTTCGGTGGTTGACGGCAGAGGTGGTGGTGGCGCGTTGATGGTGCTACGGTGGGTTTCACGAGGTCAGAAGCTCCAGAAGTGAAGGTGTTACACGAATCTACAAGTTTCGGTGATAAAAGAGTCTAGCCGGAAAATTATTCCGGTGACCGGCCAGAATCTGCTGGTGTATTCACCGGATTTTATGAAGATACCGGCGTGGTGATAGAGAGAGACTATGGAGTGTGTGTGTGTGTTATTATATAAATGAGAAAATGGTAATAATGGGGGTATATATATGAATAAAAAGTCTAGGGTAGTTTTGTTAATAATGAAAGTGTAGGGTGCGAAATGAAAAGTAATACAAGGGACTAAATCTTACAACGTAGGTAAACTTCTCGCAAAAACGCTTCGGGGCCTAAACGACATAGCAAACAGACTCGAAAAATTACGAAACTTGCGCCATTGTTCACGAAATCATTTTCCCATCAAATCAAACATAAACTTCGTGATTGAGTGACGGTGTGGCGGCCGCAGTGGATTGGCAGCGGCGGTGAGGGTGTTTGTTAATAATTTTGTTTCCCGATCGTTTTATTTCAATTTTAGAAATTTATAAACATTAGGTAAAAAAAAAAAAATAATAAAAAAAAAAATAAAAAAAAATAAAAAAATCTATTACAAACAATGTAAACCAAAAAACATAAAATGTAAAAATACGATATTCCAAAACACGCCCGCAGCATCGCGCGGGTTTACCCGCTCGTTGATTCTATTAATTGAATCAAAGTTTTTTTTTTTTTTTTTCTTTTAATGCATAACATGAAGTTATGTTGATCCAGTTGATCAAACCATATTAGAACTTGATGTTCTAATTTATTTTTTCTTTTTGAGAATTGTGATTGAACATGAAAACAATAACTTGAGGTTATTGTATTTTGATTATGTTCATCGTAGTAGAACTTGAGGTTTATTTTTTATATATATTTTTTTTATTTTTTATTTTTTTTAACATAATGTGAAGTTATGATATTTTTATTCTCTTGAGAGAATAATAACTGAACTTGATGTTATTGTATTTTTAATTTATTCATTGTAATAAAACTTGAGGTTTTATTATGAATAAATATAATCATAACATGAGGTTATGATATTGATTCATGAAAGAATCATATTAGAACTTGAGGTTCTAATAATTTTTTTGCCAACCATAGCATGATAGCTATGTTGCTTTGATTCTCTCTTTGTAGTCACGATAAAACATCTATTGTTTTTGTAAATTACAAAAGAATTGAAGAGATCAAAAAGAAAATAAATATGATACTCCTTACGTAATCACATACGAAGAGCAGTTTAAAAGTTAGTGTAGTTTTTAGGGCACAAATTCTAGTCATGCATATCAAAATGATGATAATTCATATTGCATTACTAAAACACTATATATGTATGTTTATTGTATAGATGGTGATGACAAATTGTCTTGAACAATAATAAAGTATATGCGTATTAGTAACCTCAAGTTCAGTTATTATTCTCTCAAGTGTATGTTTATTTTAGGTTGTCCGAATGAGTCCGTTTTCTATTGTATAAATAGCAAAGTTATACAGAAGTTGAAGAATAGCAAACAACAAGTTACATGTGACTTTAATTTGCATCAAGGATTGAATATATTAGGATTCGAGATTTATGAGATCATCTTACTTATCTAATATGAAGTCATATAAAACAAAAGAACAAACGTAGATGATGTAATTACGAGTAAAACAAGTATTGCGAAAAGAATAGTTGAAACTCGTTTACATTGCGTAAACACCCTTACTTTTTGTTAATTAAATATCATTTGTACCTTAACAAAGTCTTTTCTGATTAACCACGATATTAAAATGAACAAAAATTTTGGACAACCCAAAATAGAAAACGGACTCATTCGGACTAATGAGTGGAGCACATCTTAACAAGCGACCTTACGACACGTTTTTACACGTGTTAGAAAAACCAATATTCTTTTCAGTTTTACGTAACTTTTAAGGTTTGTTATACTTGATCAAAGAATATGCTGAAGTAGAAGAATATCCATCAAAATTGTGCGAATCAATAAAACACTAGTCCGAATAAAACAGAATGTTTGTTACAAAACCTTAATAATCCAATAAATTTAATTGTGCTTCTTCGTATCTCCCACTTTAAAGTAAGTTTCCTTTCTTAAACACCACTTCATTTGATTATATCATCATCATGTAGTTTAACCAACTAACAGCATTTAAGTACGTAGTATGCTTATTTAAACTATGTAAAAAAAAATTGTTATTATTGGGATATGCCTGGTTCTGATGCTCTAGATAAGCAGTTTTTAAGATGTTTGGAAAATGATTATTTTAGTCAAATTGGCTTGTTTCTATTCATAGTTTGAATGAAAGTTAGAAGCAGTTCATAGAATATTGTCCCCTTTGGCACCTCGGTTATTCTTAGTACAAGCCCAAAACGCGTCCCACAAGTTAAGGCCAACTTCTTACTTTAACATGGGCACTGTCAATGTGGGTTTTTTGGTTAACCATGGCCGACCAATCCACGGGGTTTGAAACTAGGTTTCCGTGACCACTTCAAGTTGTCAATGTGGGTTAAGGAATATTTGAACACATATCATAGTAGTAACTTTTTTTTGGTTTCCTTTGACTACATACTAGTGAATTATCAAGTTTGAAAAATACACTTGTTACATTCATTGCTAGTTTAATGTTAAATTTGACTAGCGAAATGTTATAACATGAAGAATTCCCCCATTTTCTGATCTATGAGTTATAATAGACTGCACAAATCTTCACATTGATTGCTAATTTCCCATGTGACCATTTTACAAGGGGTGTCCAAAATATTCAATATATATACACCAACAATTTATAAAATTTTGTATTCTCTTAGATTTCTTATGAATTCATCTCCAACAATAGATCCATCCTTGACAAAAATTGCTGGATACCCAATCGGAGCTTCTATTGTAGCTTCTGAACCTTGTATGTCGTATAATTCTCCTGTCCATATATGTTTCCAAACATACTTTTCTCCAACCGGAAAGTAGGCTTTCACGTTTTTACTGTGTTTATCAAGAGTGGGTACCACCAGGATTTCCTCACCAACTAGAAACTGCTCGTATGTCAAGTTATGTACATGATCATCATTAGGGTAGTGGAGAAATAGGTGGCGGCAAACGGGTAGACCTTTTTGAGAAGCTTCCTGTTGTAAGCGATGCATGTTAAATCATAAATTTTAGGTAATATATATATTTATATGAAATGATGATAGTTTTTATATTACCTTCACAAGTTGGACCCTGTAAAATTTCCATGCTTTGTACACTTTCGCAAAACGTGCAAAATGTGATAGCGTCCTTTCATTTGAATAGAACTGGCTATTTACAGATGGCTTGTTTCCCTGCTCAAAACATTGGAATAGATCAAAGTAAGCGGGTGATTGGATGTGAGTTGTATGTACTATGTCATAATCAGCCAGTCAGGTGTAACAAAAACTGGTTGCAAGAGATAGTATTTGTCTATTTGACCCCTAAATTCACTCTACCGAAATTCTAGTCCCTAACCACCAGCAACTTAGAATAATCAGATAATCAGGTAGGAAACAGAAATCCAAACACCCGAACTCCCAAAGTTTTGGTCAAGACTTATATGTGGACATAGATATATAGTTACGTAGATGGAAGCCATATAACTTACTTCATGTGTTCTGAATATTGTTGTGAAGGCATTTAGCTCCATCCATCTTAATAGTAACTCTTCATCTCTTTTATACTTGAAGAAAGGTAAGTTTACTGCACAATAACCTCCAATGTCGCTATGATTAAACGCATAACCACATAGTCCACTGCTTAGCAAGCCAACAACAGAACTTTTTATCCCATCATTAGCCTGCCAACTTACCATTTGATCCACATAGGACTATTTCTAAATCCCGCTCTCATAAAGAAAACTAACGATTCTGAAGGGTCTTCCTTCTCCTTTCCAGCAAGTGAACTTTTCCAATCTTCTGTAAATTCCCGGTTTATTTGGGCCCATATCTCTGGGTATCTATTATGTGCAGAAATGGGATCTTCACCTGAAAAATTGCATGCCATTGATGTTAGGTTGTCATGTAATGAGATACTGAACACATACAGTTTACTTGAAACAAACGTGTATACGTTAAATCTTAAAAAGAGTAGTGCACCTTCACACGAATAACCATACAAAGTAGCATTCGTGGGTTTGGGCAATAGGTAGACTGATTCAGGTCGAAATAGGTTGGGTTAACCCACAACCAATTTTGTTTTGTTTATTTTGTTAAAACGTCCATAAGTAATTATTGCGTTAGATTATGATTGCAAGATGAAATATTGTTGCATTAATAATCAGATAACAACATTTAGGATGTGTGCATTAAAATAGACTTCGGGTGACTTTCAGCACATTCTATCTGTTCCTCTTTTAGCTATGTTTTCATTTGACCCGCATGATAATCAAAGTGACAAATTAAGAGAACTAAAAGCATATTTGATCTAGGCATACACACATGGGCATGTTAGTACTCTCAGAAGTTGAAATTTTCCGCTTTGTCTATTTTGATGAACATTGTTGGCTTTTCTTTTAGATCAATACATGTTGTTACTGAATTTTATTATACTCCTTGGTTTATTTGATGTAGCACATTTGGATTATTATGAGAAAAAAGAAAGACAAACCTGAGTAAATGCAGGCATCAACAGGAAGACCTTCACCAAAATCAGCCATCCATCCCCGAACACCATCATCTACCATTTCTTGTAGAATCTGCTTGAACCAGTTTGCAGTATGAGGGTGTGTCAAATCCAACATCCCCACATCAAAAGCGGTATTAGGAACCATGTATGCTTCTCCATTCTTGTCTTTTACTAAAATGTCCAACTTCTTTGCTTCTTCAAAGAGGTTTCTCTTTGCATCAGGCTTGCTATCCATCTGTGATAACAAGTGAGATCTTTAAAAGTAATCGCTGGTTTCCATAGTGTTTGTTAACTAAAGAAAATGGTACTTACTGGTGCTAGACAAGGATTGCAATATGTCATCACTTTAATGTGTCTGGCACTAAGATCTTTAACTAGCTGTTTCCATCCTTGATAGCGTGTTTCATCCACTTCCCAGTTCCACCAAAGTTGTGATCCAATTACCGTCTTCCTCTGCCCTACCCAATCCTACCACACATAAAGTATGTGTTTACATTATCATAAATAGACTATAGTATGTTTGTTATGTCCCCTTCCTCTTCTTTCAGAACATGCCGTCCTACTAGGTACAGAATGGGTTTGGAAACTATTTTTGTTATTGGGTTCGGAGACGGGAAGGGCACTCCCTGCCTGGAATCCGCCCCATTGCTGTTGCTACTCTTGAGGGGTGTTTGGACATGCATATTGGAAGTGATTGTTGATAGTGAATACTCAAAATTAAATATTCCTTTATTAGAATGATGCTTTTGCTGCTTCAAGTTGTTATAATCACTTATACAGGTGTTAAGTGGTTAGCAAATTCTGATTATTTGAAAAAGTAATACAAACTATCATAGCGAAACAAGTATACATGAGTAATTTTGTCTCAACCTTTTATTACTCTGTTTTATTGTAGCTATTATCAGACTGATTATTTAACTCAGCATAATCATATGCAGAAATAGGTTACTCAAACACTAGAAACTGATTTTGCAACGGACTTTCTATGGTTTTAGGACATATGAATATTACCTGCAACCAAAATGCTGAAATTGGAACTTCATGAGCCACCAATTCTTCCCAAACATGGCGGACTTTATTTGTTCCACCTTGCATTCCAACAACAGCACCAGATATGATCCAATCAGGAAGTGGGGGTGGTCTGCCTATGGACTCGGTGAATTGTTCAATCAGCTCAGAAGGTGAGTTCCCATACAAAATCCTACCTTCAATACCATCTCCATGTATCTGCAATTAATCGTAATAATTTAGTTACTTTTCAAGATAATTAGTGACTACATTCAAGTTCATAACAAGAGCGTATGTAGAAAACCATGATGTTTAATTATAGCAAAATGTGGCTCAGATGTTAGTCTGAAAACCAGTTGATTTGATCTTTATGAAATTTATTTCCAGATTTGAGGAAGTAACATAGCAGCTGGAATGGAAACTTCACCTGTATCTGGACTCTGTCATCCTGTGTTAAATCAAAGACCGAATAGTCGTAACCTTCGAGGTAAAGAGATTTCATCTTTGATGTCATATAAAATGGTGAAGGTGCATATGTTGTACTCCAATCTCCCCCAGCCCTATACAATGACACAGAAATGTTTCATAAGTAATTTTCATACGTATGCATGCAGAGGCAGAACTAGAAAATTCATTGTAGGGTGGTTCGGAAATATTAAATTGAGTTCAGCTATCTTGTTTAGAGGGTTAAAGCTATTGACTATATCATTCTATACAAAAAGTATTACAAACCTCTAAGAACTACAAAACGTTCGGTAACTGGTCAAAGCAGGTTCATATGGAAACAAGTCATTTTTGGTACATGTCAAAACAGGTCAAGGTTGGTTCAACCCACGAACACCTTTTGTCCAACTCTCAAGAAAAATGCCAATTTCATCAGGCCTTAATTTTGGCTACAGAAACATAAATTTTACAATACTACTTTAAATCTTAGAACAAAATAATATTATTGCAATAGTTATTTTTAAGTATCTATATGGAAGTTGGATGAATTTCAACCCTTTTAACCTATTTGATCCAATCTCCTTCATATACTTTTTTTATATGACCTGTTTCAAATAAAATACAACCCAAATCCACCTATTTATTAGTAGATGGATCAAACTTACAGCCTCTTAATGCACCTATCAATCCCGCTATTTGCTCAATATTGTACTAGTATATGTGTGTGTATGTTTATTAAAAATTTGGTCATACCTGTAGCTAACAAGATTAGCAGCAAATGTGATTGGCTGATCTCCTCTCCCAATTCCCTGCTCTTGAACAAAAATTGGAACTTTCCTTCCTTTAAAGTCCATATGTGAAAACTGTTCTCCGAACCCAAAGAACCTCTCATTCTTCTCACTCGAATATGTAAGACATATTCTATTGAAAGACGCATATCCTCCATCCTTTATTGCTAGATTCTCCTCTCCGTTACTTGAATCCGTGACCACCCTTTTTCTTTTTGAAAATGACCAACATAAGCGAATTCTAATTCTTCGAGTGCGGCTTACTTTTCGTATAAACCCCTTGTAAGTTCTTGGTGAAACCTTTGGCGATGATTCAAGATTATGTTTTCCAAGTTTTACTTGAAAACCAATCTGATTACTATTCTTTTGATCAAATAAAAGCATATACTTTACAGAACTATGAACACCTTTCTCCAAAGTTCCCCACTTTTCGTCATTTGACACTTTCATGTTCTTCCTCATACTGAATATCCGTCCTGTTATTACAACAGCAGGCAATTCAGTACTAAACTCGACATTCCCATATTCAAAACCTTGGTCATCTTCAAGAAAACTAATTTCAGATTGGTTTTTCAGCACCTTAATATCTTCAACAGTTTGATGATCACATACTAAACGAACATTTCGATCTTTAACAACAAATGATCCCCTGCTTTCTTCGACTTCGGTTTCAGCCATTGCAGTAGATATAAATGATTGACCAGGGATTGAAGACCATATGGATCTTGTTGGTTGCGATTTATGTGAAACTGAGACATGCCCACCATTTTCTGATCTCCAAACTAATTGGAAACTATTTCCAACTGTAAAGACTTGTTGTCGCGAAAGGGTATTTTGGTAAGTTGACAACAGAGTCCCCTGTTTAAAGTTTAAAGATTTTGGGTTGGATGGGAATGGATTGTTGATATGTTTATTGTGTTTCTTGGTGATTTTGAGAGTTGACGACATTTTTTAATATTTGGTGTTATAGGTGGCTAACTTTTGAATAACAGGATTTATAGTTGTAGATGTTGTGGTAATTTACTGAATTGCCCTTGTGGAATGAGATTGGTGACTTTTGTGGTTTAGTGGGAATTTGTGAATTTGCCCTTGTTAATGGCTTGTGGGGAAGTTAGAAATAGAAAGTTTTGACTTTAATGCAGACAGAATAGAAGAGTATGGTTTGATTGGGCAACTTGAGCATGAATTGATGTCTAGTATTTAACTTTTATAGATTGCATTCTTTGGATATGTACAAATCATAATGCAACTTTTGCTTTATTTGTTCAAAAATAGATCAAATGTTTTAGGAACATATAATTTAGTATCGTTAAATGGGGAACACAATATACGTCCCAATTAACCTTGCCTCTAACAAAATGCTATGGTTTTCCTGTTTTAAGGCTAGTAGGCAAGGTGACTACACCTTCACCATACACATCAGCGCCACGTCAGATTTCTCTCTCCTCTCACTTCCCTTCACCACTCTTCACCTTTTGGAGGGCAAGGGAAACCATCATCACCTTTAATTTCACCTTTAATTAAATACCCACTTTATAAAAATATACCCCACTAAATATCTCACACACACTCACACACTAAGTATAAAACAATATAATGGTACAAGTGGGGACCCATTTTCTTGTGAACATGCTAGGTGAACAGATCACTGATTTTTGTTTTGGTATTTGTGCTCCCGCGTGGAGTAGACAAGAGGGCAAGGAGGTAGTGCATGACATGGCAAAAAAGTGATCCTTTCACCTATCCTTGCCTACCAGCCTAAAGTTAAACACGATGTATATGAAAAGTTAATTGGTTATTACCAACTATGTATTGTTCACTTGAAGTTCATTGTAATAAGAAATCAAATAATAATAATAATAATAATAATAATAATAATAATAATAATAATAATAATAATAAGGCAGAATTGCATATATATCCTTCCCAAAATGAATAATTGCATATATATCATTTTTACAAGTTTTTGATGCACATAGTACAATGATTTTTATGTATTCTTTGGATATATATGCAATTATGCATTTTCGAAAAGATATATATGCAAAAACCACTAATAATAATAATAATAATAATAATAATAATAATAATAATAAAAAAAAAAAAAAAAAAAAAAAAAAAAAAAAAAGCCGCGCCAACCTTTCCGAAAAGGAGGTTTTGAACGGTTTGAGTTTGTTAGGTGATGGGTTCATATCTCGTAAATTATAATATGCGACACCGCAGTTATCTAAAAGAAAAGAATAATAGAACTTTCTCAAAATGTTGAAAGTGGGAATACGTTGAGCTAGAATTTTCCAAACAACGTCAAATATGTTCAAACCTTCAAGTTCAATTCCACCACTTGCATGCGTCGACCAATTGGTAAATACCCTCTCTTTCCAAGTCATAGCTAATCACAATAACGCGAGAAAGAAAAAAATAATAATAATAATAATAATAAAGTTATTATGCATTAATGCTTATTCTTTATCACTTTGGTTAAGGTCAATTAAGAAAAATCATCATAGTTATAGTTCTTACGAAGAAGTTGGTCAAGCGGACAACCTTAATCTGATGAAATTGAGATCAAACCCCAAGATTTATTTCAAAACAGCCCTTCATTATGAGTTGTTTAAATGCTATTGATGTTAAATTATTACCATTGGTGTTATTTGATCACATAAGTTTAGGAGATTCAAGTTCACCATGGTACGTTACAAATTCTAAATGTCAAACTTTTATGTATTTCTAAACACGTGAGTGTATAATATATATTTCAAACATTTGTTTGCACGTGAGTTTGTTTTAGAAGAAGGTGAACGTAGACGCAATTTATGCTATCGTGATGTACCTGGACGCTAATTCGTTGATTCAGTCATTCGATATTTATATAAGTACGTACATATAGAGTTTTTTATTTGACCCTTGTGGTTTGAAACACATGCAATAATACACATGCAATAGAATTTTCTAGCGGCAAACAACTATGCTTGTGTTAAAACGTAAAATAACCAAAATGCATAGCAACAAGATATATAGCGGCAAACAACTATAAGTGTTTCGTATAACATTTATACATAAAAGGTGAAATAATCAAAATGTAATTGCAAAAGATTGTAACATGCGATAATTCAAATCAAAGGAAAAATCTTAAAATGTATCAAAAAATATATAAAAATATTTAGTGAAACTGGAAAAAAAATTACATTAGATAACTAACAATGCACGTTATTCGTCATGTAAAACTTCTAGGTACACACCATTTGAGGTATAGACTCCTTGACCGAACTCTTGGACTGCCTTCACTAATACTTTTGTAGTCCTATGGTAACCCTCTAAACAACACAACATAAAGCTGGCTATGCAAGAAAACATAGTCAATTTGGGAATATTTAAAAGTAGACTTACTTCACAAACACCTTCCGTGTAGCGAGTGTATGATAACGAGAGAGTCAATTTTCTTTGCAACCCCCAGGTGCTAATGCTTTGAAACAGAACATATGTTAGACTTTTAGTAGGTTGCACCATTGAACATGCAATTATAATATAAATTTTATAGGCCAATGATCGACTAATTATGCTCTTGATGGTCAACAGTTAAATTTTTATGTGAAAGATTAAGAAGCTTGTAGATGCTAGTTTCTTCCAACATGCCAACAAGACTGTAATACTAGCAAAAATGGGTCGCAACAGAAGATAGGGTTATTGGGGTGCTACGTAATTGGTATCACAACATAAGGTACAAAGAATGGTTTTTATTTCAATTGTTTAGAATAAAATTTATTATCAACAACATTAAGTTTACATGATATAAAAATAGTGCGGAAATAGGCCCATCAAATAAGTAAAGTGGTCCCAAATGCTTCATTAGAGTCGTCTATGACCATGCCCCTTGCCAAGCGCCTTCCAATAGTGAGCTATGGCTTTATACCTGAGAATACATGCTAAAAGGTCAGCTTACGTTGGTGAGTTCATAGAGTTTAATCAAATGATTTAGTAGTGGACCTGATAGAGTTATTTGCTACGTAGGACTAGGGTAGATATATGCCTTACATTCCAACAACATTCCAATAATAATCATTCCAATACCAATAAACGAGTGAGATCTCAGTAGGGCCCTAAGCGACTCTAGCCATGCACCACGATATAGCAAGGTATAACACGTTGCTACACTGGTCTAGTGTGACAACTGGCAATGATTTTTTTATAAATACCGCATTGCTTTGAAATTAAACAATTGAAGATATTTGGAAATGATTTTTTTGAAATTATGTTGAATTTGATTCATATTGTGGATTTTGTTATGGGATATTCTGTTATTGGATCATTTATGTGGCGTTAAGTAGGCACTACTTTGACTCTGCCACTAGGAAACTTAATAAGTTGGGATTTAATGAGAAATGGTTACGTTTTATTTTATAAACGTATTTATTATAAAAAAAAATAATGGAAAAACGTATTTAAAGTGATCGGTGATGATTAAAACCGACGTTGGCGACGTTTGGTAATTTTCGTGAATACAAGTATATGTTTTCGGGAGAGTTTTGATAGTTATTGCACCGCTAGTCCTTATTTTAGCACTGATTGACGCTAAACCACCTAACTTATAATGACCAAGGAATGGTCAACAAAGTCAAACAGCCTAGAATCAATCTCCGTGGAAGTACAGGGTTTCCCCGGGTCGTTATGTCCCGACGAGGTGTGGATTGTATTCAAACGGCTTTGTGATCGGGTGAATTTGGACGGGAAAGGGGTTTAAGTGATTTGTATGGTTACGCTAAGGAAATACAAATAAGACGATTTAAACGAACTATATTAACAATGACGTGAACCTAATCAACTTAAAACGTATTCTAAAAACTTAAAATCAGAAATTGCTTATACGTAAGCAGAAAAATAAGCCAATCGGCTTAAATAGAAGCTATCACTTTATTTATGTTTTTGGTTTTTCTATATTTAACAAACTATTTTTACAAACGTAACCTAAATTTAAAAACGTAAAAGTTATTTAAATAAAACGCGAGTTAAAATTAAAATAAACGCGAGAGCGCGAAATAAAAAGTGAAAATTGAGCTACGCTAACCCTACGGACATGAAAATTATTTTTTTACGAACCTAACGATAAAAGAAAATTTTGAGAAAAAGAAAAATATTTTTTTGACTTTTTAATTATTTACTATTAATTAAATACTAATTAAACTAAATATAATTATTAAAAATACTAAACTATTTTAGAAAATTATGAAAAATTTTGGGAAACTAATTTAACTAATAAGGAATACAGGAAAAATAAAAAGTTGGAAAAAGCTACCTTAATAAGCCCTAAATAAGCTAAACAGTTAGCTTAGCTTATTTATACTAAGAAGTATTTAAAGGATTTATTTTGTATGAAACTAATGAAAAAAGTCCCAAGGGCGCCTGGTTGTGTGTGTGAGCTTGTGTCTGTTTGGTTTGCCAAGGTCCCAGGTTCGATTCCCATTAACCACAAATTTTTTGCAACTATTTTCTTTTTGATTTTTATGAAAAGTGTAAAAAGCAAAGTTGTTAATCACCAAAAACTAACTACTATTTGTAAAGAAACTTTTTGTAAAACACAACAAAGAAGCTGGAATCAGCTTAATGGCTTAACAGGTTTGCTTAAGTCCAAAAGTGAACCAAATGAGCTTAACTGTGGTGGGCTTATAAGCTCACACAAGCTACCAATTACTCAAATAAGCTATCAAACAACCTTAACTAATCCTAAAATGCTATTATGACATGGAGATTAAACAACAAAACATCAATAAGCTCAACTAATTTGAAGCTCAGCACTCCATTTAGACTGCTTCAATAAACAGTCCAAGAGGGTACTAGCAGGCCAAGTTTTAAGCTTTCCCAATAAGCTGGAAGCTAAATTAAGCTAAGAACTAGAAAGTTGTGCTTGTGAGCTTTTAAATAAGCTAAGTGGTGACCCTTGGGTCCCACAATCAGACACTGGGGAGAGCTTGGAGTTATGGTTCAAGAGCTGAGAACCCAGCATCTGTCACAAAATGGTCCAAAGTGAGTGGGCATTGCAGCCCATGTAAATAAGCTCAAAAATCAAAAGGGCCCTTGGAACTGAAAAGTCAGCCAGGTGAGCTTCTCAGAGAAACCACAAGCTCATAAAGGGGCCCACAGACAAGCTCAAACTGAGCTTATGAACTCAGTTGTTCAACCTGGGTGCAGGGGAGCTTTTGAAGCTCAAAATTGAAATTATAAGCTTGAAAGAGCTATAATAAGCTACTAATCTGATTCCTAAGAACAATATAAGCCAGAACCTACTGAGATGGGCACAAAACATCAAAAGAAAACAAGAAAAGAAACAATGAATAAGCCAAAAAAAAAAAGAAATAAGCAATCCTAAACCAACTGAAACCAAGCAGGCTAATGGACTAACTATAGGCTTAATTTGAGCTTATCACAGAAGCTCTAAACCCTAAGAAGAGCTTGGATCCTACAAGCTTGGTGGAAGACCTTTCCAAAGATCCCAAGAACACAAGCTGGGATCCACAAATGGCCTCACAATGAGCTTATGAAACAAAGCTTCTGGGATACAATTCCTGGTGCAGGGCATCCTCTCAGTCAATCACCAAACTTCCCAACCAATTTTCTTTGATTAAATCTGTTTCAAAACATGATTTTCTTTTTGAAATTGATACACAAGCTGGTAGTGAACACAAATTAACAAAACTTATCTATTTTCATTAACAAACACATCCTAGAAATTGATTTGAATCCTGATAAAAACCTGAGTATGCAAATCTTTGACTTTTCAAGATAAACACTAACCTTGACTTTCATGAACTTTGGTTGATGTAAAATGACTTAATATGTTAATATAAGCTAACATGAAAGAAATTGAGCTAAAGAAACCAAATATAAAGCCATATGAATGGTTATGTAATCACCATCCCTAACAGTTGAATGGAATCAAGGGATTAAAGCTAATGTTGACTTTTTTAAACTAAGACCTATTGATTTTATGCCTACACTATCCTATTATTGCCTAATAAGTTCTGTCTAAACTAGATTTAAGATCCAATACTCACAAGAACACAGGGTACTCCCCTGTGCCAAACACTAGTTAAGTGGACTGTTTTTTTGAGTTTTTCTTTGATTTAGGTAGAATTAAACTGTTCTAATTATGCAAACTGATAATTAAAGCTACATGACTAGTGGGAAACTAAGTTTGAATAGAAGGACAATTAGTTTAACAGTTCACAGCTTAATGTACTAAATGAGATAATGCAACAGTAAATTTTTCAAAAAATAAGTATATAAAAAAATGAAAAACAGGAAACAAGCTAACAACTATAGATCTTAATCAAATGTAATGAGCATAAAAGAACATGAAAGAGCACTGAATAAGTAATTGAAACAGGTGGATATAAATAAGCAGTGAAAGCTTAGAAATTTGAGATTTTGCTCACAATCAGTCCAAGCTCAGAAACAGATGATCCACAAACTCAATCCCTATCCTAATTCCCCCCATGAGGAACTAAACCATAAAAAGAAATCCATATTGCATCCTTGTTTCTTTTTTATGTTTCACTGATTCTCTTCTATTTTCCTTTATTTTTTCTATTTTTTTGATGAAATTTAAACTTGTACTAAAACTTAAACCTTTGAACTGAAAATTTACTTTATTCAAAAGAGATCACATTACAACATAAGAGTTTACTGAAAATTAAAAAGTTACATTTTATTTGAAATACACTAAAATTAAACTAAATTCTACCACTCTCTTCTCTGCTTCCATTCTTTTCTTTTATATCCTTGGATTAGGGTTTTCAGAACCCATTTGTCACATCCCAGCAAAAATAAGGACCATTGGATGGCTCTCTTTTAATCCTAGCCATTCCTTCAATTTTGCCGCCAAAATGGTATTTGTTTGTTTCCCAAGATAATTGAGGCCAGAGGTGGGAGTTTGGAGTTATCTGTTTGTTTGGTTAGGCCAAGGGGGGGGGGGGGGGGGGAAGAGTGTTGGAGAGGTGAAGGCAGTGTAGGGGGTGATGATGGTTGTGCAGGTTTCGTTTTGGAGGGGAGTGGGGATGAGTCAAAGGGTGTTGACCGATGGAGTAGTATTATTAAAAACGGGGGAAAGGTTTTATATTTAGGGGGTGGGCTTGGTTTTGTGATGGGCTGAAGGTTTGTAACTTTGGGCTTGGAATAGTATCATGGGTCAGGGATGGGTTTGGACCAGGCCAAGGTTTGTGGTTTAAGATAACACAAGGGTCCAAATGGTTAAGTATAAAAACACAAGGACCATAAGTGTAATTTAGTGAAACTTAGGTACCTGTTATGATACTTTCCACAATTAATTATAAGGACCCATATTGACAAATCTGAATATTATTAGGACCAAAATTACACTTTTCCAAAATTTTAAACCCCGAGGACCATTTTTGCAAAATGTGAAAGTTTAAGGGACCAAAATGTAATTTTCTCAAACTTTTTACCCAAAGTCTAAATTTGATAATTTTTACTTTTTAAAAACTTTGGGTTGACTTTTCTTTCGTTTTAAACTTCCAGGGACTAGTTTTGTCAATATTTGAAACTTGAGGGACTGAAACTGCCAATTGTGCAAACTTTGTTCGTTTTTCATTTGTTTTTAAACATTTTGCATATAAAACGTATAAAACACAATTTTGGAATATTTTTAGTATTTAGATGCATTACTGAGTGTTTTTGGACGTTTTGGCAGTTCATATAAGACAAAAATGATGAGTATTTACACACTCATCAATCCCCCACACTAAACTATTGCTAGTCCCTAGCAATCTTTTGAGAAAAACTTAATGGATTTTAAACTCTTTACCAAAAGCCATCACTTCTGGAGTAGCCAGGTGTAAGAACTGTGGCACACCTGATAACCGTGTGATTTTGAGCAAACCACCAGCTGTCAACGGATTTGAGTAGTCTTTACCAAAAGCCGTTTGCTTCTGGACTAGCCAGCTCTTGATGGAATAGTCAACATCTTGGTGAGCTGATTACCAATTATGGATTTTCCACGGCCTTTACCACAAGCCATAATCTTGCGGGCTAGCCAACTCTTTTGTTTTTGGGGAGTTGAGGAACCGTACAATTTTGGGCAAATTGCAAGCCATAAACGGATTTGAGATGTCTTTACCAAGAGCCGTTTGCTCCTGGACTAGCCAATCCCTTTTGTCGGTTCGACAAGGCGGACTGATTACCACAAAAATTTTGAAGCATCAGTGAATTTTTTTTTTAAATTTTTGAAATTTTGGCTAAAAACGGGGGTATTATATAGTAAAATGTGATAAAATTCGCTAGAATAGCGAATACCCCCCCCCCCCCCACACTAAGCATGAATATTGTCCTCAATATTCAAAATCCCGGCTATTATGCCGAAATTTTGAACATAAAAGGGCAATCATTACAAGCTGAGCGTGGAAAACACCATTTTGTTTTTTCACTCTTGTAACCATAGCATGGGGGACTCCCCCACACTTAGGGTGAAAACCCTATAAGCATGCTCTGTTTTTGTTTACCGAGTCGCTAGCTTGACTCGACCCCGAATTCATTTGTCCTTGGGGAAGCATGATGTGGAAGAAACAATCTCAATCGGACTTTCATTCAAGATGTTTGGACAAACATTTGAAGCACGTGAAAGTTCCACACCGATGAGATAAGTATCCGGCTCAAGATAATGATACATGAAAATGCCGGGATCAAAGATGGTATCTTCATTCCCGAAGGAGTGAAGAAGAGAAGAAGTCACCTTATAGGTGAAGAAAAGGAAGAAAATCATGATGAAAAGCATGATTTGATCTTCTTCCTCGAGAGCAGGCTCCGTAGCCTGAGTTTGGATTTCAAAGGGTAAGCTCGTAAATATCCCGGGAGGGTGGGTGGGAATTTGCAAATTCTCATAATTGAGAGCATCTCCCCCCGGGCTATTAAACTCCGGAGGAGTCATGATATGATGAGTGAGTTCACCGGAGAACTCCTCATGAAGAGAATCATTCACAAGATGTGAATTTGTGAACTCATGTTCCATTGTGGACTCATCACAATCCTCGTCAAAGATTGGATTGTTAGAAATCATAGTGAATTCAGATTCGAATTCAAATAGAGGATTGGTGAGAGTCGTATTGAATGTTTCGGGAACAAAGTGAATATTATTCTCTGTTGGACTGTTGGGATAAGAAGTGAGTGACGGATCATGAGATAGGAGACTTTCAATTTCTCCCAGATCGGCTTGGAAATCGAGGAGACCATCATCACTTTCCAATGAAAGTGGATCGATGTAAGTAAGTTCATCAGCGAACTCCTCAAGAAGATGATCAGCATCAGTTTGTGGAACTGATGCCTCAACATACTCGATGTCTCCATAAGATGTACAATGCTAAAATCTGAGAAAGTCTCAAATTGATCTTTAGTACACTCAATAGGTGAAGGAATATCACACAAATGCTCAAGAGTTCCCTGTGACTCTCCTGGGATTGGGACAAGGTTCTCAACACTAGACTTTATTAATTCGTCCGATTCCTTATCAGGAACAGTGTCAAGATGCTCGTCCCCCATGATCAAAGAGTGAGTGGGAACCTCGGGTGTGATAGCAGTTGTTTGAGATGGAATCTCAACTGCAGGGATATCAACTGATGAACTTGATGAAGTTTTATAAAATTCAAGGATGTCAAGTGTATCCTCATCATCACTGTCATCAGGAATGAAATGGAACAAAGAGCTAGATTTGGCTGCTTTTTCTTTTGCAATGGATTCCCGAATAGATTTTTCATATTCATCTTGGGAATTTATTCTAGCAGCCTGCTCTTCAGCTAGCAATTCTTCCATGGATTTTTGATGAGTATGTCTTTGGGCAAAGTCGTCAACTAAACCCTTAAGCTCATCAACGATTGTCATCAGATTTTGCATTTTTGGAAAAAGTGCTTGATTCATATCGTACTGTGGAGGTTGGTCGTAATAGGGTGTGTCAAAATTGTCACAAGGGTATGGATTCCCCGTTTGACAATCTGAACTGAAGTGTGGTCCTCCACAGTAATCACAACAGTAAAACTGTTGTGGCTGTGAGTCGTATGTGCTAGAGTCATAATTGTAATCAGGAAACTGCTCATAGACAAGCGTGTTTCCCGATTGACAATCAGAACTGTAGTGTGAACCACCACAGTACTCACAACAGTAAAATTGCTGAGACTGATGGTGTGGTAGCTGGTGGAATGAATCAGTGGTGTCATGGTAAGAATAGGGATCTTGGTTATAGACAGACCCGTTTCCTGACTCTACCATGCCACAACCGGGGCAATTACCACCATTATGAGAACTACCACACCACTGGAAAACCAGAAAGTGTGGATGAGACATAGAAAGAATCAAAAGTCTAGGGAGGGGTAGGGATGAAGAATCAAAGATGTGAAAGGGTAAAGGAGAATGTTTTTGGATTTTTGAAAATACATTTTGTACAAATGATAAGAAAAATGTTTTTGTGTTTTTGTGTTTGTTGAAAACTTGATTTAAAAAGTTTTCGTGAACGGTTTTGTTTTGAAAATAGGAAAATATGAATAAGGGATGGATAAATGTACAATGGAACGAATTCCAAAGACACTAATCAGAAAAACCGTTTAGATAAACGCGCACAACCTCCCTGGCAGCGGCGCCAAAAATTGATTGACGCTAAACCACCTAACTTATAATGACCAAGGAATGGTCAACAAAGTCAAACAGCCTAGAATCAATCTCCGTGGAAGTACAGGGTTTCCCCGGGTCGTTATGTCCCGACGAGGTGTGGATTGTATTCAAACGGCTTTGTGATCAGGTGAATTTGGACGGGAAAGGGGTTTAAGTGATTTGTATGGTTACGCTAAGGAAATACAAATAAGACGATTTAAACGAACTATATTAACAATGACGTGAACCTAATCAACTTAAAACGTATTCTAAAAACTTAAAATCAGAAATTGCTTATACGTAAGCAGAAAAATAAGCCAATCGGCTTAAATAGAAGCTATCACTTTATTTATGTTTTTGGTTTTTCTATATTTAACAAACTATTTTTACAAACGTAACCTAAATTTAAAAACGTAAAAGTTATTTAAATAAAACGCGAGTTAAAATTAAAATAAACGCGAGAGCGCGAAATAAAAAGTGAAAATTGAGCTACGCTAACCCTGCGGACATGAAAATTATATTTTTACGAACCTAACGATAAAAGAAAATTTTGAGAAAAAGAAAAATATTTTTTTGACTTTTTAATTATTTACTATTAATTAAATACTAATTAAACTAAATATAATTATTAAAAATACTAAACTATTTTAGAAAATTATGAAAAATTTTGGGAAACTAATTTAACTAATAAGGAATACAGGAAAAATAAAAAGTTGGAAAAAGCTACCTTAATAAGCCCTAAATAAGCTAAACAGTTAGCTTAGCTTATTTATACTAAGAAGTATTTAAAGGATTTATTTTGTATGAAACTAATGAAAAAAGTCCCAAGGGCGCCTGGTTGTGTGTGTGAGCTTGTGTCTGTTTGGTTTGCCAAGGTCCCAGGTTCGATTCCCATTAACCACAAATTTTTTGCAACTATTTTCTTTTTGATTTTTATGAAAAGTGTAAAAAGCAAAGTTGTTAATCACCAAAAACTAACTACTATTTGTAAAGAAACTTTTTGTAAAACACAACAAAGAAGCTGGAATCAGCTTAATGGCTTAACAGGTTTGCTTAGTCCAAAAGTGAACCAAATGAGCTTAACTGTGGTGGGCTTATAAGCTCACACAAGCTACCAATTACTCAAATAAGCTATCAAACAACCTTAACTAATCCTAAAATGCTAATATGACATGGAGATTAAACAACAAAACATCAATAAGCTCAACTAATTTGAAGCTCAGCACTCCATTTAGACTGCTTCAATAAACAGTCCAAGAGGGTACTAGCAGGCCAAGTTTTAAGCTTTCCCAATAAGCTGGAAGCTAAATTAAGCTAAGAACTAGAAAGTTGTGCTTGTGAGCTTTTAAATAAGCTAAGTGGTGACCCTTGGGTCCCACAATCAGACACTGGGGAGAGCTTGGAGTTATGGTTCAAGAGCTGAGAACCCAGCATCTGTCACAAAATGGTCCAAAGTGAGTGGGCATTGCAGCCCATGTAAATAAGCTCAAAAATCAAAAGGGCCCTTGGAACTGAAAAGTCAGCCAGGTGAGCTTCTCAGAGAAACTACAAGCTCACAAAGGGGCCCACAGACAAGCTCAAACTGAGCTTATGAACTCAGTTGTTCAACCTGGGTACAGGGGAGCTTTTGAAGCTCAAAATTGAAATTATAAGCTTGAAAGAGCTATAATAAGCTACTAATCTGATTCCTAAGAACAATATAAGCCAGAACCTACTGAGATGGGCACAAAACATCAAAAGAAAACAAGAAAAGAAACAATGAATAAGCCAAAAAAAAATAAGCAATCCTAAACCAACTGAAACCAAGCAGGCTAATGGACTAACTATAGGCTTAATTTGAGCTTATCACAGAAGCTCTAAACCCTAAGAAGAGCTTGGATCCTACAAGCTTGGTGGAAGACCTTTCGAAAGATCCCAAGAACACAAGCTGGGATCCACAAATGGCCTCACAATAAGCTTATGAAACAAAGCTTCTGGGATACAATTCCTGGTGCAGGGCATCCTCTCAGTCAATCACCAAACTTCCCAACCAATTTTCTTTGATTAAATATGTTTCAAAACATGATTTTCTTTTTGAAATTGATACACAAGCTGGTAGTGAACACAAATTAACAAAACTTATCTATTTTCATTAACAAACACATCCTAGAAATTGATTTGAATCCTGATAAAAACCTGAGTATGCTAATCTTTGACTTTTCAAGATAAACACTAACCTTGACTTTCATGAACTTTGGTTGATGTAAAATGACTTAATATGTTAATATAACCTAACATGAAAGAAATTGAGCTAAAGAAACCAAATATAAAGCCATATGAATGGTTATGTAATCACCATCCCTAACAGTTGAATGGAATCAAGGGATTAAAGCTAATGTTGACTTTTTTAAACTAAGACCTATTGATTTTATGCCTACACTATCCTATTATTGCCTAATAAGTTCTGTCTAAACTAGATTTAAGATCTAATACTCACAAGAACACAGGGTACTCCCCTGTGCCAAACACTAGTTAAGTGGACTGTTTTTTTGAGTTTTTCTTTGATTTAGGTAGAATTAAACTGTTCTAATTATGCAAACTGATAATTTAAGCTACATGACTAGTGGGAAACTAAGTTTGAACAGAAGGACAATTAGTTTAACAGTTCACAGCTTAATGTACTAAATGAGATAATGCAACAGTAAATTTTGCAAAAAATAAGTATATAAAAAAATGAAAAACAGGAAACAAGCTAACAACTATAGATCTTAATCAAATGTATTGAGCATAAAAGAACATGAAAGAGCACTGAATAAGTAATTGAAACAGGTGGATATAAATAAGTAGTGAAAGCTTAGAAATTTGAGATTTTGCTCACAATCAGTCCAAGCTCAGAAACAGATGATCCACAAACTCAATCCCTATCCTAATTCCCCCCATGAGGAACTAAACCATAAAAAGAAATCCATATTGCATCCTTGTTTCTTTTTTATGTTTCACTGATTCTCTTCTATTTTCCTTTATTTTTTCTATTTTTTTGATGAAATTTAAACTTGTACTAAACTTAAACCTTTGAACTGGAAATTTACTTTATTCAAAAGAGATCACATTACAACATAAGAGTTTACTGAAAATTAAAAAGTTACATTTTATTTGAAATACACTAAAATTAAACTAAATTCTACCACTCTCTTCTCTGCTTCCATTCTTTTCTTTTATATCCTTGGATTAGGGTTTTCAGAACCCATTTGTCACTTCCCAGCAAAAATAAGGACCATTGGATGGCTCTCTTTTAATCCTAGCCATTCCTTCAATTTTGCCGCCAAAATGGTATTTGTTTGTTTCCCAAGATAATTGAGGCCAGAGGTGGGAGTTTGGAGTTATCTGTTTGTTTGGTTAGGCCAGGGGGGGGAAGAGTGTTGGAGAGGTGAAGGCAGTGTAGGGGGTGATGATGGTTGTGCAGGTTTCGTTTTGGAGGGGAGTGGGGATGAGTCAAAGGGTGTTGACCGATGGAGTAGTATTATTAAAAACGGGGGAAAGGTTTTATATTTAGGGGGTGGGCTTGGTTTTGTGATGGGCTGAAGGTTTGTAACTTTGGGATTGGAATAGTATCATGGGTCAGGGATGGGTTTGGACCAGGCCAAGGTTTGTGGTTTAAGATAACACAAGGGTCCAAATGGTTAAGTATAAAAACACAAGGACCATAAGTGTAATTTAGTGAAACTTAGGGACCTGTTATGATACTTTCCACAATTAATTATAAGGACCCATATTGACAAATTTGAATATTATTAGGACCAAAATTACACTTTTCCAAAATTTTAAACCCCGAGGACCATTTTTGCAAAATGTGAAAGTTTAAGGGACCAAAATGTAATTTTCTCAAACTTTTTACCCAAAGTCTAAATTTGATAATTTTTACTTTTTAAAAACTTTGGGTTGACTTTTCTTTCGTTTTAAACTTCCAGGGACTAGTTTTGTCAATATTTGAAACTTGAGGGACTGAAACTGCCAATTGTGCAAACTTTGTTCGTTTTTCATTTGTTTTTAAACATTTTTCATATAAAACGTATAAAACACAATTTTGGAATATTTTTAGTATTTATATGCATTACTGAGTGTTTTTGGACGTTTTGACAGTTCATATAAGACAAAAATGATGAGTATTTACACACTCATCAAGCACATTGGGAGAAAATATGAGAAGTTGAGGGACCTCTTTGCAATTTTCGGACATATATGCCCTAACCCTACCGTTCTCTTTCATTTCACCTCTTTCTCCATATCACCTTTCTCTCCCAAAACCCTAGCCGCCCACTGCCATCACCGGCGCCGCCTCACCGCCGCGCCACCTACCTCACTGCCACCACCAAACTACTCCCCATCACCTCCTCGTTCTTGTTTGCTACTACACGCGCCGAGAAAACCAACCCCACCATTCTTTTTTTGTTGCCGCCGGTATACACGCCGCCACCACCACTTTTTCTTGTCGATTTGAATACGAAGAAGGTGAGATGTCGCGTTTTCACGCGTGTTGCTGAATTGCTAGCTGAGTCGAATCACTCTAATATTTATGCTGAAACCCCTCCACCTAACCGAA
This sequence comes from Artemisia argyi, assembly GCA_030686995.1. Taxonomy (NCBI): domain Eukaryota; kingdom Viridiplantae; phylum Streptophyta; class Magnoliopsida; order Asterales; family Asteraceae; genus Artemisia; species Artemisia argyi. The sequence goes on along the minus strand of CM060709.1, from coordinate 95,552,085 downwards.
CTCATGGATGTACTTACAAGGAGTTTAAGTTCTGTGGACCCAACGAGTATGGAGGAACGGAAGGAGTAGTTTATTTGATGAGATGGATGGAGAAAACTGAATATGTGTTTAATGTCAGTAACTATGATGAGGATGCTAAGGTGAAGTATGCTTTGTATACTCTGAAGGATGAGGCGTTGACTTGGTGGAATAACTATCACAAGTCTGTTGGAAGCGATGTAGCCTATGCTATGACTTGGGATCAGTTCAAAGCTCTGTTGGTTAAGACTTACTGCCCAAGGAACGAGGTTAAGAAGCTTGAGATTGAGTTTTGGAATCATAAGGTGAAGGGTACTGACATGACAACTTACAATCAGCGATACCAAGAGTTGTCATTACTCTGTCCTGAAATGGTTCACACTGAGGCACTCAATATTGAGCGATATACTGATGGGTTGCCCTTAGCCACCAGGAACGATGTGATCGCTGCTAGGCCAACAAATCTCCATGAGGCCATCACCATAGCGCAACAACTAATGGATTCTCTCGTGTTGGAAGGAGCAGGCAGGGAGAAGGATAATAAGAAGAAGAGAGATGGTAATGCCAAGGACAGTAATAATCCCAACAAACAACAAGAGATTGCTAAGGTGTATGCTATTTGGGATAGGGAGAGGAAATGCCAAGACGGGGGAACATCTAGGTGTAGCCGCTGTAACCGACATCATCCTGGATGATCTACTGTAGTATGTAGGACGTGTAACAAGGTTGGACATATGGCTAGAGATTGTAGGTCCCGCCCACTAGCTGTGGCACAAACAACTCAGGGAAATGACTGGAAGGCGAATGTCACCTGCTTTGGATGTGGGAAGAAGGGACACTACAAGTCAGAGTTTCGTGAGCCATGGAACAGGGGAAGTAATGGGAATGGAGGAAATCAGGAGAACCGAGGTGTGGGGGGTAATGGGCATAACCAGTGTAATCGAGGAACGGAAGGGAACCGAGGAAACCCAGGCACTGGGAATCGCAGGTACACGTGGGAGCAGCTCAGGGGAGGGTGTACGTCCTTGGAAAAGAGATTAAGGAGGACCCGAACGTCGTCACAGGTACGTTCCTCCTCAATAACCGATATACTTCCGTCCTGCTTGATACTGGTGCCAATAGGAGTTTTGTATCTATCACGTTTATGCCTTTGCTTGAAATCCCCCCCAACGCCACTAGGAATCAGTTACGATGTAGAATTAGCTAATGGGAATGTTGAAAGGATAAACATTATTGTTCAAGGTTGTACGTTGAACTTCTTAAACCATCCTTTCAACATAGACCTCTTACCTGTCACTTTAGGAAGTTTCGATGTCATCATCAGTATGGATTGGTTGTTGAAGTACCGAGCGAACATCATATGTAATAAGAAGATTGTTCATGTGCCTTATGGTAGAGAAGTCCTAAGCATACAAGGAGATCAAGGCGACCGTGGAGATCCCTACAGGTTGAATATCATCTCTTGTACCAAGGCACATAAGCCAATAGAGAAAGGATGTTACCTTTTCTTAGCTCGAATCTCGAGAAGGAAGGAAGACGAGAAGAAAGAGAAACGATTAGAAGATGTACCCATCGTTAGAGATTTTCCGAATGTGTTCCCAGATGACTTGCCAGGAATCCCACCTGTTAGAAAAGCCGAGTTTCAGATCGTGTTGTACCCGGCGCTGCACCCGTAGCCCGAGCACTGATGAGGCGAAAAATGAACCACTTTTAGGGGGTCATTTAAGTCCGGAATTGAATTTATTTGATCAAATATTACCCTAAATCGTTCCTTTTGTGATTTTAGGTACTTTGGGAGAGAAATCTGGAAAAGGAAGCAATTCGGACGTTTTTGGAGCATAAAAGTGAAGAAAACGCCAAAGACTTAATTTTCCATGCTGAGAACAGTGTATGACGGCGTCAAGAGGAAATTCCTGGGCGTCAAGAGTAAAGTCCATGACGACCCAGAAGAAACCTGAAGGCGTCACAAGTAGAGCGTCAAGAGTTAATTTCATGACGGCCTGCATAAGGTGTACACATGACGGCGTCAGATCCAGATCTAGGCAGTCCGAGGAACTATTTGGCGGCGAGATGACGGCGTCAGACATTTGTTCTTGACGCCGTCACCTTCTTAAATCTATATATAGTTTTCTATTTTTCATTCATTAAGAGGAACTTGTGTGGAGAAACCCTAGGGCCGAACTTTGTGAACCCTAGCTCGTATTTTACAGTAAATTCAAGGGTTTTCACCCCTTGAATCCTTTCATGTGCTATTGAGATAAGTCTTCTCTTAATTCAATCAATATGTCTATCTTTTGGTTGTCTATATCTTGTGCTTGTCTTAATTTCACCATGTTAGGCTAGATCTATCTTGTGTTTGCTTAGATCTAATGAAACCTAGATGTTAATTATGTGTTGATTTCTTGTTTATGATTGTATTGGATGAATGATTTCAATGTTAGGCTTAAGAAAACTGGCAGATCTCCATTGTGTAACATGCTTGAACGTCTTAGGAAACATGAACCGATGTGTACTAGGTTTTATTGGTTGTATTTAATGCATGAGTAAATTCTAATGATCCCATGTTAGGAGCTTCTTAGCCGGCTCGACATAGGAGTTAAGTAGGCACTCATAGGATTGGGGAAGTAAGTACGCCACCCCATGAATGGTATTAAGGAATACAATCCGTCATCCACGCAACTATAACAAGTAATTAACGTGTAAAAGATATCTAGGGAGTAGTGAAATCTAAGTAAACACATTTCTCCCACATATTGCTCACAACCTTAGTTTAAATTAGTTTATTTTTATTTCTAGTATTTTATTTTGATTGCATCTTTAGTATTGGGTTAGTTGACTAGCAACTAATTCTGCCCAAATCCTTCAAACCCGAGATTTTTACTTGCTTTCTTAAAAATATAAAAATACAAAAAGAATCATCCCTCATCTCTAGACCTAGTCTTTAGGTTTTCTAATCCTAGCGACACTATTCCTAGCTGAACGATCAATCCCCCGGTACTTGTCATTATACTATACTACATCGATCAGATACACTGCCTGGTGGGGGTTGTAAGCTTCTCAAGATCCCTTGAGAGGTAAAGCCTGGTGCAAAACCCCACGCATCAAGTTTTTGGCGCCGTTGCCGGGGAATAGTTATTGCTTAGGTTGGAATTTATTTTGATTAGGTTTACTCATTAGATTCCTTTTTAGTGAGATTTTTATTTTCTTTTTATTAGCTTTCTTGTAGTCTATCTTTTTCTTTGTGCCCTTTGTTTGTAAAACCATTTTCATCTATCACTATGGCAGATGAAATTCCATTTAGATCATTAACAAACGAGGAACCATTCACTCACCCCCTTCACCTCACGTGGCATATTTCCACCCTAAGGGTGTGTATCGCTACTTCCACCCGCACTTAATTCAAAGTGTAGGGAAAACCTCCCCTATTTCCGTTAAATAAGGGTAGAGTCAGGCTCGTGACTCGAACAAAAACAAGCGCTTATTAGGAGGCAACACAAGCTTTATTTGTTTGTTTGTTTGTTTGTTTGTTTGATTTTATTTGTTTCCGTATGCATGCTTTATTTTTATTGTTTGTCGCTCATGTTTCAAAGTAAATTGTGAAAATGCTTTATTTTGTTTTTAACTTCGTCTTAATTGCATATAAAGGTATTTTGCAAAAGATAAGTGTAAGGGAGATCCAAATTTGTTTATAAGAACGAAATTGAGCATGAACCACAACAATATTAAATGGACATGTGTATTAGTACTTGTTAGAGTCAAATGCTTGTATCGAGTCATAATGATGTTTTGCAGGATTTTCCAGGAAGTAGGACATAAGTTTTTCCAGAAATTTTCCGGAAACTTAACGTAAAGATTTCTGCAGGTCACTTCTGACGGCGTCAGGAATTAATTCCTGACGGCGTCATGTGTAAAGTTCTGGAAATTTTGCTAGTTTTGTTTATACCGGAGTCTTAAAGTTTTTGTTGATTCTTTAGTTTTATAAACTCCAGGAAATCTGCAAACATTCATTCCACAAGCATTATATCTTTAATTGTTTTGTTTTTATTCCTAAGTCTGGAATTACATCTAGTTATGAGTTTTCTTTGTTCGGATTGATGCTTTGGGTTTTTGTGATTGTTTTCTCAAGATTTACAGGTTACGTATAACAAGAAGATGATTTATATTCTGGAAGGGAAGCTTTGATTGTTCATTTTCTTGGAGGAAGATCTAACCTGGCCACCTTATTATCCATACCGAGCGAATCAGGGGAGTATTTGATTTCATTTGTTTTACTTATTTCACTTTTACATTCTTTACTTGAACATTGGGGACAATGTTCATCTTAAGTGTAAGGGAAGGGTAAAATGATGATACCTTACAGATACACTTTCGCTTGAGTTTGTTTGTTTGATAGTAGATGTGTAATAAAACTATGAGAAATACTTGTTAGTGCAATTTTAGCGTCAAATTTAAATTTTTTTACAACATTTAGGAGTGAAACTTTAGCCATAGCAAGCGTCTCATCGATAGGAGATTGTATGACTAGCACATAACCATTATATTTAGAAAAATTTTCCACCCAAATATGTGAGGTTCGCCTTTAGATTTGATAGGAAAAGCATTTACTATTAGTGCTTATGAGTGTACCGGTAGCATTTAGATTCTAGAACTTGCGTTAGTGATGCATTCCGAGACCGCTAGTGAGACTACATTCGTGTAGTAGGATTTACTACATGATAAGAGGCATTAGGATCACCCTTGTGTTAAACGCGTATCATAATTACTTGACCATTTAAGTCATATTACTTGGCTAGTTAAGTCAACTAATTTTTCCCACACCTTAGCGTTGTACTCATTTTTAGTACACGAAACCCCTAGTACACCCCTCCGAGCCTATCTTTTCGTTTCTAACTTTAAGCATCTTACTTAAAGGAAGAATTTGTTACACCCCACTTAAATGTACACTCAAATCACCTTAGCCTTCCGTGTATGCACTCATCTTTAGTGCATTATTGTTATTTGTTAAACCCTAAGTTAATTATCTAATTGATTACATGGTTGCTAAGTCGAGTCATATCATTGTACATATTGTTTTGCGACGATTGGGACTCATGGGTAAAGTACTTATTTTATGGAGTAATGGGGAAGAACATCATATATTACCACCATATGTACGTTAATCTTAAAAGTACTCCAAGTGTTTTGATTATCTTGATTCGAGTCATTAGATTAGTTTATTGTAAAGTATGTAAAAGTTCAAGTGTAAGGGGAATTTTCATTCCCTATGATGTATTATTTTGGATGGTAGGGTAAAAGTGTATGCAAAAAAAAAAAAAAAAAAAAAAAAAAAAAAAAAAAAAAAAAAAAAAAATTGAAAAATCAAGAAAAAGAAAAGAAAAAAATAGAAAAAGAAAAGAGAAAAAACATACGGACTACCATCCCGTTTCATTCTATGTTTATTTTATGTTTTTGTTATTTTTCATTTATTAGCTTAAGTCGAGTCAAGTCTTGGTTTAGCAACGCCATATTCTACATGTAATTAACCAAGATTGTTAACTCGCCACCAGTAAAGACTGCCTATATCCAACAAAACCGTGTATTCCATATCCCTATACCTAACGTTACAACCCTTTAAAAGACCTCTTTGATAATTTATCCTAGGTGCTTACGCCATGTGGTGGAGGTTTGATCATTTCCCAAGCCTATGGTAATCTATTTTGCTATGACAGGTAGTGAGAGATATCTTCCGTTTCCATATTGTAATTTATACTTTATTACACCCGAGAGATGTGAGTATCTAAACACTATTTGTGAGGTGCTAGTGTATGACCTCCGTGTTTGTCTTTGGTCTTTAGTGGAACGATTATTTGTTGTAATTACTTTTATATTAGTGTTAAATGACCCCTAACTTGTATTCTGATTAGAATAAAAGCGCATTTGCTTGAGGAAAAGCAAATCTCAAGTGTAAGGGTATATGATGAGGCGAAAAATGAACCACTTTTAGGGGGTCATTTAAGTCCGGAATTGAATTTATTTGATCAAATATTACCCTAAATCGTTCCTTTTGTGATTTTAGGTACTTTGGGAGAGAAATCTGGAAAAGGAAGCAATTCGGACGTTTTTGGAGCATAAAAGTGAAGAAAACGCCAAAGACTTAATTTTTCATGCTGAGAACAGTGTATGACGGCGTCAAAAGGAAATTCATGGGCGTCAAGAGTAAAGTCCATGACGACCCAGAAGAAACCTGAAGGCGTCACAAGTAGAGCGTCAAGAGTTAATTTCATGACGGCCTGCATAAGGTGTACACATGACGGCGTCAGATCCAGATCTAGGCAGTCCGAGGAACTATTTGGCGGCGAGATGACGGCGTCAGACATTTGTTCTTGACGCCGTCACCTTCTTAAATCTATATATAGTTTTCTATTTTTCATTCATTAAGAGGAACTTGTGTGGAGAAACCCTAGGGCCGAACTTTGTGAACCCTAGCTCGTATTTTACAGTAAATTCAAGGGTTTTCACCCCTTGAATCCTTTCATGTGCTATTGAGATAAGTCTTCTCTTAATTCAATCAATATGTCTATGTGTTGGTTGTCTATATCTTGTGCTTGTCTTAATTTCACCATGTTAGGCTAGATCTATCTTGTGTTTGCTTAGATCTAATAAAACCTAGATGTTAATTATGTGTTGATTACTTGTTTATGGTTGTATTGGATGAATGATTTCAATGTTAGGCTTAAGAAAACTGGCAGATCTCCATTGTGTAACATGCTTGAACGTCTTAGGAAACATGAACCAATGTATACTAGGTTTTATTGGTTGTATTTAATGCATGAGTAAATTCTAATGATCCCATGTTAGGAGCTTCTTAGCCGGCTCGACATAGGAGTGAAGTAGGCACTCATAGGATTGGGGAAGCAAGTACGCCACCCCATGAATGGTATTAAGGAATACAATCCGTCATCCACGCAACTATAACAAGTAATTAACGTGTAAAAGATATGTAGGGAGTAGTGAAATCTAAGTAAACACATTTCTCCCACATATTGCTCACAACCTTAGTTTAAATTAGTTTATTTTTATTTCTAGTATTTTATTTTGATTGCATCTTTAGTATTGGGTTAGTTGACTAGCAACTAATTCCGCCCAAATCCTTCAAACCCAAGATTTTTACTTGCTTTCTTAAAAATATAAAAATACAAAAAGAATCATCCCTCATCTCTAGACCTAGTCTTTAGGTTTTCTAATCCTAGCGACACTATTCCTAGCTGAACGATCAATCCACCGGTACTTGTCATTATACTATACTACATCAATCAGGTACACTGCCTGGTGGGGGTTGTAAGCTTCTCAAGATCCCTTGAGAGGTAAAGCCTGGTGCAAAACCCCACGCATCTAGCACCTTATCGACTCGCTCCTTCGGAACTGGATGAATTGTCAAAATAGTTGACGAAGTTATCAGAGAAGGGATTCATACATCTGAGTTCGTCACCATGGGGAGCCCCGGTCTTGTTTGTGAAGAAGAAAGATGGATCTTTTCGCATGTGTATTGACTATAGAGAGTTGATTAAGTTGACGGTGAAGAATAGATATCCTCTGCCTAGTATCGACGGTCTATTCGATCAACTCCAAGGATCGAGCATCTACTCGAAGATTGATCTAAGATTGGGATATCACCAGCTCAGGGTTCGAGAGGAGGACATACCGAAGACAGCCTTTAGAAATCGGTATGGGCACTATGAATTCCAAGTGATGCCGTTTGGTTTAACAAACACTCCAGCGGTATTCATGGACCTCATGAATCGAGTGTGTAAACCTTATCTGGATATGTTTGTGATAGTATTCATAGATGACATCCTGATATACTCGAAGAGTAAGGAGGAGCACGAAGAACACCTAAAGCTCATTTTGGAGTTACTCAGACAAGAGAAGCTGTATGCCAAATTCTCTAAGTGTGAATTTTGGATCCCAACCGTACAGTTCTTGGGCCACGTGATTGATAGTCAGGGAGTTCATGTGGATCCTGCCAAGATTGAGTCCATCAAGGAATGGACCGCTCCTAAAACCCCATCAGAAGTTCGTCAATTCTTAGGTTTAGCAGGTTATTATTGGAGATTCATCAAGGGATTCTCCAAAATAGCCAAGTCACTAACTAAATTGACTCAGAAGAACGTCAAGTACGAATTGGGAGAAAAAGAAGAGGAAGCGTTTCAACTGCTGAAGGAGAAGTTGTGTAGTGCACCTATTTTAGCCCTACCTGAAGGTAGCGAGGACTTCATCATGTACTGCGACGCTTCGTATAAAGGGTTGGGAGCTGTCTTGACGCAAAGGGAGAAGGTGATAGCGTATGCCTCCCGACAGCTCAAGAAGCATGAGAAAAACTACACCACTCACGATCTGGAATTAGGTGTCGTTGTGTTCGTACTCAGGATTTGGAGACATTATTTGTATGGCACGAAGCGTGTGGTATATACCAACCATAAGAGTTTACAACTCATTTTGGACCAGAAAGAGCTGAACTTGAGACAGTGATGCTGGTTAGAATTACTTAGCGATTACGATTGTGAGATTCGTTATCACCTGGGTAAGGCGAATGTAGTTGCTAACGCTCTTAGTCGGAAGGAGAGGATACCACCGTTACGAGTTAGATCTTTGGGAATGACGATTAGTTCGCCACTGCCGTCTCAGATACTAGAGGCTCAAGCCGAGGTGTTAAAGGAAGAAAACTGACCGGTTGAGAAAATTTATGGAATGGTGGAAAACTCAAATGGATTCGTGAAGCATTCGGATGGCACATTATGTTTTGGATAAAGGAGCTGGATCCCTCTTTATGGAGGTATCCACGAGTTGATTATGCACGAATCACATAAATTAAAGTACTCTATTCATCCTGGTTCTGATAAGATGTATCAAGACTTGAAGAAGTTATACTGGTGGCCTAACATGAAAGCTGACATAACCTTGCAAGTCGGTAAGTGTTTAACATGTTCCAAGGTAAAGGTCGAACACCAAAAACCCTCAGGATTACTGATTCAACCTGAACTCCCAGTCTGGAAATGGGAACGTATCGCGATGGACTTTATCACCAAGTTACCGAGAACAGCTAGCGGGTGTGACGCTATTTGGGTAATTGTGGATCGACTGACTAAGTCTGCTCATTTTCGTACTATCAGCGAGAATGACGACGTCAGCAAACTTGCTCGGCTCTACATGAAGGAGATTGTTTCTCGTCACGGAGTGCCTGTATCAATTATCTCTGATCGTGACAGCTGCTTTACGTCGAACTTTTGGCAATCACTCCAGAATGCCATGGGGACAAAGCTCGATATGAGTACTGCTTATCACCCTCAAACAGATGGTCAAAGTGAGAGGACCATTCAAACGTTGGAAGATATGCTTAGAGCCTGTGTAATCTATTTCGGCAAAGGCTGGGAGAAGTACTTGCCTCTATCCGAATTCTCATACAACAATAATTATCATGCTAGCATGCCGCACCTTTCGAGGTGTTGTATGGTTGAAAATGTCGTTCTCCTATCTGCTGGGCTGAAGTTGGTGAAAGTCAACTCACGGGTCCCGAACTCATTCTAGAAACTACCGAGAAGGTTGTTCAAATTCGTGATCGTTTGCAAGCTGCACGTGATAGACAAAAGAGTTATGTCGATAAGAGACGTAAGCCTCTCGAGTTCCAAGTGGGAGACCGTGTCATGTTGAAGGTTTCTCCTTGGAAGGGGGTGATAAGTTTTGGCAAACATGGTAAGCTTAACCCTCACTACATTGGGCCATTTCTGATCTTGGATATAGTCAGGGCAGTAGCATACATGCTTGAGCTACCATAGGAGTTAAGTAATGTGCACGATGTCTTTCATGTGAGTAATCTGAAGAAATGTCTTTCTGATGAGACTCCGATCATACCCGTAAGAGATATCTGGTTGATGAAAGTTTAAACTTCGTTGAGGAACCAATCGTGATTGTGGATCGTGAGATTAAACGACTGAAGCGCAGTCGCATTCCTATCATCAAGGTTCGTTGGAATTCCAGGCATGGGCCGGAATTCACGTGGGAATGAGAAGATGAGTTCCATAGGAAGTATCCTTAGTTCTTTTCATCATCGGGTAATTCGAAGTGAAACCCGGGACGGGTTTCTTCAAGGGCTTGGAGGCTGTGACAACTGGAAAATTAGGGAGTCGTTTTAAATACCACTGTTGGGAATTATAGATTTGAAGATTTGAAGATTACAAAACCTACAAGCAAGAATGAAGAAAGAAGAAACAATAAGGGCCTAATATGTAATAGTTAGCTTTATTAGTAAGCTAGGGTTTGTAACCTCCCTCTATTATATAAAGAGGGTAGGCGTCTAGGTTACGAATCATCCTTTCATAGCTAGTCTCTCCAATGAGAGTCTAGAAACGCATAGAGCGTTAGTAGTAGTAGTTGTAGTAGTTTTATTTTATATTCAATAAAAGAAAACCTTGGAGTAATATTGATTATGTTCTTATTGTTCTTATTCCGCTGTGCAATCAATGTTACTATATCCTAGATGGGCTTAAACGTTCTTGATTTAACAATTGGTATCAGAGCGGGGGCTCTTGATATCTAGGGTTTCAAGGTTTTCATGTTTGTGTTTAATAAAGAGTAGTTATGAAGAAAATGATGGGCGAGAAACAGTTTCAAAGAAAGAGCAGATCTGGTTGTCAATAAAAGCAGAGGTGAAAAAGATGTCGAGTGTCTTGTTTTTTTAAAAAAAAAGGTACGAATGGATTTAATCGTTATTATTTTAAAGGGTTCGTAGTATTGCTGCTATTGTGATTTATGTGACTGACGACAAAGTGACATCAATGGGCTAGTTTTATTATGCTTTTGTGTGGAATGGGTCAGTAAGGTATTCATTGTGCCAAACTCGTACCAATTAATTTATTAATCATGGGTCTATGTAATTAACTGGTCGAATTTTAAAAGTGGGGTGTCCTCTTGCACATGGGTGATGAATTGAATGGGTTTATTGAATTCTGAGTATTAATTGTGATTCCGTGTCGTATGTAATTTAACCTAGTACTGACTATACTATGGAATAATGGAGGTTGATTTATTAATTGATCGGTCAATGGGGTACAAGTTTATTGAGGGTTTATGAAATTCGAGAAAGGCACATGGGATGGTTTGTAGTATGTATATTTTATCTTAAATCTGGTACTGCTACTAAGGATTCATTGGTTTGTCATAAGAATGGTGTGGATCTGATTTGTCGTATACAGCAAGTATATTATTTATTCAACAAAGTATATTGAATCTTTATTAATCAAGGGTCCATGGGTTGGAATTGTTTATTCGTTTTTGTTTGTGATTGGTGGATTGTGTGTTATTGGCTGAAGGATCAAGTGAGTATACGACAATATTCATGAGATGTTGTTCTCTTTGCACGAAGTGGTGAATTGGTTTGTCGTCTGATGAGTCACATGAAGGATTTTACATTATGGTCAGTAGCAACAATGAACTGGTCGATGGAAGTGTTAATATGTGGGGCTGTGATGTTTGTCGATTTGTGGGAGTTTGTACATGGCAATCACAAATTGCTACTGCTGCTCCTTATGATGAGATATGAATTGATTGGTCTACTAAAGCTCATGGGTCCTATGATAATACTGGTACGCTATTTGGTTTCTGCTGATGAGAAACTAGTTTCTGCTGCTACGCTTGAATTGTTTCTGCTGCTGATAACATTTGTTTCCTGCTGATCGGTTGCTGCTGCTGTGTTAAAAAAATTATTATTTTGTTTTTGTTGGTTGATATTTTATTCTAGGTTCGAAGACGCCCTTGGATCTTGAACAATGAAGATGTGTATGGTTCGTTTTGGAGATTCAGTTCGTGGTATAATTCTTGACTGGAACAGTTACATGCGCTTTACAAATATTTTGGGGGGCATATGATACCATACAGTTCATGATATGATTACACAAAATTATATAATCATAAGCATTGAGTGGTTTCTGGTTGTTCCATCTGCGCTCACTGAGACTATCGGCCATTGCATGAATCGCCATGCATATATTGACTACAAGAATTATCCACAGACATTTTCTGATGTCTTTTTCACTGAAGGACGAGATGATCTATGCTACTGAGTTCATGATTCAAGCAGATGGTTAGTATATTTTTAAGGGGAAGCTTATTGTTCAAAAATACTTATCCATCTACATGCATCACTTGAGGGGAAGCGTTTATGGAGTTGCACAAGACCCTTATTGGATGATTACAAAAAGGGGAAGAAGATTTATGATGTGCAGCTTATTATTTGTGATGACATGTTTTAGCATTGTTTCTTCATGCAGATTGTTTTTAATATCAAATAGGGGAAGATTGTTGAGAATTATAGATTTGAAGATTTGAAGATTACAAAACCTACAAGCAAGAATGAAGAAAGAAGAAACAATAAGAGCCTAATATGTAATAGTTAGCTTTATTAGTAAGCTAGGGTTTGTAACCTCCCTCTATTATATAAAGAGGGTAGGCGTCTAGGTTATGAATCATCCTTTCATGGCTAGTCTCTCCAATGAGAGTCTAGAAACGCATAGAGCGTTAGTAGTAGTAGTTGTAGTAGTTTTATTTTATATTCAATAAAATAAATCCTTGGAGTAATATTGATTATGTTCTTATTGTTCTTATTCCGCTGTGCAATCAATGTTACTATATCCTAGATGGGCTTAAACGTTCTTGATTTAACAACCACATTGCTTTGAAATTAAACAATGGAAAATATTTGGAAATAATTTTTGGAAATTATGTTGAATTTGATTCGTATTGTGGATTTTGTTATGGGATATTGTGTTATTGGATCATTTCTGTGGCGTTAAGTAGGCACTACCTTGACTCTGGCACTGGGAAACCTAATAAGTCGGGATTTAATGAGAAACGATTACGTTTTATTTTATAAACGTATTTATTATCAAAATTAATGGAAAAATGTATTTAAAGTGATCGGTGATGATTAAAATTGACGTTGGCGATGTTTGGTAATTTTCGTGAATACAAGTATATGTTTTCGGGAGAGTTTGATAGTTATTGCACCGCTAGTCCTTAGTTTAGCACCTTGGGAGAAAATATGAGAAGTTGAAGGACCTCTTTGTAATTTTCGGACATATATGCCCTAACCCAACCCTTCTCTTTCATTTCACCTCCTTCTCCATATCACCTTTCTCTCCCAAAACACTAGCCGCCCACTGCCATCACCGGCGCCGCCTCACTGCTGCGCCACCTACCTCACCGCCACCACCAAAGTACTCCCCATCACCTCCTCGTTCTTGTTTGCTACTACACGCACCGAGAAAATCAACACCACCATTCTTTTGTTGTTGTCGCAAGTATACACGCCACCACCACCACTTTTTCTTGTCGATTCGAGTACGAAGAAGGTGAGATATCGCGTTTTCACGTGGGTTGACTCAACCGGGTCAACTCGGTTTAGTTTTTTTTTGTTTTGGTTTTCTTGTGTTAATATAACGATTCGGTAATGGTTTTGATAAAGAAAAAAAAGGGTATCTGTGTTTTAGTGTCGATTCGTGAATGTTTGAGCTCAGGTTGTGTTTGGTTTTTGATGTGTAAGGAAAGCTTTAAATTTATAATACTAATTTCACCGATTTTAATAAACCAAACACACAGGTAAAGTATAACCCTCGTTGATAGTATAAGATTTAGGTAATACCAGGTCGTATCCTCAAGTACTTAGTTAGTTCGTATTAAGTAAAAATGAATAGTAAACAAGACAAGTAACGATTATGATAATATGAAGAATTCTAATGATAAAATGAATGATTGCTTGGATAGCTTATATAATCTAGTGACAATATTTATGTATGATCTCAGTTTGATAATGTAGTAGTTCACAACTTATAACCTAGTTATTTTCATCAAAAGAGCAATTTCATAATTTGTAGGTTCAATTCAAGATTCATATTTATCTATCAAGTGATTTCTCTCGAGATAGTATTCCATATCAAGTCTAGATTATTATTGATTCTCCCAAGTGGATTTCTCCTTTCAAAGGCTAGAAATGCAGACAAGTTCCTAGAATTGCTTTTAAGAAGTTGGTTCTTTCGACTTATCCCAACACATTATATTCAACCAGTTTCAATAATCAAACGTGGTAAGACTAGAGATAAAATAGTTCACAACATAAACTTGAAATTGATAGAGATTAAAGCATAATCATAAGTCACTTTATTATATTCACATATCAAAGAAATCACAAGAGGTTTAGCCTCACATGGCTAATGAGTACATAACAACAGAAATGATTAAATAGTAAACAAGAGACATACGGATTGGATTGATCAAATGGATTATACAAGTGTCACAAGTAACCAAGTGTTCGACACTAAAAAGTATATAACGCCCCCTATTTTTGATTCGTTCAGGTCTACCGATGGCTCAGGATCACGTAGCACTTCTTATCTTTACTTAGTGAAAATTGGTTGTTGAGTGGAGAGTTCAAATGCTTGCTAATTAGCTCTATTTATAGGCTTACTGATAGGCAAAGTATTGCGCACATTGATTGTAAGTGCGACGCTGATGACGTATAGTCTATATTTGGGCCACGAGTCCAAATAATACAAACTACTAGCGCCTAAGTTCACCACGAGTGGGCTACCATGACAATGGTTTGGGCCGCAGAATCAGTGGCTTGGGCTCACGAGGCCCAAAGCCCAACTAAACCCACCGGGTACGAGATAAGGATCATCTATTCATGGAATAGATATCCTTTCCTCGGATAAGCACTACGCGTGCAAAGAGTACGGAGCAAGAAACACGGTTTCTACGCTCCTATATATAGAATCACACGATTCTCATTCAAGGTACGATACAAACCCTAACTCTCTACGAGAACCTTAAATCGATTACTTACTCTCACGCCGGAGTCTAATCGGGGGAGACAATCCCTCGATAAGCCTAACGGTGTTGTTTATTTTCTTAATGCGCAGGTTCACAAGCATTAAGAGCGAATTGGTACGAAAGCAAGAGCCTAAACTAGGTAAGCCCAACTTTTGTATCAACAAGTGGCGCCATCCGTGGGACCACACTAAGAACTTGATACTAGAATGACGAAAAACAAGAACTCAGGGCAGCGGACCCCGCAGCCAGATAAAACTCGAGACGACTCGCACAAGAAGAAGCTCAAAGGCTCGACTTCAGGGTTAACCTATGGACTGACCAGTACGGCTGCTCAACCAGAGATAACCCCAATTCCCACTACGGTGGAATTACCCTTGGAAGTCGCCCAAGCCACTACGGCGGTTACAGGCGCTGATGATCTCCAGCGCACCCTCTTCGCCACGCCTCATCAAACGGTACCTATAGTGGACAACACTATACCGCCAGGCGCACCTAATCGTGAGAGGGGACTTCATGCTGAAAGAGAAATTCTCGCAGCGGAAGAAGATGCTCCTGAGTTGATGCTAAACAACTTCGTGTCGCAACACTACGAAGCTCTAAGTAATCTCATGCGAGATGAAGCAAGAAGAAGATCAGGCCATAACCTGCACGACAGGCTAAATTTTGGCCCAGAAAGATCCCCACCGAGCCATCATGAGCGCGAACGCAGCGAAAGGCGCACCAATGTCCACGACAGACTCGGTACGCCATCTAACTCTCAATATTCAGAGGAATACGAAGGTAACGAGAGGCGCTCCGACATCCATACCAGGCTTGGTAGTAGGAGATTGGAAGACAGACTTGGACGATCACGATCGCCAAGCGCAGGCTCCTCCAAATCTAGAAGGAGAGTTCATGACAGATTGGGAAGGAGACCCTCCCCAAGCGAAAGCCCCTCAAACTCCTCCTCTGACAAAAACCGGCGCAAGCGCCACAGAAAAAATAACTCCTACTCCAGCGATTCCTCAGACAACGAGGACAAAGAGACCGGACACTGGAAGTCCAGAGGAAAACATCGCGAAGAAAAGGATGAAGATTTATCCCTTCCTTGGCGTCGTCAAAAAGTTGACGCGTTCACAAGACGCATCAGCGATTACTCTGATCGCAAGAAAAGGCGCATGCCTGCTAATGTGAAAACATATGA
This sequence comes from Artemisia argyi, assembly GCA_030686995.1. Taxonomy (NCBI): domain Eukaryota; kingdom Viridiplantae; phylum Streptophyta; class Magnoliopsida; order Asterales; family Asteraceae; genus Artemisia; species Artemisia argyi. Next base: position 95,536,025 of record CM060709.1, on the reverse strand, counting down.
TGGAACAGGTGACCCTGATGATCACCTAAAAATTTTTGAGTCAGCGGCTGCTATCGAAAATTGGCCACAACCTGTGTGGTGCCACATGTTCAACTCTACCCTCGTAGGGAATGCGCGAACATGGTTCAACCAGCTTCCACGACGAAGCATCAATGGATTCGAAGAGTTGCGAAAGGCATTCCGCCTAAACTTCACGCAATGAAAGAAGTGCGCAAAAAACCCTGTGGAATTAGCCAGGGTAAAGCAACGTCAAAGGGAATCCACAGGCGCCTTCATGGAATGCTTCAAGGATGAATGCATGCAAATCAAAGCGTGCCCCGAGGCACTAAAAATCTCAGGATTCATGAATGGGATCAATAACCCAGAGCTGATACGGAAGCTAAATGATAGGGTACCTCAGAACTTTGATGAACTAACAAAGCGTACCAGATCCTTCATCCAAGGAGAAGCAGTGGCTGCGGATAGTAAAAAAGGCTACTCAAGCTATAAGCAACAAGAGCAGCCTAGGAGACAATCCAATGATCAAGGCAGCAATCGCGGCAAGAATTACCGCGGTCAGGGAAGTGGGCAAGGTAATGACAGATATACCCCCCTCACAAAAACTCCAAGAGAGATATTTGCAACAGAAGGGGCGAACTTCCCAAAACCCACACCAATGCGCACCGCAGAGAACAAGCGCATAGGGAGTGGGTACTGCGACTACCATGGCCAAAAAGGCCACACCACCAACGAGCGCGTCCAGCTAAAACAGCTAATTGAAAAATTAGTAAAAGAAGGCAGAATGGATCACCTGGTGAAAAGCATCAAAGAAGGGAAGGATAGGCAAAAGATTGGAGCCACGAAAGAGCCCCAAAAGGATAAGGCTGATATCATCTACATGATACAATCATGGCAGCGCAAAACAAAACAGAAAGTTAGCCAAAAATTCTCCTCAGAGAAAGAGATATCCTTCCCCACCATCACCGCGGACAACGCAGTGGTAGAGCCATTAACCATCGAAATACATACCGGGGGTCACGACATCCGCCGCATGTATATCGATGGAGGAGCATCCGCAGATATCTTGTATGAACACTGCTTTAAAAGACTAAAACCCGAGATACAAAACCAGTTGATACCAGCCGCGACATCATTAACTGGCTTCACGGGAGAAAAAATATGGCCTATGGGACAACTACGCCTACTCGTGGTCGTAGGAGATGAACAACACTCCACGGCAACATGGATAAACTTCATGATTATCAAGTCTCCCTCACCATACAATGGTATCATTGGGAGACCTGGAATATCATCCATGCGCGCTGTACCATCCACAGCACACGGAATGCTAAAATTACCAGTTAAAGGAGGAATTGTTACCCTCTACAATACCACGGTGCCTCCTAAAGAATGCAACGTGGTGGTTAATGAGGAGGATCACATCCCAGAGCAGCGCGCAACAAAAATACCAAACTTAAAGGTCGCCATTCATCCTGATTACCCAGACCAACAAGTATCAATTGGAGGATCTTTATCTGACAAAGGTAAAGCAGCTGTATGCGCACTCTTGCAAAGGAACCTAAGCATCTTTGCGTGGGAACCAAAGCATATGACTGGAGTGCCACGCTCTATTACGGAGCACAAGCTACAAATCCGACAAGGATATCCCCCAATAAGACAAAAGAAGCGCGGCCAAGCTCCGGATCGCGCAAAGGTTATTCTGGAAGAAGTTCACAAACTTGTGGATGCAGGTATTATGCGCGAAGTCTACTATCACGATTGGCTTTCTAACCCAGTGATGGTAAAGAAAAGCGATGGCAGTTGGAAGGACGTGCGTGGACTTCACGGACCTCAACAAAGCATGTCCACAGGACTGCTACCTGCTGCCAGAAATAGATTGGAAGGTCGAATCTCTGTGCGGATATCCCCTCAAATGCTTCTTAGATGCATATAAGGGATACCATCAAATTCAGATGGCAATGGAAGATGAAGAAAAAACAGCTTTCCACACAAGTCAAGGAGTCTACTGCTACACAAAAATGCCCTTCGGTCCAAAGAACGCTGGCGCAACCTACCAACGACTAGTGGACACGGCTTTTGAAAAGCAAGTGGGTCGCAACTTGGAGGCGTACGTAGACGACCTCGTCATAAAAAGCCACACAGAGGAAGAATTAGTGCGCGACATCGAGGAAACGTTCAAAACATTGGAGAGGATAAACATGAAGCTGAATCCCAAAAAATGTACGTTTGGCGCATCGGAAGGTATGTTCCTTGGGTACTTAATCGAACCAGATGGTATCAAACCTTGCCCCGAAAAGACAAAAGCTGTTATCGATCTCCCCTCGCCACGCACACTAAAAGAAGTCCAGTCATTAAACGGAAAGCTAGCAGGGCTAAACCGTTTCTTATCCAAGTCCGCTGACAAGTCACTCCCTCTTTTTAAAACACTCACGAAGTGTACAAAAAAGGGAGATTTTCGGTGGACAGAGGAAGCAGAGGAAGCTTTCCAACAACTAAAACATCAACTGGCATCTCTTCCCAAGCTGGTCGCACTGTGACCAGGGGAAGAACTGATTATGTATTTATCGGCAACCCATGGAGCAGTCAGCGCAGTGCTCCTAACAGATAGAAACTCCGTTAAAACTCCCATATATTTTGTGAGCAAAGCATTAAAAAAGACGGAAACTAACTACAACGCTATGGAAAAACTGGTCTTAGCCTTAGTATTCGCAGCCAAAAGACTGCGTAGATACTTTCAGGCGCACCCAATAGCTGTCATTACAGACCAACCCATCAAGCAAGTTATTTCCAAACCTGACGCATCAGGGCGGCTACAAAAGTGGAGTGTATTTTTAGGTGAGTACAACATCTCATACAGACCGCGCACTGCAATCAAGGGACAAATACTAGCCGATTTCATCGTCGAAAAGCCAGATACTGATACTTCACTTGCAACAAGCAAGATAGAGTTAACAGAACCATGGATTCTGTTCACTGATGGATCATCATGCACAGATGGATCAGGCGCAGGTCTTATTCTTACCAACCCAGAAGGGATAGAATTCACCTACGCACTGCGCTTCGAATTCACAGCCACAAACAATGACGCAGAATACGAAGCACTACTCGCTGGACTACGCATTGCAATACAAATGGGTGTACGTAACCTAGAAGCAAATGTAGACTCCAAGCTAGTAGCTAACCACGTGTTAGGCGAATATATAGCCAAAGATGAACACATGATCCAATACCTTGAAAAGACCAAGTCCTTGATACAAAGCTTCGATAGGTTCACAATCAAACAGGTACCTAGAGGAGACAACAGAAAGGCTGACGCGCTCAGCAAGATCGCGTCTACAAGCTTTGCGCACCTATCAAAACAGGTTTTGGTAGAAACACTAAAGAACAAATCAATCTTGGAGATGGAAGTATCCACGGTGATAGAGGAACACGATCCCACGTGGATGACACCTATCATCAACTTCATAAGCAAAGGGATCTTACCACAAGAACAATAGGACGCTCGAAGGGTACGGCGCACGGCGCAAAAATTCGAATTCCGAAATAACATCCTATATCGACGTTCCTTCTTACAACCCTAGCTCAGATGTGTTGGACCTCTCCAAGCAGATTATGTTCTCCGAGAAATTCATGTGGGATCATGTGCCATGCACTCAGGACCACGGTCCGTGGTGGCGCGCGCACTGCGCTCAGGATATTATTGGCCTACTATGCATCGCGACGCGCGAGATATGATCAAAAAATGCAGCAATTGCCAAGTGCATAGGCCAATACCGCGCCAACCACAACAAGAGTTAACCCCCATTACCTCACCATGGCCGTTCTACAAGTGGGGCATTGACATTGCAGGCCCCTTCCCAGTTGCAGCGGGAGGGATAAAATTTCTCATTGTAGCCATCGACTACTTCACAAAGTGGATTGAGGCGAAAGCGGTAGTGAACATCACTGGCAATCAGGTTAAACGATTTGTGTGGGACAACATTGTGTGTCGCTTCGGACTACCGGGGGAAATCATCTCAGACAATGGGAAGCAATTCTGCGACAAACCATTCAAAGACTGGTGCGCACAATTAAATATCACACAACACTTCGCCTCAGTGAAACACCCACAAACCAATGGTCTAGTAGAGCGCGCAAATCGCAGTCTAGGCGAAAGAATAAAAGCGCGCCTTGACAGACACAAAAGCAAATGGGTAGAGGAATTATCTCATGTCTTATGGGCACACCGCACATCAATAAAAACCAGCACAGGAGACACACCATTCTCCCTTGTCTATGGAACAGAAGCCGTCATACCGGCCGAAATCGGAATGCCAACCATCCGCACCGCGGAGGTAAACGTCATGACAAATGATGAAGAACGGCGCATCGACTTAGACTTGTTGGAAGAAAGGCACGAACGCGCATCTATCCGAGAAGCAAAGGCCAAAGCAAAAATGAAGAATTATTATGATTCAAAAATCAAACACACTTCTTTCAGGCCAGGAGACTTTGTGTACCGCGCCAATGACGCAAGTCACGCAGAGGACACAGGCAAACTCGGACCCAAATGGGAAGGACCTTACGAGGTCACAGACGCACTAAGTAATGGTGCATACAGGCTGCGCAACATGGATGGTCACGAACTACAGCGCACCTGGAACATTTGCAACCTGAAGAGATGCTATCTCTAGGGAAGGCTACGGCCCACAAACAGACATACTTGCACTCTAGTACGTGCCCAATAAATGTTTGTTCTTTAAAATTCCTTTTGTTTTTTAGGACTTATATCTTTATTTTCATACATTTGAAAGTATTAATAAAACATTATGGTTTCTAGCTAACTCCATAACACAAGTTACTTTATTGACTACATTTTTATCATGTTTCAATATGGTTATACTTTGCCCACGTGGCGTGCATGCACCTATTAAGACCACACGATGGCAGAAAGGAAGAGTTAACCTACTAATTTACTCGTTGAGTAAGAGGGTTGCAAACCCATCAACACTGGATCACGAATCCCTGCGCACCCCACGACGGGTGCGCAGCCTTGCTAAGCGCCTTACTTACAAGACGTTGAAGTAAGTTTTCCTTGCGCACCCCACGACGGATGCGCAACTATTAAGTACACTGTACAAGTTTAGCAAATAACGAGCCAAGACACTTGGTCAAACTTAGCAAACAATGCAAGTATATTTCTTAAAGTCACGCACTTTCACGAGCCGAGACACTCGGTCAAACTTAGCAAACAATGCAAGTATATTTCTTAAAGTCACGCACTTTCACGAGCCAAGACTCTTGGTCACAAATACTACAAACTTCGCATGATAATGCAAGTTCATTTATCTTAAGTCATGCACTTAATTTAAATACATTATACAAAAAACGAGCCAAGACCCTTGGTCACTTATAATTTATTTTAAGCTACGCACTTAATTTAAATCCGAGAAAACATCTTAGTTGAACTTTTTTACATAAAAAGATAACAACTATACAAAACAGATACTTCTTGTTATTTACATGGTAAATATACAAAAGTTAAGAACAAAAACCTACACGCTAGGGCAATGCGCAGGGTCATCTTCATGAGCAGCAAAACTATCTGCTCCTACGCCACATAATATGGCCTTATCCTGGACTCCCTTCTTCATCGCAGCCCTCTCCGCATGCTTCTCCAACGCCTCTTGGAGAGGGACTTCCTTTTCAAGAACATAGGGGTTCACAGTATCACGCGGCTGTGCAAAGATAGGCACCTGCAATTGCGAAACATCAGGTTTCAAATAGAAGTCTGGTAGCGACTCTGCACCCTCTGCCATATGCCGCGCCAGAGTCAACCCCCGCATTACCACAGAAATTGGGTAATCCTGGTTACGCTCCATTTGAGCAACACGGGAAAACTCCAACTGCTTCAGATCTTCAAGGGCCGCCACCAGATCACCATACGCATTGGGGTTATAACCAGGCACCTCTGCAGCAGGAACGGGTATTACCTTCTTCTCACAGAGTTCCTCCACGGCCTGCGCCTTACCACGCTCACATGCGCACTGGACAGCCTTCCCAAAAGTCCCAGTGACTTCTTGGGATTCCAATGTGGTCATGACAGCTAGACGCAGCCCATGACTAATCAGCCACCTGCAGAGACAACATCAAAATTTCATACGACAACAACAAAGTTAAGATGGAATTAACAAAAAGTAGAAAGAAGCATTACCTGCGCTCCGCAACAGAAGAGACTAAGTGAGGATATATCTCCTCGTCAAACTCTATATCCATCTTGCGCAGCTTCTCTTCGTGCAGTTGGTGCGCAGTCACGAAACGTTGACGCAGCGCCTCAACCTGGTTAAGATGCTCTGCCTTGTATCGATCCATAAGGCCAACAGCCCACTCGCAAGCCGCTTTACGCTCATTATGAGCTGCGCGCTCAGTCTGTAAATCAGCCCACAAGGGTAGCTTCTCATCGCACACCCTTTGGATATTAATTGCTGAAGCCTCAAGATCCGCCTGAACACTCGCCAGCTCTGCCTTAAGACAGGCAATCTCCTCATCCTTCTGGATTGCGCGGCTACTTTCACCAGAATAGCTGGCCTTCAAGCGCGCCGCTAAGACAACTTGATAGTCAGCAGCACGCCTCAGCTCATCCACAATAGTATCCATAGGGGCATCTCCAAGGGCCCCTATACTCACCTCCTCATGCCTTTGCTCACCAGAGGGCGCAAAAACAGGCTTTGGAGGCGACTTCTCCACGGAGGCAGCAGCATCTCCAGCAACATCAACACTATAAGAACAACAAGTTCGACAGTTATAATAAAAAACATGGAATGATTTATACACAGAAAGTAAAGAAAGACACTTACAGCGGGGGAGAGGACTCAGTTACATTCTTTCCAGCATTGGAATGCTGTACGCCCTCTTCATCAGACTCTTCCTTCGAAGATAAAGACGCTGTACCGCCCACGTGGCGCTTTCTTTTAGAAGAGGACGCACCATCACCCCCAAACATGGGTTCCTTGCGTTTTTCACCTCTATTACCCTCCTCATGAGCATCTACAACCTTTGTGATCTCCACGCTATCGAAAGACTCAGGTACAGACTTCTCAGCATCAGGCTGCGCATCCTGGGCCTGTACCGCATGTCCCGCGACATTGATGGGAGCTACATCCAGAACAAGAGGAGGAGTCTCACCTGAACCCTCCTCCAAATTAAGCTCCATCACACGTCCCGCAGTGGCCTGGAGAATGGGCACTTCACCTGCCCTCAGTGGACGTTGCCCAACCCTCACCACTTTTGGCTCGGCAAGACGCACTACGTCGAATAGATCCATCTCTGCGCAACAAGGGCATCAAAAATTAAGGTTAGTTAAAACACAAAGAACATAAAAGGGAATACCTATGAAGTAAGGAAGGAAGATAGATAAGCACCCACCCTGATCATTTGCATTCAAAAACATCGGCATCTCGTCATCAAACCCGAAATAATGGCGGCTAATGCCGACGCGTATTAAAAAGGCTTCGGGATACGAATTTATGGGGATACGGTTGGTGTCTATGGTATGCGCATTGCCCGTATTATACATCTCAGGTGGTGGGCACTCATCCTTTGGCAAACTGCCACGGGTGTAAAAGTCGAAATCCCATGGAATAGTAGGGTTTTGTGATGTTTCTTGCTTCAGAGCATCCGAGAGTGAACCTGCATTCATTTTGTAACACCCCCAAAATACCGCAGCGGAAGACTGTGTCACAGGGGTGCTACTTCATAATACAAAGTACAAGTTATAGAAAACGAACTCTAAATGAGACGTTTTGAAAAGTTGCCATTCGATTAATGAATTCAAAGTTACAAACATGAGATTCCAAAGTATGATACATAAATGTATACAAAGTTTTGAATGGTAAATGATAAAAGCGTAAGTCTTCAGAATATGCAGCTTGACTCTAAGTTCCATGCACTAGCTATCGCCTTACTAACCTGAGATAAACATGCTAAAGTGTCAACACAAAGGTTGGTGAGTTCATAGAGTTTGTCTTAAAGCAGTTGAAAAAGCCTTAAAGAATGATCACACAGCAAAGGCATCGTGAATCCACTCAGTTACAAGTCCCGCCATAAGAGACTTGTAACCTGTGTGTTCACAACCCACTGCTAACATATATAGTATGAATAAGACATGTACAAGTTCATCAAGACAATTTAAGCAATTAGAAATGAGTCTCTACTTCATCTCCGAAGACCTCACTTTTATGATGTATCCAACATTCGCAAATGTTAGGATGTATCAAAGACAACTGGGAGTCAATTCCCAAAGACAACTGGGAGCCACTTCCCAAAGACAACTGGGAGCCACTTCCCAAAGATAACTACTAGTCAATAAATAGAATAACGCAATTAAGTATAACGCAGTCATGTATGTAAGCAATCAAGTATAACACAGTCAAGTATAGACGTTTTGAGTATTTGTACAAGTAAACAAGTTGTTTGAGCATGTATCCCCCCCAATAGTTGAAACAAGTACGAAAAGAGTAGGGGCTATGACTCACCTTAAGTCTATGTAATGAGAAATGAAAGTGGTAGTCGAATCGCGAAAGTCTCTAAGAGCAGCCTATAATAGAACGTTGCGACTTAGGTTTGGAGTAACGTCTAAGAATACGAAGAATTGCCCATATATGTCTTGCATATAGTTCATGATGTAGTACTTAGTATATAGTGTAAGTCGTTGAATAAAAGTGGTTTATGAAACATGTATAGTTTGTATATCGCTTACTACCGTTCGGGCCGACATAATTCAGAAGTCATGGAGTAAACGTTCGAGGAGCCAGGACACTTTAACTCGTAAATCCACAACTCGTCTCGACGGCTTACTCTATGAACTCCTCACATGAGGCTCCCTACTATTGTAGTATTTGATAACATATATATATATATAAGCTTTTTGATCTTTAATAGTTATATGGTCTTTAGCCGTGGCTTTGCCGTGACCTTGGTCATTGTTACCAGGGTCTTGAGACTCAACCTTGGCTTTAGCCATGGTTGTGGACTTGGCTTTAGGTCATTAGACCTCTTGGTCTCATCTAATTATAATGATTATATAGTAACTTTGGTCTAAAAATGGGCTGTTAAGAATTTGAAGAAATTTATCACTCAGAAAGCGTTTTCAGGTCTCGAGCTTCTTTGTTCCTGAACGAAAACGTCGTTCCGGACAACTTTCATGTTTTAACTTTTTGATGAATCGGACCAGAAGTGGGACTTTCAAAATCATAATTTGATCAGAATGCAATTTAGGCAGTTTTACCGTTTTGGTTTCGCTAACTTCAAACGGTCATAACTTTTGACTCGTATACTCGTTTTGGGTGATTCAAATTGCTATGTTTTCCTTGTTAAGTCCTCTTTAACATTAAGTAAGTGTCAAATATCAAAGTTATACTATTGTGGTCGTGGTTTTCCATAAAAATCACTAGTTTGCTTGTTTGCTTGTCATAAGTTAACATATGTATACCAATACTTGTTTTATCCATTTTTAAACATCATGAACACAATACAAAGACCATATATAGCATGAAAGAAACATAATAAGCATGAAATGATATTGAGCAAGAAAGTGTATAAGGGTTTGCTTACAACTTTTGGCTTTCTAAAGAAAGGAAGTCAAGTATGAACTAGGACACTAAACCTATGCTTGTAAACCCTTTACCATAACTCTTGTAACCCTTGCTAGCCTTGATATAGACCTTGTGAAAACCATTTAACTTCAGCCCCTAATCACCTTGTATAGCTCCTAATTCAACCATGGAATCACCAAACAAACTTGAGAACTAGGTAGAGAATACTAAGACCTTGAACTTTGTAGTGTAACTTGTATATTGAAGATCAAAGGATCATGGTGCTAGGTACTTATGTTGTGGCGTTTTTGTTGATGAAGAATGGAAGAGATTAGCTCTCTATTTATAGCAAGAATGAGGAGGTTAGGAGGGTGGCTAGGAAACTACATAAACTTGGAGACAAAGTTGTAAATAAAAATGATCCAATGGCTAAAGTCATGAGATGATGCCACAAGTGTGAATGCCCCCCCCCCTAGTGGCGGTTTGGAATGGATAAGGAGGGATGACTTGGTCTTGGATGATATTATCCTAGATATAGAGCTAGTTTTGACTCCGTAAGTTGCTAACCGTAAGTTTTTAGGCCACGAAACGTAAAACCGGGTATCCTAAAAATATGAAACTTGAAAGTATGGTCAAACATGTCAATATAGTCCATAATAAAATATAAAATGAGTGGTAGGTTCTATAGGGTGCGAAAACCCTGCTAAAAACTGGAAACACGGGTCTAAAACGCGCAATTCGCGTAAAACGCTGAACTGAAAAACGTAAAATTCCGAAACTTTTGGAATTGTCCTAAAATGAGAGAAAATCATATTTCTATTGTTTATAATGTTTTATGGACATATCGGGATGCTAGAAGGACGTTTAAACCTAAAAGTAAATCTCGGACACGGCTTTGTGATTTTTGCAGAAATGATCCGACGAGCGTCAAACTCTCGGATTATCGTTAAAATAGTTTAACTTACGAGAATATGAAATAAAAATTTCTGAGATGAATAGTGAAAAGTGAATAGTAAAAAGTGAATAGTAAAAGTGAATAGTAAAAAGTGAATAGTGAAATTTTCGGGAATAAAAGTTAACCTGAAATTGCGAATTGTTACAGTCTCTACCCCTTAAGGAGAACTTCGCCCCGAAGTTCAGTTGATGTTAACTACTTATGATGTGTCTAAGAGAATTCGGGATTTCAGGATCTCTAAAATAGTGGTGTTCACTCTGATTTGTCTAAGGTTCTGGTTAAGGAGTTGTATCGGCTACAATTAAGCCCACTTATTTATAACACATTACTTACATAAAGAAGCGTCCAAATTTATGTAAGTAAGGTCTCATAAACTTATGGTTCGGTGATTTACAATTTCTTTATTTAACTGAAGAGGTGTCCCAATCCATTTAAATAAGGAGATTCTAAATCATCCTACTTAAGAATTTCCGGCACAAAATCCGCCTTCTGAGGCCGATAGTAAGATAATCAAGTCATCAAATCCCTAAAGCTAAGCAATAATATTATTTAACTCAAATCTTGTGTCTCATCAAACAAGAACTGTCACAAGATCAAGTTAACTAATTAGTTATTACTGAGCTCCATGTTTCTAATGACTCGGCTAATCTCTGGGGCTCCTTATAATACTAAAGTCACATCATCTAACAGCGTGGAACTAAGCAAACGTCTAACCAAAAAGCACATGTGTATGTATTGTGTGTAAGGCAAATAAAGAGGAAGGTCCCAACGTATATAGCAGTTATAGTCTAGGCACTAAATGCAACCTAGTTCTCTATAACCAAGGCTCTGGTACCAATCTGTAACACCCCCAAAATACCGCAGCGGAAGACTGTGTCACAGGGGTGCTACTTCATAATACAAAGTACAAGTTATAGAAAACGAACTCTAAATGAGACGTTTTGAAAAGTTGCCATTCGATTAATGAATTCAAAGTTACAAACATGAGATTCCAAAGTATGATACATAAATGTATACAAAGTTTTGAATGGTAAATGATAAAAGCGTAAGTCTTCAGAATATGCAGCTTGACTCTAAGTTCCATGCACTAGCTATCGCCTTACTAACCTGAGATAAACATGCTAAAGTGTCAACACAAAGGTTGGTGAGTTCATAGAGTTTGTCTTAAAGCAGTTGAAAAAGCCTTAAAGAATGATATACCAATCTGTAACACCCCCAAAATACCGCAGCGGAAGACTGTGTCACAGGGGTGCTACTTCATAATACAAAGTACAAGTTATAGAAAACGAACTCTAAATGAGACATTTTGAAAAGTTGCCATTCGATTAATGAATTCAAAGTTACAAACATGAGATTCCAAAGTATGATACATAAATGTATACAAAGTGTTTTGAATGGTAAATGATAAAAGCGTAAGTCTTCAGAATATGCAGCTTGACTCTATGTTCCACGCACTAGCTATCGCCTTATAGACCTGAGATAACATGCTAAAGTGTCAACACAATGGTTGGTGAGTTCATAGAGTTTGTCTTAAAATAGTTGAAAAGTCTTAAAAGAATGATCACACAGCAAAGGCATGGAGAATCCACTCAGTTACAAGTCCCGCCATAAGAGACTTGTAACCTGTGTGTTCACAACCCACTGCTACAATATATAGTATGATAAAGACATGTATAAGTTCATCAAGACAATTAAGCAATTAGTCGTGAGTCTACTCTTCATCTCCGAAGACCTCACGTTTATGATGTATCCAACATTCGCAAATGTTAGGATGTATCAAAGACAACTGGGAGTCAATTCCCAAAGACAACTGGGAGCCAATTCCCAAAGACAACTGGGAGCCACTTCCCAAAGATAACTACTAGTCAATAAATAGAATAACGCAATTAAGTATAACGCAGTCATGTATGTAAGCAATCAAGTATAACACAGTCAAGTATAGACGTTTTGAGTATTTGTACAAGTAAACAAGTTGTTTGAGCATGTATCCCCCCCAATAGTTGAAACAAGTACGAAAAGAGTAGGGGCTATGACTCACCTTAAGTCTATGTAATGAGAAATGAAAGTGGTAGTCGAATCGCGAAAGTCTCTAAGAGCAGCCTATAATAGAACGTTGCGACTTAGGTTTAGAGTAACGTCTAAGAATACGAAGAATTGCCCATATATGTCTTGCATATAGTTCATGATGTAGTACTTAGTATATAGTGTAAGTCGTTGAATAAAAGTGGTTTATGAAACATGTATAGTTTGTATATCGCTTACTACCGTTCGGGCCGACATAATTCAGAAGTCATGGAGTAAACTCGAGGAGCCAGGACACTTTAACTCGTAAATCCACAACTCGTCTCGACGGCTTACTCAATGAACTCCTCACATGAGGCTCCCTACTATTGTAGTATTTGATAACATATATATATATAAGCTTTTTGATCTTTAATAGTTATATGGTCTTTAGCCGTGGCTTTGCCGTGACCTTGGTCATTGTTACCAGGGTCTTGAGACTCAACCTTGGCTTTAGCCATGGTTGTGGACTTGGCTTTAGGTCATTAGACCTCTTGGTCTCATCTAATTATAATGATTATATAGTAACTTTGGTCTAAAAATGGGCTGTTAAGAATTTGAAGAAATTTATCACTCAGAAAGCGTTTTCAGGTCTCGAGCTTCTTTGTTCCTGAACGAAAACGTCGTTCCGGACAACTTTCATGTTTTAACTTTTTGATGAATCGGACCAGAAGTGGGACTTTCAAAATCATAATTTGATCAGAATGCAATTTAGGCAGTTTTACCGTTTTGGTTTCGCTAACTTCAAACGGTCATAACTTTTGACTCGTATACTCGTTTTGGGTGATTCAAATTGCTATGTTTTCCTTGTTAAGTCCTCTTTAACATTAAGTAAGTGTCAAATATCAAAGTTATACTATTGTGGTCGTGGTTTTCCATAAAAATCACTAGTTTGCTTGTTTGCTTGTCATAAGTTAACATATGTATACCAATACTTGTTTTATCCATTTTTAAACATCATGAACACAATACAAAGACCATATATAGCATGAAAGAAACATAATAAGCATGAAATGATATTGAGCAAGAAAGTGTATAAGGGTTTGCTTACAACTTTTGGCTTTCTAAAGAAAGGAAGTCAAGTATGAACTAGGACACTAAACCTATGCTTGTAAACCCTTTACCATAACTCTTGTAACCCTTGCTAGCCTTGATATAGACCTTGTGAAAACCATTTAACTTCAGCCCCTAATCACCTTGTATAGCTCCTAATTCAACCATGGTATCACCAAACAAACTTGAGAACTAGGTAGAGAATACTAAGACCTTGAACTTTGTAGTGTAACTTGTATATTGAAGATCAAAGGATCATGGTGCTAGGTACTTATGTTGTGGCGTTTTTGTTGATGAAGAATGGAAGAGATTAGCTCTCTATTTATAGCAAGAATGAGGAGGTTAGGAGGGTGGCTAGGAAACTACATAAACTTGGAGACAAAGTTGTAAATAAAAATGATCCAATGGCTAAAGTCATGAGATGATGCCACAAGTGTGAATGCCCCCCCCCCCTAGTGGCGGTTTGGAATGGATAAGGAGGGATGACTTGGTCTTGGATGATATTATCCTAGATATAGAGCTAGTTTTGACTCCGTAAGTTGCTAACCGTAAGTTTTTAGGCCACGAAACGTAAAACCGGGTATCCTAAAAATATGAAACTTGAAAGTATGGTCAAACATGTCAATATAGTCCATAATAAAATATAAAATGAGTGGTAGGTTCTATAGGGTGCGAAAACCCTGCTAAAAACTGGAAACACGGGTCTAAAACGCGCAATTCGCGTAAAACGCTGAACTGAAAAACGTAAAATTCCGAAACTTTTGGAATTGTCCTAAAATGAGAGAAAATCATATTTCTATTGTTTATAATGTTTTATGGACATATCGGGATGCTAGAAGGACGTTTAAACCTAAAAGTAAATCTCGGACACGGCTTTGTGATTTTTGCAGAAATGATCCGACGAGCGTCAAACTCTCGGATTATCGTTAAAATAGTTTAACTTACGAGAATATGAAATAAAAATTTCTGAGATGAATAGTGAAAAGTGAATAGTAAAAAGTGAATAGTAAAAGTGAATAGTAAAAAGTGAATAGTGAAATTTTCGGGAATAAAAGTTAACCTGAAATTGCGAATTGTTACACATTTTATGCTATTAAGTACCAAAAGTTCACACTAAATGATCATAAAACATATAATATAATGCTCGAGAAATATGTATAATTAGAGCGTTATCAAATACCTCTGCATTTAGCTATTCCTTGCCCTCAAGCAATCAAGCGAGAAAATTCAATTTGTTTTGTGATCATGGAGATATATTATCAAGATTTATTAGTTTTCTAAAAAGGCATTGACCCATAACTTAAAACACCTCGCGAAGGATTATTTTAAATGATTCACACAATTCACTCAAGTAGGGTTTAAGTTCACTCAATTTGCACAGACACGACTAAATAGCTGCCATAGCCTTGCATAAAACACAAAGACAACTCTGACAAGGCGTAAGCACCAGACAATGATATCAATGAGGACTTTTTGGGCCAGCTTAGGGATTAAGGGTATGAATAAGGCATGGATAATTTTTTTCTTGTTTTTCTTATCTTTTTGTTTGTAGAACAATATACTAATAAGCTGCTGCTGATCATCAATATTCATAAATCTTTCTTCTCTATTCTTTCAACATGCATTTTTGTTTTACTTTTGCTACCAGCGTACACAAATTCTCAAATTCTTTTTCTTTCACATTTCATATAACTTCTTTTTCTTTTTCATAATTTTCTCATATTGCAGCAATAATCAATCAAACTTCATTCTTTTTGAGCATATGTAATTGGTTTAAACAAAGAAAATGGCTTAGGCTCAGCATGTTGTTCTAGGTGGCAATAGCACTAAAAATGAGCGCTAGAAGGTTAATTTCTGGAATATACTAGTGACCAGTGTAGTCAACTAGATTATAACTTTCATAGGATGTCTATTTGGTGTAAATCCTAAATTTGTCTCAATATCATATAAAATTTTCTATAAAGCATAAAAATGCAATCTCACTACGGCATTCGTTATTGATGTATAAGTGCAAGTTCTAGAGCTAATTTAAATCGTCGGCTCACTCATATATTTTGCAGAAAGTGTAGCAGATATACACTTAAAAATGCTTATAATTATCTCACATTTGTGGTGAATGAAATTGTGTCTAGCTACAGTGTCAATCCAAGTGGATTTGCCTTAATAACTTATAAAAACATATAATTTTTATTAGAAAGCAATGATTGTATCATATAATCAGTTTTTATGGAATAAGTATTTTTACTATTTGACTTCCCCCGTACTCAAGTTGAACATTACCCTCAATGTTTATAACTGAATATAAAAATAGGAAAAATATAACTACTAAAAGAGAAAGAAACTTCTCGGGCCATATGAGAAAGCATGAAGAGCTGAGCTATCCCAAATGCGGTCTTTTTCTTCATAATAATCTGCAAAATAATAACAAACAAACACACAAAAATGGAAAAAAAAAATACAGTGTGGTTTAAACAAAGTACTAATAAAATAAATAAGAAGGAGAGAGAAGAAAGAAATAAAAAATGAAATGAAACGGGTTGCCTCCCGCCAAGCACTAATTTCAAAGTTTATAGCTCGACTCATGTGATTAAGGTGATTTAATTGTTTGGGAAGAAGGGTGTTGATTCTTCCCTTCTATCGTTGAAACTTTCTTCCTCATGGTATAATTTTAGTCTGTGACCGTTGACTATAAAACTTTTATCGTCAAGTCCGTACAGTTCAACATATCCGGATGGATATTGGTGTTTAACATCCTAAGATCCAACCCAACGGCTTGTAAGTTTTGGTTGTTTGATTTTGAAGTTTGATTGGAATAGGAGGACTTTATCTCTTTTCTTGAATTCTTTTCTCATTTTTTAATTTCCTATCATGCCAAACCTTAGTTCTAGCTTTATAAAGATGAGAGTTTTCATAAGCATGAAAGCGTAGTTCGTCTAATTCATGAAGTTGAAACATTCGTTTCTCACCGGCTGCAATTAAATCTAGATTACAGTTTTTAAGTGCCCAGTATGCACGGTGTTCTATTTCAAAAGGTAGGTGACATACTTTACCATATATAAGTTTGTTTGGGGTTGTTCCAGTTGGTGCTTTGTAAGCAGTTCTAAAGGCCCATAGAGCATCGTCAAGTTTCCTTCACCAGCAGGGTTGTCTTTAACTATTTTTTCAAGTATTCTTTTAAGAGCTCTATTAGTATTTTAAAATTGACCACTCATTTGAGGGTGATAGGATGTAGAGAATCGATGGTTGACTCCATATCTTTTCATAGATTTTTCCATCATTTTATAGCGAAAATGAGTGCCTCTGTCGCTAATGAGAGCTTTTGGCATGCTAAAACGACATAATAGTTTCTTGAGAAATGTTATAACAACTTTGGCATCATTTGTTTGAAGAGCTTAGGCTTCTGCCCATTTTGAGACATAGTCGACAGCGACTAGGATGTATTCGAATTTTGATTATTTAGGAAAAGGTCCTATAAAGTTTATACCCCAGATGTCAAAAATTTCACATACTTGAATGTAATTTATGGGCATTTCAATTTATGGGCATTTCATCCATTTTAGAAATGTAAATTCATGGGTATTCAATGCCCATGAATTACATTCAAGTATGTGAAATTTTTTACATCTGGGTATAGACTTTTTGGGACCTTTTCCTAAATCATCAAAATTTGAATACATCCTAGTCGCTGTCGACTATGTCTCAAAATGGGCAGAAGCCCAAGCTATTCAAACAAATGATGCCAAAGTTGTTATAACATTTCTCAAGAAACTATTCTGTCGTTTTGGCATGCCAAAAGCTCTCATTAGCGACAGAGGCACTCATTTTTGAAATAAAATGATGGAAAAAGCTATGAAAATATATGGGGTCAACCATCGATTCTCACATCCTATCACCCTCAAACAAGTGGTCAAGTAGAAAATACTAATAGAGCTCTTAAAAGAATAATTGAAAAAACAGTTAAAGACATCCCTACTGTTTGGTCAAGGAAACTTGACGATGCTCTATGGGCCTTTAGAGCTGCTTATAAAACACCAACTGGAACAACCCCATACAAACTTATATATGGCAAAGCATGTCACCTACCTTTTGAAATAGAACACCATGCATACTGGGCACTTAAAAACTGTAATCTAGATTTAATTGCAGCCGGAGAGAAACGAATGTTTCAACTTCATGAATTAGAGGAACTACGCTTTCATGCTTATGAAAATTCTCGCCTTTATAAAGGTAAAACTAAGGTTTGGAATGATAGGAAATTAAAAATGAGAAAAGAATTCAAGAAAGGAGATAAAGTCCTCCTATTCCAATCGAAGTTCAAAATCAAACAACCGAAACTTACATGCCGTTGGGCTGGACCTTATGCTGTTAAACACCAATATCCATCCGGATATGTTGAACTGTACGGACTTGACAATAAAAGTTTTATAGTCAACGGTCATAGACTAAAAGTATACCATGAGGAAGAAAGTTCCAACGATAGAAGGGAATAATCAACACCCTTCTTCCTAAACAAATAAATCACCTTAATCACATGAGTCGAGCTATACACTCTGAAATTAGCGCTTGGCGGGAGGCAACCCGTTTCAATTCATTTTTCTTTTCTTTCTTTCTTTTCCTTCTTATTTACTTTGTTTAAACCACACTGTAAAACTTAAGTGTGGAGGTGTTATTAAAAAAAAAAAAAAAAAAAAAAAAAAAAAAAAAAAAAAAAAAAAAAAACTATCAAAAATATTTGCCATTTTTGTGTGTTTGTCTGTTATTATTTTGCATATTATTATGAAGAAAAAGACCGCATTTGGGATAGCTTTGCTCTTCATGCTTTCTCATATGGCCCGGGAAGTTTCTTTCTCTTTTAGTAGTTATATTTTTCCTATTTTTATATCCAGTTATAAACATTGAGGGCAATGTACAACTTGAGTACGGGGACAGTAAAATAGTAAAAATATTTATTAAAAACTGATTATATGATACAATCATTGCTTTCTAATAAAAAATATTTGTTTTTATAAGTTATTAAGGCAAATCCACTTGGATCGACACTGTAGCTAGACACAATTTCATCCACCACAAATGTGAGATAATTATAAGACTTTTTAAGTGTATATCTGCTACACTTCCTCCAAAATATATGAGTGAGCCGACGATTTAAATTAGCTCTAGAAGTTGCACTTATACATCAATAACGAATGCCGCAGTAAGATTACATTTTTATGCTTCATAGACAATTTTATATGATATTGAGGCAAATCTAGGATTTACACCAAATAGTCATCCTATGAAAGTTATAATCTAGTTGACTACACTGATCACTAGTATATTCCAGAAATTAACCTTCTAGCGCTCATTTTTAGTGCTATTGACACCTAGAACAACATGTTGAGCCTAAGCTTTTTCTTTGTCTAAACCAGTTACATATGCTCAAAAAGAATGAAGTTTGATTGATTATTGCTGCAGTATGAGAAAATTATGAAAAAGAAAAAGCAGTTATATGAAATGTGAAAGAAAAAGAATTTGAGAAATTGTGTTCGTTGAAAGCAAAAGCAAAAATCTATGTTGAATGAATAGAAGAAGAATGTGTTAATACAAATATCGCCTAAAAACGTTATTTATATTTTACGATCTTTGCTAAGTTTTGTTAATGACAAAATGTAAACTTTAGTTTCTAAGTAAAATATAATCTTAGTTTTAAAGACTTGCATAAACTAGACATTTGCTACATTTTACATTTCATAAAACACAACACTTTTTATTTCTTAAAATAGAAATGTCACATCACATTTATGGCAAGTTTTGTCAATATACATTTATGGAAAGAAAGTGTGTTTGACTAACCATATGTTTACTTGCAAGTTTTGTGTTTGACTAGGTATAATGAGATGTGACATTGTTTGGTTTGCAAGATTTATTGCAAAACCAACTGCAAGCCCGGCGGAACCCTAGGGGTACATGGGCGGAACCCATCTGAGGGTTCCGCCGTATCCGCCAGGCCTGTAGAAGGTTTTGCTATAAATACTAAGCCACAAGTTTGATTTTTGGCTTATCACTCTACATCATATTTTCACACATTCATTCATTATTTCATCTAACCCTTTAACATCTCATATGTGAAGTTTCTTTTTGTAGCAAAGAGATTCACGAGTTCATAAAAAGTTACAAGTATTCAACACAACGTTGCAAGACTTGTTAGCTTAGCATTGTGTAGACTTGTGTAGTTTACACTTCATTTGATTGTGTATTTTCAGTAGTGATCGGTTAGTATTTTAGTCTTCAAAATACAAAGTGTGACGGGAATTGTTGTACCCTTGTAAAAGAACTAACGGGAGTGGTTGTACTCTTGTAAAAGAACTCGACATCTAGCTTAGTGTCGGTAAACGTGTATAAGCGACGTGTAAGGTTTTCTCCGCCGGTGAAAGGAGCTTGTTGACTAGTGAAAGAAACTCTCGAGTTGGATACTCGGGGCGTGGACGTAGGGCAAGGAAAAAGAGTCCTTGTAGCCGAACCACGATAAATACTCATGTTGTGGTTTGATCGTTTCTTTCATTTACTTGCATGTTATATATTGTGTTTGTGTATATATATCTTTGATCAAACGGAAAGTTTCAAAGCTAATCAAACAAGTTAAAAAGATTTTAAACGGTAAACTATTCAACCCCCTTCTAGTTTTCCACAATTGGCATCAAGAGCTACGTTACTCAAGCTTTTAAAATATATTGTGTTTTAAAACTTGAAACGATCCATGGATTTTGAAAATTAAAAAGAAGGGCAATCTATGCAAAGACCACCACTTTTTGAAGCAAATGGTTTTATATATTGGAAAAACCGTTTTGAAACCTACGTGAAATCTAAAGATATAGATTTATGGTATATAATCATTGATGGTGATAATATAGTTACTAATATTAAAGATGATGATCAAAAGAAATTGATCGCTAAAAATAATGATGCTAAAATGATGCTTTACAATGCTTTGCCTAAGAAAGAATATGAAAGAGTCTTTATGTGTAAAACCGCCAAAGATATTTGGCAATCTTTAATAGTCACTCATCAAGGAAACTCACAAGTTAAGGATAACAAAATTGATCTCCTTGTTCAACAATATGAACAATTTGTTATTCCCGAAGATGAGATTATTGATAATGCATTTGCTAGGTTTAACACTATTTTTACTTCACTTAAAGCACTTGATGAATCTTTTTGTAGTAAGAATTTTGTCAGGAAATTCCTTAGAGCACTCCATCCGAAGTGGAGAGCAAAAGTGACGACAATTGAAGAATCCAAAGATCTTTCAAGCATGTCACTTAACGAGCTAATTGGAAACCTCAAAGTTCATGAAATGGTAATGGAAAAAGATTCGGAACTAGTTAGAGGCAAGAAAGAAAAAGTTAAGTCCATTGCCTTGAAAGCTAGAGTCCAATCAAGTGATGATGAAGAATTTACTTCGGATAGTGATGATGAGGAATATGCTATGGCCGTTAGAGACTTCAAGAAGTTCTTTCGTAGAAGAGGGAAGTTTGTAAGGCAACCTAAAGATGACAAGAAAACTTTCCGAAAAGATCGTGATGATAGGAAAGGAAAGGTTGAAAGAAAATGCTATAGGTGTGGAGACACAAGTCATCTTGTAGGAGAATGTCCAAAATCACCCAAGAGCAAACCCCAACAAGCTTTTGTGGGTGGTGCTTGGAGTGACTATGAAGGAGATGACGATGAGCCAAAGAATGATGATATTGCTCTCATGGCTCACGACTCAAATGAGGTACTCTTCGACTCATCTTACTCCTCTATTGATGATGACACCTTACAAAAAGAATATAACAAACTTTGTGAATTAAGCTTAAAAATCATAAACAAAAATAAGTTTTTGAAATCTAAAAAGGAGTTTTTAGAAAATGAAGTTTATGAATTAAAAGAAAAAGCTAAGAGATTAGAAAAGAGTAAAGGTATTGACACATCTTGCAAATCATGTGAAGAACTTAAACTCGAAGTTGAGAAACTTAAAATTACTCAAAATGATCTAATAAAACAAACCACAAAGTTTAAGAAGTTCGATAAGAGCATTTCTTGTGCGGATGAAATTATGAAAATTCAAAAGTCACCCTTTGATAAAACATGACTAGGATTCATGAAAATAGAAACTTCAAAGGGTCAAACGAAACAAGAAAAGAATGCACAAGAAACTAACAAAACTGCTACAGCAGCCCGCGGAACAGACGGAACCCAATCCAGGGTTCCGCCCGTTGGACCCGAAGGTTCCGCCAAGTCTGCTGCAGCAGTAACACCATCCATATCGGATCGTTCAAAATTTGTTAAAGTTACATATAAAGATGGAACAAAACCTGCCTTTAAAACTGGAGTAGGACTTAGTAAAAATGAATTTAGAGCTAAGACTACTCAACCAAGACCTAAGACTCCAATTCCTAAACGCCCCTTTCCAAAGAGCAACTTCAACACTCGACCAAACTACCAACATGTTTGGAACCAAAACATTCCTGGACATTACCAAACTCCAAATTACATGTCATGGAACCCTTATGTTCTATTTTCATACTTGGAACAAGTTAATGGTATGCTTAACCAAAATGGACCCATGAGAAATTGGGGACCAAATGTTTGAGTGTTTTTCGTAAAATAGGTGTGCCTCAAAGTTTGTTTGGAACCGGATGAATGGATTAAAGATAGCGGTTGTTCAAGGCACATGACGGGTAACAAAAGCCTCTTCACTACTTATCACAAATGTGATGGAGGTAATGTTACGTTTGGTAGTAAAGCTAAGAGCAAAATCATCGGAAAAGGTACAATCTCTCATGACTCCCTTTTTATAGATGATGTAGCTCATGTTGATAACTTAGGTTTTAATCTTCTTAGTATTAGTCAACTTTGTCGTAATAAGTATAATGTTCTTTTTAGTGAAAACGGAAGTAAAATACTTAAAGATGGTATAACCATAGCCAAAGGTGTTCTTAAGAACAACGTATACGTCATGAAGATGGATCCAACATCTAGAGACAAACTTTGTCTTACTTCATTAGATGAATCTTCAACTTTATGGCATAGACGCTTAGGACACGCTAACATGAGACTAATTCAAAACCTCTCCTCCAAAGACTTAGTTCGGAACCTACCTAAGTTGAAATATGACCAACACTTTTGTGATGCTTGCAAAGTCGGTAAACAAGTCCATAGTAGCCATAAGGCTAAAAACTTGGTTTCTACATCTAGGTGTCTAGAACTTTTGCATATGGATTTATTTGGTTCATCCGCTATACAAAGTTATGGAGGTAACTTCTACACTTTGGTCATAGTTGATGATTACTCAAGATATACATGGACAAAATTTTTGAAAAGTAAAAATGAAGCTTTTGATAAATTTGAGATTCTAAGTAAGAAAATTCAAAATCAAGTAGGGTCTAATATTGTGTCTATTAGAACGGATCACGGTCGTGAATTTGATAATGAATTTCAATTTGGAAACTTTTGTGATATTAATGGTATTACTCATAACTTTTCGGCTCCACGTACCCCTCAATCTAATGGTGTAGTAGAACGTAAAAACCGGACATTGCAAGAGATGAGTAGAACAATGCTTAATGAACAAAACATTCCACAAAAGTTTTGGTGTAATGTCGTTGACACATCAACGTACATTTTAAATCGAGTCTTAATTAGACCATTTTTGAATAAAACTCCTTATGAACTATATAAAGGTAAAAATCCTACATTAGGATACTTTAGAGTGTTTGGGAGTAAATGTTTCATTCTTAACACCAAGGATTATCTCACCAAATTTGACCCAAAGTCTTATGAAGGTGTATTTCTTGGATATTCACAAAATAGTAAAGCTTACATTGTTTTGAACAAAGAAACCTTAAGAGTCGAGGAATCGTTGAACGTAACATTTGACGAGAGTCCACCTCCCTCTAAGACATCACCTTTGGTAGATGATGACTTAGTTGAAAGCCAAGCAATAGAAAGTCAAGAGATTTTAGGTAATGACAAGGAAGATGAACTATTAAACAAAGAACTTGTCAATGTCAAAGAATTTAAAAGTCATCCATTAGATGGTGTCATAGGCAACATTAACGAAAGAACACTAAGATCAAAAGTTCAAAATAAAAGCAACTACTTTTGTTTCGTGTCAACCATTGAACCGAAAAATATTAATGAAGCCATTAAAGATGAGTCTTGGGTAATTGCAATGCAAGAAGAGTTAAACCAATTTGTTAGGAATAATGTATGGACATTAGTTCCTTAACCAAAGAGTCAAACTATAATTGGAACAAAATGGGTCTTTCGTAACAAAATGGATAAAAATGGAATTGTGTCTAGAAACAAAGCTAGGCTAGTTGCACAAGGATATAACCAACAAGAAGGCATTGACTACGATGAAACTTTTGCTCCGGTTGCTAGGCTCGAGTCAATTAGAATCTTACTTGCATATGCATGTGCACACAATTTTAAACTCTTTCAAATGGACATCAAAAGTGCATTTCTAAACGGAGTCATTAATGAAGAAGTGTATGTTGCTCAACCATCGGGCTACATCGATTTTGAAAAACCAAATCATGTTTACAAACTTAAAAAGGCTCTTTACGGACTTAAGCAAGCTCCAAAAGCATGGTATGATCGACTTAAAACCTTCCTAGTTGACCATAAGTATACCATGGGCTTAGTTGATAATACTCTCTTCACTAAGAAGAAAGATTCACATATTATCATAGTCCAAATCTATGTTGATGACATTATATTCGGATCAACTTGTTAAGAATTATGTGTGGATTTCTCAAAAATCATGCATGACGAGTTTGAAATGAGTATGATAGGAGAACTCAACTTTTTCCTAGGACTCCAAATTAAACAACTAGAAGATGGTATCTTCTTTAACCAATCTAAATATATTAAGAACATGCTTAAGAAATTTGGATTAGAAGATTCGAAACCAATAAAAACACCCATGTCCACGGAAACTAAACTCACCAAGGATGAGGAAAGTGAATCCGTAGATAGAACTAAATATAGAGGTATGATTGGTAGTCTACTTTACCTAACGGGCTAGTAGACCCGACATTATGTTTAGTGTTTGTCTATGTGCTCGTTTTCAAGAAGATCCTAAGACTACTCATCTCGAAGCCATTTAAAGGATTTTTAGGTATATTAAGGGCACTACACATTTAGGTTTATGGTATCCCAAAGGAACGGAAATAGACACCATAGTGTATGCCGACTCGGATCATGCCGGTGACTATGTTGATAGAAAAAGTACAAGTGGTATTTGTACTTTTGTTGGACATTGTCTCACCTCATGGTTCTCTAAGAAGCAAACGGCTCTTGATATCTCAACAACGGAAGCCGAGTACATTTCGGCCGGAAAGGCATGTCAACAAGCTCTTTGGATGAAGCAAGCTCTTGTCGACTACAGAATTCAACTTAACGACATCACAATTCTTTGTGACAACAAAGGTGCCATTGATCTTAGCAAAAACCCGGTTCAACACGCTCGTACCAAACATATTGAAATCCGTCATCATTTCCTTCGTGACAACATTCAAAAAGGAAATATCTCAATTGAGAAAGTTTCTTCCGAAGACAACATAGCCGACATTCTTACAAAACCCCTTAAACGTGAACCTTTTAACCTTCTTAGGCTAGGCTTAGGACTCATGGAACCTACGTTGTAGTTCTGGACATTAGAAAAAAATCACAAAAATCAAAACAAATCCATAACTCTTTTTCTCAGCAGGGTCGGCGGAACCCTCAGACACAACGGGCGGAACCCTATTCAAGGGTCCGCCGTATCCGCCGACCTGCAGAACCATTTTTTTGTTTATATTAAACCAAACACCCATTATTTCATACCACCACTTCCAAACTATTACTATTCACTTTACCATCCATCCATACCTACGATTTCTTGGTCTTCCTTTCACTCACATTGCAAATCAATCATCATTGTAAGTATTCTAAACTTGATTACAATCCTGATCTGAGTTTAGGAATTCTATTTTTACACAAAAAAAAACTTGGGGTTATGCATTAACTTGAGAAACTCATGCATGAAATTAGGTGTTTAACAAAATTAATCATGTTCCCCATAGTTAAGAATTGCATTCTTACTAAGTATAAACATGTTTGCTAAAACACCCCATGTCAAATTCTTCCAAAAATTTCTCACAAATAGGACAAATATTTTTTTCGTCTCACATTGAGAATACAAAATCAAAATGTTATGTTTAAAACATCACTTGCATAATGTCTCTTGAATGCTAAAGGGAATACATAACCAATATGTATTTTCGGGTACATTCAAACGAAGCTACATTGAACTAGGAGCGCTTGGGTTATCTTTTGTTTTATAACAAAACTTGCATTATAAAACGTTTTTGAAGCATCAAAATGAGTCAAGATAACCGCACCTCCACATTGTTTTCATATAGGCACACACTAAAACATCCACATTATAATAGTCATTTACTTAGACTAAAATGTGAAATTTTGTTTTTCTAGGAATCAACATGCCTCCTCTAACCCACTACGACCACAAGGACACCATTAAGTACCTACCAAAACACCACAAAACCAAAGGCCTTACCCCAACTCAAGTCAATGTTTTCAAAGCCTTAGAAAAACATTATGTCCATGAGGGTAGAACCATTGACCCTTCATTCCTAGAAGGCACAAACCTCTACATGGAATTTGCCACAATCAACTTTGAGTGTCTTTTAGAAATCAACGAGCCTATTTGTCCTAGGTTCATTTTGGAATTTTATGCATCCGTCGTCCTCTCCACGGATGATTATGGTCAAATGTCTATTAACTTTAGAGCTAGTTGTCATCAATACTCCTTCACTCTCGAGGAGTTTGCTCAAATCTTAGGTGTCCCAAACCGTGGTACTTGCATCTACTCCAACTTGCACTCCCTCTCAACTCTTGACACACTCTTTGACCGCATCCATCCCTATGACACCCCTCTTGTGTCAAAAGATGTACTTCGTGACCACCTCTTTGTTAGGACAACCAACACTAGGAGAACCCGTTCGGGAAATGAGGTCGATAAGGACCCATATGGAATGGAAATGAATGAACTCAAGCCCCAATTCAAGAAATGGGAGGAAGTCCTTAGAGCAAATGTCATTAGCATCATAGGAAACTGAGATCATATAAATCTTTTCCTTTGCTACATGCTCTACTCTTTGTCCGTTAGGCAACCTTTTAACCTTGCCTACTACATGGCCAAGAGAATGGCCGACATTCCCGTGCATGGCACAATGGCTATGCCGTATGGAATGCTCTTGACCCGTCTCTTTAGGTTCATTTCTCCCATTCCACCAACTCCAAACGGTCTTCGTCTTGACTACTCTCTCATTCCACACACATTTGTCCCACTTAGTGATAAGAGAGTTTACAAAGCCCAAGGAAAACGTCCTCATCCTCCTACCTCCTCATCATCTTCCTCAATGAGTGAAGATGACTCTTTGCCCAACTCTAGGCTCCCACCTCTCGAATATCTATCCCAACTTCCGGATATTCCAAATGAGTCGGCGGAGTTCAAGCAAACAAAGGGGATGTTTAAGAATCTTGGAAGATTCCTTGGAAAGCTCAAGAACAAGATTGACCGTCAATGAGTGCGGGTGTGTAGGAGTGTTTGGCACAAGGTGCTATTTGAACAATTTGGTCGTTTAAACAATGTTTGTGATGTATTTGTGTGTTGGTACAATTTGTGATACTATTTGGAACATGTATTAACTAACAATGATGCAGGTAGACAACTTTTGGCAAGTTGTCAAATTTTCATGTTTATGAAATTTTCACTAAGTATAGTGAAATTCTCCACCCCGGGATCAAAGTCCTATGGTATGCGTGTTTACATGTCCATTTTTTGCATTGCCTAACCAGAAATGCATTATCTTTTTGATTTTAGGAGTTTTCGAAAAATTTGAAAATCATCTCGCGGGTCAAAATCGCGGACTGTGTTGTTTTTCAGGTCTGGCGGATCTGGCGGCACCCTAGAATGGGTTCCGCCAGTGTATTTTCTGGGCAACCCAGAAATGGCCCAACGGACCAGACGGAACCCTCATACGGGTTCCGCCTGTGTATTCTGAAGGTTCCGCCATATTTCCTGCAGGATTTTTTTTTTCTTTTTTTTTTTTTTTTTTTTTTTTTTTTTTTTTTTTGTTTGTTTTTTTGTTTTCAACATTTCAACATCCAATCTACAAAATACAATCCTTTTAGATAGAAACCAATTTGCTGCAATTTGTCAAGCACAATAGGGTAGTTCTCATTCCTTATAACTCAAAGAAAACCATTTTCCGCTAAATTTCAAAAATACCCATAACTACCTCAAGGAACCTTCACACATAAAGGAAGGAACCCTTCCAAAGGTTCCTTGAAATCCATGAGACATATTCTTTAACAAATTTACCAAAACCACTAAGCATTTAATGCAAATCTTGTCTTCTCACTTCACCATTTTTATTGGATTGACTTCCATGATATGACAACCCACAATTAGTCTTCCAAATCATTAGGAACCTCCATTTTTGTATGGCCTAACATCAAATCCAAACACTCCTTTCCACACTCCTTCATCACTATAAATTAAACCATCCTAAACACTATCAAATCACACCTTCTTCATCATAATTTCTGAAATTTTAAACCATTTTAACCATGACTAAGTTAACAATCACCTCTCAACCATCACGACCCATCCGGAAAACCGCCCAGATAAGTGTCAAACCACTTTGGACTAACCAATCCATCAACCTAAGCTCCTCATCCTCGGATGAATTCACCTCACCAATAAAAAATGAACATTTTCTAAACCTTGCATCTCCATCTCCATCACCTAATGAACCCAATGAGCTCACTCCACCACCAACTAAATCACCCATTGACCCAACTCCACTAAGTGCTCCAACCCAACCATCCAAAACTCCATCACCATCACCATTGCCAAAACTTGAACCTATGGAGTTATTTGGGTCTCCTCCAACATCACCACACCCATTTGTCCAAGATCTCAATGATCTTCCACCAAGACCAACACAACCACCACCCTTTTGCAAATGAAACACCAAGGTCAATTCTTGACCAAAATGAGCATTTTAACCACAACCAACCACCAAAACAAGAATACCACCAACCCAAACCATTGTTGTTTCACCCAATCTATCATGACATCCATGGTCCTCTTTATGGAGAACCAAATTTTAAAAACCATGATCACCCAACTCCACCACATTCTCAAGCCCAAACCTTTGAGTCTTTCTTTCCTTCCTATGAGGAAATCCAAAGCATGGTTGAGAATCATCTCCATCAAGCAATGGAATTTCAAACCACCTTGCTTGACTCTATACCAAACCCATCCTCCAACCAAGAACCAAAAACCAACCAACCCTCAAACCAAGAAACCAAAACTAACCCATTTCCACCCACTCATCCCCATGTTTGCTCAAATTATGAGCAAATGGGTGCAAGCATCAAATTTTTGCTTCACCAATTCCAAGATGAAACCCGTTTTGCATTCCAACACGTCATAGAACGTTTGGATGCTCTTTCCCACCCAAACAAATCCTAGACAACCTTTGGAGGCCTTTTGCCCCATTTAGGAAAGTAGGATTTGATTTTCTTTTATTTTCTTGGTTATTTTTAGTTTTTCTTTTCGAAGTAGAAGAATCTTTCCCATTTCTTGTATTTGACTTTTAAAAAGTCAAATTTTACTTGGAATGATATTTCTTTCTACTTACTTACTTGCATTGTTGGTTGATCATTTTTGTGTTGTCATTGTGGTTGCAATGTGTGTGGTAACTACAAGCTTGACTATATATATCACCAACTAACCAATTTTTTTGTAGGATCAAAATCCATATTTCCCATCTTGGCACTCCTTTTAGGGGGAGTAACAACCAAGGGGGAGCACGTGCATGATTCCGCTTCGCTACTCTACTTTTTGTTTCGACAAAAAGGGGGAGAAATATATTAAATCTTTAAAACTTAATATGATTTTCATCACTTAAGTAAAACAAGTTTAATATAATTTTTTTAAGTCTTAAACACTAAGATTTTATGAGTTACTTAAAAACAAAGTTTATGTTTTGTCATCAACAAAAAGGGGGAGATTGTTAATACAAATATCGCCTAAAAACGTTATTTATATTTTACGATCTTTGTTAAGTTTTGTTAACGACAAAATGTAAACTTTAGTTTCTAAGTAAAATATAATCTTAGTTTTAAAGACTTGCATAAACTAGACATTTGCTACATTTTACATTTCATAAAACACAACACTTTTTATTTCTTAAAATAGAAATGTCACATCACATTTATGGTAAGTTTTGTCAATATACATTTATGGAAAGAAAGTGTGTTTGACTAACCATATGTTTACTTGCAAGTTTTGTGTTTGACTAGGTATAATGAGATGTGACATTGTTTGGTTTGCAAGATTTATTGCAAAACCAACTGCAAGCCCGGCGGAACCCTAGGGGTACATGGGCGGAACCCATCTGAGGGTTCCGCCGTATCCGCCAGGCCTGTAGAAGGTTTTGCTATAAATACTAAGCCACAAGTTTGATTTTTGGCTTATCACTCTACATCATATTTTCACACATTCATTCATTATTTCATCTAACCCTTTAACATCTCATATGTGAAGTTTCTTTTTGTAGCAAAGAGATTCACGAGTTCATAAAAAGTTACAAGTATTCAACACAACGTTGCAAGACTTGTTAGCTTAGCATTGTGTAGACTTGTGTAGTTTACACTTCATTTGATTGTGTATTTTCAGTAGTGATCGGTTAGTATTTTAGTCCTCAAAATACAAAGTGTGACGGGAGTTGTTGTACCCCTGTAAAAGAACTAACGGGAGTGGTTGTACCCTTGTAAAAGAACTCGACATCTAGCTTAGTGTCGGTAAACGTGTATAAGCGACGTGTAAGGTTTTCTCCGCCGGTGAAAGGAGCTTGTTGACTAGTGAAAGAAACTCTCGAGTTGGATACTCGGGGCGTGGACGTAGGGCAAGGAAAAAGAGTCCTTGTAGCTGAACCACGATAAATACTCGTGTTGTGGTTTGATCGTTTCTTTCATTTACTTGCATGTTATATATTGTGTTTGTGTATATATATCTTTGATCAAACGGAAAGTTTCAAAGCTAATCAAACAAGTTAAAAAGATTTTAAACGGTAAACTATTCAACCCCCCTTCTAGTTTTCCACAGAATGATCTATGAATATTGATGATCAGCAGCAGCTTATTAATATATTGTTCTACAAATCTCTCAAAACAAGAAAAAAATTATCCATGCCTTATTCATACCCTTAATCCCTAAGCCGGCCAAAAAATTCCTCATTGCTATCATTGTCTTGTGCTTACGCATTGTCGGAATTGTCTTTGTGTTCTGTGCAAGCCTATGGTAGTTATTTAGTCGTGTATGTGCAAATTGAGTGAACTTAACCCTACTTGAGTGAATTGTGTGAATCATTTAGAATAATCCTTCACGAGGTGTCTTAAGTTATGTGTCAATGCCTTTTTAGAAAATTAATAAATCTTGATAATATATCTCCATGATCACAAAACAAATTGAATTTTCTCGCTTGATTGCTTGAGGGCAAGCAATAGCTAAGTGTGGAGGTATTTGATAACGCTCTA
Source organism: Artemisia argyi (assembly GCA_030686995.1). NCBI lineage: Eukaryota > Viridiplantae > Streptophyta > Magnoliopsida > Asterales > Asteraceae > Artemisia > Artemisia argyi. The sequence continues at coordinate 95,504,744 of CM060709.1, read as the reverse complement.
ATTAGACATATTTCTCGAGCATTATATTATATGTTTTATGATCATTTAGTGTTAACTTTTGGTACTTAATAGTATAAAATGAATGCAGGTTCACTCTCGGATGCTCTGAAGCAAGAAATATTACAAAGCCCTACTGTTTCACTACTTGAAGTAAATAAATAAGAAGTCTACTATGTTAGTCTTTTAAAGCAAGCAAGTGCGCCGTTTTTCCAACTAAGTGTGTTGCACTTGTCCTCTCAGTCAAAGGAAGTCAATAAGCAGTATTCAATAAAAGTGCGCTGGTCTTACAATCGATGTGCGCCATACTTTCTCTGCATTTATGAAACTTTGGCGCCAAGAATATAGCCAAGTGCGCCACACTCACAATCATTGTGCACCGTACTTTGCCTATCAGTAAGCCTATAAATAGAGCTCATTTGCAAGCATTTGAACTCTCCACTCAAGAACCAATTTTCGCTAAGTAAGATAAGAAGTGCTACGTGATCCTGAGCCATCGGTGGACGTGAACGAATCAGAAACAGGGGGCGTTATATACTTGTTGGTGTCGAACTCTTGGTTACTTGTGACACTTGTGTAATCCATTTGATCAATCCAATCCGTATGTCTTTTGTTTACTATTTAATCATTTTTGTTGTTATGAACTCATTAGCCATGAGAGGCTAAACCTCTTGTGATTGCTTGGATATGTGAAAATAATAAAGTGACTTATGATTATGTTTTGATCTCTATCAATTTCAAGTTTATGTTGTGAACTATTTTATCTCTAGTCTTATCACGTTTGGTTATTGAAACTGGTTGAATATAATGTGTTGGGATAGGTCGAAAGAACCAACTTGTTAAAAGCAATTCTAGGAACTTGTCTGCATTCCTAGCCTTTGAAAGGAGAAATCCACTTAGGAGAATCAATAATAATCTAGACTTGATTTGGAATACTATCACGAGAGAAATCACTTGATAGATAAATATGAATCTTGAATTGAACCTACAAATTATGAAATTGCTCTTTTGACGAAAATAGCGAGGTTATAAGTTGTGCACTACTACATTATCAAATTGAGATCATACATGAACATTGTCACTAGATTATCTAAGGTATCCAAGCAATCATTCATTTTATCATTTGAATTCTCCATATTATCATTATCGTTGCTTGTCTTGTTTACTATTCATTTTTACTTAATACGAACGAACAAAGTCCCTGTGGATACGACCTAGTCTTACCTAAATCTTATACTACCTACAAGGGTTATACTTTACCCGTGTGTTTGGTTTATTAAAATCGGTGAAACTAGTATTATAAATTTAAAGTTTTTCTTACACATCAGTGACCATCTACTAACAAAATGATTAGATATGACAATCCTACTGATAAGGCGAAAAATGAACCACTTTTAGGGGGTCATTTAAGCCCGAATCCGAATTTATTTGATCAAATATTGCCCTAAATTGTTCCTTTTGTGATTTTAGGTACTTGGAGAGTGAATTCTGGAAAAGAAGCCATTTCGGACGTTTTTGGAGCATAAAAGTGAAGAAAACGGCAAAGTCTCAATTTTCCATGCTGGGAACAGTAGGTGACGGCGTCAAGAGTAATTCCTTGACGGCGTCAAACCTCAATAATAAAATCCGAGAGTTCATGAAGGTGTCAAGAGTTTTCCTGACGGCGTCAAAACCCCAAGAATTAAAATCCGTAGTTGATGACGGCGTCACACACAGGGCGTCAAGAGGAATTTGTGTGACGGCCTAGGCCTTGACGGCGTCAGAAGTAGATCAAGGCCGTACGAGGAAGTATTTGGCGGCGAGATGACGGCGTCACACTTTTGTTCTTGACGCCGTCATCCCGATTTTCCTATATATAGTTTTCTAGTTTTTCACATTTAAGGAGAGGAGTTTTGGGAGAAACCCTAAAGACAATTTTGGTGTAACTTTACAGGTTTTTCAAGGGTTCCAACCCCTTGATACCTTGCATGATTAATCAAGATAAGTGTTCTTCTAATTCAATCAATATGTCTATGTGTTGGTTGTCTATATCTTGTTCTTGTCTTAATTCTATCATGCTAGGCTAGATCTCTTTTGTGTTTGCTTAGATCTAATGAAACCTAGATATTGATTATGTGTTGATCACTTGTTTATTCTTGTTTTGGATGAATGATTTATATGTTAGGCTTAAGAAAACTGGCAGATCTCCAAATGGTAACATGCTTGAACGTCTTAAGAAACATGAACCGAGGCGTACTAGGTCTTTATTGGTTGTATTTAATGCATGAGCCACTGTTTACAATCCCTATAGTTGTGTTGGGCATGGTGTAGGAAGAGATAAGAGCTCATAGAATTGGGGAGTTATGTATGCCACCCCATGAATGGTATTAAGAAGTACGATCCGTCATCCATGCAATTATAACAAGTAATTAACGTGTAAAAGATATCTAGGGAGTAGTGAAATTTAAGTAAACACATTTTCTCCAATTACTGCTCACAACCTTAGTATAAATTAGTTTAATTTCATTTTTAGTATTTTATTTTGATTGCATCTTAGTTTTGGGTTAGTTGAATAGCAACTAATTCCGCCCACTCTTCTAAAACCCGAGATTTTAATTTGCTTTCTAAAAAATATAGAAACACAAAAATAATCATCCCTCACCTTTAAAACTAGTATTTAGGCTTTCTAATCCTAGCGACACTATTCCTAAGCTGAACGATCAATCCCCCGGTACTTGTCACTATACTATACTACAACGATCAGGTACACTGCCTGGTGGGGGTTGTAAGCTTCTCGAGATCCCTCGAGAGGTAAAGCCTATTGCGATTCCCACGCATCAAGATTTTGGCGCCGCAGCCTGAGGAATAGTTATTGTCTAGGTTATAATTTCTTTTTATTAGGTCTACTTGCTAGATTCCTTTCTAGTAAGATTTTATTTTTATTTTTAGGTCTTCTTTAGTCTATCTTATTTCTTCGTGCTTTTGTTCGTAACTCTTTACCATCCGACATCATGGAAGGAGGTAACATCTTTGAACCCGTCATCCCACCACAACAAACCCCACCACTAGAACCCCTTAGGCCCCGAACCTTAGGAGAGTATTCCCGACCTAGCCACCAAGGCTACCGAAACACCATTGAGCTCACCGGAGCCAATGTGACCCCCTTGCGATCCGACACCATCCGGTTGGTGCAAAGCGGATGTGCATTCCATGGACTTCGTTCCGAAGATCCAAACCAACATCTTAAGGACTTCCTCAAAATCGTAGATTCCATAGACTTAGATGTTGCAACTAGAGAGACAACCCGTTTACGCCTATTCCAATTCTCTCTACGGGATCAAGCTAGTCAATGGCTTGAGCGTTTACCCGCGGGATCCATCACCACATGGGATGATCTCACCACTCGTTTCCTTGCTCAATTTTTCCCACCGGGGAGAACTACTAAGCTTAGGAATGACATCTTGATGTTCCAACAACGTCAAAATGAATCTCTTTATGAAGCATGGACTCGTTTCAAGGACTTACTCCAAAAAGTCCCTCATCATGGCATAGATCTTTGGCTCCAAGTCCAAATCTTTTATGACCATATCGACATCTCCACGAGGCGAGCCATTGACCAATCGGCCGGTGGTAAGCTACGTGATCTTAGTGCGGAACAATCATGGGAACTCATAGAAGATCTTGCTCTCTATGACAACGAAAGTTGGAATGATCCCCGTGATTTGAACAAAACGGTCAAGGCAATATCTTTGCCTTCGAACAATTCTAGCACTCCCGACCGTAGGATCATGGAACTTGAGGACCAAGTCAAGTTTCTCATGAAATCTTACGAAGCTCCTAAGCCTTCAAGCCAAGTGAACAAAATCACTTCTTCATGCGAATTATGTAGTGGTCCCCATGACACTCGTGATTGTGTGGAACTCCCCGGAACAGCTTTTGCGGACTACGCATCCACGCGTACCGACGAAGCGGGAGATAAGTGGTACACTTTCAAGCCCAAGCTAAACACATACGGTGATTCATACAACCCCTCATGGAAAAATCACCCAAACCTTAGGTGGAAACAAAATCAACCCAATTCCTCCAATCCGCCTAACCGTTACCAACCAACCGGTCCACCATCCAACCGTACTTTCAACAACAATCCTTCTAACAACTTTGGTAGTACCAACAATCTTGAAGGATTGATGTCAAAGTTTATGGCATCTCAAGAGGCTCGCATAGCTAGGTTTGAAACCGAATTCAACCAACAACAAACGGAGATGACCAACAAGATTGACAACTTGTTGAAAGCCCTCAACAACCAAGCATTAGTCACACCTAGGAAGGACACTAGGGACACCAATAACGGGAACCAAATTAAGGATCCCTCATCATCTAAACAGGTCCACTTTGTTAATGTTGTCACTATTAAGCCAATAGATAAGGAGATAGAAGAGAGTGACAAGAATGAAGTTAGGATAGAAGCCGAGACTAAGGATGAGAATAGGGAAGTTGAGGTTGATAGTAGAGAGGAATTAGAGGAGGTAGAGCCTATAGAAGAATACTTTGATAAGTTGCCAACCAAGGAAGAACGGGAATACCATAAGGATTTATTCGATAGTCCCGAGAGAACATATATCTTTGGCGACCCCCTCATCAAAATGGGAGACCCCTCTAACATTAACATCCCATGCAACATTGGGCATATGCATGTATGGAAAGCATATATAGATCCTAGATCTCCTATAAACATCATGACTAGGACTTATTACAATTGGGTAATGAAAAAGCAACTTAATTTTAGGATGATGCCCAATAGGAACCTCATAAGTAATTTTGCTGGGAGAGTGAAGGGATTGCATGTGATCATAGGTAATCTCACCTATGAGATAGATTTTGTGATAGTTGAAGACACTCGTCCGGTGATAGATGCTTGCCTAAGTCAAATAATATTTGGGAAACCATTTGTTGAGGCCACTAGGATGAGTTATGATCCGACTTTAGGGATAGTTAGATTCAAGAAAGAGAATGATGAGGTTGCTTATCAAATGCCCTACAAGATTGAGCAATACCGCCTTCTCTCTAATTTCGAAAAGGAACGCAAGCAAGCGGCTTATTATAGGAATGAGGAGGATAGACGTAGAGGAGTAGAGTATGTTAGAAATAGGATGCTTGGTTTCTACAAAGAGTGCTTGCAACTAGGTCCAGAATACAAAACTGGTTTAGAAGACGACCTAGAGAATGGAACCAATGATGAAGTCACGTAGTAACCCATGACCTTGAGTCTAGCTACAAGACTCGTAAATAAAGAAAAGCGCTTCTTGGGAGGCAACCCATGTTTTGTGTGATTTTATTTTGTTTGATTGTTATTTGCTTCCGTATGCATGCCTTATTTTTATTGTTGGTAGATCATGTTTCTCAATTAAAAAGTGGAAATACTTTACTATGTTGTTTGGCCTAGTCTTAACTCCAACCTAAAAGTATTTTTTTTTTTTTTTGCAAAAAATAAGTGTAAGGGGAAACCCCAAATATGTTTTTAAGAAACACACGATCATGATTCTCCACAATTTTAAGTGAGCATGTATATTCGTATTTGTTAGAGTCAAATGCTTGTATTGAGTCATAATGAAGTTTTGCAGGATTTTCCAGGAAGTAGGACCAAGTTTTTCCAGAAATTTTCCGGAAACTTAAGATAAGAATTTCTGCAGGTCCATTCTAACGGCGTCACGAGTTTACTCTTGACGGCGTCAGGAGTAAAAATCTGGAAATTTTACCGGTTTTATTTTTCTAACGGAGTCTTATGGTTTTTGTGAATTATTAAGTTTTATAATCTCCAGGAAATCTGCAATCTTCATTCCACAAGCATTATATCTTACTTTGTTTTCTAGGATTTAGTAACTTATATAGGATGCCGCCGATTTTACGCGAGGTTGTCTTGTCTATTTTGTCAGGATTTACAGGTTATGTTCGACAAGGAGATGATTTATATTCTGGAAGGGAAGCTTTGATTGTTCATTTTCTTGGAGGAAGATCTAATCTGGCCAACCTATAATCCATACCGAGCGAATCAGGGGAGTATTTGATTTCATTCTCTTTACTTTTTCACTTTTACATTCTTTACTTGAACATTGGGGACAATGTTCATCTTAAGTGTAAGGGGAGAGTAAAAAGATGATACCTTACATATGCACTTTCGCTTGAGTTTGTTTTGTTTTATATTAGATGTGTAATAAAACTATGAGAAATACTTGTTAATGTAATTTTAGCGCCAAATTTAAAATTTTTTACAACATTTAGGAGTGAAACTTTAGCCATAGCAAGCGTCTCATGGATAGGAGATTGTATGATTAGCACATAACCGTATATTCAGAAAAATTTTCCACCCAAATATGTGAGGTTCGCCTTTAGATTTGATAGGAAAAGCATTTACTATTAGTGCTTATGAGTGTACCGGTAGCATTTAGATTCTAGAACTTGCGTTAGTGATGCATCCCGAGACCGCTAGTGAGACTACATTCGTGTGGTAGGATTTACTACATGATAAGAGGCATTAGGATCACCCTTGTGTTAAACCCGTATTATAATTACTTGACCATTTAAGTCATATTACTTGGCTAGTTAAGTCAACTAATTTTTCCCACACCCTTAGCGTTGTACTCATTTTTAGTACACGAAACCCCTAGTACACCCCTCCGAGCCTATCTTTTCGTTTCTAACTTTAAGCATTTTACTTAAAGGAAGAATTTGTTACACCCCACTTAAATGTACAACCAAATCGCCTTAGCCTTCCGTGTATGCGCTCATTTTTAGTGCATTATTGTTATTTGTTGAACCCTAAGTTAACTTTCTAATTGATTACATGGTTGCTAAGTCGAGTCATATCCTTGTACATATTGTTTTGGGATGATTGGGACTCATGGGTAAGTACTTATTTTATGGAGTAATGGGGAAGAACATCATATATTACCCCCATATGTACGTTAATCTTAAAAGTGCTCCAAGTGTTTTGATTTTCTTAATTCGAGTCATTAGATTAGTTTAATTGTAAAGTATGTAAAAATTCAAGTGTAAGGGAAATGTTCATTCCCTATGATGTATTATTTCGGATGGTAGGGTAAGAGTGTATGCAAAAAAAAAAGAAAAAAAATCGAAAAATCAAGAAAAAGAAAATAAAAAAATTAAAAAAAAAAGGAAAAATAGAAAAAAACATACGGACTACCATCCCTTTTTATTCTATGTTCATTTTATGTTTTTGTTATTTCTCATTTATTAGCTTAAGTCGAGTCTAGTCTTGGCTTAGCAACGCCATATTGTACATGTGATTAACCAAGATTGTTAACTCGCCACCAGTAAAACTTCCTTTATCCAACAAAACCGTGTACAAAACCGTGTAATTCATATCCCTATACCTAACGTTACAACCCTTTAAAAGACCTCTTTGATAGTTTATCCTAGGTGCTTACGCCATGTGGTGGAGGTTTGATCCTTTCCCAAGCCTATGGTAATCTATTTTGCTATGACAGGTAGTGAGAGATATATTCCATTTCCATAATGTTATATTACTTTATTACACCCGAGAGATGTGAGTATCTAAACACTATTTGTGAGGTGCTAGTGTATGACCTCCGAGCTTGTCTATTGGTCTTTAGTGGAACGATTATTTGTTGTAATTACTTTTATATTAGTGTTAAATGACCTCTAACTTGTCTTTTGACTAGAATAAAAGCGCATTTGCTTGAGGACAAGCAAATCTCAAGTGTAAGGGTATATGATAAGGCGAAAAATGAACCACTTTTAGGGGGTCATTTAAGCCCGAATCCGAATTTATTTGATCAAATATTGCCCTAAATCATTCCTTTTGTGATTTTAGGTACTTGGAGAGTGAATTCTGGAAAAGAAGCCATTTCGGACGTTTTTGGAGCATAAAAGTGAAGAAAACGGCAAAGTCTCAATTTTTCATGCTGGGAACAGTAGGTGACGGCGTCAAGAGTAATTCCTTGACGGCGTCAAACCTCAATAATAAAATCCGAGAGTTCATGAAGGCGTCAAGAGTTTTCCTGACGGCGTCAAAACCCCAAGAATTAAAATCCGTAGTTGATGACGGCGTCACACACAGGGCGTCAAGAGGAATTTGTGTGACGGCCTAGGCCTTGACGGCGTCAGAAGTAGATCAAGGCCGTCCGAGGAAGTATTTGGCGGCGAGATGACGGCGTCACACCTTTGTTCTTGACGCCGTCATCCCGATTTTCCTATATATAGTTTTCTAGTTTTTCACATTTAAGGAGAGGAGTTTTGGGAGAAACCCTAAAGACAATTTTGGTGTAACTTTACAGGTTTTTCAAGGGTTCCAACCCCTTGATACCTTGCATGATTAATCAAGATAAGTGCTCTTCTAATTCAATCAATATGTTTATGTGTTGGTTGTCTATATCTTGTTCTTGTCTTAATTCTATCATGCTAGGCTAGATCTCTTTTGTGTTTGCTTAGATCTAATGAAACCTAGATATTGATTATGTGTTGATTACTTGTTTATTCTTGTTTTGGATGAATGATTTATATGTTAGGCTTAAGAAAACTGGCAGATCTCCAAATGGTAACATGCTTGAACGTCTTAAGAAACATGAACCGAGGCGTACTAGGTCTTTATTGGTTGTATTTAATGCATGAGCCACTGTTTACAATCCCTATAGTTGTGCTGGGCATGGTGTAGGAGGAGATAAGAGCTCATAGAATTGGGGAGTTATGTATGCCACCCCATGAATGGTATTAAGGAATGCGATCCGTCATCCATGCAATTATAACAAGTAATTAACGTGTAAAAGATATCTAGGGAGTAGTGAAATCTAAGTAAACACATTTTCTCCAATTACTGCTCACAACCTTAGTATAAATTAGTTTAATTTCATTTTTAGTATTTTATTTTGATTGCATCTTAGTTTTGGGTTAGTTGAATAGCAACTAATTCTGCCCACTCTTCCAAAACCCGAGATTTTAATTTGCTTTCTAAAGAATATAAAAACACAAAAATAATCATCCCTCACATTTAGAACTAGTATTTAGGCTTTCTAATCCTAGCGACACTATTCCTAAGCTGAACGATCAATCCCCCGGTACTTGTCACTATACTATACTACAACGATCAGGTACACTGCCTGGTGGGGGTTGTAAGCTTCTCGAGATCCCTCGAGAGGTAAAGCATGTTGCGATTCCCACGCATCACCTACCATATGACTACCCAAGAAATATAAATAACGATTTAAGGAAAAACAAACGTACAAGAAAATAGGTGGGGGGGGGGGGGGGGGTTAATTCATTATCAAACATCATCAAAAACAAAACCAAACATCAATCCATCACAAACCTAAACCCACCAATCATTTTAACCACAGGTAACTACTGTCACGATATCTTGATCAAAGTTTCGATTCACAAATGCTTTCGATTAACAAACAAGAACAAGTTTTCGATTCACAAAAAAATTATGCCAAGGTTTCGATTCACAATATCATACCAAGGTTTCGATTCACAAACATGAACAATAAAAAAAAATTACTTACCTAATTTTGCCATACAAGTATTCAAATCTTATATGAATCTGCAAATTCATTCAATTGACCATTGGAAAAACGAAAACGCCTCAAGGGAACGATTTCATTACCTCGTAAAAATTGAAATCTTAATCGGCAAGAAGGTTACGAGATTATTGAGATGTTTTTATATTTGTGAAAGATGGTGATTATTTGGTCAATAACAAGATATGATTTTGGATGTTGTGTGATGGAGATAGATGATGCGGGTGGTTTCTTTTTTCCTTTAACCAGATCCCAAATAAAGTATATCCTAATTAGTTTGACGGGTTTCAAAATATAAATAATATGAGATTCCTATATTACCCCTTGATGTGTTCTGAAAGCTTTAAATTTATAATAACTAATTTTACCGATTCTCTTAGTTCAAAACACATGGGTAAAAGTATAACCCTCGTTTATAGTAAAGAGTTTTGGTAAGACCAGGCCGTTCCACAGGGACTGAGATTGCTCTTATATATCAATTAACTAATCAAGATGACTTAGAAAGCTTACGCAAATGTTTTACTGTGAAATTCAAGTATGAGACAAATATGATTACTTGGATAGTGATGGTATAACTTAGTGATGGTATATGATAATGATCTAAAAGGTTCAGTAAGTTCAACAAATGATTAGTTGTTTTCGTCAAAATAACGTTTCATAAGTTAACAGTTGTGATTCAAGGGTGCGTTTGGTTCGCAAGTGGGATTGGAATTGGATTTGGATTTGGGAAAGGTTTGAAAGAAGTGGGAAAGATTTGAGAAAAAAATAGGAGAGAGAAAATATATTATTATATATAATTTGTGGTTGAAAAAATTATAAAATAAGAAAAAGAATAAATAATGTGTGGTTGAAAAAATTGTATCAAATAAAAAAAAAAAGATGATTGGATGGAATCAAGAAAAGATACCAAAATGGAGTGGAATGAAATCTATCACATTTTCATTCCATCATTCCTAAATTGTGGGCCCTAGTTACAACCAAACAAAGGTTTCATTTTTTCTTTGAGTGATACCCACCTAAAAGCATGAACCAAACGCACCCCAAGACTTATGTTCACTAATCCTTAAACAAGTGGTTAACAAGTATAAGAACTAGTTACAACGTTTAAAACTCTATTGTTTATTTCATAACAAAAGCGATTTCTCCTTCAATTGATCAACACACATAGACATATGTTGAAAACCATAAAATACTACTTGAATCTTTCGACCCTTTCCAATTAGCAATTATAATAAAAGAGATAAGCAATGGTGATAAGTTTAGAACACATCAAGGTCTTAACATAAACAAGAAATCAACAAGAGATCATAACCACAACCAAACACTTTATTACATTAACATATCCAAGAAACCATAAGGAGTTTAGCCTAACATGGCTTTAGTAATCATGCTTACAGTGGTAGTTTCGTATGAAATGATCAACATACTTCTGAGTTAATGTAATGAAGAAGCTACCGTCACTAGCGATCACCACAATTAATATCTAGAGAGTATTTAAACGCTTTTAGAACTTTGACTTTATTTCTATCACTCCAATGATTGGATTTTGAGAGAGAATGAGTATCAGAGCTTTGATGGTTGTTGGGATGAGAGATGATTTGAAATGGGACGAATTGGGGCTCTATTTATAGGCAAGGATTCACTGGTCAGGGCACTGAAGTATGCCGCACTTGAAGAAAGGTCGGCGGGCTTTACACTGAATGTCGGCGATCTTGGAGATAAACAACGGCGGGCTTCAAGAGATTACTTGGCACCAAAGGGTCATTATTAGAGCTGAAGGCCATCACACAATAGAGATAAGATCGTCGTGCTTGACTTTATTGACTTATATTTGTGTAGGACTACATACGTCCCCGTAACCGGCGCACTTTGGATATAAGCTTGGCGCTCTTTTAACTTGGACAGGCTCTAACAAAATATTATCTTGGAAGTGAACACCTTGCCTTGATTCTTGAAGTTCTTTGTCTATCGGACTTGAAATGTATTTTCATGCAATTAAGTATCGAAAGTCCTTATAAATCATATAGAAACTAACAGATAACGTTATATAAAATATGTATAATTTAAGCGTCATCACCCCTCCACCCTTTAAAAGGTAATATCCAAAGTTTTATTTAATTACAATTTTGCCACACATCATTTTGATCATTGATCAAATAATCCAATGGTCCAGATTTATTTTAAAAGGTTCTGTACATAAAAGTGGTTTTACATTAAACACTACACTATATATATATATATATATATATATATATATATATATATATATATATATATATATATATATATATATATGAAAAAAAGATCTGTAAATGATGAATTAAACACTTAAGGTCTTATGGATTTAGAAGTTTCGAGAATCGAAGCCATCCAAATTGGGAGGATCATCAATTCACAAAACAAAACAAATACATACATAAATTTAAAACAAAATAAACATATCTGTAAATGATGAATCAAATACTTACGGATTTAGAAGGTTCGAGAATTGAAGCCATAAAACGATTATGCAGTGAACCTTTCATTGGATGATCTCATAGAACGATTATGATAGGTGTGATATTTTTAAATATTTGATAATGGGAATGGTGTTGTTGAATCGGAGGGTATGGATCGAATGCATTGAATTAATTGCACAATTGTAACTGATTAGTTGTTTTTGAATTGGTTTATTACTGATTCAATACTTTCTTTAGATAGATTAAGCCATTCCTTTCGTTTACAACGTGAAAAAAAAATCAGACTTTCATTGTAGTTTCCTTTGTTAGCTATGTTTTATAAGGGCATTGACAAAAAATTCAGCATCTCACTTTTTCACTTGACTGTTTTCTCTTTATAAGTCGTTTAGATAAAAGAAAACGTTTTTGACACATATTTTTTTAAAACTTTCTTACATATCAGTAAAAAATTTGTGGTGATCAATGTTGAAAACCTAATCCCTACGTCATTGCCTACACTTATAAAGATCACATGCACTACCTCGATCCATCATGGCATTGGTTGCCCTCTCTATCATCATACGACGACCATTAGTTCCTTCTATTTTGGCTACCGTGTTGTCTATAAACTTTGTGCAGGTTATCAAATATGTGGCTCGTATGGAGGTTATTCAATTCGTTCATCAGATATATTAGATTCGGGGACGTAAGATATATAGGGCAAGGAAGGGTGATGGCCCCTCCAAAATTTTGTGTTTTTATTATATATTTGTACCAGATTTATAAAACTAGGCGGTAATTATGTGTTATTTATTATTTTGACCCTTCCTAAAATTTGTCTTGGTGATTTCGGCCCCTTAATTAACATGTTTAAGCTCCATCAGTGATCAGATTATCGGATTAGCTGGCTAGTGAATTAAAATTTATATGATGAGGAAATGTTCTTATGAATCAACTACCCAACTATGGACATGATATATTTTTGAGCTTATTCTCTCAAATTTACGTATCAATTGCACTTATTAAACTGCAATAACAAGATTTGTAGATGTATGATCATTATATGTTTGTGTGATTTTGAAGTGGCTTATGAAGTTGGTCGGCGTTGAAAAGAGCAGGGATTATAATGAAATGAAATAAAACTACAATAATTTGTGATACTTGTATTGTAAAAAAGTGAAAGAAAGAAAAAAATGATAGTTTGTGTAAATTTATGTTTTCAAAATACCATAGTCCTACAAAAAAAACTCAGTACATGTTGATATGCTATATTGGTGTTTATGAGGTTATCTTGGTTGTGATGATAATAATGTCTGGTGATAGAGACCGGTTGATTTTCATGTGTGTGGTCTCTGCCTTATATTGATCTTAGAGGTATTATGTATGGAAGATGTACTCTTTTTGTCCTTTTCAAGGTTTCCCATTCTGGGGTTTACTTGACAAAAGGTTTTTAAGGAGGCATTTCCATAATTTATGGGCATTGGATTGTTGGTATAAGGCTTCTGAAGGTTCCTGTTGGGATTTGGTGATTGCTAGTTAAAGTTTGACTGCTGTTATTTGTATTATGTTGGTTATTTAGATCATAGTTTATGTCTTTTATTGTATTTTCAAGAGTGTGCTTTTTGTGCAATATAGTATATGGTGATGTTTCAAAGGAATTGTGTACTTTTTAACTCGGATGCCACTCAGATTTTAGGCCTTACTATGGAAGAGTTGATTACCAAGACTATACTGGAAGTGAGCTTTTTAAAATAAAATATTTCAGTTTTTATGAACACATGTTAAAATTTTATTAGAACCATGGTCACTAGTTTATGCTAGTTACTATGGTCCTTATATTATGTTAGTTACTATGGTCACAACTTTATGCATCCGTTTTACTAACTACGTATCATATAATAACTTATATACGCTATTATTTTTAGGGTGCAAGCGACCCTGATTGGATAGTGATTAATTCGTTGACAATCTTTGCACTCAAATGGTTGTTATCGAGACCAGGATTGATAAATTTAATATACCACCTACGTATGTCAAAAGATATACTATTACAAATGGTAGCGATGTCAATGACTTAAATAAACATCGTGGGAGTTCATCACCGTCTAGCTCGGTACCAAGGCTCGCAAATTCTAATGTATCATCAGGATTAAACTATTTTGATATGGTTTATTATGCTATTGATTATGAAAATTCGGGAACGACCATAACCGAGGATGAAGAAAAGTTGATAGATGAAATTAAGTCGAGCTAGGTCTCTGAAATAGTGTCTCCTACAACTCATATAGTTACAAATCGGGCTCCTCATGCACATAATACAAACATGAATGACATCATTCTGAACACCCCTAACAAATATAAAACGTGTGGAGATTCTACCATTGAGGTTAATGCTACTGTTGTTGAGGCTCCTATTGATGATCCCATACATGATATATCTCATGCAAAAATGAACTTACAATTGCTAGTTGTGTGTCCTTCTTCAAATGTTATTGCTGTAAGAGAAATTGATGAAATGTCAGATTAGGTCAATGTAAACAACATGATCATCGAGGTTAATGAGGTTGCAGTCCCTCAACGTGTGAGTTTTATCATTTAGACAATTTGTAGCCAATAATTTGTTCATAAGTTTGAGTTTTATCATTTAGTACATTATGAAAATAATGAGTTTAGACCATCGTACTTATGCTTGAATATGTTTCAAAATTATATCTTATATTACATAAGATTGGTACATACTTACTAGGATTTGTTGGATTTTTTTCCCCAATTTATTATTCGGTTAGAGTTTAATGATTGGATTTTTTAACTGTTTTTCTTTTGACTGGATTTTTTTCTACGTTTGTATGGGGATTTATTGATGGAGTTTAATGACCAAATTAATGTCCTAATGTGACGTTTTGTAGGTTTTTCATTTTGTGCTTTTATATGGGCAGGTAATATACTTGATAAGTCAAACAAAATGAGGTCTAGAAAAAAAATGTTAAGTAATATAACATAATATCAAAATTTGTATACCATTTTCTAATTGATACAAACGTCACTGAAAAGTAGTGTATCCATGGTTGCATGGACTTGTTTTAGATTATCACTACAATCTAGTCTTTTCTAAATCAAAGTGGATGTACACTTGCATTTCAAACCAAAAAGTGAATTAACCCTTTAGGGCACGTTTGGTAGGGTGAAATTCAGAGAAATGAAATGACGTGCAGAAATAAAATCACAGAAATGAAAAAGAAATTCAATATAAATTCTAGTGTTTGGTACCACCAGAGAATTGACTTAACAAATCAGTATTATTATTATTATTATTATTATTATTATTATTTATTTATTTAATAATAATAATTATTATTATTATTTATTATTATTATATTAAAATGTTATTATTATATTAAAATATTATTATTATATTAAAATATTATTATTATTATTATTTAGTTGTACAAAGAATTCATTTCTTTACCAAATAGATGGGAAACCAACTCTCCACAAAATACAAAGAAACCAACTCCTAATAGTTACAATTCTCAACCTTTTTATTTTTTTGAGATATCAAATATAAGAAATGAATTGATTTTCATTTCCTCATCTTCAATTCTTTGTAGCAAAGATGCGCATAAGTCTTTAACTAAAATCAAAAGAGATGTAAAGTATATAATGACGAGCAAGTTTGCCCGCGCGTTGCTGCGGGGCGGCTGTGTTTGTGTTTATTACAATTATGTTAACGTCTTTTTGGAGTAACCAATTATGTTGTTTTTTAAGCAAGCATTTTATTAATAGGAACAAAGAGTGAACACATGAGTCAAGTTCATAACAGCAACAGCAAATGCAAGTCAGTTTTTTTAAATCCGGGTAGCAATGCTGAAATAACTATTTACAAACATCACCAATGATTGCCATGGACTACAGTAGATAAGAGACAAAGTTTAATTCAAAAGAGCATGGAAAGAAATATAGAGTAAAAGATTAGAAAATGAATGATTTTTACATAATTTCATATACTGATCAATTCTTGACATACTATACATTGGCTAGTATAGCTGCAGTGAGATTTAAATAGCTCCAATGGGATAAATAGTTACGGGTATTTATTCAAAAGAAAACTTCATAAGAAGCTTTACATTTTCGAATGCCTTTCTAAGTTGTATTACCACTTTACTTGCATCTGGCCTCTCATATGTATCATCATCCAAGCATTGAAGGGCTCATGCATTGCCAATATTTAAGAGAACATTGTCTATTCAATTCACGATCCTGCATAAATGAGCATCGTGTTTTTCAGATGGCTTATTTAAAGGCTATTTGGGAATGCTTATTATAATAGGTTCTATTTTTTTTCTTCTAGTCCAAACACTCAAAACTAATAGAATCAAATAAGCCACCCGAAACATTTTCTTCTTAAACACCTTCTGCTTATGAGTAGAACTGTAAAAGAATATAATATGCCTATGAGAAACACCTTAATACACTGTTAAGTTGGATTTTATGTCATCCTAAAAGAAGCAGATTAGCATAAATAATATAAGCAACATTAATTAATTCTTGATTATGCTACAAATTATGGGTAATGCTAGTGTGAGTCAAACCTTGTTTTATTTTTCCGACTCGTACAAATTATGGGTAATGCTATTTGTGATAAAATAGTTTCCCCACTCGTACTTACCGAAGCAAGTAAGCTGGCCTGACCCTTTACAACTAAAGTCACGTTTGTTATTGAGCCTTAATTTAAACATATCCGAAACGAATATCTTGTATCGGTAGCTCATAAAAGGAACACAACTACCGTTTAATACATTATAAGCACCGTGTTGCTTAAGGAAGAGTACAGGTTTTGGATTGTGCATGCCATGACGATTTTCTACATTCCATAACTGATATACAGATCGAGAATGGTTGTAAAGTTGCTAGACCTGAATTATACTCAACTGAATAATCCCTTTTAGGCTCGAACAAACCCCATAATCATTTAGTTTAAGTTAATGAGGTTCATATTAGTTGCAAGAGCACGTATAATCCCAAAATGTTGGACAAAATGGAACCTAAAGATAACAATATCTTGTATATAAATGACGTACCTTTGGAAAAAATATTCCAATTTTTCCTTGAGGTCGACGTATTTGATATCAATCCACCACCACTCATACTGCCACTTCTGTTCATTTCATGACCTAAGCACGCTATTTCAGTAGTCAAATGCACCTACTTCGGTCGCCATTTCAATAGCCTAATGCACCCACCTCAGGCCCCATTTCAGCCTCCAATCCAACACCCATTTCAGTCCCCAAATTGACCCATTTTAGCTCTCACTGCAGCCCCCAAACACACCCATTTCCAGCCCATTTCGTCACCCAAACCAACAGATATCAGGCTCCAAACACACCCATTTCAGTACCCAAATACACCTGTTTTAACCCCCATTTCAGCAAGCCAATCCCACAACCATTTCAGCGTCCAAACTGACCCATTTCAGCACCCCTAACTGACCCATTTCAGCGCCTATTCATGTTTTGACAGCTTACCGTTAGTTTACGATGTAGCAACAGGTTAATTTGTCCATTAAATCCATAATCTAAATCCCCTTTTTTGCCTTCAAAGTAAGTTACAAAAACTGCGTGTGAAATATTGCGTCACTCAATTATTAAAGCAAGAAGTAATTAACATGTGTCTTGCATCATTAGTTCTTTAATGCCATTAAGATAAACACCAATAACTATATACCTGCACATTTAGCTTGGCATTCACCAAATAGATTCACGCCATGATGTGAAGCACCAATGCGCAACCATCTGAATAACTGCAAAAAACATAGGAAAGGTAAACAACCAATTTGATTATAGCAAGCCCATTATATGAGTGACTTTGACACATAAAGCTAAGTTGTGAGTAAACGGAATACCTTTATGCCGCCGAATGTTGTCAAGAACCACTTTATACATCAGAGTATCAATGGTTCCCTTGTAAATTACCCAAAACCTTGTTGTCAAAACCATATATTAGATCACATTAGCCTCTTTATTAGCTAAAATCAGCAAGTGCGTAAATAAACGATATGCATAAATGATCCCGGCAATTTTTTGTAAAAAATAAACGATCCAATTTTATTAAAGATTAGCTTCACATAACCTTGTTTCCTTATTTTTTGTCAAAGCCATATATCCAAGTTAGTTTGAAGCATTAGGCTATAGATATGCACAAATGATCCCCTAGATATTATTATATTGCATCAAATAAATACACGAACTATATCTAGGAAATAACATGATTGTGAAATACGCAACTCGAAACTCAAATTTATGCAATGCTTAGTTTAAGTAGCTTAGAAGTACTTACTTATAAGCAGAAGCTGAACAATTAACTAACTTAAATACCGACTTAAAAATTTGAAAAACACTAACCTGATCAACCGCATTCGGCACAACCTTATTGCATCCTCCCAACTCGCCTTTCGTCAACTGAGCCTACAAAACTCACAAAACATCATTTAATTCATGAAAAAGAACCGAAGAAAACACACAGTTAAACACATGAGAAAAAGCAGATAACATAGAAAAGCAGATACTCAACTTGTACTTAAAACACATAACATAGAAATAAGCAATCCCAAACACCCACTAAAAATAACTGACCAACAAAAAAAATCCCCAAAATTATAACAAAACCCTAATTTCCAGATTGCAGTATTCGTGTTTTTTCATCTCCATCTTGGAACCTAACATTTTCTGCATCTAGAATACTGGAATAAGATCGACAACAAACCCTAGAAAGTAACAATCATCATCAACTACGTTTTCCCCTCTTTTTTACCTTTCATATTCTTCATCAGCTTTTGTTATCAATTTTTTTTAGATGGAGAAGACTGAGAGAGAGAGGAGGAAGGGTGTGTGTGTGTTTTCTGTTTGCAATTTGTGATTTGTCTATTATGGATGGATCTAGAATTTGTGTGTGGAAGAGGGAGTAATATTATACCGGCAACTGTAGATGTACAGGGAGCTCACTCACACATGTCTGCTGCATTTGAATTTTTTACGAGGTTTGGTGTATTACCAGGGTGATTAAGGACTTTAAACGATGAACAGTGTAACTCTCAAAGTTTCTCAGCCAATGGGCTGCAGCCAAGCCCACACCCCATTACTGTTGGGTCAATAAAATTGCATAATAAACCATTTAATGACCAAATAGAACCAATAGCAAACAAATTTAATGGTTAACAAAAAAAAAAAAATTGCAACGTAATTAACATCATTTTTCGTTTTTAGAATATAGGATAATTTAAATTGAAAGATGGTAACGACAGCTAAAATGTGATGGAGTATTAGTGAAGTATCCCACGTGTTAACATAAATACAAACAAATGTTTTGCTAACATACGCACTTGACTCCCATTCCTTCCTATCCAGTCAGCTTCACTGCCATTAATGCAAATTTCACAGGTACAGTAACTCTCCATTATTGTTTCTTTCTATCATTTCATTTTACTCATCACAAGCAACCCTTCAATTCACATTTTAATAAGGTTAGTTTTGAGTTTTAGTACCCTAATTTTTCCAATGTTGGTTGCAATTGTTAATGTTTCAAGGTTAGGGTTCATGGGTTTTTCCTATTATCTTGTAAAAATTTCTACTTTATAACTTGTGTACTCAAGAACCCTAATTGGGTTCTTCAACATTTGTTAGATTTTGTTAATTGTTTATGTTTGTGGGTTAGGGTTGTTGGGTTTTTGCTATATAGTTGTAAACATGTTTAATATGTTGTTGTTTGTTTATAAAGATTTGATTGAGCACCAGAGCAGAGCAGAGCAGCAATGTTTGCGTTTTCTAGGAAAGGAAAGAAGCTTGGAAGGTGAGTTTTGTTTAGATGTATGTTATGTAATTATTTACGACTAAGGATCAAATGAGAAGAAAACTTAAAATGAGAAGGATGAGAAATAATTATAAATACATATTTGAGATGCATCGACTTGAATTAGATGCATCCTTAGTCTTTTAGATGCACCATAATATATTTTCTAGCAAAAAATTAGATGCATATACATATATTATATGCATTTCATCAAGTTAGACGAATCATATACATTTTCCGTCCTCTGCGGGTCAAATTTGTTGTTAGTACTACTTTGCATCGTTTTCACTTCCAAAATCACTTTCGAAACTAATTGGGATGCATCTAAATGAATAGAGATGTATCTAAATCAAGTCGATGCATCTCAAATGTGTGGTTATAATTATTTCTCATCCTTTTCATTTTAAGTTTTCTTCTCACTGGATCCTTACCCAATTATTTACTAGTACTATTTAAGGTTGTTTGACTCTTAATGAAATGCTGAGCTAAGAAGAAGCATAATTTTAGTTTCTTGTTAAGTTTGACTTGGAATTGTGGCTGCCGGAATAGGATTTTGACCAATCAAACACTGGAGCACAATTGGACCGTATACTTGGCCTAATTGTTGCTAGGGTTTTTTTGGTTACTAATATTCACAGCTAGGTTTTAAAATAGAACAATTTTCTGCCTTTGGACATTGGTATCGACTGAACGACGTAATGCATTGTGTTCCTGTTATATTTTTTACTTATATATGTTCTCCATTTTGCCTTAAAACTTCAAACCGTTTTGCGAAATAAGATAAAAGGTTGATTCATTATGCTTTCTTAGTAATTTGGGGAAACTGTGTTGTTTCATCTAGATTAGAAAAATAGAGGAACGACATTGTAAAACACTTATCGTTGTTTATCATTTTGATAGTAAAACTCAGTACTGGTGCAACAGAATCTACATAGAGGAACATAATTCACATATTGGTTATTGTATATACACATCTTTTGTGGGCGGGGGTTGCAGAGTTCTTAATTTATGCTTTGGTACTAAATTTGTTAAACATATTTATCTCTATAAACTAGTAGATTTCGAACAAGTTATTTTATTTGGTAGTTAATTGGTTTGTCAATTTTCTTTATGTAGAGTTAAAGTTCAACTTTCTGACTCTGCTGGCACACGGAGTCCCGTACGACATTCGAAGCGCACAAACAATAACCATGTAAATTAGAAACTTAATCTTTGCAATTCTTCTGCTGAACTATATCCATGATTGATTATATTTTTCGTTTATATTTATTGGTGCTCGTACATGTCATAGGGTGATGATGCTACGACTGTTATCAATGATTCTGATGATAATAACCGCTCTTCATCCACTGCACCCGAGCTAGAGAATTTTACTTCTAGCAACATTGAAGGATGGAAAAAGCTTGCAACTACTGGCGATAAGCCTACACCTCGGTTCAATGTAACACATTCTCTAATCACCATTTAAGGATTGCAATATAGTTAGAGGTGACAATTTCGACCCATTTGTTTACGAATGGGTCGATTGGGATTTTCTTTTATCTCTAGCGGGTTGAGTTACAATAACAAAGCTTTAAGGAAATGGGTCTAATGGTTGAAAATCACCAATGGTGTATTTATAATGCATGAAAACTCCCACATCTTTTTATTCAAAAATTGCGAGTAGTATCAGAATAACATAATTTTTGTAGTCATACTTAACACACTAAAAATCATAAAAAGCTTACTATCTGGATAAGAAGTGAGTCGTGTCAACCCTATCCCACTTGACCTGCCCATACATACCCGTAAGTTCTATACAGAATCCTCTATTATTAAATGTTTATCCTTTTTTCCTGAATAGCATGCGGCAGCTGTAATTGGAAAGAAAATGATCATTGTAGGTGGTGAATCTGGAAACGGGCTGTTAGAAGATGTACAGGTACAGTTAGTTATAGTTTTTGGCTGTAAATTATAAGAATCATCGTCATATCTATAAAGAGTGTATGCTTCTTTCTCCAGGTTCTCAATTTTGAGAATTTCTCATGGACGACAGCCTCATCAAGGCTATACCTATCACCATCAAGTCTTCAACTAAAGATTCCTGCATGCAAGGGTCATTGTTTGGTAGTATCAGAATTTTACGCTTATTATAATGCTAAATTTGTAAAGTTATGCAGTGCAGCCATGCATTTGGTTACCAATGTATTAAGCATCAGAATTAACTTTTGTGTGTGTCTATTTTTAGGTTCCTTGGGGGAAAAAGGTGCTTTTAGTTGGAGGTCGGACTGCCCCACCAACTGATAGAGTATCAGGTTGTTCACTCTTACCGATTCGCTAATTTTTAATCATAAACACTGTAAAGTTGAGATGGCAAGTTGGATCAACTTACTTATGTGGATTGTATTTTATCTCAAACGGGTCAAATAAAACATTTAGCTTAAAGGGGAACAAGTCAGTTGAGTTGAAAGATTCCGCAAGTCTATATTTAATGCATGCAACTTTCTAAATCGTATTCAAAGATCTCAGATTCCCAGTTTTTTTATTGTAACAATATTGATTTTGTATCATAATTAATGTATGTTAAAATACTGGTTTTGGCAGTGTGGGCATTTGAGACAGAAACTGAGTGTTGGTCACTTATGGAGGCAAAAGGAGATATCCCGGTATCTCTTCAATCACATATTAATCATAAAATCTATTTTGGAAACTAGTTTTTATCGATTATTTCTTGGTTTGTGATATTTACTGTCCAAAATCTGTGTCGTTACAGGTCGCACGTAGTGGCCACTCTGTAGTTCAAGCCGGCTCCAATTTAATCTTATTTGGTGGTGAAGATATGAAGAGGAGAAAGTTAAATGACTTGCATATGTTTGATCTTAAGTCACTCACATGGCTTCCTCTTCATTCCAAGTAAGAAATTTTCAACTAAATTTTTTTGCATGTGTCAGTTAACTGCTTTATTAGTTCCTAAAACACAGTACATCCAACTGGTAATAGTAGGGTGTCAAAGTGGCCAGGTCAAAATTATATACAGGTTGAAGCAGGCCAGGCACGGTTGATATGAAACACTTTTTTGTCTATTTTTAAGATTTAGCTTAATAAGCGTGTCCAATATGGCTATCATTTTAATAAATACCCAATTTTTGTTTATGTTTTTATTTTTCATGAATGATGCATTAAAAATACACTTAGGTGACTTTCAACCAGTTTCATATTTAGTCGTTCTTTAAAGTGTTTGACCTGTTGGAGATATACATATAAAATCTAAAGATGTTATAAACTAAACATTGTCTGTGAATCTGTATATTTGATTAGGGGAGCGGGACCTTCTGCAAGATGTAACCATGTTGCAGCTCTCTATGATGATAAATTGCTTCTCGTATTTGGAGGAACTTCAAAGTCAAAATCTTTGAATGATTTATACTCACTTGACTTTGAGACGGTGAGCATAAGGATATTTCTTTTCTTCTCATTTTCCTAAAGTTGACTTTTCGATGATTTGTACTTGCATTACTTTCTTTCAGATGACGTGGTCAAGGATTAAGATAAAGGGCTTCCATCCATCACCAAGATCTGGTTGTTGTGGAGTCTTGTGTGGAACAAAATGGTATATTGCAGGTGGAGGTAGCAGAAAAAAAAGTACGTTTGCCAAGCCATAAGTGACAGAATATTAGTTTCCTTTCTTTATACATCTGATAGTAACTTAATAAACATGGCATGCTTTATTTATGAATTAAATTGATTGCGTGTCAAAGTATAATGTCAAGACTTCGTGTATACATTCGATGAATTTTGATATTCTATTTAACTTTTTGCTTTTACATTAATAGGGCATGCGGAGATATTCACATTTGATATCTTAAAATCAGAATGGTCTGTTGTTCACACATCAACCCAACAGTCTGTCATCACCAACAAGGTACATAGATTCATATTTAATATTTATGATCTTATATTTTTTGCAATTATTATGAAATCTTACAAGCTTACAACTGTTTACAAAAAGGAAAATTCCACTTTATGGCAAAAATTGGTTGTTACAATGTTGAGATGAAAAAAAAACAACAAAAAACCCGTTGTGATAATCTTTGATATTGTTTTTGACGTATTGATGCCCTTTTTTTTGTATTTGTGGCTCTTCATAGGGCTTTAGCCTCGTGCATTTACAAAGGAAGGACACAGAATATTTGGTTGCATTTGGAGGTCTCAAAAAGGAGCCATCAGACCAGGTCAGTTTATTATACTTATGTTTATGTGATGCTTGGTTTGATAGAATCTGAAATGGAATCCAGTTTTATTGATATAAAATGTAATGATTCAGGGGGGGGGTTAAAAGTCTCATGATATGAAATGTAATCCAGTTTCATTGATATAACCTTACAACTAAATTACTTCATTTATTTTTCACATATAACTACATATTGTTTTGTTTTAATCTGATATGATTCAGATTCTTTACTTACTGTTTTTGTTAGGTGATTATTATTTAATACTATTAATCTATTTGTTACATATATAAGAAGCTTGGATCAAGTGGTTAACACCCTTGCCTCTGGAGAGAGAGGTCAAGGGTTCGATCCTCACCCCTTGCAAGGCCGGAGGTCCTTTTCTACCTTTGGTAGAACCGGAAGCAGCCTCTCTACCTTAGGTAGGGGTAAGGCTGTCTACGTCTCAACCTCCCCAATACACCGTGGAAACGGAATTGGGACCCATAACCCGTGGAAGATGGTATTGGGAGTTGCTTTTTTTTTTTTTTTTTTTTTTTTTTTTTTTTTTTTTTTTAAATCTATTTGTTACATAAGTCTTAATGCTATTTTATTACTATATTAGATATAGATCAAGAAACTGTTGATATTTGTTAGTCTCCTTTTTTTTACTACAGCTTGTTACAAAAGTTTTATTATTATTGTAACTTAGGATTTCTTTGATATCTAAGGAGCGTTTGGGTTCTAAATTCGTTAGGTTGAATATTGATTGTTATCGATTTTGGTATTGATTGGGAGAGTTACTTAACCTCTGGAAAGTAAACTATTGGGAGAATTGGTCTATTTCTCGTAGACCACTATCTTGTTCGTTTCTTCTTTTCACTTGTTTTCTAACTCTATTCTCTAGTCTATTCGTATCAAATAAGATAGTGAATGAGAAAGGTGGCTTACTTCAATTGCCTGATTCAGCTTCCAACAACCGTGTTGCCGTGTTTCACAACTTTAAAAGATAATTATACACCATGGATTTTTCACTGTGTTAGTGTTTCACAACTTAAGGAGGTAATTAGAAACCATGAATTTGAATCTGTTTTTTGCCAAAGGCTTGACAACAGAGATAAAAGTTATATTATAATCCGATGAAGTGGTGATTGGTGCATGCGCAAGTGCAGTCAAGAAAGGTGAAAAGAAAATGCTGAGACCCTTGAGGACAAGGTGGGTCTTTGTGGTGGCGGGGTATCGGTACGAATGAGAGTGGTTGAAGTGGGGAAAAGCTTGTTAGTGACGGAAGGTTAAGCAGATATAAGGTTCTTCGGGCATTTAGTTAAATTGATTGGAGTATTGAGTTCTGATTTGTTTCCTAATTATAGTAAATGCCTTTTTTTTTATGGGATTTGCTAACAACAACCCACTGGGTGTTCTTTAAGCATTCCTTATATATAAAAAACACATTTAATGAACTCATATATTCCATAATTATACATTTTTAATCATTTTAAATGCTAATTTTATTAATAGTATTGTTTCATCATTAAACTTTTGTTGTATAAATAGCAGGTAAGAACCTGATATTTTTAATAGTTACTCGTATTTGATACTGGGAGAGCACACATTTTCAACTATGAGGTTTATTTTATTGGTTCTTGAACTTTTGGTTTAATATAATTCTTGTTTTGATAATACGAATCTAATTGGCCAAGAATTATAACTAAACAGAAATTTTAAGAACAAAGAAAATAAACCTCATCAATTAAAAAATGTGAGCTCTCCCTAAACCTAATGTCAAATAAGACTTAAATTTCTGCATACCCTAAACCTGGTTCCTAACATGCTATTTATAATGCCCAAAGTTAACGATTAAGCAACAATAACAATAAAGGTAATAGAAATCAACAATAATGACACAAATCTAAATTAAACACTATAATCCATGCTCTTTTAATTAATTGCCCGAACACCTTGGAGATGCTGAATCTTGGGTGCTCATTAGTTTTTCCCCACTTTTGATCACCCTGATTCGTATCAATAACTTGCCTCGGAAATTCACCTTCTCCTCAAGGTGTAAAGCTGGTTGATTATTTATCAACACTTCTGTTTCACCTTTTTTCACTACACTTGCACGTAAACCAAGCACTTAAGGTTGAAACATAATACATAGTATGCATTTTGGAAGAAAAGGGAGATTCGTGCTTTCGAGTTACCTTCTTAAGCTGCAAAACATGAAAAATAGGGTGAATGGAAGCTGAATCAAGCAATTGAAGCTTGTAAGCCACCTTTTCTATTAGTTGTATATCATTTTATAAGGGCAAAATATATCGTAGCATAAGTTTTTCATTGCGACAATGAACTACCAACTGTTGACGATATGGCCCCCCTTTACGAATAAACTTTTTCTCCATCTTCAGATTGTATCTCTTTTTTATGTTTATCAGCGTTTGTCTTCACTTCATGATTTGCTGCAGTTTCTTTAACTGTTCATCTGTTCCTTCAACTTCTTAAGAATCTGATCCCTCTCCTCTAAATACTTATCCAACTGAAACCAAGGAGAAGAATTAATTCCATAACGAACCAAACGTGGTGGGTCACGTCCATACAACACTTTGAATGGTGTAGTGGTAGTGCAAGTAGCGGAACACTAGTGACTGCGTCTTTCAAGGTCAGGAACGCATGAGAAGCTTAGTCATTCAAAATAAGCCATATTTTCTAATAAATGGTTCAACTCTATAGCTATTGCTCCATTATCCTGGAATTTTTTTGGTAAAAACCCGTGAGACCCACCCCAGATGCCCCTGCAATCCGGCACTTCCTCCCTGTAGACAGTATGACCGAATTATTCGAATGTCTCTTGGACGAACCGACACTTCTTTTATTAGCGTACAACGTATGTTTCCTGAGATAAGAAAAAAATAGTGTCAAATGTTTTTGATGCTCGTTTAATGTTTTAATGTGTATGCGAATATCAGTGAAAAAACTAACACACTACGACTGGAGAGTCGCTGGGGGGCATTGGTTAGTCCGAGATACCGTCAGGTTTGAATGTTGTTATGGAACATCTTATGTCGCATACACATTTGGTGATAGCCCGATGCCCCGATGTCATCTCTAGTTTGGAAAACATTGTTGCACAATCGAACCCTAATGGCTCATTGATCACTGACGTAGATAATTTATTCAAAATGTGGTGATATCGATAGGGTCGGACACTAATAGGAGTAGTACCATCGTATAGACCTGTGTCATGCTCATGGCACCGATGTGAAGGTAATCCTTGTGGTATACTATAAACATCCTCAAACGTACTCAGCACATCCACTGCCACACTAGGTGGCTCAGATGATGACAAAAATGAAATTACCTAGTTCTAAATCTTGATAAGAAATCCTAATTTTTCTTTCTGTAAAACACTTACCACAGACTTGAGTGATACTGAAGCTCGAAACTATAGAATATATCTAATAGATAATTAGAATATACTTATCTAATTAAATACTAATAATACTTGGGTTATTCATAAAAGTATAAAACAATACTAATACTGATATAATTGTATGGTTCGTATCATAATCTTGTATGAGTCAAGAATGAGCTTTTATTCTGCTTAATTTGTACATGATACCTTGTGCTATTAGATAAAGTCTAGTTACTATAGGTGATACAATAAAGTCTAATATAAAAGCTGATTCCATTTCTGCAAACCAGGCAAACATGAACAGTTTCACATTTAAGTTTTTTATTTTGTTAAATGTGTTACAGGTCGAGATACTGATGATGGAAAGAAATGAATTTTCCACAAGTCGACGAATGACAATTCTATCTGAAAAACGCTCTACAGGACCAGCAATAGGGAGACAGAATCTAGCTTCGGCGATTGAGCATCATGGATCTGGAAGGAAGTCTTTATCAGAATCCTTGTTAGTCGATCCAAACCATGGTAATGTCTCACTACGGAAAGAAAATGTTGAGGACATGGCTCTGAAATTAGCAAGAAGTTTAGAAGATGAACGATCCTCGCTGGTAATCCCATCCGTAATTTTATAATATTTTTCTGCCAACTTCTTTGGTGTTTGGATATTTGTTTTGAAACTGATCTTATTCAGTTTTAGATATTTGGATAGCAGATTCTGCTTCTGATAATCTAAAGGTCAAATGTTCCCTTTGATGCTAGCTCCAATAAAACTGGCTATCAAAATGGCTATAGTAAACTTTATAAACCCTTTTCTTTACCTAATTTGAAAGACATTTGTTCCCATATGACAAGACGTGTCTTTTTCATGAGATCATCATATTTGGTCATTTTATGTATTGCAGTAAGTATTTACAGAATCATAATTTGCAAAATAATGAAAGAACATCTTTCTTGATTATTACAACTTCAAACAGCAATACTCATCCAAGCACAATCTCCAGCAGTCCGTTGTATTATAGTTTATCATTCAACAATTCTGTTGCTTCCAAGATCCAAAAACTCCAGAACTAGGGTTAACAAGTTTGTCATTTTCAGCCAATGGAGCAGACAAGAAAACAATCAGATTCAAATGCCGAAGATACTTCTTCAATGGTCGAACCTGAAAACACCAACAGAGACGAGAAAGAAAGAAATGATGATACCATTGCATTCCAAGAAACAGATGGAAAATCAGGGTTTTTTCCGGCTAATTCAAGTATATATCAGTTGTACGAAATAAAGATGAACGCCTTAATAAGAAAGAATGGGATTCTCGAAGGACAGCTAGCAGCTGCATTGGCTAGTCGTGAGGCTGTTGAAAAGAATCTTTCTTCGGCAGTAAAAAGCCGACAAGAAGTCGAAAAGAGGTTGTCGGACACTTTAAAGGACATGGAACTGATGAAAGAGAAGCTTGTCTTGGTTGAGATGGCACAAGAAGAGGCAAATAGTTTGTCGAATATTGTACATTCTGATCATGTGAGGCTTGAGCATGATGTGGCTTTTCTAAAGGCAGTTTTGGATGATACACAAAAGGTAATGTACATTATACATTATACAAGTTTTTAATGGTGTTTATCAGTTTCATGTTACCAGAGTTTATAATTCTTGTGTAGGAATTGCATTCAACTAGAGGAGTCCTCTCGGGAGAAAGAGCAAGAGCATTTCAGCTACAGGTGTGTTTTTCTAATTATCCCTGACATGTAAAAATACAATATGCGGAAAAGTAAATATCCTAAGGTCTGCAGAGATGACAATTTTCACCCATCAAGTACGGGACAATTTGGGCATGTTTGCATCTATAAGGTCAATTCGGTTCAATTAAAATCTTACAAAGGGTTGAAAGTTGCCCAAAATGTATTTTTAATGTATAAAACCTTCTAAATCTTTTTCTCAAAGAATTTGATTATTTTAAATTCGTATCGAAATAATTCAGTCTTGTGATCAAATTTGACACACCAACAGTTTATAAAATGTTGAAAAATAGAAGTATTTAGGGGCAACCCATAGCGCATCACAGTTACCATTTTTACCACGTTGATCCGCAACCCAACCCCCTCATTGCCTTGATTTTCTTGCATATGCAATTTTATTTCCTTTAAGCAAAATTGCATAATGGCTACAACATATTAGTTCCTTCAAGTGGATCTACTAGTGTCTATTCTGATTGATAATATGTTATGCGCATGGTTGTGGTTCTTTGTATGGCTGAGACGACAGTGACAATGTGCTATATTGTGTATGATATGAATTAATGCAGGTTGAAGTTTTCCATCTGAAGCAAAGACTACAATCAATGGAGAGTCGAACACCGACGCCTAGAAAACCATTCCACGGATGACTCAAGTTTCAAAACACATCCATGGCATTGCAACACCATAATATCCTATATGTAAATTTCCACTTCGTTTTGCTGAAAACATCAAATTGAAGGTCTAGATTAGTGTGTATGTTTTATGTATTCACCATATGGTGGACATATTTTTAGCATTTGTAAATTATGAAATTGTTGTCTATAAACGATTATCGAAGGCTGTAACTTTTGCCATGTATTTCCAAAGAGGCAATGTGAACATCACTGGAAGCAACCTATCATATCGATGTATCGATGTATGGTATAGCAGCTTATCATATCGATGTATCGATGTATGGTATAACAGCTTGCAAGATGTGAAGTATTTTTAGTGACCCAAGAATCTGCTGTATCTGATAAAACTCAATTTTGTTATAAACTATTACATGCCATCAATTTAATGGTTTTCTTGAAACCTTTAGGTATGCAATCAGGAATTGCTATAGGTATACGTTTGCTAATATCATGGGATGGTTTCAACTTTCAAGTGTGTGGTTCCACTAACTTGTGGTCCCGCCATCATTTACTCAAAATCAATGAGTTCAAACCCACCTCCAGTGGGGTACGACCGTAGGAGTGTATGACTATTATTATGGTATGACTTCTACATTTAGTATCAATACTAGAATGATATCTGCGCAATGCGGTAATGAGTACCTGTTCGGTTACAAATTTAGTTGTTTTTATGCTTTATAAGTAGAGATGGTTAAGACGAATAATTTTAGTTTGAACTTATCAAACTTCCTAACCAACATGCTTCCTAACCCATGATTACCAAAAAAAAAAAAAAAAAAAAAAAAAAAAAAAACATGCTTCCTAACCAATTAGTTTTGAAATCCTTCCATAATAAGTAGGTAAAAGTTTGAATTTTAAGCATTTTTAATAATAGAATAGTATCAAATGCATTATATAGAGTATAGATGTGTCAACCAAACAATGATACACTTTCTATTCCTTTATTCCGATTCCCGTCTACCAAACACACCCTTACTTTCTTCTAACTAATTGAGTTTGCATTAACTTGATTGAATCTAAAAAAGTTTCCAAGATAATGCATACTTTGTAATATAAATAGCCTCTACAGATAATAATGCATACGATCTGATGACACATCATTGGCACGATTGTTTTTGGTGTATTTATGATTAAATCATCTTGAAAGAAAAGAAGTACAAAGTGTATCGGACATGGTGATGAACAATCCCCTGCTGTTCCAGAATCATTAATCAGATGAAAACACCGAGCACAATCACAATCAAATTGCTATCTTCACTAATCACACGCATATAAATAAACCAACTAGACCCTAAGGAAAGAGGGCTAAATACGTCATTTCACTACGGAGCAAAAACGAATATTGCTTTGCACCTAAGCATCAAATGGAACTTTGTGGTTAACTCCGAATGGGTGAAGAATGAAACAATGATAAGAGTTTGGTTCTTCACAAGCAGTAGCTTATAATTAGATCCATTTATCACCAATCTGCAATAAAAATGGGAACTTGTTAAGGTTTGGTCCTTTGCGCAACGTAAACAAAAAGTGGCAAATTGAACGGGTCAGATAACATGCCAAAATGGGCAAATTTGTAAAAGCCGAAACAGGCCCAATCGGATCGGGTGGACACGAAACACCTTTTGTCCAAAATTTAGCATTTTTGATACAAATAACTTGGTGTGTCAAATAGGATTACAGAGATTGTATTATTTAAATAACAACATAAACTTAATAATATGATTTAAAAAGGTCTTTGTGCATTATCTGTATTTTAAAACTGACTTTTTGATTGGGCAGTTTAGAGGCCAAACATAACCTGGGTTGACCTATCTATTTGTATTGCCATCATCAGATAAACAACAATTGGTGGATGCAGAAACTGTATATAAAATCAACTTACCATTTTTTGCACTCTTGAATGTTGGAATTCGAGATAAGGTCATTGAGTTCATCAATAATAGCTTCGTAGCAGAAGACATATTGATCCTGAAGCATAAATGGCAATTATTCAATATCAAGTCGATGATATGCATTTCAGAAAAATGCAACAATTAAAGTAACATATAGTTTTTTAATTTGTTTGACTAATCTTTGGCATCAATCCCTCTTAACAAAAACAAAAAATAGATATTCCAAAATCAACATATCACCACATACAAACGGGTTACACACAAGATTTCAAACGAAAGCAAAAATTCTAAATTTCATGAGCCATCCCGAAAACAAATGTTGAAGCCTTTTATATAACGGGTTCGGTAACGGGCATAAACAGATTCAGGTTGAAATAACGACCACGCCGGGTCGGGTTTAACTGCAAACACTTTTTGGCAAATTAAAATCTTTTTAAATAATCAGTGCATTACTTATAATTAAAAAAACAATATTGTTACAACAGAAATAATCTACACCTAAAAAAAACGATTTTATGAAACTCTATGCATTAAAAGTAGAGTCTCGTAACTTTCAAATTTAAATCTATTTGACCCTTTCTCCTTCTAGAATTTTTTCTTATACCTGTTCATGATAAAATGCAATGATAGTAGTTGCTTACTATCATTGAGATGAGAACATCTTTAGATAAAAGCAACGATAGTAATTAAAATTTCTTTTTATTAAACGCAGTGGCTGTCAGATAGGCAGACTTGCAGCAACACATACAAGAAAAATACTGTAAAATGGGACATACCAGGGTTTGGACCATCCCCATTCGTTGCGACCTGAAAGTGCTTACAGTATTGACAAGATCCAAAGCAGTCATGTCACCAACTAAAATTCTTTGGATGGTATTGTGAATTGCACAGTAAGTTCCGGTTCTACCAATTCCTGCACTGTATGACATGCGTAAAATAATCAGAGATACACAGACAATCTCTTGACACACCTTTTATGCACATATCCTTGTAAAGTTGATCTCAACCTGCAATGCACCACAATCGGGCCTTTGGATGATGGCAGATGGCATAATCTTCTAAAAATCTCTCGAACAGCCAAGGTGTCATATGGCACACCGTGATCAGGCCAGTCAGGATACTGAATATGCAAAACAGGTAGTGGAGGATCTTCTGACTGAATACAGAAGAGTATACAGTGATAAGTGCCAAAATATAAAGGCTGAGACATTTTTATTATTGACGGGTAGCTGCACTATATATTCCAGAATCAACTTGCAACATATTCCATCTTCAAGTTATCACTTAGAGAATGAGGAGTCATTTTGACCAGTTTATTTAAAAATGGGCTATTTGGGTTGCGTTTTATCTCAGATGGGTCCATTGGTCAAACTTCTTTTTAGCTAAAAGGGAATAAGTCAAGACAGTTTGAAAGTCACCCAAGGTCTCGTGTTTTTCTTTACACTTCCTCAATCATTTTATTCACAGATTTAGTCATTTAATCATTATTGTACCAACACTGCTTCTGTAAGCATAATTAACGCATTAAACCTTTATTAAAGATAATAGACAAAAAATGTTCGGACGGTTAACCAAACCTAGCCCAAGGTTTTCGGGGAAAAAAAAAAAAAAAAAAAAAAAAAAAAAAAAAAAAAAAAACTGTCAAGGAGCCATACTCTTCCAAACATCGGAACGACCAGGAGTTGGAAGAAAAAGGAAACAACTTCAGATAAACCAAAGATGCAAATAACTGTTTATCTATTAATGGTTTATTTTGGAGGAGGTAGCATCACGTGTTCTATATTATTTCATAAATCATACTAAAATCACTTAGCTTAATTCAAGCAGAAAATTAGTATTATACCTCTTCACGATTCACCTCCAGATGGCGCAACACAAGTGAGCTATCAGTCGTAGCTAATTTTTTGGTAACCGTACATACGTTGCCAAACAATCTTGGACCATTCTCTGCTTGAAAATAGTCACCGCACTTCTGGATCTGGATATAAAATTATATTAGAATTGACCAAGGGAGACGCGAAAGGAGTATAAATTACCAGTAGACAGATTAGAACACCCATCAAGCTTACAGACAAAGAGCAAAAATTGTATAAAAAATTATAAGAAAAGAACAATCTAGATGTACATTAACATAATACTTATGAAACTAACTTTTTAAGATATAACACATAAACAAAACATCATCTGATAGGTCAGAGGTTATAACCTATGACTAGTTTCCTAAATGACTGTTTAAGATGACAGACAAGAGCCGTAAATAGTGGATATGCTAATGAGGTAAGTACAACGTTTGCTATCTTGAGATATGGAAGGCTCAGTAATGGCATGAATGTTAATAATCATCATTTTTCATATGAAACTGGTGCAACAAACCAACAAGTAATTTTTGAATTTTTGGTAAACCAAAATGGAAGCTTGAAAGTGAAGATTACATATGAGAAAAAGGAATCGACTAGAATAACGAAGTCCTAATTTGTCTAATAACTCACACATTCTATTTTTATTTATTTATTTATTTATTTTGGGGGGGTTGGGGGGGGGGGGGGGGGGGGGGGGGGGGGGCTTTTCAAAGATTATAATACGTAAAGTAAAGCATGTCTACCATGAACTCGATCTAGTTCTATCAGGGACTAGCCCTAGTTTACACAACTGAGTCACTTTTTTACAAATACATACACCTCATTATCATCATCCATAGTAAATGATTGATGATCTAAGTTCACTATGTCATTAATATCACCAAAATAGATTCCAGATACTGCTTTTTATGTTTATCTTATAACAATGCTAAAATGTTTACTCACAAGTCACAATAGTGGTACAGGTCTCTAAAAATTCATAAAAAGATTCTACTTCTAATGGCTTGATTAGTTAAAATATTTCCTAATAGCGGCTGTGAGAAATAAGTTCACCTACTATAATTATGTTAATCAATTCCATTATTACTTTTATTCCTTTCTCTATTGCCTCAACTTCTGATCCTCGCATGATATATCATGTAGACGTAACATATCATTTCTCTCCTTTGCATCCACCTTTAAGCTTTTAACTACAGGGCTACATGTTTCTTTAGCTTGATTATAGAAAAAAAATTTCAGGATATTCAACCAATCATAAGATCGGTAGACTACAGATACAGCCAAATCATTTGATTGATTAGGTGATTAGTATGTGTGGTGTCATTATGGAAAGAAGAGAAGAAGGGGGAGGGGGGTTCATTTGGGCAGATGCTCATATATGATTGTATGATTTCCCCCACATTAGGATAGCTTTATATATATAATTTTAGGAAAGTCAACCAGCAGTTCCCTTTAGGAACAAACAGATATTTAACGTGTATCAGACAACAGAAAGTAGTTAGGATTTTAATAGATATCAACGTTTAATGTTCTATTCCTACATTATCCACATTCAAATGTTCTCTTCCCACAATGCTATCTAGAAATTAAATTTCGAGAATTAACGAATATCATCAATGAGTAGAAATGCTATATAATTACAAAACTTGATAGAGATTATACTAAATTCAATACCCTGTGGTGGTCAACTAACTTTGTGAGCATTACAACTGCCGGACAATGATTTTGCAGAACCATTTCCCAGAAATCTTCAAAGGTTTCAGGAAGGGGGCCTTGAGTGGCTATGAACCGAGAAACACCTTCAGATGGATTAGCCTGAAATCATAGATGGAACTGTTTATTAAATTCAAATTTGGTTATATTAGTTATTGGAATGTTTAATGCAAGCTCGCAAGCAACAGAAAAAGAGCCACAGTAGTTTAATCTAATGATGCCAATTAAGGTGCATGCGTTTACTGGTTTGCATAAGCCTATATAAACTTGGCAAATTTTTACAACATACACCACCTATCTCACAAATTATATCTCATATGTCTCCAACGAGACTTGAACCAACAACCTTTAGGTTGATGGGCCCCTTACAAACCGTTGGGCCAAGAGGCCTTTGGTTAAGCCCATATAAACTAAATGGAAACACAAATCCACTTGCAGCAATTTTGGAATGACAATTTATTATTTTTCTTATAACCGTCAAATACTAGCGTATTTTATAAGAAATGCATGTTTTTAATACAATTACAAAAGTAAATGGTTTATCTCAAAGTCATATTTTTAACTATCTTAAGCAGTGTTCTACGATCCGCCATTGATATGATCGTATTAAAAGTAATATTTTGAACATTTTTTCATTTTAAGGTGTTATGAGGTTTTTAAATCAAAGAATCCTGAACAATCTTGATGTAAACTGTCTCAATTTTGGTTTCTTTCTCATCAGTACGTAATTTCTGGTTGCAGAAAATAATAACGGGGTGTAAGAGAAAATCATTGACCTCTGCTGTGATAAAACTAGCATTGATGTATCCCATTGCTGCTGGCCTGTGATCTTTGCATGGATCAAGAACAACCCTGTTTCCATCAACTGAGACAGAATATCCATCATTATTAGTTAAGTACATAATGATCTTGGCTGTAGTGAGAAGACAAAAAAGAGTTTGACTAGCATACATGGAACAACATCTGAGTAGCGGTTTTTCCTACAGTTAACATGTAGCTTAGCCACTGAGCAACTACTATTGACTTCTGATTCTCTCATCCTATGATCCTGTAAGATGAGAAAAGATCCGTGATTAATCAATTAAAAGAAAATCAACCAAACGATATTGGTAACTCTCTTTGAGCCCTGTTTACAACTTACAAGACCATCGGCTCAATAAACAACGATCTAATTTTTTTGGAAACACAAATGAGTGAGAATAGTCTAACATTGTCTCCTAAAGAGTCACTTCTAGGATTTCTATGATTCAAAACAATGCAATATCTTCACAACCAAAGAATCCATAGGGCGGTCCCTATCAAAACATCTCCTGGCATTTTCATTTATGTGGAAATTATCCGCAGTGGTAAGAGCTGAGTTAAAATTTGTAACACTTAAAGGACTCAATTACCATTTAACAATCGATAACAACAAGCTAGAGGCAAAACAACACTACCTAAAAATGTGAAATTCCGTCTCTTGGTCATTGTCACACATTATTGAAAAAACTTATTCGTACATAGCAAAGCAAAACCTTTCAGGATTTACAATGCTCCCTTTTTAGAACTTTCCAGACTAATAGAGTTGTAGCTATAAATGATATTAATAATCCAATATACGCATTGAAACAAGACATCACTATTTACCTACTTGCCAAATATTAGCTTTCATTCACGTGCATGTAATAACCTCAAAAGTCCAATTCCTAATCATGATCAGCGTGCAATTAATTAATTATAAGTAAGCAGGACCACAGGTGAGATTAACCTAATACCGCGACTAAAGCAACTAAGATAAATTTTCTTTTTCTCAACATCTTCCATTTCCAACACAGGATGAAAATTCCCACTAACTTGGGTCGTATTTGAATTCTGGGTTTACTGGCTTATTTAAGTACATAAGCCGAAATAAGCTTATGATCTTTTCCAAATTCAAATAAGGAGGTGTTTGCTTAAGCTTATATTTGGGCTTATGAGCTTATTTGATATCGGATTATGTTTCATAAGCCTCAATTTTCCGAATTATTTTGATACTTATGGGCTTATATTAGTTTATTATGTCGTAATAAACTTGTATAAGCCCACAAGCCTCAAAATAAGCCGGAAAATGGGGCTTACTCGAAAAACAAAGAAGCTTATAAGCCACAAACAAACACACCCTAAGAATAGCAGTTAGCATACTTATAGGGCTTATTAAGCTCACTTTCAATAGCTTAAGCAGTTAAAAATCAGCTTTTCGATAAGCCCAACAAATAAAAAGAAGCACACATCTTTAAAGTTATATATAAAAAAAGGGGGGACCTGCAAAATAGTAAATTCTTGTTCAATAACGGAGAACTGATCATTAGTCTGTTTGGATTTAAAAAAGTTGAGAGCTTGGATACAATAACGGATTTGATCGGGTTTTAATGAGAGTTTTGGTGGGAACCCAGTTGACATATCGAATAAAGAAGATGAAGATGATGAAGATTTGTTACTCATCGCCGATTTACGACGGCGGGTGGAAGATTTGTTGCCCGTGGTGGTTGTTGGTGATGGATTCTTGGAAATCAAAATAACCCACCACTGGTTTTTTCTTTCTTTTTATGTCACTTCATCTTGCTTTTGGTCTCTTCTATTTTTCCTTATTTTTTGAGCTTTTTTGGGCAATGAGCAGTGAACACAATGAGCTTTTTAATTTTTAGTGTTCGTTTGACATGAGAGCCGTGACATTTGCTATTTTTTAAGAAAGCTCATTTTCCCAATGCTTCTACTGCTCACAGCTCACTGCCAAACATAGCCTAGTCTCTACCCGTCCGATGGATGGTTTTCTCAATAACTGGTCAAAATAATAAAACGATATACTGAGTATCAAGATTCAATCACTATTGCGACGGTTATATTAAAGGAATTTAAAAGAAGAACGTGATATTTTTGTTGTGCTTTAAGAAATCATATGTTAAAGTACCCTAAATAAAAAGCAACAAACCAATGTTTCAATTAAAGTACCCCTAATGAAAAACATCAAATATCCAAACCGATGACACAAACAAAATGTTGAAGATGATACAATAAGTCCAGCGACAACGAAAGAACGATACGAAAACATAAATAAATAATATATTTGAGAACTCTTCGTGTAGTTCCAGTAGCTACTTGACTTCATGATCCATCTCTTTTCCCTAAACATATTATTTAAAAGAAGTTGTTATGTTAGGTTGTTATATTTATGAAACAAATGAATTGCATGTTATTTAAATTAAAAGACTCACCGACTGATGGAACTATTTCATTGAAAACATTCAATAGAACATGATCATCAGAAACACAAGAAACAACACTAACATCATAAGTAAAGAACATGATCATCAGAAACACAAGAAACAACACTAACATCATAAGTAAATGTGTTGTGAGTATTCTTTGGTAGTCTAAATAACAACCGTTTCCCAATCATTTCATATAACTCAAGCGGGGCCGTGTCTTTATTATCGATAATATATCACACAAACTAAGAGCAGATTTACCAATGATATTGGTAACATCACGATCAAAAAGCATCAAAGAAGTAGATGTTTCAGTTTGATTGTCAATTGAAACTGATTTGGAGTGTTCTTAAGTCTTGCTTGTTCCAATTTGTTTTGAAGCATACTTTTATACGTATTATAGATTGGTTCCAATGCTCAAATACAATACTTATACAGAACATGAACCTTCACAAACTACCATCTGCACACTTCTTTGACCTCCAAAAAAGACTAATAACATTAAACAACCTTACAATTAAACACTTTTAGAAATAACATTCCTTTTCTTTCTTCATAACATGAAAATTCAAAATGTCTGCAGCATCAAGAGATTGCTTATGATTGCTCAAGCATTTTTGTATCTCTGCTGCAAATAAATCAACCGCGGCTTCTTCATCTTTTTTTGTCACACTGAAATAATGACAACATATAACTAACATTTACACTAAGGTATCAAGTTCTAACTGATTGTGAATAGGTCATATGAAGAAATAATGCCAGCATAGAGATGTTACTTACATACTAATGCGAGAGCCGTCATCGTAATCTTCCC
The DNA here is from genome assembly GCA_030686995.1 of Artemisia argyi. Lineage (NCBI taxonomy): Eukaryota > Viridiplantae > Streptophyta > Magnoliopsida > Asterales > Asteraceae > Artemisia > Artemisia argyi. Next base: position 95,465,438 of record CM060709.1, on the reverse strand, counting down.
AACATCCTCATCGGAACCTTTTAATTCCCCATAATACCGTCTAATCCTGTGTTAATACTGGCATTTTGTCTTTCCGTCTAACTCTACATTTTCTTGTTCAGGCATATCATTTGATGTGATGCGCGCCTTAGGAGGGTGGCAGTGGTGGGCGGTATCACCATTGGCATGCCATTGCCGGCGGTGAACACCGCCGCCACCTTGCCGGCAAGGCCAACGGCAAGCCTCCAACGGCATATATTGCCTCAGCGGTTTGGAAAGTTTCAATGCAAAAATGTTACCGTTGGTAATTAATTTTTGGAACGTTGGAGTTGGAGGAGCGGTGCAAAAAAAAATAATAAAAAAAAAAAAAAAAAAAAAATTCCCTATATATATTAAACTAAAACACATACATTTTTAACACAAACAATACAATTCACATATATAACCAATTCACATATTTTTACAATGATTTTATTATCTTCTTCTTCGTCCGACTCGTTAGTGAGTCCCCCGGCGAATTGTCCGAACTAGTGCCATCCGGTAGCATCCTAGAAACCTTATTAGCCGCGTACGATGCAATTGACGACACGACAAGCTCTACCGAAAGTCGGGAGTATGTAACCCGTTTTCGTGAAGAAGCTTTACGAACCCTTATGAATGATTATTTCGTTAAACGTCCAAAGTTTAACGCCGAACGTTTTCGTGAACGGTTTCGTATGAATAAAAGCTTGTTTTTAAGAGTTGTTGCTGATGTTGAAGCGAATTTCGAATGGTTTCAAGAGGGCTTAGATGCGAGGGGAAAAAAAAGTTTCACGGCATTACAAAAATGCACATCAGCCATTAGGCAACTCGCAACGGGTGAACCTCCAGATAGATTTGATGACTATTTAAACATGGCGCGCCGAACGTCAGGTTATATATATTTTTTAAAGTTCTTTTTATTAATTTTTTATAAAGTTATCGTTATATATATTTTTTAAAGTTCTTGTTATTAATTTTTTATAAAGTTATCGTTATATATATTTTTTAAAGTTATTGTTATTAATTTTTTTTATAGGAGAATGCCTTGATCATTTTTGCCAAGCGATTATTCAATTATATGGTCGAGAGTTCTTACGTAGGCCGACATCCCATGACATTTCACGCTTATACGAGTTCCATGAAGATAAACATCACATTCATGGAATGCTTGGTAGCATTGATTGTACACATTTCCCATGGCGTAATTGTCCTAGACATTTGAAAGGTCAATATAAGCGAGGTGATCATCAATACCCAACTATTATGCTTGAATCCGTCGCTTCATACGATTTGTGGATTTGGCATTCGTTTTTTGGTCCTCCAGGTGCAAACAACGATATCAATGTTTTGAATCAGTCACCATTGTATCTTACGGAACGAAACGGAACGGCGGCAAACAGTTCATTTCATGTAAATGGACGGTTTTACAAACGTGGATATTATCTTACCGATGGAATCTATCCTACATGGTCAACGTTTGTTAAAGCATATAAGCATCCAGTTGAACTGAAGGAAAAGAGATTCAAGAAGCTACAAGAGTCTGCAAGAAAAGATATCGAGCGAGCTTTTGGTCCTCTTAAAAATAAATGGATGATTCTCGCTCGTCCTCTCCGGGCAATGTCGGTTGAAAAGATTCGACAATTCGTTTATACGTGTATCATATTTCACAATATGATTTTAAAAGACGATCGAGTTGCAATATCACCGGTTCATATAATGGATCCGCCAGTCGCGCCAGTTTATGACGATAGTGTATTACCGGAGTTAATCGACGAACAAATCCATTACCGACTCCTGTATGATCTTACGGACCACGTAGAGGCTCAAAACTTAACATATCTCGATGATTAGTTATTTCATTTTTTTAAAGAATAATGTAATTTTCTTTTAATTATGTTTTTTTTTTTTTTTAAGTATTATGTAATTTTCTTTTAGTTATTAATGAAATATTTATGTTTTAATTAAATTGTTTAATTTAATTTATGAAAAAAAAAAAGTTGGGAGGTATGAAAAAGGCATGGTTGCCACTAAAAAGGGGTTGGGAGGTATGGAAAAAGTATGAATGAGGTGAAATGAGGTGGAATGATATTATTGGTGGATTTGGGAGGTATGAATGATTTCGGAAACATGACTGCCACCATTCTTAGTATCAAAGGAAGATATTACTTCAGCTAATACACCACCGTAAGCAGTTCCAGTTTACGCTATTAATAATTACACATCAAGTACATATTTCATTGCATTAAGATAAAAACTAAAGATCTCAACACCAAGATTTTCAATTTATCAACAAAATAGTTAACTAATGGAGGGCATAGCATAATGATAAAGCTAACCAAAAGTGGCAAAATAGAAGCAAAGAGTTAAAATGAACTGGTTGTTGGTGATGGATTCTTCAAAATCAAAATAACCCACCCCTGGTTTTTTCTTTCTTTTTACTATTCCTTTTTATGCACTTCATCTTGCTTTTGGTCTCTTCTATTTTTCCTTATTTATACTAGTAACAATGATTTTAAAACTTGCACGTTGCGGTGGAGCCTCCGGATACGTTGCTCTTGCACACGGTAAATATTAGGGTCGGTTTGGTTTGTAAGTGGGTTTGAATTAAAATTTGGATTTGATATAGAATTTGAATTTGAGGTGGTTATAGAAGAGATAAATTATATATATTTAAATTATATTTTATAATAAATTTTAAATAAAAAAATTTATTTAAATAATAAAATAATATAAAATATGAAATAATATTAAAAGGGCGCACATATACTAGAGAGAAAAAGAAAGAAGGGCCTCACAAAATTAAGCAAACTCACTCATACCCACCTAATTAATATACTATCAATTTCTTATTCCATCTATCATTCCCTTTATTAAAAGAGCAAACCAAACACATAATTATTGTCACATCAACTTAAAACCCATTCCAAACCCTCAAAACAAACGGGCCCTTAGTTTTTTTCAAACGAAAGAATTGCAGTTTTGGGTTTTGTTAAGCGGTTTTAATTATAAATGTACTCATACGTCGAAGTTTGTGGCATTAGTTTTAGTAACTTGAGTTTTGAAAACTTTTATTTTGAGTTAAGTTAGATTGTTAAAATTAGGTCTTGTTTTGTGTATCCCGTAATCAACTTAAGCTTCTATGAAAATGACTCATTATTTTCAAGAGCTTTTAAAACACATCTGCAAGGGAACACTGAAACGAACACTGAAACGCTAACACTTAAATTGTAAAGCGTATTATCAAAAGGACACTAAAACAACATGGAATAGAATTAATATTTTTCAAAAAAAAAGACTGTATACAATAAGAATTATCCATTTTCACCCATTGGCACTCCGACACATTTCCACACCATGCTCACTCGATTCATCATATAACAGTCTCAAAATATACGACTCTATACCCATACAAAACACACAATCGCTAGGAATTAAACGTGTCTAACATGCACATAACTATAAAAGTCCAAATGTCGTTAGTTGCTAAGCATCATTTGCAAACAAAACACATGCAATTTTAATCTTCAAAACACAGAAAACCTAATCAATATCCCTTGTACATAGTTATTTATCAAATCACATATTTACGCAGATTTACTTTTCCATGCATAACATAACATGCCATAATACTCCTAAGTAACATAAATAAATAACCACACAGTTTCAACTACATGATAACTCAAAATAAAGCCTTCAAAACTTTGATGGAAAGGCGGATCATCATCACAACTCACATTCTCAAACCTAAGCTCCATCTCTATTGGGAAGGATTGTGTGACAACTGGTAAATTTGAGAAAACGATTTGAAATGCCGCAATATAATTAAAATGAATCGTTAATTTTATTGAAACAGTTTTTAGAAATTTTGGGAATTGGTGATTGATTAAGTTGAATGTGATTCGTATCGTTGATTATCGATATGAAATATTTGTTGTTGGATCATTTCTATTGAGTAGAATAGGAACTACTTCGACTCTAGCACTAGGAAAACCTAATAACGCGAGAAACTAATGAGATTCAACACGTTTAATAATATAGACGTATTTATAGCTATATTTCATGGAGGACCTAGTTTAAAATCAATGGCGCGCACTAGAACTTGTTTAGGATATTTTTAGTGTTAGTTATGAGCTCGGAAATGAGAACCGGGGAAGTATGATAAAATTTCATGAATGGTCTTTGTACTTAAACCGGTGCCCCCTTTGTGTATAAGGGAAAATTTACAAATGGTCTTTGTGGAAATAAATAAACAAACACATCCTCATTTTCTTATCATCATCCTCACCACATCTTCTCTCTCTAGACAAAACCCTAGCCGCCCCCTGTATCCTACCTGCAACCTTACGGCGCCACTCCACCGTCGGCCACAACACCACACCGCCACCACCATTCAACTCCCCACAACCATCTCTACTCGATCTACTACAACACATGCTCAAAAACATAACACCACTTCTTTTCATAATACACGCGCCACCTCTTATGTCCTATCACCTCCATATTTCTTGTTTTGTGAAGAAGAAAAAGGTATAGGCCAAGTCACGCGCTTGGTGACTCGGTGATGAGTTAACTCGTGACACCGAGTCACTAGTTGAGTTAGTTTTTGTTCGGGGTCTAACTAGAAAAAGTGTAATACCTCAAATTTTAAAACATGCAAAATGACTAAAATACCCTTAACTTTAAAAATTTTTAATAAACTTAAAGAAATACCAAGAAAACCCTAGAAAATTAGAACTTGATAAATAAATGATTACAATAAATTATGTATAAATAAAATTTGTACATTTTTGTAAAAGTAAAATAATTTTTTATCATATAAATAAATAAATTCGATATATATATATATATATATATATATATATATATATATATATATATATATATATATATATATACATATATATATATATATATATATATATATATATATATATATATATATATATATATATATATATATATGTATGTATATATATATATATATATATATATATATATATATATATATATATATATATTATATGTGTATTTAAATTAAGAAATAAATCCTAAATACAATAGGATACTTGTAAATTGACCTTATCACGAACCTTACAGCCCAAGATAAGTATTTTTGTTACCAAATAAATATACATACACGTTTATATTTTATAAAAATCCTATAATCGACTTTTAAACCCAACCGAATCCCTAAAAACCCTTCCAAGTCGACACAAAAGTTTCTGAGGCTTCAAGGTAGTTTTCCTGGTCTAGTTTTAATCCATAGAAGTTGGGAAAATTCGTGGTTGAAGCAGTGATAGCCTGGTTCAATCGTTTGTGAATTTTTGGTTCGATTTAGTCTAGCCGAGAAGCATAAAATTCGACCTGCTCAATCCATACGTTCTAAACACTTTCTGGTATTTTTATAACATCCTATTTATCATATATTATCAGTATAAAATAGTAAATTTGAACCATGCATGCTACGGTGATCATATGAATTTAAATAAAACATAAACCCTAAAATCGAATTATTAATATGAACACTGCTATGCGATTTTTTGAGCCATGTTTATATTTTATTCTGGTCTCCTATAAATCATGTAACACTAGAAAAATAGGCCTTATGATTTTCTAAGCTTAGAATAATTGTTTGGAGTTATTTTGTAATCGGATTATAAAGAAAATAAAATAAAAGAAAAAGGAAAATGTGGAAGCTAGGGTTAGGATATTGGACTAAGAATTGGTTCATTTAATGTGTTTTAAGGTTTCAATAAATTTTAGAAATGATTGGGTAATTTAGGGTTAGGTTTTGTGGATTTTTAAGTAAAACCGATTTGATATAAATAGTACAAGGGTGTGTTTTGTAATTTTGAAAACTTGTGGGATATTTTTATAAGTTGTATTAGGTCAGTGGTGACTTAAAAAAATATAATATGAGGGTGTCATGTGTAAATTTTGCAACTAAAAGGTTTAAAAGGTTAATTATGTAATTATATATATAATTAAGTAATCTAAGCTATAATTAAATAAAATAGAGGGTCAATTTTGTAAATATTGGAAATCAGAAGGTTAAATAGTATATAAGTTATATGAGGGGCTAAAGGTGTAATTTTGGTAATTAAATGGATTTAATTGTACTTTTCTATAATTAAAGGGTATACATAGTATTTCTTATAATTAAGGGATTAAACTTGTAAATAATGAAAGTTAAGGGTGTAAAGTGTAATAATGGTAAACTTGGAAATTTCAAGGATAAATATTGTTAACTTGTGGGTTCTTTGTATAAAATATGGGAAATTGTAATATTTACATTTTAGACCTTTAACTTTGGTATAATTATATTTTAAAACCTAAAATATGAAAAGTAATTAAAAGAAACCCTAATTTTATAATAATGATTTAAATCCATATTTCACTTAATTATAATATTAAAAGTTACTAATCCTGGGAAGTTATTAAAAGAGGAAGTTACTAAAAGTGGAAAGCCGACTAAGAAGAGTAATTTGATTTATGATAAATGATTAATAACAAGTAAACCCTAATTCAGGTATATCTTCTGAAGCAGAAGTGCACTCTTCCTTTTGTGATTTCATTTGAACTCTTTGCTTTGCTAAGGTACGGATATTCTGACCATATCCTTAAGGTTTCCTTTGTGATATGAACCTTTGATATGAACTTTCTGTTTGAACCTTACTATGATAAACCTTTGCTGTGAACCTTTGTTATCTGAACCATTTGTTTGACCCTTTTGTTACTTGAGCTTCACTAGGCATGGGGGTTCCATGTCCGTGTCATAGATGCACCTATGGCATGACTCTAGGGCAGTAGAGTGATGTTCTGCCACGTCCCTTCCGTTATATATGAATGTGCACTAATCTTCAGGGGCGTATGGATGCATCCTAGATCTGTATTCTGTTATGATATGATATGATTCTGTTTAGTGACTAGTTGTACGTGCAATGTACTCTTTTCACTTCCGGTGCAATTGAGCTAGCTACTCCTTGTACAACTTATGTGATTATGATATGATTATGATATGTTTTTGAGCTCATGGTATATTCTGATTCTGTTTATACAGGTGAGTGTATAGATTCTTTACTTAACCTACACTTTACATTTCCGTCTTATCTGTTAAACCTAAATATGTTTCCCAAAATTATATTTTCTGTACTTCATCAATTATTTCAGTTTTCTTTTGTTATATCCGTTCACTGAGCTTTTGTAGCTCAGCCGCATTTCTTTTAACCGCGGCAGGTATTCAAGTTAGCTTTGGGATAGCTTTCTGGGATTGAGAATAGAGTTGAATTGAAGATTTTGACCATAGTCATTTAAAGTAAGTTATTTATAGACTTCCGCTTTTGATATGTTTTGTTTGTTCTGATGTAACACCATATTATTGTGACATTTTTACCCTTGTCGGGTTGGGTGTTACAATTTATGGTATCAGAGCCAGGTTTGATCGGCGGATTCATAACCCGTAGAGCTTAGGCTATGACCTGTGAGTATTAGGCTTTGCACCATAGGAATTATGAAACAATCTTTGAGAATTTACTTTAGGACTTCCCTATATGAACTTAATTCATGACCGGTGAGGATTGGGTAGACTAGGACATTGGTTTAAGTAGCATCGTTTCCGCATCACTCTGATCCGTGCCTTTGCCTTAGTTAAGCCTTATAAGAACATTGTTTCAGAGGTTAGAAAGTTATACACAACCTAAGGTTCAATAACCAAGTAAGTTAATAATGTCTTGAGAACTACATGATTATGCCTCACACCATTTAAGTTTTGCTTTCTGATTTTGATTTCCATCTATGACTTGTTGACAATTAGTTTGATGTTTCCTAACCATTCGGAAGATTATTACAACCCTAAGTGTTTAACATATTCTGAGAAATTTTCTGCTCATGATGGGTATATTAAGTTTTCTTTTGACACTATTTGATGTTTCATAAACCTTTTCTAATCCTATGAGAGATCTGGAAGTTATTAGTCACGAGTATAGGAAATTGTCACTCCATTATGATATTGAAACTATGTTTATTAAGGGTTTTCTTTGGAAGGTATAATTTTGACAATAGTCAGGTATAGATTGATTTCCTAGGTTCTTTCCGTTAGCAATGATTAGGACATCATTTGATAATGAGGAAAGATTGACACTGGTGTGATTGAATCATTAGACTATCAAGTTCTCTTTTGGAAGTTTATTATTATGATAATTCTGCGTATGTTAGTTAAGTTGATGGTTATGAGCATTTTGGTGAATTTGGAAGTATTGGTGCTTGATGAGTGCTCAAACACTCATCATTTTTGGTCAAATCTGAACTGCAAAACATACAAAAACACTTAGAAATGCATCAAAATACTAAAAATATTTCAAAATTGTGTTTTATATGTTTTAGATGCAAAATGAGCAAAAACAGATGAAAAACGTACAAAGTTTGCATAATTGGCAGTTTCAGTCCCTCAACTTTCAAAATTTGGCAAAAATAGTCCCTGAGCACATATTTTAAAAGAAAAATCACCAAAGGTCCTTTTTGAAATCATAAGTTGTCATATTTAGTCCTTTGGTGAAAAATCTCAAAAGTTTTGGAAATTTGCAATTTAGTCCCTGGAGTTTCAGTAATTGACAGAATTGGTCCCTGGTGGGATATTTTTGGATGAAAAATCATTTTTAGTCCTTGGAAATTCAAAATGTTCAATATTGGTCCTTGGATAAAAGTTTTTCACAGATTGGCAAAAATGACCCCTAAACTTTCAAAAATGACAATTTTGGTCCCTGGTATTTTAAAGTGGAAAAATTCATAAATGGTCCTTGGGTTAATGAAGTTTGGCATCTATGGTCCTCGTGAATTCTTTAGAGGAATTACAGATTCAGCCCTCAACTTTTGGAATTTTACAAATTGGTCCTTGTGAAATTACAACTCCAAATGGACCCTTATGTTATAAATAAACCAAACCAAATCCAAAACAAACCACCCCTGATCCATGAACCCCCCAAGCCCAAAACACAAAACCGGCCCACTCCCATCTTTATACTTCCACCTTGCTGACCCAGTCAACACCCACACCCCGACCACTGTTCACCCCCCACCTTCAACCCCAGGTTTCCAGCTTCATGTCCCCCCCTCCATGATACTCTCACCAAACTTCAATTAATACTCTTCTCCAACCCTCACCAACCATCCCCTCATTAATATTTCACCAAACCCCCACCAACTGCCTAAGCCAAATTTCCCGCCAAAATAAGATTCAAAGGCTCAGATTAATGGAAGCCATCCAACGGCTCAGGAACCAGTGGGAAAGTCAAATATGGACCTCAGGGCTTATATAAGTGAAGAAAAAAAGAGATGGAATTATTAGTTAGCCTAGAATAGTGTAGTTTAGTGTAGCTTAATCATTTTGTTTTAAATTTCATTTTCAGTAGCTTCTCTTAGTTTTAGAAACGTGTAATCAATTCTTATAATGTAATGTGAACCTTAATTTACTTTGATTTCAAGTTTAATGCATAGAATTTGGATTTGGCAATATTAAAGTGAAATTGACAATTTTGCTTAACTCTTGTTAAGTATTGTTAAAATCTGTTTCAATAAGTTCCTTCAAGCTTACTTATAAGTTTTTAAAAGATCACAAAGTTCTTTAACCAGTTTAATTCACAATCTCAAAAATATTCAAAAATCACTCAAAAATAGTTGAAAAATAAAAATCCAAGGAGAAGAAGAAAGCAAGCTGTATGGAGCATGGTGGAGTAATGTGGTAATGGTTTAGTGCTCAGGGGAGCTTTAGGATAGTATTAGATCCTTGTGGTTTGTTGATTTTAAGCTTTGGACTGTTGTAAGTAACTTTCTCATAAATTTTTATCAAATTTGTATGTATGATCTTCTGCTATCATCTGTTGTTCATTGTTGTTTATTAGTGTTTATTTTATGTAGTTTTGAGTTAAATCAATGTTTATATGATCTATATCCTTTAATTGCTTACAAAATCCAGTTTCAATTTCTTAAAGGGGTGTTTGGTTTTACTTGTTCTAGGGTATTAAGGCCTGTTTCAGTGGTTGCTTTTATGCAATTAGTTCATACTAGGTCTATTAGGTTCATGTAAGCCATAAAAATCAGTAACCTTTTTAATAAAAGTCAAATTGTTGGTTTAGGTCTTCATACAGTTGTCTGTGTGGAAGGTGGAAGCCATAAGCCTTCAAATCAACTCATATTTTGTATGTCTAGCTTAGAATAGTTTCATAAATGCTTATTACATGTTTCCTAATCAGTAAAATGTGATCAAAGTTTATAAAAGTCAAACTGAGCATCAAACTTGAAAAGTCAAAGTTTACATTTCAGATTTTTACAAAAGTTGCATGATTTTTATAGATTTTTGTGTATTGTTTTAGACCCTGAAACTTCTTGGGTATATAGTCCCTCACCTCATATTTAAGGTCCAATTGCTTCCTCATTTTTGTGATTTTTTCTTTGGGCCCCACACACCCTCAAAGTAGGCTGCAGGGGAGGGACTGCCCTGCTGCAGCAGTTAACTCAACCATCACCACCACTTTGGTGGTGGTTTCTGGCCACCACAGTGGGCCCCACATCCACAACCTTGTTCCTTTCAACCCCCTACCCCTCTATCAATTTCCACCATTCACTTGACCTCAACCATTGTGGACGCCACCTGAATCAGCCCCTATTCTTTGTTCCATTTTCAGTTAAGTAATAAGTTTCAATGTGCTTAATTAGTGCTTATTAGCTTATTCTGTGGTATAAACTCTTTGGTTTTTGTTCATTCATGTCCAATTAACTCAGTTGTATCAGAATTCACTATAGTGGGTCCCACTTAAGCTCATTTGAGCTTATTTCCCTCTTTGGTCAACAAAAGTCAACTGTGGAGCTGATAAGCTTCCACAGTGCTTATTTTTAAGTTCCAAAAAAGTTGTTTTTATAAAAGTTTCATGTTTTTAGTTGTAAAATAGTTTTCCAAAAAGAAAATCCAGAAAATCCAATTTAATTTTAAGTGATAGTTTCTATTTAATGTAATTTAAATTTTAATTTTAATTTTTAAATTTTTGTTAAGCACTTAGCTTTTTTATATTTTTATTAATTACCTATTATATTAAAGTAATTTTAGTAATTTTCTCAGATTTTTATTTTATTATTTAGTATTTATTAGATTTAATATTAGTTTCATTAATAATTAATTAATAATTAAGTTTTAAATAGCATAATTAGTTTTTATTAAGTAAGACCTAGTTTTTATATTTTTTCTAGCTTTTATATAATATATTATAAGTTTAGAAATTTTTCTAGAATTTTTACTTTTCATTTTCTGTTTTTCATAATTAAGTAAGTTTTTAGTTTACTTTGTAACCTTTATCATTTTTAGTTTATTTTAAATTAGATTTAAAATAGTTTTAATTAATTAATTAGTGTTTAAATATTAAAATAATCAAGTTAATAACTTTATTTTCATTTTAAAATTTCTTTTTATTTTAGGTTTGTAAAAAAGTCAACCCCCTGGGGGTTTTCAGATTTCAGTTTTCACGTTTTATTTTGTACGTTTACGTTATTTAAAATGTGAACGTACGCGTTTTTAGATATTAAACGTTTTTAAGTATTTAGCTTTTACGTAACCATTCATATAGCTTATTTAAGCTATTTCCTTGTAGATTCCTTAGTTTAACCAATCTCAAACCCTTTTCCGTCCAAATTCACCCGATCACAAACCCGTTTGTTAACCATCACACCTCGTCGGGACATAACGACCCGGGGAAACCACTATATTCCGTGGAGCATTGACTCTAGGCAGTTTGACCTTGTTGACCATTTACTTGGTCAGTTTAGGTTGACCGTTTGGAACCAATCAAATTTTGGCGCCGCTGCCGGGGAGGTTGTGCGCGTTATTCCAAACGTATTTGAAGATTCGTGAATCGGGATATACACCCATTGTATATTTATCCACCATTGTTCATATTATCTTCTTATTTACACAAAACTGTTCACGAAAACATTTTAAAATCAGTTTTCAACGAACAAAAAAAAACACAAAAACATTTTCTTTCTTATTTGTACAAAATGTTTTCCAAAAACTCCAAAAATATTCACCTTTACCCTCCCACATCTTTGATTCTTCATCCCTACCCCTCTGTAAACCTTTGTAGGAGATGGGTCTGTCTATAACCAAGCTCCCTATCCTTACCATGACACATCTGATTCATCTTACCAGCCACCACATCATGAGATACTGACATATCTGTGTGAGTTTTGTGGAGGTCCTCACCAAGGATTTGAGTGTCAAGCCGGAAACACGTTTGTCTATGAACAGTTTTCCAGTGATGCTCAGAACTTTGGTTATGACCAATACCCATATGATTCACCAGTCCAGAATCAACAGTTTTTCTGTTGTGATTAATATGGAGGTCCACGCTCTAGCTCGGATTGTCAATCAGGGAATCCATTTCCTTGTAACAATTACGACTCTCCGTTTTCAGACCCACCTCCACAGTACCAAATGAATCAAGCACTTCTTCCAGAAATGCAAAATATGATGAAAATCGTTGATGAGCTTAAGGGTTTAGTTAAAGACTTTGCCCAAAGACATACTCATCAAAAATCCATGGAAGAATTGCTAGCTGAAGAGCAGGCTGCTAGAATAAATTCCCAAGATGCATATGAAAAATCTATTAGGGAATCAATTGCAAAAGAAAAATGATTGGTGCTAAACAGTCAACCTAAATTGACCAAGTCAATGGTCAACAAAGTCAAACTATCTAGACCAATACTTCCGGGTAATAAAGGGTATCACCAGGTCGTTATGTCCCGACGAGGTGTGGATTGTGCTTTAGCGTACTTGTGATCGGGTGATTATTCACAGAAAAGGGTTGTGATAAGAATTATTTGGAAATTATTAACAGATATAGCTTAGGAAAGCTACGTGATTGATTACGAGAATTGAGATTAAGAAGATTTGAGCTAAAACCTAAAAACGTACGTTTTAATTAAAAACGTACGCTGACGAACGAAATAGAAAGTACAACTGATGGACGGAAAAGGTTACAAGTGTGAAATTATTATTTTTACAATCCTAAGAAATAAAGAAAATTTTAAGAAAAAGAAAAATTATTTTTACACTATTTAATTATTTATTATTAATTAATTACTAATTATCTATTTATTAACTAATTAAACTAATTAGAATGATTAAAAATACTAAAAAGGCTTAGAAAATTAAGAAAATTTTTACAAATCTAATTAACCATCAGAGGAATCCTAAAAAATTATAAAAAGTTGATTTTATGTATTTTTAAACTAATTTACTAATTATTATTATAATTACTAATTAATTTCTAATTAAACTAATTATATTATAAAAATTAGAAAATGAACAGTATAAATTCTAGAAAAATTTGTAAAAATGTTTTAACTTATATAAAAGCTAGAAAAATTATAAAAACTAGGTTGTACTTTATAAAATCTAATTATGCTATTTAATTACCTAATATTAATTAATAATTAATTAAACTAAAATTAATTCTAAAAACCACTAAAAGACAAAAGAAAAATCTGGAAAAATTTCTAGAAGTACTTTAACCTAAAAGAGAATTAATAAAAATATAAAAATGATATATTGCTTATAAATAAGCTAAAAAGAAAATTAAAATGATAATTCCTATTAAATAGAAGCTATCACTATAATTAAAGTTGGTTTTTTGTGTTTTTTCTTTTTCCAAACTAATTTTACACTAAAAACTAATAACTTTTATGAAAACACTTTTTATATAACACAGAAATAAGCACTTTGAGTGCTTATTTGTCTAACAGTTGACTTTTGTTGACTGAAAATGGAATTAAGCTCAAATGGAATAAGGTGGGGTCCACAATGGTAAAAGTCTGAGTTAAATGAACTTGTTTGAGTAAGTTTCAACCAAATAAGCAGCTTGAATAAGCCACAAAACCAGAATAAGCACTTGCTTATTATGGAATCTGAGGCAGAAATGGGACAACTTTGTGAGGCAAAACCAAGTAGGGTCCACTGGTTCCTAGGTCAAACTAAGGGTCAACTCTTGAACTCTGGTAGGAGGGGGGTTGGGAGAACCAAAATACAGACTGTGGGACCCACTGGGGTGGCCACAAGCAACAACCAAAGTGGTGGTGGTGAGATGGTCTGCTGATGCACAGGGCAATGGTTTGCCCTGCAGCTGTGTTCCAGGGGTGTTTTAGTCCACAAAATAAAATCACAAAAATGCAAAATTATGGAAATCACAAGTTCTACTGGTATACTAACTACCCAAGAAATTTCAAATCCTAGAACCAAGTACACAAATCATGAAAATTCTTGCCATTTTTGTAAAAATCTGAAACATGCATTTTGACCTTTTTTATAGAACATGCAACTTTGACTTTTTTGAGGTTTGAATGATTCTCAGTGATTAAAAATTATGTTTCAAGTAAAAATGAGGTTAGATCAAGCTACTTTAACAATTTATTTAACTAATCTCAATGATGTGAAGCCTTAATCCTTAACAGTTAGACTACAAGGATCATATGAAAGAGATTTTGACTTTCTTGCTTTTTACCCTACCAGTTTTTAGCTTGACTTGACCTATTTAGGTCCCAAGAGATGTGTTTAAATCAAATGATCACCAAGAAAGCCACTAGACCAGGGGTATTAAGCCTGATCCAAACACCCTTTGATACAAACACTGCCTTTGATTTAATAAGCAAATTAGGCTAAATCTTAATGAAGCTGCTTTTTGATGACAACTTAGGATCCAACAAGTCTAAATAAGCTTGAAAATGCAGGCTAACATAACATATATCAAAGATTACAACAGAACACTCATATGGCTGTCTAAGGTGAAATTTTGAACAACTATCCAAACTAATAAACAAACCACAAATTTTACTATATATTATCACTACCTAATTAAGAAATAACAAAAGGAAGCAAACAAGAGCAGATTAACAGCTATGAATAATAGAAAAGGAGAGATTAAGAATAGGCTCACAATGTGCTTCCAAGCCTTAAACATGAAACCAAGGACCACATTACCAAACCTAATATTCCCCAAGGAATTCTAACCCAGGACCATCCTTAATTCATCCTGCTCCAAGCTTCTTCAACTCTCCTTGCATATTTTTTATTTTCTTTTCTATTTTTCTTATTTTTTGTATTTTTGCTTTTTTTGATGCTAATCTGTTTTTTTATTGTTTCTAAGAGCTTGAACAAGCTTATTGGAACTTATATGAGCCTAAAAGGTCCAAAGAAACAACCACAAACAACAATTTGAGCTTTTTGATTATTTTGAAACAAAAGGAAATTTCATGTACTGAGAATGAATTGAAACTTGCATTTAATTAATTAAAACTTCAATCTTACAACATTACACTGAGAGTACAACTTTAATAACTAATTTTAGACTAAAAATTATAAATTCGACATAAAGAAAATGAAATTACAACTAAAAAGCTAACAACATGCTCCACTGCTCCTTTTCTCCTTTTATACACTCCAATTAGGGTTTCTGAGTTGCTTTTTGTCTTTTCCCAGCAAAATTCCAGCCTTTGGATCAAGAGGAGCAATCCTGGCCATTTAATTAATTTTGGCGCCAAAATTTCTTTGGCGTTTTTCTTTTGGTAACTTGATGCCAGAAGGATTTTGGAGTGACTTGGTTGTTTGATTAGGCAAGGGGAGGGCTTGAGTGTAGCAGAGGGTGAAGGAGTAGGGGTGATGATGGTGTGGGTTTGGCTGTTTGCAGGGGTGAGTGGGGTGAGGTGGAAGAGGCGGTCAAAGGGGGTCAAAGTTGGGGGGTCAAAGTTTGACCGAGGGGTAATATTATTAGGAACGGGGGTGGGCTGAGGGTTGGTTTGGGCTAGGATTAGATGTGGTGGGCTTTGGAGTGGTGTATGGAGTAATAAGGTGGTTTGGTTTGGTTTGTTGGGTTTAATTTATTAAGGGTCCGGTTGGTAGAGTAGTGAACACAAGGACCAAAAATGAAATTCCACTAAACCAAGGGACTGAAAATGTAATTATCCCATAGTACCACCAAGGACAAATGTTGCCAAGTATAATAATCCAAAAACCATTTTTTCAAATTTTTTACTTTTCAAAATTCCCAGGGACTATTTCTGCAAATTTCCAAACTCCAGGGACCAAACATGTAAATTTTCCAAAATTTTCACCCAAAGTCCGTTTTTGATAACTTTTGATTTTTTAAGGACTTGGGTTGACTTTTCTTTCAAAATAAATGCATAGGGACTATTTTTGACAAATTTTGAAACTTGGAGGACTGAAACTGCCAATATTGCAAACTTTGATCGTTTTTCATTTGGTTTTGCTCATTTTGCATTTAAAACACAATACCTGGGATAATTTAAGTATTTTGATGACTTTTTGATTGTTTTTGTATGTTTTGGCAGTTTAAATACGATAAAAATGATGAGTGTTTGCGCACTCATCAATCCCCCACACTAAACTATTGCTAGTCCCTAGCAATATGTTTGGAAAACTTGATGGATTTGAAAAACTCTTTACCAAAAGCCAACACTTCTGGAGTAGCCAGATGTAAAAACTGTGGTACACCTGATTACCGTGTGATTTTGAGCAAACCACCAGCTGTCAACGGATTTGATTAGTCTTTACCAAAAGCCGTTTGCTTCTGGACTAGCCAACTCTTGATGGAATAGTCAACATCTTGGTGAGCTGATTAACAATTATGGATTTTCCACGGCCTTTACCACAAGCCATAATCTTGTGGGCTAGCCAACTCATTCGCTTTATGGGATATAGCGAGTTGATTTACCATACAATTTTGGGCAAATTGCAAGCTATAAACGGATTTGATATATCTTTACCAAGAGCCGTTTGCTCCTGGATTAGCCAATCCCTTTGTCGGTTAGACATGGCGGACTGATTACCACAAAATTTTTGAAATAAAGCAAAAAAATTTTGAAAATTTTAGCCAAAAACGGGGGTACTTGAAAGTATTTTGCGATAAAATTCGCTAGAATTTCCCCCCACACTTAGAAATGAATATTGTCCTCAATATTCAAAGTCCCGGCTATTATGCCGACTCTTTGAACGTAAAAAGCCAAGATTCGAATCTAACTGTGGAAACACCATATTTCACTTATATATATATATATATATATATATATATATATATATATATATATATATATATATATATATATATATATATATATATATATATATATATATATATATATATATATTAACTTGTATACATATATACATTTTTTTTCAAACAGCGGGGGGTTGGTCATTCCCCCAAACTAGGGTGGTAGAAAGTAGAAAGAAATCAGAGATACGGGTGAAAACCCGTATTGTGCTATTGTTTTTGTTCATCAAGTCGCTAGCTTGACTCGATCCCCGAATTTAATTGTCCTTGGGGAAAGTTTGGAGATCCGGGACAATCATGGATGGTATGTCCTCTCTAAAGTAGTGCTTTAAACGATGTCCATTCACTTTGAAATTTGGACTGTCATTTTGAGATAATTCGACGGTGCCATAAGGATAAACCTTAGCGATAGTGAATGGACCAGTCCATCGGGTTTTTAGCTTTCCCGAGAAGATCTTGAGTCTAGAGTTGAAAAGAAGGACTCGATCACCAACGTTAAAAACACGGTTCTTGATTTTGGAGTCATGAATCTTCTTTGTCTTTTCTTTGTAGATCAAAGAGTTCTCGTAAGCTTGATCACGAAGTTCATTTAATTCATTCAGTTGAACTTTCCTATGATCACCCGTAGTTTTGAGGTCAAAATTGGCATGCTTGAGAGCCCAATAGGCTTTGTGCTCAAGCTCGATCGGAAGATGGCACGCTTTCCCGTACACAAGTTTGTAAGGCGTACACCCAATGGGTGTTTTGTAAGCCGTACGGAAAGCCCAAAGTGCATCATCTAATTTATCCGACCACGATGCACGATTTTCACCTACAGTTCTTTCCAAAATTCTCTTAATTCCTCGATTGGAAACTTCTACTTGTCCACTTGTTTGTGGGTGGTACGCAGTAGAAAGACGGTGAGTTACACCATACTTTTGCATGACTTTATCAAATTTGTTATTAAAGAAGTGCGTACCACGATCACTGATAATAGCACGTGGAGTTCCAAATCGAGCAAAAAGAGCTTTCAAGAATTTTACAACAACTCGGGCATCATTAGTGGGTAAAGCTTTCGCTTCAACCCATTTTGACAAGTAATCAACAACCACGAGTATGTATTTGTTGCCATGAGAAGATGGAAATGGCCCCATTGATGAGTGTCTAAATACTCATCATTTTATACCAACCTGAGCTGCCAAAACATCCAAAAACACTCAAATATGCATCAAAATACTTAAAATATCTTAGAAGTGTGTTTTATATGTTTCAAATGCAAAATAAGCAAAAACAGATGAAAAACGTACAAAGTTTGCATAATTGGCAGTTTCAGTCCCTCAAGTTTCAAAAGTTGTCAAAACTAGTCCCTGGTTATTCTAAAAACTTGAAAAAGTCATCAAAGGTCCTTTTTAATCATAAAGTAACATATTTAGTCCTTTGGTGCAAAGTTTCATAAAATTACAAGTTTAGTCCCTATACTTTGGAAATTGACATAAATGGTCCCTGGGATGTTAAAAACTTTGAGAAAAACAAATTTTGGTCCTTATACTAATATTCTATGACAGGAATGGTCCTTGGTTGTGAAGTTTGGTAAAATTACATAACAGGTCCCTGAAGTTTCAAAACTGGCAAAATTAGTCCTTGGGTGTTTTAAAATGGAATTTTATCACAAAATACCCTTGTACTATTCATAAATTACAATTTGGAACATTTTTGATAACTTTTGGGAAATTACAATTTCACCCCTCAACTTTGGAAAAATTACATAAATGGTCCTCGGGTGTTTCAAATTGTAATAAAATATAAATTAGGTCCTTTGGTTTATCTAACTTGACAATATTGGTCCTTGTGATTACTATGGAATTTTTACAGGTTTAGTCCTTGAAGAATCAGTAAAATACAACATTGGTCCTTGTGCTATATTACCAAATCCGGACCCTTAATATTATCACAAGCCAAAATACCTAGTCCAAATCCAACACAAACAGCCCACCCTTATTTACCCTGGCCCAATCCAAGCCCAATCCCTTATTAATAAAACCCGGTCAACCCCTGGTTTGACCAAACCACTCCAGTCACCCCTTCCCTCCCAAACCATACCACCATCACAGACCACCCTCCACCTATCTGGTTTCTTCACCACTTGTCCACCCACCTTTCCAACCTTATCCCTCCACCTCCACAAGCTCCCAAGCCCCATTTATTGCCTTGAAAACCTCTCCACGCAACCACAGTGCCCCCATGACTTTTTCGCGCCAAAAAGCAATTTAAACGGTGGGGATTGTTTAGACCTTATCAACGGCTAAGGATTGGTGGGAAATGCCTCTGTGGGTCCCACAAACCCTGAAAGTGACTACAAAAGGAAGAAGAAGCAGTAGAGATGGATTATTAGATTAGCTTAGTGTAATTTAGTGTCGAGTAGTGTAATTCAACTTTCTTAGTGTAATTTTAAGCTTTTGAGTAATCAATTAAGTTGTTTTAATGTATCTTTGAACTTTTGCAATAATCAATTTCAAGTTTCAGTTGGATTTTCAGATTGCGCCATTTTTATTTCAAGAAATTTCAAGTTTGATGAATGTTGTTTGCAGTTGATTATTAAGATATTCTTAGGCTCATATAAGCTCTGACAAAGTTTTTAAAAGCTTCTAGATATCTTATAATTCAGTTTAGTAGTTAAACTCAAAAATTCAAGAAAAATCAATAAAATAGAAAAATAGTTGTAATGAAGAATCAAGATGGGAGAATGGTAAATTTTGGATTGTTTCTGGTTTAGTACCTTTTGGGAGGTGTTAGGATTGGTTACTTGTCCTTGGTTCATTGTTTCTCAGTCTAATACCATTTGTAAGTTTAATTTTCAATTTTTACCTTTTACTGTAGACTGCTTAATATTGCTTATTTGTAGTTGCTTCATGTCTATTTGGTGTTAATTAATCAGTATCTAGCATAATATAGTTTGCTTGTTCATTGGATTCATTTGTGCTTTAAAAAATCAAAATCTCACAGTAAAAAAACCCAAACTTGACAAACTTGTGTTATATGCTTGTGATATGACTGATTTATGCTCAATTGTGCTTATATAATTATAATATAGTGTTTTGAATCAGTGTTGTGGTTTAAATATGCCATTTGTGTTGAAAATCTCATTTTCATAGTTCTAAGGCAGTGTTTGGATTACACTGCAATCCTGTGTTCAGGTTTGTTGTTGTTGTTATCTCTGGTTCACATAAGTTTCTTTAAGTCAAAATAGCTTAGTTATGTCATAAAAATCAGTAACTATTAGTTGAAAAGTCAAAATCATAAAAATTCCACCATCACAGTTAACTGTGGTTTCATTAAGGTTCATAAATCTTCATATCATTGCACAAGTTGTAGTTTTAACTTATTTTGGTGTTATTTTAGCTTAATACAACTTATTAAATCAGTAGTAGTGATTAGAAGTTCAATAAAGTCAAAGTTTAAGTTTTATAGAAAAAGTCAAATTGTGCACATCTCAGATTTTGCAAAACTTGCAAGATTTTTGTGGAATTTTGTGTTAAGAGTTAAGACTTGAAACTTGTTCCTAATCCTAGCCTACCACCTCAACTTCAGTATCCCATCTTTGTTATATTTTTAGGAATTTTCTGCTGGGCCCCACATAACACCAAACACAACTGCAGGGATAACTCATCCCCTGCATCAGCAGGTTATCACCCACCATCACCACTTTGGTGGTGATTTGTGGCCACCTCAGTGGGCCCCACACCTCAAACCTTGTACCATTGAACCCCCATCCTGGTAGTCTCTTAATATTGACCCTTAGTTTGACCTAGGACTCAGTGGACCCCACCTGAATTTGGCCCTATAGTTTGTCCCAATTCTGTATTGAATTTGGTTTTTGGAATTGCTTAATCTAGCTTATTAGCTTATCTACTGAGCTTATTTGACATATTCTAGCTTAAACAAGTCCAATATACTTACTTAGATCTGATTCAACCATAGTGGGTCCCACACAAGCTCATTTGAGCTTATTTCTTTAGTTAGTCAACTAAAGTCAACTGTGGTGGCAATAAGCTTCCACAGAGCTTATTATTAAGTTATAAAATATTTGTATTTACAAAAGTTATCTATTTTCAAGTATAATATAGTTTTGTAAAAGAAAATTCCAGAAAAATCAATATAAAAATAAGTGATAGTTTCTATTTAATATAATTTAATTTTAATTTTTATTTTTAGATTTTTATTAAGTAAGTTGTGTTTTTATATTTTTATTAATTTCCTCTTATATTAAAGTAATTTTAATAATTTTCTCAGATTTTTATTTTGTCTTTTAGTATTAATTATAATTTAAATTAGTTTTATTAATAATTAATCAATAATTAAATTTTAAATAGCATAATTAATTTTTGTAAGGTAACATCTAGTTTTTATATTTTTCCTAGCTTTTATAAGTCATAATATAATTTTTGTAATTTTTCTAGAATTTTTACTGTTCATTTACTAGTTTCATAATTTAAATAGTTTAATTATTAATTAATAAATAATTAGAATAATAATTAGTAAAGTAGTTTAAAAATATATAAAATAAAGTTTTTATAATTTTTTAGGATTCCTGTGATGGTTAATTAGATTTATAAAAATCTTTTTAATTACCAAAGTCTTTTTAGTATTTTTAATAATTTAAATCATATAAATAGTTATATAATAATTAAATAGTTAATAATTAATAATAATTAGATAAATAGTCTTAAAAATATAATTTTATTTTTAAAATAAGTATTATAGTATTTTAGACTTTTACAAATTTTAATTTTATATTTCTAAGATTTATTTTACATTTTCTTATTTATTAGTTAATTATTAAATAATTATAAATAGAATTTAAACAATAATAATTAATTAAATAATTAGTAATTATTAAATAAATATTTTAAGTTTATTTAATTTGCATTTAAGCCCCTGAGGTTTGCAAATTACTACTTTAGTTAAATTCGTTTTTGTTTCGTACTTTTACGTAGAATTAAATTAAAACGTACGCGTTTCTAGGTATTAAACGTTTTTAGATATCGGCTTTCACGTAATCGTTTTAAATAGTTTATTTAAGTTATAAAACCCTAGTGTAATCACACACACACACTTATACCCTTTCCTGTTCATTTTCACTCGATCACAGATTCGTTTTTAATAAAACATCGCACACCTCGTTGGGAAATTACGACCCGGGGAAACACTGTATTACCCGGAAGCATTTGTCTTAGACGTTTGACTTGGTTAACCATTACTTGGTTAATATTATCTGAGTGTTTCAGGCGAATCAAAATTTGGCACCGCTATAACACCCCGTAAAATTTTCCTACGATTAACACATTATTACAACATAAATTAACCATTTTTACCCATAACAATTTTTTTTTATATATACTTTGTAAATTACAACGTTATTCACTCTTACCTTGAAACGACATTTACACCTAAACCTTAATAACCTAGATATCATACATAACTTAAAACATTGATACTTAATAAGTATACGTTTCAATAATTAACAAATACAATTTAAATAAATCCCGAGCCTACTAAAATTCCCATGTGTACTTGCTAATAATATTTTGACCTCTAAGAAACATGAATGACAATTGTTATCAACCTTCAAATATAATTATGATAATAGGATATTGATCAAGTTAAGGCACCTTACACGTTTCATCTCAATTTGACACAAATAATAACTTTGTTCCAATGACACTTCGTATAAATTCGAATAAACCACCAACTTTCTGTAACGTATTTAAATCCCAATTTTAAGGCCCTTCTGGTCCGAACCAAGAAAAGTGTAAAGCACGAAAGTTGTCCGAAATAATGTTTTACGTCTAGACTCGCGAGATTTTGAACCAGAAATGTAAATCGTGGCTGTTATCTACGGAATACAACCTGACCCAAGTAGACCTCCCTCAATTATAACCTACAACTCACCCTCCCTCACTTGTTTCTACCCCAAGTACAACCCAAGAAGACCCATGTGCAAACTCTTACATGACCTCCTTTGCTCCCAATCAATGAGATACCTTATGAAAGATTGCTAAATTCAGCCGACACTTGTTCATCTAAGGAACATTCTCACGCCACCTCCAAAAAACTCCAATCAAAGAACATGCACTCCAAATCCCACGTGATCTCTGCTCCATTTCACCACTTGTTCATTTCACCAACTAGCATATATAAGGTTACATGAAATCGAACCAGATTCATGCACCAACATGATCACATTTCAAAATTTCACTAAGTGTTTCTAAGAAGCTAAGATCGAATAGGATTGGCAAGAGTTCAAGGGATTCAAGTTGAGCCTAGATCTTTGAAGCATAGAACCAGCCATGAACACCTAAAGCAACCCTTATTGTTTCTCTTACAATACACTACATCACTCTTCATGGTCAAGTCTATACCATTCTTGTACGTTACCATCATGAGTCACCAACATTCCTACCATAACATTAACAAATCACCCTTCGAGAACCTGGTATACATTCAGCTTTCACCCTCCTTCAGTATCGAGAATGAAGGATGATGGAGGAACATACAAACTAAACACAAAAGCAAACCATGCTCTCCTTTTGTTATTGCAAAGCAAGGAGTTTGAGTCATGCATTGGAGTGTTAAACACTTGCTCATGATTTCTAGTCAGGTCTTGGTTTAGCTCGCAACACTCGCATGCATAATCTTCTTGAACCTACAGTGAGTATCACTTCAATTTACACAACATGAAATCACAAACTACTTCCATTTCTTTTTATTGTTCCTGTTGTACGAGAAGAAGAGAAGAAGAACATGAAGGCATGAGTTATTCTAAGTCGTTTCGTTGTCTGCTACGTGTCGGGTTCAAAGCTTGGAAGCCTTGAGGTTGTTTTGGCTTTGTTTCTCGCTCGTCTCTTGCTCGTCTTCCACTTCGTCCCCACCACCAATTGGTGTGGTAAGTTTCCAAACTCATTTCGATACCTAGCATAGCTTCATCGTTAGGTTTCCTTGAGACTTTCAGGTCGTATTCATGCTTATTTGATATAATCGATTCCATGCATTCGTAATATAACTAACGTGGTATTGTCAAGACTTGTGTGACAACTTAAATAAACTAACAATTGTCGGGGTATCCTCACTCGACAAACCCTCGACCAACAAACAAACTCATATAGCTCTCAACTCATTCCATTTGTTTTCATGCATGATTATTAGTAAAACTTTTGTATTAAAAAGGGTTACTTAAAAACTTTATGTCATGGTCACTTCACATGCAAACCTAGTGAGGTCTAACCACAGTAGAATGGCTCAAATTGATACTCACTTGACCCACGCTTAAAACTTGAAAACATAACGAAGGAGATGATTTAAACTTGTAAAGATAAAGGGTGGTCATTTTATTGTCAATTCATTTCAAAACTAACTACAAACACAAATATAGGACACCAAAATATATCATGTTGGCATGCAACATACGGGAAAGATTTAACCAAATCTAACATAGACTCGAAATAGTAAATAAATGAAACGTGTGATATTAAAACACAATAAGTAGAATGGCTTAGTTGGGTGGGCACTTGGTTACTAAGCAAAAGGTGTTGAGTTCAAATCCTTCACATGGTAGTTTTAATTTTTATTTGGTTATTTTACAACTTTCACATGTTGACAGCTTCAACCCCTCTACTTTGCACCCTTGCTATTTCCTAAAAGACTTTTATAAGCTTAACACTAATATATATACTTTACACTCTCAACCTTTAAATTTAGAAACATTTATTATTTTCTTAAAAGCTTTTATATTTATTTCGGGCTAAATACGGAAATCATTTAAAAGAGTAACGAAGGCATAGCTTAAAAGTTTATATAACAACTTAATTACAATTGAAAAACTTATATTTTATGACTATATCATAAAAACATATAACGAGACCTATATTTTTAGACAATAATGAAGTATTAAATATGAATAACTATATATTTTTGAATATATATAATTTATAACGTAAATTATATAACTTGACGTTATTATCAGTTAACTTGAATACACATTAAGTAATGATTATTCCTATAATAAAACTCATCGGTTTACTTAACCTGACGTAAACTTGCAATTACTATAATTTATCATTTACCAACTATTGATACATATTATAAATTTATGACGAGAAATATATAAATATTAAACAATACTTATACATAAAGACAAGTTATATTGTATATAACTTGGTCTTGAACTATTAAGCGTTTTGCCACGCAAGCCACCCCTGCCACAAGTCATTTTGTCATCGAACACTATTCAAATCACGATTCTTGATAAGTTAAACTTATCTCGAACTTCCATATCATTCAGGTTATCTTTGAAGTCTTTTCCATTCTACTTCTGACATTACGTTATCTATGTCTATCATAACTCTCAGGTGAGTCATAGCCCCTACTCTTACTTGTTTTACAATGGTTTATAAACGTTTTTGGGGGAGATACATGCTTAACTACTATCTTTACTTTTACTAGTATTCATTAACTAAATACATGACTGTATTTCATATAAACTTTACTGGTTTACACACTTTTATATCTCATAAGGAAATACCTGCTATAGACATGATTACAAGCGATTTTTCCAACGATATGCTATATTTGATCTCTATTGCCTAAGTACCTATTACCAAAAGTCCCTCGATCATGCGCCTTAATCACTTGTAAGGTGAACGTAAATAATTGTGAATAGATCTATTAGGGATTGACAATCCCCATTTGGTCGCTAGAGGAAGGCCACCAAATGCACTTTATTTGATTTCATAGGTTACTGGTAAATACCTATCTTGAGGGCCACTGTTTACATCATTATTATGGATAATTTTGATGCCTGTTAATCGTTGAGTGTCATGAGCTTAGGGCAAGAGAACAGTAATAATATAGCACTACAATGACTGATGTTAAGGGCGTACGATGTTGTAGTCCTCTGTTTTATTAAACTACGAGATTGTGCTCACTATATAGCAGGAAGAACTATTAATAATTAGGTCAAACAAACTACTATTTTGGTGTTGGCCCGGTGAAGGGCAAACCAACGGATTGATTTGTATTGAATTGATAAGGAAATCACTCATTTTCTAATTAGCGATTTAAACTATAAACTCTATGAACTCACCAACCTTTGTGTTGACACTTTTAGCATGTATTTATCTCAGGTAACTAAACGAGAAGGAACTTGAAGGCACGGAGTGGGCTTGTAACCCGGCATGGGCTTAAATAAACATTTTGACATATTTCAAGTAAACTTGTTGTTTAAATTATGAAACATCTTGATGTCTCGAATATTTGGTATTTTGAATGAATTAAACTTTAAAGCGTCACTTTTGTGTCGTTTTCTATGATTGTGATAAAGATCCTCGAAGTAACACCCAAAAAGTCTTCCGCTGACATTTTAAGTCTTCCGCTGACATGTTAAGTCTTCCGCTGACGTGATGATTTTGGGGGTGTTACAGATTGGCATCAGAGCTACAGTTATAGAGAACCAAGTGTTTTGAACATTGGACTATAACTACACTTTTAAAACGGACCACTTTTACAAAATACCACCTTATGCCCTCCGTGCCTACGCGTTTCCAACATCTGGTAGAGACATTACTTTTACATGATTTCTTATATATGTTAACATGTTATGATTATGCTAATGACTTATATTTACTAATCGGGATTATTACAAATACCGTGTCTTCATATTTCCATCCGCTAGACTATTATGTGACTTTTAGATAGTTTATGCTACAACTACACTCTAGTATATTAATATATATATATATATATATATATATATATATATATATATATATGCTCCCCCAACTATTTTGAAAACTATACCAATCCTCCTAAATTTTCTCACTCTCATTTTTATAGATGCATATGACACTCTTTTCGTACTCTCGAAAAATCCGCGCATAAATTATTTTGTCAATTAGTACGGATGTTAAGTCAGAATCTTAAAATGATTTACAACGTCTTAATTTGAATGGATTGGGACGCCCTTTCATTCAAATCAAGAAATTGTAAATCATTGAACCATAAGTTTATATTTCTTTAGTTACATAGTTTGGGACGCTTCTCTATGTAAATAACGAAATATAGATAAATAGGTTTAATTATTTCTGAGTTAACAGGCATATGAAACCACTAACCCCTAAATCTCACTAGAAACCACGAATATTAATACACAACGATATGACTAGCATCGGTAATACTATCATCACAAAGATCGTTAAATAAACCTTGACATCACTAAACGATTGATCCATCAAGCTAATGAAGAATGCCACCACTCCTATGAGTGCAAGAACCGCGATTGGATGTAATACATCGAATATTCTGTACAACAAAACCACACAATGAAACGTTAATGCCATGTGCATTCACTTTTTCCCAAACTAAATTTCTATCCACGAAAACTGATAATTCAAGAAATTTCTCTACCCTCTTCTCTTTGTAAAAATCTGTATCAACAAAACTCCTTTGTTTAACGGGTAGGTTACCCGCACAGATTTTTGTAATTATAAAGAAAATCTAAGACGTAACAGAATAAACAAATTCTCATCCAAATTATGATCACAAGGAATTTTATTCAAACAACATATTATTAAAAAGCAGACTGAACAGAAATACATAAAAACATTACAAACAATGCTAAATTAAAACATCACACTTCAGCGGTAGTCTGGGTGATCCCAAGTCTGAGAATTGTTAGAGTCATATCCATCATCATAAGGGTCAAAGCTTGCCAGCCTCTCTTCTTCTATTTGAGCCTCCAACCTACTCAGCTCCCGCTCCATGTCAGAAGTCCAACCACCATCGTCGACCGCCACATTTTCCTCAAAACTTGGCTGGAATTGATCCAGATGAGGCAATTGTTGTTGTTGCACAACCACTCTTAGTGCAGAAGAACTTGATGCACCTTGTTGTAGTGGTTGCTGTTGCGGTTGTTGTGGTGGTGGTGGTGGAATTTGTTGTTGTTGTTGTTGTTGTTGTTGTTGTTGCTGTTGTGATTCAACCCCAGCAACTTCAACATTCTCTTCAAAACTCCAACGGATTTTGTTGGAAATTTGATTCTCTATCTGATGAACACAAGCCCATAGCGATTCAATCACCGCAGCATCCTTACGATATTCGTCATGCAAGAACGTGTCGATCACATATTTTCTATCATCCGATATATCTGTACACCCTACGTAGCGTACCCTAAGCCGTTGTTTCAGTTGTTTCGCTACCTCAAACTTCAAGATGACCTTCACAATAGCATTTTGGCAATCCAAATCACTATTCTCGGCTTCTGCTTTGATATATTGTTGAAATTGTTCAGCGGTATGGGGTAGCTTGCAAGCCATTGATTGTCTTGTGTGTGTGTGTGGATAACCCAACACGTACCAATGGTATCTATAAGGAATTGGAAAAATAATTCTCAATTATGACCGTTTGTATTCCAACGGTAAAATTTTCAAAAGCCTGTGTCTATTAAAACTAGCAACAAATTTTTGAGATATGTGATAAAATTCTATCTTGGCCTTCGCATTTCAACACAAGTGGCAGGAACAGATTCCGTTAAATACATAACAACATAACTTAAATCATGAACGCGCCACGTATGAATAATACACTCTCACACGAATTGACCCCTCAGCCTCTAAGAATTATGAACTTATCAATAATCTATACAAACTCTCGAATATTATACGAAATTTCAACTATCTCGTAACCTTATGTAACATGAAATAATAAAATACGTATCGATAAACATTTCATACTCGCTTAAACCAAATACACCTTCTTAACTTGGGCTTTGGCCATTGCTTCGTATGACAAACCACCCTAATGATATTGGGCCTTAACCCACTGCTTCCATATACCAACACACCTTTGGGCCACAAAATCACAGTAACCCAACGCGCCATTGGACTAATCACTAACTTGAGCCCGGCATTGCTCAAACCTGAAACATAAACATTACTTCCAAACGACTCATACCTATAGTTTCGAACCATTTTTCCGTGACATTTCTACACACCCCGTCAATATTTTTGTGCATCTCAATTTATCATGAACCCAAGAAACAAGTGTGACGAATCTTTTCCAATTAATCGATCCTTCGATGGTCAAATTTTCATCAAAGCTCAACCCAATTGCCATATCCAACTATACCAAAAATCTTATGTATTTAAATACTCGGTTCCAAACAAAGACATGCAAACTTCCATATATAGTTTCGGTTATAAATTTATTAAAACCCACCTTTGTAAACTTGACCAACCAACTCTAAAACATTTTGACACCTAATAACCTTCTATATATTAATCTAACAATTGATAAGCAGTAAAAACAAGCGAGAAATTAACATAAACTAAGACAGCATAAAGCGAAATAAAAATTTCATTCATACGTTCGAAATTACATGGAAACACAACGAACCTTATTTCAACATTCCGACCACTACACTACGACACTATTCCTCACTTCCAAAACTTGTCAATGATGATCGATAGAACCACGAATGGTGCAAGAAACATTAAGATCCCAACCAACATAGCACGATCTTCGTTCGGAACATACACTAGATAGATAGCAGTAACAATGGCATACGAGATTGCAAGAATGGTGATGAAGTGCGGCATGTCGACCGAAAATGATAAAGTGAGAAAGAAAAGTTAGGTAAAAAGGAGTGTACTAGTGGGTTATTTAAAAGAGAATAAGAGTTGGGTACTGTACACCACTATGGTAAAATACTGTTTACACCTTAAAAACTACAAATAATACTGCCAAGTAACAACTATAATTTTGGACAAAAGTTCCCCCAAGTTTTTCTTTCAAAAGCATACTAAGATCGGTTATCATCAAGTAAAAAGCTAATGTAGTAGTAGATACGTTAAGCTGGAAAGTACAATTAAAAAGAAGAAGCTAATATAATAATAAATACGTTAAGCTGGAAAGAATAACTAAAGCCCGCTCAGGGATTAGATCGTTAGGAATGACTATTTGTTCACCCTTTCCACTCACCTTTACAGCTACCTTATCTTAGAATCCCGGGACAGGATTCCGTTTAACGGGTAGGTAATATAACACCCCGTAAAATTTTCCTACGATTAACACATTATTACAACATAAATTAACCATTTTTACCCATAACAATTTTTTTTTATATATACTTTGTAAATTACAACGTTATTCACTCTTACCTTGAAACGACATTTACACCTAAACCTTAATAACCTAGATATCATACATAACTTAAAACATTGATGCTTAATAAGTATACGTTTCAATAATTAACAAATACAATTTAAATAAATCCCGAGCCTACTAAAATTCCCATGTGTACTTGCTAATAATATTTTGACCTCTAAGAAACATGAATGACAATTGTTATCAACCTTCAAATATAATTATGATACTAGGATATTGATCAAGTTAAGGCACCTTACACGTTTCATCTCAATTTGACACAAATAATAACTTTGTTCCAATGACACTTCGTATAAATTCGAATAAACCACCAACTTTCTGTAACGTATTTAAATCCCAATTTTAAGGCCCTTCTGGTCCGAACCAAGAAAAGTGTAAATCACGAAAGTTGTCCGAAATAATGTTTTACGTCTAGACTCGCGAGATTTTGAACCAGAAATGTAAATCGTGGCTGTTATCTACGGAATACAACCTGACCCAAGTAGACCTCCCTCAATTATAACCTACAACTCACCCTCCCTCACTTGTTTCTACCCCAAGTACAACCCAAGAAGACCCATGTGCAAACTCTTACATGACCTCCTTTGCTACCAATCAATGAGATACCTTATGAAAGATTGCTAAATTCAGCCGACACTTGTTCATCTAAGGAACATTCTCACGCCACCTCCAACAAACTCCAATCAAAGAACATGCACTCCAAATCCCACGTGATCTCTGCTCCATATCACCACTTGTTCATTTCACCAACTCGCATATATAAGGTTACATGAAATCGAACCAGATTCATGCACCAACATGATCACATTTCAAAATTTCACTAAGTGTTTCTAAGAAGCTAAGATCGAATAGGATTGGCAAGAGTTCAAGGGATTCAAGTTGAGCCTAGATCTTTGAAGCATAGAACCAGCCATGAACACCTAAAGCAACCCTCATTGTTTCTCTTACAATACACTACATCACTCTTCATGGTCAAGTCTATACCATTCTTGTACGTTACCATCATGAGTCACCAACATTCCTACCATAACACTAACAAATCACCCTTCGAGAACCTGGTATACATTCAGCTTTCACCCTCCTTCAGTATCGAGAATGAAGGATGATGGAGGAACACACAAACTAAACACAAAAGCAAACCATGCTCTCCTTTTGTTATTGCAAAGCAAGGAGTTTGAGTCATGCATTGGAGTGTTAAACACTTGCTCATGATTTCTAGTCAGGTCTTGGTTTAGCTCGCAACACTCGCATGCATAATCTTCTTGAACCTACAGTGAGCATCACTTCAATTTACACAACATGAAATCACAAACTACTTCCATTTCTTTTTATTGTTCTTGTTGTACGAGAAGAAGAGAAGAAGAACATGAAGGCATGAGTTATTCTAAGTCGTTTCGTTGTCTGCTACGTGTCGGGTTCAAAGCTTGGAAGCCTTGAGGTTGTTTTGGCTTTGTTTCTCGCTCGTCTCTTGCTCGTCTTCCACTTCGTCCCCACCACCAGTTGGTGTGGTAAGTTTCCAAACTCATTTCGATACCTAGCATAGCTTCATCGTTAGGTTTCCTTGAGACTTTCAGGTCGTATGCATGCTTATTTGATATAATTGATTCCATGCATTCGTAATATAACTAACGTGGTATTGTCAAGACTTGTGTGGCAACTTATATAAACTAACAATTGTCGGGGTATCCTCACTCGACAAACCCTCGACCAACAAACAAACTCATATAGCTCTCAACTCATTCCATTTGTTTTCATGCATGATTATTAGTAAAACTTTTGTATTAAAAAGGGTTACTTAAAAACTTTATGTCATGGTCACTTCACATGCGAACCTAGTGAGGTCTAACCACAGTAGAATGGCTCAAATTGATACTCACTTGACCCACGCTTAAAACTTGAAAACATAACGAAGGAGATGATTTAAACTTGTAAAGATAAAGGGTGGTCGTTTTATTGTCAATTCATTTCAAAACTAACTACAAACACAAATATAGGACACCAAAATATATCATGTTTGCATGCAACATACGGGAAAGATTTAACCAAATCTAACATAGACTCGAAATAGTATATAAACGAAACGTGTGTTATTAAAACACAATAAGTAGAATGGCTTAGTTGGGTGGGCACTTGGTTACTAAGCAAAAGGTCTTGAGTTCAAATCCTTCACATGGTAGTTTTAATTTTTATTTGGTTATTTTACAACTTTCACATGTTGACAGCTTCAACCCCTCTACTTTGCACCCTTGCTATTTCCTAAAAGACTTTTATAAGCTTAACACTAATATAAATACTTTACACTCTCAACCTTTAAATTTAGAAACATTTATTATTTTCTTAAAAGCTTTTATATTTATTTCGGGCTAATTACGGAAATCATTTAAAAGAGTAACGAAGGCATAGCTTAAAAGTTTATATAACAACTTAATTACAATTGAAAAACTTATATTTTATGACTATATCATAAAAACATATAATGAGACCTATATTTTTAGACAATAATGAAGTATTAAATATGAATAACTATATATTTTTGAATATATATAATTTATAACGTAAATTATATAACTTGACGTTATTATCAGTTAACTTGAATACACATTAAGTAATGATTATTCCTATAATAAAACTCATCGGTTCACTTAACCTGACGTAAACTTGCAATTACTATAATTTATCATTTACCAACTATTGATACATATTATAAATTCATGACGAGAAATATATAAATATTAAACAATACTTATACATAAAGACAAGTTATATTGTATATAACTTGGTCTTGAACTATTAAACGTTTTGCCACGCAAGCCACCCCTGCCACAAGTCATTTTGTCATCGAACACTATTCAAATCACGATTCTCGATAAGTTAAACTTATCTTGAACTTCCATATCATTCAGGTTATCTTTGAAGTCTTTTCCATTCTACCTCTGACATTACGTTATCTATGTCTATCATAACTCTCAGGTGAGTCATAGCCCCTACTCTTACTTGTTTTACAATGGTTTATAAACGTTTTTGGGGGAGATACATGCTTAACTACTATCTTTACTTTTACTAGTATTCATTAACTAAATACATGACTGTATTTCATATAAACTTTACTGGTTTACACACTTTTATATCTCATAAGGAAATACCTGCTATAGACATGATTACAAGCGATTTTTCCAACGATATGCTATATTTGATCTCTATTGCCTAAGTACCTATTACCAAAATTCCCTCGATCACGCGCCTTAATCACTTGTAGGGTGAACGTAAATAATTGTGAATAGATCTATTAGGGATTGACAATCCCCATTTGGTCGCTAGAGGAAAGCCACCAAATGCACTTTATTTGATTTCATAGGTTACTGGTAAATACCTATCTTGAGGGCCACTGTTTACATCATTATTATGGATAATTTTGATGCCTGTTAATCGTTGAGTGTCATGAGCTTTGGGCAAGAGAACGGTAATTAATATGGCACTACAATGACTGATGTTAAGGGCGTACGATGTTGTAGCCCTCTGTTTTATTAAACTACGAGATTGTGCTCACTATATAGCAAGAAAAACTATTAATAATTAGGTCAAACAAACTACTATTTTGGTGTTGGCCCGGTGAAGGGCAAACCAACGGATTGATTTGTATTGAATTGATAAGGAAATCACTCATTTTCTAATTAGCGATTTAAACTATAAACTCTATGAACTCACCAACCTTTGTGTTGACACTTTTAGCATGTGTTTATCTCAGGTAACTAAACGAGAAAGAACTTGAAGGCACGGAGTGGGCTTGTAACCCGGCATGGGCTTAAATAAACACTTTGACATATTTCAAATAAACTTGTTGTTTAAATTATGAAACATCTTGATGTCTCGAATATTTGGTATTTTGAATGAATTAAACTTTAAAGCGTCACTTTTGTGTCGTTTTCTATGATTGTGATAAAGATCCTCGAAGTAACACCCAAAAAGTCTTCCGCTGACATTTTAAGTCTTCCGCTGACATGTTAAGTCTTCCGCTGACGTGATGATTTTGGGGGTGTTACAGCCGCTGCCGGGGAGGTTGTGCGCTTATTCTAAACGATTTTGCGTATTAGTGAACCTGAATACACACTCATTGTATATTTACCCATCCTTATTCATATTACTATAATATAAAAACAAAAACAGTTCCCGAAAACATTTTAAAATCAGTTTTCAACAAACATAAAAAAACCCAAAATATTTTCCTTCTTATTAGTACTACAAAAATTTTCAAAAATACCAAAAATATTCACCTTTACACTCCTACCTATTTGATTCTTCATTTCTCATCCCCTAAACCCTTTGATTCTTTCTATGTCTCATTCTCACATTCTTGTCTGTCAGTGGTGTGGTAGTCCTTATAATGGTGGTAATTGCCCCAGTTGTGGCATGGTAGAGTTAGGAAACGGGTCTGTCTATAACCAGAATCCCTATTCCTACTATGACACGACTGATTCATTCCATCACCTTCCACACCATGAGACCCAACAGTTTTACTGTTGTGAGTATTGTGGAGGCCCTCACTACGGCTCTGATTGTCAAACTAGGAATCAGTTTGTTTATGAACAGGTTTCTTGTAACAATCATGAATTTGGTTTTAACCAGCCTTCACAGTACACAAACCCTCAACCACTTCCTCAGGACGAGTTAGCTAAAGCTGAATTGATTACTAAAATGATGATTAATCAAACTCAATTCAACCAAACCATTCAAGATGGAATAAACAGTCTTAAGGATCAGATTCTTAGGAAACAAAAACCTCTTTTTAACTCATTACATCTTGAGGATGAAAGTGATGAGGATGAACCAACTGAAGACAAAAACTCAAAAGACCCTTCAGATATCTTAATAATGGGGGACAAGCAATTCAAAGTAACTCCTCTTAAGGAAATAAATGTCCTTGTTCCAATCCCAAAGATATCTGAGAAACCTTTTGATTCAACTTCAGTTGAAGTTACTTCAGTAGAAATACAGGGAGAAAAGAATATAACTGAATCACTAGCAGTAGAAATTATGGAACTTGTAGAAACCATAACTGCTAGTCCTTCTCAACTCCCTGAGTCTACTGCTATCACACCCGAGATTCCCACTCACTCTCTGAGCATGGGGGATGAGCATCTTGACACTATTCCTGCAAAGGAATCGGACGAATTCATAAAGTCTAGTGTTGAGAACCTTGTCTCAATCCCAAGTGAGTCACAGGGAATTCTTGATCATGTGTGTGATATCCCTCCCCCTCTTGTCTTCCCAATTGACCATATTGAGATGTTCTCTGATTCTGATGAGAACTATTCTTTATCTTGTGGAGACATAAGTTATGTGGGAGAATTACCTTCTGAGCTTGTCAACTCAGAAGAAGAGAATGATGAAGAAATAATCCAAGACGAATCTCTTCGTCTTACATTATTAAATGCTAATCTTCTCATTTCTAGAATCGAGGCTTTTAATGAAAAGCCTATTTCATCTCCTATCCCCGTCAAGGATAGTGAGGTTTTGATCAATGATTCTATTCCGGAATTGCAAACGTTCCATTTTGATCAAACGGGAGAGAAGATAAGTGGTATCACCACTTCTCATTCTTATAATTCTCTTCCCGTTTATGAATCATTTACTTTTGAGGAGTTCCCCAGTGAACTCACTCAAATCAATCCCGAATACGAATCATTTACCTTTGAGGAGTTCTTCGGTGAACTCACTCATATCATATCTCCTCCGGAGTATGATAACTTTTATTTTGATCTAGACATACCCATAATATGTCTTGATCAAACGAGCTTAAAAGAGGAGATTCATGAAACAATGAATTCTCCTATTGATGATGAGGAGTTACTCATGATTTTCATCATGACTTTCTTTCTTTTCTTCATATATCCCGTGGCTTCTCCTGTTCTTCACTCTTTCGGGAGTGAGGACATTATCTTTGACCCCGGCATTCTCATTTATAAATTATGAGCCGGGTACTTATCTCATCGGAGTGGAACTTTCACGTGCTTCAAATGTTTATCCAAATATCTTGAATGAAAGTCCGATGCAGATTGTCTCTTCCACATCATACTTCCCCATGGACAAATGAATTCGGGGTCGAGTCAAGCTAGCGACTCGGTAATCAAAAACAGTAGCATGTACTTAGGGTTTTCACCCTAAGTGTGGGGGAAATACTAACCCACATGTTGTATATATGTATATATCCCTTAAAAAAAATGTGTGTACATAAACTTAAATAAAGGCTATGGAGTATTTTCCTTCTTACGTTCTAAGTGTTGGTTTAACACCCGGTACTTTGAATATTGAGGACAATATTCAGTTCTAAGTGTGGGGGGAGATTCGTTATTCTAACGAATTTAAACACATGTTCCATCAAGAACCCCCATTTTAGCCAAAATTTTAAAATTTTTTCTCACTTAGAATGCAATAAATGGTTATCAGTCCGCCATGTCTAACCCACATAAGGATTGGCTAATCCAGGAGCAAACGGTTCTTGGTAAAGATAACTCAAATCCGTTTACGGCTTGCAATTTGCCCAAAATTGTATGGTACCTCAACTCGCCATATCCCATAAAGCGAATGAGTTGGCTAGCCCGCAAGATTATGGCTTGTGGTAAAGGCAGTGGAAAACCCATAATTGGTAATCAGCTCACCAAGATGTTGACTATTCCATCAAGAGTTGGCTAGTCCAGAAGCAAACGGCTTTTGGTAAAGACAAATCAAATCCATTGACAGCTGGTGGTTTGCTCAAAATCACACGGTTATCAGGTGTACCACAGTTCTTACACCTGGCTACTCCAGAAGTGATGGCTTTTGGTAAAGAGTTTTTCAAATCCATTAAGTTTTTCTCAAAAGATTGCTAGGGACTAGCAATAGTTTAGTGTGGGGGATTGATGAGTGTCTAAATACTCATCATTTTATACCAACCTGAGCTGCCAAAACATCCAAAAACACTCAAATATGCATCAAAGTACTTAAAATATCTTAGAAGTGTGTTTTATATGTTTCAAATGCAAAATATGCAAAAACAGATGAAAAACGTACAAAGTTTGCATAATTGGCAGTTTCAGTCCCTCAAGTTTCAAAAGTTGTCAAAACTAGTCCCTGGTTATTCTAAAAACTTGAAAAAGTCATCAAAGGTCCTTTTTAATCATAAAGTTACATATTTAGTTCTTTGGTGCAAAGTTTCATAAAATTACAAGTTTAGTCCCTATACTTTGGAAATTGACATAAATGGTCCCTGGGATGTTAAAAACTTTGAGAAAAACAAATTTTGGTCCTTATACTAATATTCTATGACAGGAATGGTCCTTGGTTGTGAAGTTTGGTAAAATTACATAACAGGTCCCTGAAGTTTCAAAACTGGCAAAATTAGTCCTTGGGTGTTTTAAAATGGAATTTTATCACAAAATACCCTTGTACTATTCATAAATTACAATTTGGAACATTTTTGATAACTTTTGGGAAATTACAATTTCACCCCTCAACTTTGGAAAAATTACATAAATGGTCCTCGGGTGTTTCAAATTGTAATAAAATATAAATTAGGTCCTTTGGTTTATCTAACTTGACAATATTGGTCCTTGTGATTACTATGGAATTTTTACAGGTTTAGTCCTTGAAGAATCAGTAAAATACAACATTGGTCCTTGTGCTATATTACCAAATCCGGACCCTTAATATTATCACAAGCCAAAATACCTAGTCCAAATCCAACACAAACAGCCCACCCTTATTTACCCTGGCCCAATCCAAGCCCAATCCCTTATTAATAAAACCCGGTCAACCCCTGGTTTGACCAAACCACTCCAGTCACCCCTTCCCTCCCAAACCATACCACCATCACAGACCACCCTCCACCTATCTGGTTTCTTCACCACTTGTCCACCCACCTTTCCAACCTTATCCCTCCACCTCCACAAGCTCCCAATTCCCATTTATTGCCTTGAAAACCTCTCCACGCAACCACAGTGCCCCCATGACTTTTTCGCGCCAAAAAGCAATTTAAACGGTGGGGATTGTTTAGACCTTATCAACGGCTAAGGATTGGTGGGAAATGCCTCTGTGGGTCCCACAAACCCCGAAAGTGACTACAAAAGGAAGAAGAAGCAGTAGAGATGGATTATTAGATTAGCTTAGTGTAATTTAGTGTCGAGTAGCGTAATTCAACTTTCTTAGTGTAATTTTAAGCTTTTGAGTAATCAATTAAGTTGTTTTAATGTATCTTTGAACTTTTGCAATAATCAATTTCAAGTTCCAGTTGGATTTTCAGATTGTGCCATTTTTATTTCAAGAAATCTCAAGTTTGATGAATGTTGTTTGCAATTGATTATTAGGATATTCTTAGGCTCATATAAGCTCTGACAAAGTTTTTAAAAGCTTCTAGATATCTTATAATTCAGTTTAGTAGTTAAACTCAAAAATTCAAGAAAAATCAATAAAATAGAAAAATAGTTGTAATGAAGAATCAAGATGGGAGAATGGTGAATTTTGGATTGTTTCTGGTTTAGTACCTTTTGGGAGGTGTTGTCCTTGGTTCATTGTTTCTCAGTCTAATACCATTTGTAAGTTTAATTTTCAATTTTTACCTTTTACTGTAGACTGCTTAATATTGCTTATTTGTAGTTGCTTCATGTCTATTTGGTGTTAGTTAATCAGTATCTAGCATAATATAGTTTGCTTGTTCATTGGATTCATTTGTGCTTTAAAAAATCAAAATCTCACAGTAAAAAAACCCAAACTTGACAAACTTGTGTTATATGCTTGTGATATGACTGATTTATGCTCAATTGTGCTTATATAATTATAATATAGTGTTTTGAATCAGTGTTGTGGTTTAAATATGCCATTTGTGTTGAAAATCTCATTTTCATAGTTCTAAGGTAGTGTTTGGATTACACTGCAATCCTGTGTTCAGGTTTGTTGTTGTTGTTATCTCTGGTTCACATAAGTTTCTTTAAGTCAAAATAGCTTA
The DNA here is from genome assembly GCA_030686995.1 of Artemisia argyi. NCBI lineage: Eukaryota > Viridiplantae > Streptophyta > Magnoliopsida > Asterales > Asteraceae > Artemisia > Artemisia argyi. Next base: position 95,426,159 of record CM060709.1, on the reverse strand, counting down.
GTTATGTCATAAAAATCAGTAACTATTAGTTGAAAAGTCAAAATCATAAAAATTCCACCATCACAGTTAACTGTGGTTTCATTAAGGTTCATAAATCTTCATATCATTGCATAAGTTGTAGTTTTAACTTATTTTGGTGTTATTTTAGCTTAATACAACTTATTAAATCAGTAGTAGTGATTAGAAGTTCAATAAAGTCAAAGTTTAAGTTTTATAGAAAAAGTTAAATTGTGCACATCTCAGATTTTGCAAAACTTGCAAGATTTTTGTGGAATTTTGTGTTAAGAGTTAAGACTTGAAACTTGTTCCTAATCCTAGCCTACCACCTCAACTTCAGTATCCCATCTTTGTTATATTTTTAGGAATTTTCTGCTGGGCCCCACACAACACCAAACACAACTGCTGGGATAACTCATCCCCTGCATCAGCAGGTTATCACCCACCATCACCACTTTGGTGGTGATTTGTGGCCACCTCAGTGGGCCCCACACCTCAAACCTTGTACCATTGAACCCCCATCCTGGTAGTCTCTTAGTATTGACCCTTAGTTTGACCTAGGACTCAGTGGACCCCACCTGAATTTGGCCCTATAGTTTGTCCCAATTCTGTATTGAATTTGGTTTTTGGAATTGCTTAATCTAGCTTATTAGCTTATCTACTGAGCTTATTTGACATATTCTAGCTTAAACAAGTCCAATATACATACTTAGATCTGATTCAACCATAGTGGGTTCAACACAAGCTCATTTGAGCTTATTTCTTTAGTTGGTCAACTAAAGTCAACTGTGGTGGCAATAAGCTTCCACAGAGCTTATTATTAAGTTATAAAACATTTGTTTTTACAAAAGTTATCTATTTTTAAGTATAATATAGTTTTGTAAAAGAAAATTCCAGAAAAATCAATATAAAAATAAGTGATAGTTTCTATTTAATATAATTTAATTTTAATTTTCATTTTTAGATTTTTATTAAGAAAGTTGTGTTTTTATATTTTTATTAATTTCCTCTTATATTAAAGTAATTTTAATAATTTTCTCAGATTTTTATTTTGTCTTTTAGTATTAATTATAATTTAAATTAGTTTTATTAATAATTAATCAATAATTAAATATTAATTAGCATAATTAATTTTTATAAGGTAACACCTAGTTTTTATATTTTTTCTAGCTTTTATAAGTCATAATATAATTTTAGTAATTTTTCTAGAATTTTTACTGTTCATTTACTAGTTTCATAATTTAAATAGTTTAATTGGTAATTAATAAATAATTAGAATAATAATTAGTAAACTAGTTTAAAAATATATAAAATAAAGTTTTTATAATTTTTTATGATTCCTGTGATAGTTAATTAGATTTATAAAAATCTTCTTAATTACCTAAGTCTTTTAGTATTTTTAATAATTTAAATCATATAAATAGTTATATAATAATTAAATAGTTAATAATTAATTATAATTAGATAAATAGTCTTAAAAATATAATTTTATTTTTAAAATAAGTTTTATAGTATTTTAGACTTTTACAAATTTTAATTTTATATTTCTAAGATTTATTTTACATTTTCTTATTTATTAGTTAATTATTAAATAGTTATAAATAGAATTTAAACAATAATAATTAATTAAATAATTAGCAATTATTAAATAAATATTTTAAGTTTATTTAATTTGCATTTAAGCCCCTAAGGTTTTCAAATTACTACTTTAGTTAAATTCGTTTTTGTTTCGTACTTTTACGTAGAATTAAATTAAAACGTACGCGTTTCTAGGTTTTAAACGTTTTTAGATATCAGCTTTCACGTAATCATTTTAAATAGTTTATTTAAGTTATAAAACCCTAGTGTAATCACTCACACACACTTATACCCTTTCCTGTTCATTTTCACTCGATCACAGATTCGTTTTTAATAAAACATCGTACACCTCGTTGGGACATTACGACCCGGGGAAACACTGTATTACCCGGAAGCATTTGTCTTAGACGTTTGACTTGGTTGACCATTACTTGGTTAATATTATCTGACTGTTTCAGGCGAATCACCCATAAAATCGATGCCCTAAACGTCAAAGATTTCACAAACTTGAATTGCATTTTGAGGCATTTCATTCTTTTGTGAAATATTCCCGTGACGTTGACAAGCGTTACAGGATTTGACTAATTCCTGGGCATCCTTGTAAATCGAGGGCCAAAAGAAACTGGAGTCAAACACCTTTTTGGCGGTGTAGTTGGGATTGTGGTGGCCCCCCGTGGGACCAGCATGGCAAGCCTTAAGAATTTCAGCGGCTTCTTGGCCATAAACACACCGCCGGATGACTTGATCCGCACATATTTTGAACAAGTAGGGGTCGTTCCAGAAATAATGTTTTACATCTTTGAAGAATTTATTTTTCGGTTGGGACGACATCCCTTTCACCACAAAGTTACCCGCAAGGTAGTTTGCGAAGTCGGCAAACCATGGGGTAATGGAATCTCCACGAAAGGTAATCGCATTGAGTGTCTCGAGAGGGAATGTTTCATTAATTTCTTTCCTCTCGAAGACATCTTGGTGGGGGTTTTCCAATCGGGAGAGATGATCAACAGCTAGGTTCTCAGCTCCTTTTTTTTTATCACGAATAATGATATCAAATTCCTGTAGGAGGAGAACCCAACGGAGAAGTCTCGGCTTTGCATCTTGTTTTGCAAAAAGGTACTTCAAAGCCGAGTAATCCGTATACACTATGCTTTTGGTCAGTATCAAGTATGGCCGGAATTTTTCAAAAGCATACACCACAGCTAATAATTCTTTTTCGGTGGTGGTGTAATGACTTTGAGCCTCGGTCATAGTTTTGCTGGCATAGTGTATAGGCTGAAAATGTTTTGTTTTTCGTTGCCCCAAGACTGCCCCTATCGCATAATCACTAGCATCACACATGAGCTCGAAGGGCAAGTCCCAATCGGGGGCAACAAGAAACGGTGCCTCGGTAAGCTTTTTCTTTAATGTTTCAAAAGCTTCGATGCACTCGGGGGAGAAGATAAAAGGAGCATCCTTCTCGAGGAGATGGGTTATAGGCCGGGCGATTTTAGAAAAATCTTGAATAAACCTACGATAGAAACCGGCATGACCCAAAAAGCTCCTAACACCTTTTACGGTTGTGGGATGAGGTAATTTTGCAATGACATCTACTTTGGCTTTGTCAACCTCAATCCCGTTCTTTGAAATTTTATGGCCGAGGACAATGCCCTCTTTGACCATAAAGTGACTTTTCTCCCAATTTAGACATAACTTTGTGTCTTCATAACGTTTTAGCATGTCGTCTAAATGGGAGAGACATGATTGAAACGAATCCCCAATGACCGAAAAATCGTCCATGAAGACCTCCATAGTTTTCCCGATCATGTCAGAAAATATGGACATCATACATCTTTGAAACGTGCCGGGAGCATTACATAGGCCGAATGGCATACGTTTATACGCAAAAGTTCCGTAGGGGCACGTGAAAGTGGTCTTTTCCTGATCTTGCGGATCAATGGGAATCTGAAAGTAACCCGAGAAACCATCGAGGAAGATATAGTACTCATTCCTCGCTAATCTCTCGAGCATCTGATCCATAAAGGGCAGAGGAAAATGATCTTTACGGGTGGCGTCATTTAACTTTCGATAGTCAATGCAGACACGCCATCCCGTAACCAAACGAGTTGGAATTAACTCATTCTCCTCGTTTGTGACAACAGTAATGCTACCCTTTTTTGGAACACAATGAATTGGGCTGACCCAAGGACTATCCGAGATAGGGTAAATCAATCCGGCATCAAGAAGTTTTAAAACCTCTTGTTTGATTACCTCATGAATTTTTGGATTCACCCTTCTTTGTTGTTGGACTGCAGGTATGAAGTCATCCTCCATTAAAATCTTGTGAGTACAAACTTCAGGGTCAATGCTGATGCGTGGGAATCGCAACAGGCTTTACCTCTCGAGGGATCTCGAGAAGCTTACAACCCCCACCAGGCAGTGTACCTGATCGTTGTAGTATAGTATAGTATAGTGACAAGTACCGGGGGATTGATCGTTCAGCTTAGGAATAGTGTCGCTAGGATTAGAAAGCCTAAATACTAGTTCTAAAGGTGAGGGATGATTATTTTTGTGTTTTTATATTTTTTAGAAAGCAAGTAAAAATCTCGGGTTTGAAGGATTTGGGCGGAATTAGTTGCTAATCAACTAACCCAATACTAAAGATGCAATCAAAATAAAATACTAGAAATGAAAATAAACTAAATTATACTAAAGTTGTGAGCAATAAGTGGAGAAAATGTGTTTACTTAGATTTCACTACTCCCTAGACATCTTTTACACGTTAATTACTTGTTATAAATGCATGGATGACGAATCGTATTCCTTAATACCATTCATGGGGTGGCACACTTAACTCCCCAATTCTATGAGCTTTTATCTCCTCCTACACCATGCCCAGCACAACTATAGGGATTGTAAACAGTGGCTCATGCATTAAATACAACCAATAAAGACCTAGTGCGCGTCGGTTCATGTTTCTTAAGACGTTCAAGCATGTTACCAATTGGAGATCTGCCAGTTTTCTTAAGCCTAACATATAAATCATTCATCCAAAACAAGTATAAACAAGTAATCAACACATAATTAACATCTAGGTTTCATTACATCTAAGCAAACACAAGATAGATCTAGGCTAGCATGATGGAATTAAGACAAGAACAAGATATAGACAACCAACACATAGACATATTGATTGAATTGAAAGAACACTTATCTCAATTACACATGTAAGGTATCAAGGGCTTGGAACCCTTGAAAAACCTGTAAAATTCGCACCAAGTTCGTACTTAGGGTTTCTCCCAAAACTTCTCTTTTTAATGTGAAAAATTAGAAAACTATATATAGGAAAAGAGGTCTGACGGCGTCAAGACAAAGCTTGTGACGCCGTCACCTCGCCGCCAAAACTATTCTCGAACTGCCTTGATCTACATTTGACGCCGTCAAGACTTAATTATTTCCAGGCCGTCATGACTTTTACTCTTGACGCCCTACCTTCGTGACGCCGTCAAATCTGTACTGGGTCGTCATGGAATTTTGCTCTTGACGCCGTCAGGAAATTACTCTTGACGCCGTCACCTACTGTTCCCAGCATGGAAAATTAAGACTTTGGCGTTTTCTTCACTTTTATGCTCCAAAAACGTCCGAATTGCTTTCTTTTCCAGATTTCACTCCCAAAGTACCTAAAATCACAAAAGGAACGATTTAGGGCAATATTTGATCAAAAAATTCGAATTCGGGCTTAAATGACCCCCTAAAAACGGATCATTTTTCGCCTCATCATATACCCTTACACTTGAGATTTGATTGTCCTCAAGCAAATGCGCTTTTATTCTACTCAAAAGACAAGTTAGGGGTCATTTAACACTAATATAAAAGTAATTACAACAAATAATCGTTCCACTAAAGACCAATAGACAAGCAAGGAGGTCATACACAAGCACCTCACAAATAGTTTTTAGATACTCACATCTCTCGGGTGTAATAAAGTGTAAATTACAATATGGAAACGGAAGATATCTCTCACTACCTGTCATAGCAAAATAGATTACCATAGGCTTGGGAAAGGATCAAACCTCCACCACATGGCGTAAGCACCTAGGATAAACTATCAAAGAGGTCTTTTTAAAGGGTTGTAACGTTAGGTGTAGGGATATGAAATTCACGCTTTTGTTGGATAAAGGAAGTTTTACTGGTGGCGAGTTAACAATCTTGGTTAATTACATGTACAATATGGCGTTGCTAAGCCAAGACTAGACTCGACTTATGCTAATAAATGAAAAATAACAAAAACATAAAATAAACATAGAATGAAACGGGATGGTAGTCCGTATGTTTTTTCTCTTTTTCCTTTTTTCTATTTTTTTTTCTTTTTCTTTTTTTTTTTTTTTTTTTTTTTTTTTTTTTTTTTGTGCATACACTCTTACCCTACCATCCAAAATAATACATCATAGGGAATAAATATTCCCCTTACACTTGAATCTTTACATACTTTACAATTAACTAATCTAATGACTCGAATTAAGAAAATTAAAACACTTGGAGCACTTTTAAGATTAACGTACATATGGGGGTAATAAATGATGTTCTTCCCCATTACTTCATAAAATAAGTACTTACCCATGAGTCCCAATCGTCCCAAAACAATATGTACAAGGATATGACTCGACTTAGCAACCATGTAATCAATTAGAAAGTTAACTTAGGGTGTAACAAATAACAATAATGCCCTAAAAATGAGTGCATACACGGAAGACTAATGCGATTTGGTTGTACATTTAAGTGGGGTGTAACAAATTCTTCCTTTAAGTAAAATGCTTAAAGTTAGAAATGAAAAGATAGGCTCGGAGGGGTGTACTAGGGGTTTCGTGTACTAAAAATGAGTACAACGCTAAGGGTGTGGGAAAAATTAGTTGACTTAACTAGCCAAGTAATATGACTTAAATGGTCAAGTAATTATAATACGGGTTTAACACAAGGGTGATCCTAATGCCTCTTATCATGTAGTAAATCCTACCACACGAATGTAGTCTCACTAGCGGTCTCGGGATGCATCACTAACGCAAGTTCTAGAATCTAAATGCTACCGGTACACTCATAAGTACTAATAATGAATGCTTTTCCTATCAAATCTAAAGGCGAACCTCACATATTTGGGTGGAAAATTTTTCTGAATATACGGTTATGTGCTAGTCATACAATCTCCTATCCATGAGACGCTTGCTATGGCTAAAGTTTCACTCCTAAATGTTGTAAAAAATTTTAAATTTGGCGCTAAAATTGCACTAACAAGTATTTCTCATAGTTTTATTACACATCTACCTTTAAACAAAACAAACTCAAGCGAAAGTGCATATGTAAGGTATCATCTTTTTACCCTCCCCTTACGCTTAAGATGAACATTGTCCCCAATGTTCAAGTAAAGAATGTAAAAGTGAAAAAGTAAAGAGAATGAAATCAAATACTCCCCTGATTCGCTCGGTATGGATAATAAGGTGGCCAGGTTAAATCTTCCTCCAAGAAAATGAACAATCAAAGCTTCCCTTCCAGAATATAAATCATCTTCTTGTCATACATAACCTGTAAAACCTGACAAAATAGACAAGACAACCTCGCGTAAAATCGGCGGCATCCTATATAAGCTACTAAATCCTAGAAAACAAGATAAGATATAATGCTTGTGGAATAAAGTTTGCAGATCTCCTGGAGATTATAAAACTTAATAATTCACAAAAACCATAAGACTCCGTTAGAAAAACAAAACCGGTAAAATTTCCAGATTTTTACACTTGACGCCGTCAAGAGTAAACCCCTGACGCCGTCAGAAGTGACCTGCAGAAATTCTTATGTTAAGTTTCCGGAAAATTTCTGGAAAAACTTGGTCCTACTTCCTGGAAAATCCTACAAAACTTCAGTATGACTCAATACAAGCATTTGACTCTAACAAATACGAATATACATGTTCACTTAATATTGTGGAGAATCATGATCGGTTTGTTTTTTTAAAAACATATTTGGGGTTTCCCCTTACACTTATCTTTTGCAAAAATACTTTTAGGCGGAGTTAAGACTAGGCCAAAACAACAAAGTAAAGTATTTCCACTATTTAGTTTAGAGACATGATCTACCAACAATAAAAATAAAGCATGCATATGGAAGCAAATAACAAACAAACAAATAAAATCACACAAAACATGGGTTGCCTCCCAAGAAGCGCTTTTCTTTATTTACGAGTCTTGTAGCTAGACTCATGGTCATGGATTACTACGTGATCTCATCTTTGGTTCCACTCTCTAGGTCGTCTTCTAAACCAGTTTTGTATTCCGGACCTAGTTGCAAGCATTCTTTGTAGAAACCAAGCATTCTATTCTTTACATACTCTACTCCTCTACGTCTATCCTCCTCATTCCTATAATAAGCCGCTTGCTTGTGTTCCTTTTCTAAATTAGAGAGAAGGCGGTATTGCTCAATTTTGTAGGGCATTTGATAGGCAACCTCATCATTTTCTCCCTTGAATCTAACTATCCCTAAAGTCGGATCATAACTCATCCTTGTGGCCTCAACAAATGGTTTTCCAAATATTATTTGGCTTAGGCAAGCATCTATCACCGGACGAGTGTCCTCAACTATCATAAAATCGATCTCATAGGTGAGATTTCCTATAATCACATGCAGTCCCTTCACCCTTCCTGCAAAATTACTTATCAGATTCTTATCGGGCATCATCCTAAAATCAAGTTGCTTCTTCATCACCCAATTGTAATAAGTCCTAGTCATGATGTTCACGGGGGATCTAAGGTCGATGTAAGCTTTCCATATATGCATGTGCCCAATATTGCATGGGATGTTAATGTTAGAGTGGTCTCCCATTTTGATAAGGGGGGTGCCAAGGATATATTGTCTCTCGGGACTATCGAATAAATCCTTATGGTATTCCCGTTCTTCCTTGGTGGGCAACTTATCAAAGTATTCTTCTATAGGCTCTACCTCAACTTCCCTACTCTCATCCTTAGTCTCGGCTTCTATTCTAACTTCATCCTTGTCACTCTCCTCAATCTCCTTATCTATTGGCTTAATGGTGACAACATTGACAAAGTGGACATGTTTGGATGATGAGGGGTCCTTAATTTGGCTTCCGTTATTGGTGTCCCTAGTGTCTTTCCTAGGTGTGACTAGTGCTTGGTTGTTGAGGGCCTTCAACAAGTTGTCAATCTTGTTGGTTATCTCTGTTTGTTGTTGATTGAATTCGGTTTCAAACCTAGCTATGCAAGCCTCTTGAGATGCCATGAACTTAGACATCAATCCTTCAAGATTGTTGGTACCACCAAAGTTGTTAGAAGGATTGTTGTTGAAAGTACGGTTGGAGGGTGGACCGGTTGGTTGGTAACGATTAGGTGGGTTGGAAGAATTGGGTTGATTTTGTTTCCACCTAAGGTTTGGGTGATTTTTCCATGAGGGGTTGTATGAGTCACCGTAAGTATTTGGCTCGGGCTTGAAAGTGTACCACTTATCTCCCGCGTCGTCGGTACGCGTGGATGCGTAGTCCGCAAAAGCCGCTCCGGGGAGTTCCACATAATCACGAGTATCGTGGGGACCACTACATAATTCGCATGAAGAAGTGATTTTGTTCACTTGGCTTGAAGGCTTAGGAGCTTCGTAAGATTTCATGAGAAACTTGACTTGGTCCTCAAGTTCCATGATCCTACGGTCGGGAGTGCTAGAATTGTTCGAAGGCAAAGATATTGCCTTGACCATTTTGTTCAAGTCACGGGGATCATTCCAACTTTCGTTGTCATAGAGAGCAAGATCTTCTATGAGTTCCCATGATTGTTCCGCACTAAGATCACGTAGCTTACCACCGGCCGATTGGTCAATGGCTCGCCTCGTGGAGATGTCGATATGGTCATAAAAGATTTGGACTTGGAGCCAAAGATCTATGCCATGATGAGGGACTTTTTGGAGTAAGTCCTTGAAACGAGTCCATGCTTCATAAAGAGATTCATTTTGACGTTGTTGGAACATCAAGATGTCATTTCTAAGCTTATTAGTTCTCCCCGGTGGGAAAAATTGAGCAAGGAAACGAGTGGTGAGATCATCCCATGTGGTGATGGATCCCGCGGGTAAATGCTCAAGCCATTGACTAGCTTGATCCCGTAGAGAGAATTGGAATAGGCGTAATCGGGTTGTCTCTCTAGTTTCAACATCTAGGTCTATGGAATCTACGATTTTGAGGAAGTCCTTAAGATGTTGGTTTGGATCTTCAGAACGAAGTCCATGGAATGCACATCCGCTTTGCACCAACCGGATGGTGTCGGATCGCAAGGGGGTCACATTGGCTCCGGTGAGCTCAATGGTGTTTCGGTAGCCTTGATGGCTAGGTCGGGAATACTCTCCTAAGGTTCGGGGCCTAAGGGGTTCTAATGGTGGGTTTTGTTGTGGTGGGATGACGGGTTCAAAGATGTTCCCGTTGTCCATGATGTCGGGTGGTTACGAACAAAGGCACAAAGAAATAAGATAGACTAAAGAGAACCTAAAAATAAAAATAAAATCTTACTAGAAAGGAATCTAGCAAGTATACCTAATAAAAAGAAATTCTAACCTAGACAATAACTATTCCCCGGGCTGCGGCGCCAAAAACTTGATGCGTGGGAATCGCAACAGGCTTTACCTCTCGAGGGATCTCGAGAAGCTTACAACCCCCACCAGGCAGTGTACCTGATCGTTGTAGTATAGTATAGTGACAAGTACCGGGGGATTGATCGTTCAGCTTAGGAATAGTGTCGCTAGGATTAGAAAGCCTAAATACTAGTTCTAAAGGTGATGGATGATTATTTTTGTGTTTTTATATTTTTTAGAAAGCAAGTAAAAATCTCGGGTTTGAAGGATTTGGGCGGAATTAGTTGCTAATCAACTAACCCAATACTAAAGATGCAATCAAAATAAAATACTAGAAATGAAAATAAACTAAATTATACTAAAGTTGTGAGCAATAAGTGGAGAAAATGTGTTTACTTAGATTTCACTACTCCCTAGACATCTTTTACACGTTAATTACTTGTTATAAATGCATGGATGACGGATCGTATTCCTTAATACCATTCATGGGGTGGCACACTTAACTCCCCAATTCTATGAGCTCTTATCTCCTCCTACACCATGCCCAGCACAACTATAGGGATTGTAAACAGTGGCTCATGCATTAAATACAACCAATAAAGACCTAGTGCGCGTCGGTTCATGTTTCTTAAGACGTTCAAGCATGTTACCAATTGGAGATCTGCCAGTTTTCTTAAGCCTAACATATAAATCATTCATCCAAAACAAGTATAAACAAGTAATCAACACATAATTAACATCTAGGTTTCATTACATCTAAGCAAACACAAGATAGATCTAGCCTAGCATGATGGAATTAAGACAAGAACAAGATATAGACAACCAACACATAGACATATTGATTGAATTGAAAGAACACTTATCTCAATTACACATGTAAGGTATCAAGGGCTTGGAACCCTTGAAAAACCTGTAAAATTCGCACCAAGTTCGTACTTAGGGTTTCTCCCAAAACTTCTCTTTTTAATGTGAAAAATTAGAAAACTATATATAGGAAAAGAGGTCTGACGGCGTCAAGACAAAGCTTGTGACGCCGTCACCTCACCGCCAAAACTATTCTCGGACTGCCTTGATCTACATTTGACGCCGTCAAGACTTAATTATTTCCAGGCCGTCATGACTTTTACTCTTGACGCCCTACCTTCATGACGCCGTCAAATTTGTACTGGGTCGTCATGGAATTTTGCTCTTGACGCCGTCAGGAAATTACTCTTGACGCCGTCACCTACTGTTCCCAGCATGGAAAATTAAGACTTTGGCGTTTTCTTCACTTTTATGCTCCAAAAAGGTCTGAATTGCTTCCTTTTCCAGATTTCACTCCCAAAGTACCTAAAATCACAAAAGGAACGATTTAGGGCAATATTTGATCAAATAAATTCGAATTCGGGCTTAAACGACCCCCTAAAAACGGATCATTTTTCGCCTCATCAAATGCCCTTGATGTCGGAGAGTCGCCAAGCAATTGTTTGTTTATGTGACTTCAAAACCTTTATGAGAGCAGCCTTTTCCTCAACACTTAAATCCTTAGCAATTATGACGGGTAATTTATCGTCACCCTCCAGAAATGCATATTCAAGATGAGGCGGCAAGTCCTTAAGTTCAACCTCAGGGAAGTCATCAGTTTTCTCAACATTTTTGACTTCCTCTTTATGAAGTGTTTGTGGTAGAACAGGAAGAGGAGAGGGATCTTCGTTTAATAATTTTTCAAGTATGAGAATATCCCTCTCGGAATCAATCTCTTGGTTATTGATTCCATCGGGAATCGAGTCACTTTTGAGAAAGGCCTCAATTTCTTCTAAGATGAAGTCACTTCCCTCAAACGGAGTGAGGGAAGGAGAAGAATTGGCTATGATGGGATGAGAAGATTGAGTGAGATTTTTACTCGAAGAATCATCAATGAAACCTAAAATCTCTTGAGCATACTCCTCAGCAGCAACATCGATGACATCTATTTGATTCACCGATTCACAGTCATAATTGGAGGAGTATCTCGAAGTTTGATTTAGGTTGAAGGTTATGGCTTCCGTTCCAACACGTAATGTGATCTCATGCTCAAATACATCGATAAGAGCTCGCCCAGTTCTAAGGAATCCGCTTCCAAGAATGAGAGGGACCTTAGAATCGGCATCAAAGTCAACAATCACAAAATCTGCCGGAAAATGGAACTTCCCCACTTTAACGAATACGTCCTCGGCAATGCCAATGGGACGAGAAATCGAACGATCAGCAAGCTCTAAAGTCATGCACATGGGGGTGAGTTCGGGAAGAGAGAGTTTCTTCCACACAGAATATGGCATTAGGTTAATGCTAGCACCTAGATCGGCCAAGGCGAAGCATTCAACCATACCCTGGAAAGTACAAGGAATGAGGAATTTCCCGGGGTCTCCAAGCTTTTCAGGAAGCTTTTTCAAAAGAACTGCTGAGCAGTTCTCATTCGGAGGAGTTCTTGCCATCTCAAATAATTTTTCCTTATTACTTAACAGATTTTTGATTGTCGATGCAAACTTGGGCATCAACAGAATAGCGTCCGCGAAGCTAATGTCAAAGTGCAAATCTTGGAAGATTTGGAAAAACTTATCCATTTGGTGATTAGCCTTTTCGCGGAGCTTTTGTTCACTGAGACGTGATGGGTAAAGAATAGAAGTTTTGGATTTAGGGTTGTCCACTGGAGTTTCTTGTGGGTCAAAGACAACTCCAGGCTTACATCTGGTTTCAGGAATAACCTGAGGTTGGACGTGTGTTGTACTTCGTGGGCTAGGAGTTTACACCTTGTCCTTTGTCACCTCAGGTTCACGATCCACTACCTTTGGAAGAGAGGAAGAAGAGGTAGTAGGAATCGCAGGTTCATCATATGAAGCACCACTTCGTGTTGTGATTGCCTTAGCATCGCCCCTCGGGTTAGCGATCGTGTTGCTCGGTAAAGTAGTACCTGAGCCCGAGGGTCGATCATTTAAAGACTTCTTGATGTCAGAAATCTGGCTGACCAGCAACTTGTTCAACTCTTCTTGGGACTTCATGAATTGTTTTAACAACTCGTCAGATGAAGGCCCGGTTGGAACAATGGCTTGATTCGGATTAGGAATATTTGGAGCTCGATTGTTCGGATTGGGACCTTGATTTTGAAAATTACCCTGATTAGGGTTGTTGTTTCCATGAAAATATCCCGGATTGAAATTACCCTGACCTTGGTTCCGGTTAAAGTTTCCTTGATTTTGATGTTGGAAACCTTGATTTTGGAAACCTTGGTTTTGATTGTGAAAACCGTGACCCTGATTGAAGTTACCTTGGTTTTGAAAACCTTGGTTCACTCTATTTTGATTTTGGCCACGGTTTTGGACATTTTGGTTTTGATTAAAACCAGGAGGTCCGGGATAATGATGATGAGGACGATAGCTAGGGTCCATAGGAGGGCGATATTGATTGCCTCCTTGATTTTGGGACCCGGCTACAACATGAGCTTCATACGGAGTACCATCAGTAGCTGTGCAATTGTAGTAGGCATGCGGCCCACCACAAGTCACACAGACTTCCACTTGTTTAACCTTAGCAGGTGGAGGATGTTGTGGAAATGAAACTTTCTTTGTTTGGGCGAGAACCAAAGCTTGGATCGCTTCAGTGAGCTTGTCAATCTTAGCGTCCGTGCTAGATTGACTCACAGAAGATGAAGTGGAAGGACCCGCATTGATTTGAGAAACAATCGGTTTGCTTCGTGTAGAGCGGACCTTAGACTTGTTTTCTATGATTTGCAAAGCTTCTTTTGTGGTTCTACTCAAAAAATTTCCTCCCGCGGAGGCATTGAGAGAATCCTGATCAGCTTGGCTCACGCCATTGTAAAAAGTATCGAGTTGGATCAACTCATAGAAACCATGATGTGGACACTTGCGAATTAATTCTTTGAAACGATCCCACGCTTCACCAAAAGATTCATCATATTTTTTAGTGAACTTGGTGATTTCGTTCTTAAGACTCGTGGTCTTGGAAGGTGGGAAGAATTCATTCACAAATTTTTTAACAAGATCTTCCCATGTCTCAATAGATCGAGGAGGTTGTTTTTCAAGCCAAATCCGGGCTTGTCCTTCCAAGGAGAATGGGAAGAGAAGAAGTTTTATTGCTTCACAAGGGACATTCTTGTACGTGATGGTCGAAGTGATTTTATTGAACCATCGAATGTGAGCATGAGGATCGTCCCTCTCAAAACCGTAGAATTGACTTGAGGTTACAAGATTGAGTAACCCGGTTTTGAGCTCAAAATTATTAGCCACGATGGCTGGAACAACAATGGCATCTCCGTAACCCTCGATGGGTGCTTGGAGAAGCTCACACATGGGGCGGTCTTCCGCCATGGTGACAGTGGGTGTGGCAACAGTACGGATCTCAGATCCGACTGTTGGTGCTGAACATCGACGAGGTCTTCGAGGTTTCCGAACAAGCTCACGTAATGGGCTCGTGGACCTTGAAGAACGAGTGAGCATGCACTAGGGATAAAAACCAATCAAAACAAAATCGAGGCAAATCAACAGTGAACTTAAACCAATAATCACAAGCAAGTGGCTTCTTTAATAAAGGTACACCACTCACAGGGATACAAAGGCAAGTTTTAAATCTTTGGTTTGGGAACTTATTATGTTCACACCCCCAGTTGGTAGGTGTTCTGTCTTGGTTTGCGACGGTTGGTTTTTATGTATTTATTATTATTCACAAGAAAAGACGGATGTTTTTGTGTTTTGTGTGTATGGGTTTAAAAACTTTTGGACAATATTTTTGGTATCGTCTCGTAATCTAAAATCGTTTCTCTTTAAGAATCACCTTAAAAGAAAACCGATTCAGAAAACGTAGCGATCTGTTTTGTTGTTTTTTATTTTTTTTTGGTGTTTTAACACTTTAGGAAAAGTGTTATTGACTTTTTTGTGTTTTGATTTAAAATTTACAAAAGTGGTGGTTTTTGTACAGTGATTGAGGTGAACTAACACTAATCTCAAATGACGCTATAGAAACGCGCACACCTCCCCGGCAGCGGCGCCAAAAATTGATTGGTGCTAAACAGTCAACCTAAATTGACCAAGTCAATGGTCAACAAAGTCAAACTATCTAGACCAATACTTCCGGGTAATAAAGGGTATCACCAGGTCGTTATGTCCCGACGAGGTGTGGATTGTGCTTTAGCGTACTTGTGATCGGGTGATTATTCACAGAAAAGGGTTGTGATAAGAATTATTTGGAAATTATTAACAGATATAGCTTAGGAAAGCTACGTGATTGATTACGGGAATTGAGATTAAGAAGATTTGAGCTAAAACCTAAAAACGTACGTTTTAATTAAAAACGTACGCTGCCGAACGAAATAGAAAGTACAACTGATGGACGGAAAAGGTTACAAGTGTGAAATTATTATTTTTACAATCCTAAGAAATAAAGAAAATTTTAAGAAAAAGAAAAATTATTTTTACACTATTTAATTATTTCTTATTAATTAATTACTAATTATCTATTTATTAACTAATTAAACTAATTAGAATTATTAAAAATACTAAAAAGGCTTAGAAAATTAAGAAAGATTTTACAAATCTAATTAACCATCAGAGGAATCCTAAAAAATTATAAAAAGTTGATTTTATGTATTTTTAAACTAATTTACTAATTATTATTATAATTACTAATTAATTTCTAATTAAACTAATTATATTATAAAAATTAGAAAATGAACATCATAAATTCTAGAAAAATTTATAAAAATGGTTTAACTTATATAAAAGCTAGAAAAATTATAAAAATAGGTTGTACTTTATAAAATCTAATTATGCTATTTAATTACCTAATATTAATTAATAATTAATTAAACTAAAATTAATTCTAAAAACCACTAAAATACAAAAGAAAAATCTGGAAAAATTTCTAGAATTACTTTAACCTAAAAGAGAATTAATAAAAATATAAAAATGATATATTGCTTATAAATAAGCTAAAAAGAAAATTAAAATGATAATTCCTATTAAATAGAAGCTATCACTATAACTAAAGTTGGTTTTTTGTGTTTTTTCTTTTTCCAAACTAATTTTACACTAAAAACTAATAAATTTTATGAAAACACTTTTTATATAACACAGAAATAAGCACTTTGAGTGCTTATTTGTCTAACAGTTGACTTTTGTTGACCAAAAATGGAATTAAGCTCAAATGGAATAAGGTGGGGTCCACAATGGTAAAAGTTGGTTCCTCTGAGTTAAATGAACTTGTTTGAGTAAGTTTCAACCAAATAAGCAGCTTGAATAAGCCACAAAACCAGAATAAGCACTTGCTTATTATGGAATCTGAGGCAGAAATGGGACAACTTTGTGAGGCAAAACCAAGTGGGGTCCACTGGTTCCTAGGTCAAACTAAGGGTCAACTCTTGAACTCTGGTAGGAGGGGGGTTGGGAGAACCAAAATATAGACTGTGGGACCCACTGGGGTGGTACAAGCAACCACCAAAGTGGTGGTGGTGAGATGGTCTGCTGATGCACAGGGCAATGGTTTGCCCTGCAGCTGTGTTCCAGGGGTGTTTTAGTCCACAAAATAAAATCACAAAAATGCAAAAATTATGGAAATCACAAGTTCTACTGGTATACTAACTACCCAAGAAATTTCAAATCCTAGAACCAAGTACACAAATCATGAAAATTCTTGCCATTTTTGTAAAAATCTGAAACATGCATTTTGACCTTTTTTATAGAACATGCAACTTTGACTTTTTTGAGGTTTGAATGATTCTCAGTGATTAAAAATTATGTTTCAAGTAAAAATGAGGTTAGATCAAGCTACTTTAACAATTTATTTAACTAATCTCAATGATGTGAAGTCTTAATCCTTAACAGTTAGACCACAAGGATCATATGAAAGAGATTTTGACTTTCTTGCTTTTTACCCTACCAGTTTTTAGCTTGACTTGACCTATTTAGGTCCCAAGAGATGTGTTTAAATCAAATGATCACCAAGAAAGCCACTAGACCAGGGGTATTAAGCCTGATCCAAACACCCTTTGATACAAACACTGCCTTTGATTTAATAAGCAAATGAGGCTAAATCTTAATGAAGCTGCTTTTTGATGACAACTTAGGATCCAACAAGTCTAAATAAGCTTGAAAATGCAGGCTAACATAACAGATATCAAAGATTACAACAGAACACTCATATGGCTGTCTAAGGTGAAATTTTGAACAACTATCCAAACTAATAAACAAACCACAAATTTTACTATATATTATCACTACCTAATTAAGAAATAACAAAAGGAAGCAAACATGAACAGATTAACAGCTATGAATAACAGAAAAGGAGAGATTAAGAATAGGCTCACAATGTGCTTCCAAGCCTTAAACATGAAACCAAGGACCACATTACCAAACCTAATATTACCCAAGGAATTATAACCCAGGAACATCCTTAATTCATCCTGCTCCAAGCTTCTTCAACTCTCCTTGCATATTTTTTATTTTCTTTTCTATTTTTCTTATTTTTTGTATTTTTGCTTTTTTTGATGCTAATCTGTTTTTTTATTGTTTCTAAGAGCTTGAACAAGCTTATTGGAACTTATATGAGCCTAAAAGGTCCAAAGAAACAACCACAAACAACAATTTGAGTTTTTTGATTATTTTGAAACAAAAGGAAATTTCATGTACTGAGAATGAATTGAAACTTGCATTTAATTAATTAAAACTTCAATCTTACAACATTACACTGAGAGTACAACTTTAATAACTAATTTTAGACTAAAAATTATAAATTCGACATAAAGAAAATGAAATTACAACTAAAAAGCTAACAACATGCTCCTCTTCTCCTTTTATACACTCCAATTAGGGTTTCTGAGTTGCCTTTTGTCTTTTCCCAGCAAAATTCTAGCCCTTGGATGAAGAGGAGCAATCCTGGCCATTTAATTAATTTTGGCGCCAAAATTTCTTTGGCGTTTTTCTTTTGGTAACTTGATGCCAGAAGGATTTTGGAGTGACTTGGTTGTTTGATTAGGCAAGGGGAGGGCTTGAGTGTAGCAGAGGGTGAAGGAGTAGAGGTGATGATGGTGTGGGTTTGGCTGTTTGCAGGGGTGAGTGGGGTGAGGTGGAAGAGGCGGTCAAAGGGGGTCAAAGTTGGGGGGTCAAAGTTTGACCGAGGGGTAATATTATTAGGAACGGGGGTGGGCTGAGGGTTAGTTTGGGCTAGGATTAGATGTGGTGGGCTTTGGAGTGGTGTATGGAGTAATAAGGTGGTTTGGTTTGGTTTGGTTTGTTGGGTTTAATTTATTAAGGGTCCGGTTGGTAGAGTAGTGAACACAAGGACCAAAAATGAAATTCCACTAAACCAAGGGACTGAAAATGTAATTATTCCATAGTACGACCAAGGACCAATGTTGCCAAGTATAATAATCCAAAAACCATTTTTTCAAATTTTTTACTTTTCAAAATTCCCAGGGACTATTTCTGCAAATTTCCAAACTCCAGGGACCAAACATGTAAATTTTCCAAAATTTTCACCCAAAGTCCGTTTTTGATAACTTTTGATTTTTTTAAGGACTTGGGTTGACTTTTATTTCAAAATAAATGCATAGGGACTATTTTTGACAAATTTTGAAACTTGGAGGACTGAAACTGCCAATATTGCAAACTTTGATCGTTTTTCATTTGATTTTGCTCATTTTGCATTTAAAACACATAAAACACAATCCCTGGGATAATTTAAGTATTTTGATGACTTTTCGATTGTTTTTGTATGTTTTGGCAGTTTAAATACGATAAAAATGATGAGTGCTTGCGCACTCATCAAAAAAGCAGCCAGATCTAGCTCTCAGTTCCGTTTTATTCCTGATGACAATGATGATGAAGATACACTTGATATCCTTCAATTTTACAAAGCTTCATCAAGTTCATCAGTTGATACCCCAGCAGTTGAGATTCCATCTCAAACAACTGCTATCACACCCGAGGTTCCCACTCACTCTCTGAACATGGGGGACGAGCATCTTGACACTGTTCTTGAAAGGGAATCGGATGAATTCATAAAGTCTAGTGTTGAGAACCTTGTCCCAATCCCAGGAGAGTCACAAGGAACTCTTGAGCGTATGTGTGATATTCCTTCCCCTCTTGAGTGTTCAAACGATCATTTTGAGACTTTCTCAGATTTTAATGATGATTGTACATCTCATGGAGACATTGAGTATGTTGAGGCATCACTCCCACAGTCTGACGCTGATCCTCTTCTTGAGGAGTTCGCCGATGAACTTACTCACATCAATCCACTTTCATTAGAAAGTGATGATGGTCTCCTTGACTTTGAAGCCGATCTGGGAGAAATTTAAAGTCTCCTATATCATGATCCGTCACTCACTTCTGATCCCAACAGTCCAATAGAGAATGTTAATCTCTTTGTTCCCGAAACATTCAATACTACTCTCGCCAATCCTCTATTTGAATTTGAATCTGAATTCACTTTGAATTATGATAATCCACTCTTTGATATTCAGAATGAGGATTGTGATGAGTCTATTCCGGAACATGAGTTCACAGATTCACATCTTGTGAATAATTCTCTTCATGAGGAGTTCTCCGGTGAACTCACTCATCATATCATGACTCCTCCGGAGTTTGATAGCCCGGGGGGAGATGCGCTCAATCATGAGAACTTGCAAATTCCCACCCCCCCTCCCGGGATATTTTTGAGCTTAACCCTTGAAATCCAAACTCAGGCTAATGAGCCTGCTCTCGAGGAAGAATATCAAATCATGATTTTCATCATGGTTTTCTTCCTTTTCTTCACCTATAAGGTGACTTCCTCTCTTCTTCACTCCTTCGGGAATGAAGATACCATCTTTGATCCCGGCATTTTCATGTATCATTATCTTGAGCCGGGTACTTATCTCATCAGTGTGGAACTTTCTCGTGCTTCAAATGTTTGTCCAAACATCTTGAATGAAAGTCCGATTGAGATTGTTTCTTCCACATCATGCTTCCCCACGGACAAATGAATTCGGGGTCGAGTCAAGCTAGCGACTCGGTAAACAAAAACAGTAGCATGTACTTAGGGTTTTCACCCTAAGTGTGGGGGAGTTACCCCACTGTGGTTACAAATGAAGTGAAAAACAAAATGGTGTTTTCCACATTTAGCTTGTAATGTTGCCCTTTTACGTTCAAAATGTCGGCATAATAGCCGGGACTTTGAATATTGAGGACAATATTCATTCTAAGTGTGTGTGTGGGGGGGGGGGGGGGTATTTTGCTATTCTAGCGAATTTTATCACATTTTACTATCTAGTACCCCCGTTTTGGCCAAAATTTCAAAAATTTTAAAAAATTTTCACTAGTGCTTCAAAATATTTGTGGTTATCAGTCCGCCATGTCTAAATGACAAAAGGATTGGCTAGTCCAGGAGCAAACGGCTCTTGGTAAAGACATCTCAAATCCGTTGATGGCTTGCAATTTGCCCAAAATTGTATGGTAAATCAACTCGCCATATCCCAAAAAGTGAATGAGTTGGCTAGCCCGCAAGATTATGGCTTGTGGTAAAGGCAGTGGAAAAACCATAATTGGTAATCAGCTCACCAAGATGTTGACTAGGTCCATCAAGAGTTGGCTAGTCCAGAAGCAAACGGCTTTTGGTAAAGACGAATCAAATCCGTTGACAGCTGGTGGTTTGCTCAAAATCACATGGTTATCAAGTGGACCATAATTCTTACTTGAATCGATACATCTGGCTACTCCAGAAGTGATGGCTTTTGGTAAAGAGTTTAAAATCCATTAAATTTTCAAAACAGTTTATTGCTAGGGACTAGCAATATTTTAGTGTGGGGGATTGATGAGTGCTCAAACACTCATCATTTTTGGTCAAATCTGAACTGCAAAACATACAGAAACACTCAGAAATGCATCAAAATACTAAAAATATTTCAAAATTGTGTTTTATATGTTTTAGATGCAAAATGAGCAAAAACAGATGAAAAACGTACAAAGTTTGCATAATTGGCAGTTTCAGTCCCTCAACTTTCAAAAATTGGCAAAAATAGTCCCTGAGCACATATTTTAAAAGAAAAATCACCAAAGGTCCTTTTTGAAATCATAAGTTGTCATATTTAGTCCTTTGGTGAAAAATCTCAAAAGTTTTGGAAATTTGCAATTTAGTCCCTGGAGTTTCAGTAATTGACAGAATTGGTCCCTGGTGGGATATTTTTGGATGAAAAATCATTTTTAGTCCTTGGAAATTCAAAATGTTCAATATTGGTCCTTGGATAAAAGTTTTTCATAGATTGGCAAAAATGACCCCTAAACTTTCAAAAATGACAATTTTGGTCCCTGGTATTTTAAAGTGGAAAAATTCATAAATGGTCCTTGGGTTAATGAAGTTTGGCATCTATGGTCCTTGTGAATACTTTGGAGGAATTACAGATTCTGCCCTCAACTTTTGGAATTTTACAAATTGGTCCTTGTGAAATTACAACTCCAAATGGACCCTTATGTTATAAATAAACCAAACCAAATCCAAAACAAACCACCCCTGATCCATGAACCCCCCAAGCCCAAAACACAAAACTGGCCTACTCCCATCTTTATACTTCCACCTTGTTGACCCAGTCAACACCCACACCCCGACCACTGTTCACCCCCACCTTCAACCCCAGGTTTCCAGCTCCATGTCCCCCCCTCCATGATACTCTCACCAAACTTCAATTAATACTCTTCTCCAACCCTCACCAACCATCCCCTCATTAATATTTCACCAAACCCTCACCAACTGCCTAAGCCAAATTTCCTGCCAAAATAAGATTCAAAGGCTCAGATTGATGGAAGCCATCTAACGGCTCAGGAACCAGTGGGAAAGTCAAATATGGACCTCAGGGCTTATATAAGTGAAGAAAAAAAAAGATGGAATTATTAGTTAGCCTAGAATAGTGTAGTTTAGTGTAGCTTAATCATTTTGTTTTAAATTTCATTTTCAGTAGCTTCTCTTAGTTTTAGAAACGTGTAATCAATTCTTATAATGTAATGTGAACCTTAATTTACTTTGATTTCAAGTTTAATGCATAGAATTTGGATTTGGCAATATTAAAGTGAAATTGACAATTTTGCTTAACTCTTGTTAAGTATTGTTAAAATCTGTTTCAATAAGTTCCTTCAAGCTTACTTATAAGTTTTTAAAAGATCACAAAATTCTTTAACCAGTTTAATTCACAATCTCAAAAATATTCAAAAATCACTCAAAAATAGTTGAAAAATAAAAATCCAAGGAGAAGAAGAAAGCAAGCTGTATAGAGCATGGTGGAGTAATGTGGTAATGGTTTAGTGCTCAGGGGAGCTTTAGGATAGTATTAGATCCTTGTGGTTTGTTGATTTTAAGCTTTGGACTGTTGTAAGTAACTTTCTCATAAATTTTTATCAAATTTGTATGTATGATCTTCTGCTATCATCTGTTGTTCATTGTTGTTTATTAGTGTTTATTTTATGTAGTTTTGAGTTAAATCAATGTTTATATGATCTATATCCTTTAATTGCTTACAAAATCCAGTTTCAATTTCTTAAAGGGGTGTTTGGTTTTACTTGTTCTAGGGTATTAAGGTCTGTTTCAGTGGTTGCTTTTGATGCAATTAGTTCATACTAGGTCTATTAGGTTCATGTAAGCCATAAAAATCAGTAACCTTTTTAATAAAAGTCAAATTGTTGGTTTAGGTCTTCATACAGTTATCTGTGTGGAAGGTGGAAGCCATAAGCCTTCAAATCAGCTCATATTTTGTACGTCTAGCTTAGAATAGTTTCATAAATGCTTATTACATGTTTCCTAATCAGTAAAATGTGATCAAAGTTTATAAAAGTCAAACTGAGCATCAAACTTGAAAAGTCAAAGTTTACATTTCAGATTTTTACAAAAGTTGCATGATTTTTATAGATTTTTGTGTGTTATTTTAGACCCTGAAACTTCTTGGGTATATAGTCCCTCACCTCATCTTTAAGGTCCCATTGCTTCCTCATTTTTGTGATTTTTTCTCTGGGCCCCACACACCTTCAAAGTAGGCTGCAGGGGAGGGACTGCCCTGCTGCAGTAGTTAACACAACCATCACCACCAATTTGGTGGTGGTTTCTGGCCACCACAGTGGGCCCCACATCCACAACTTTGTTCCTTTCAACCCCCTACCCCTCTATCCATTTCCACCATTCACTTGACCTCAACCATTGTGGACCCCACTTGAATCAGCCCCTATTCTTTGTCCCATTTTCAGTTAAGTAATAAGTTTCAATGTGCTTAATTAGTGCTTATTAGCTTATTCTGTGGTATAAACTCTTTGGTTTTGTTCATTCATGTCCAATTAACTCAGTTGTATCAGAATTCACCATAGTGGGTCCACTTAAGCTCATTTGAGCTTATTTCCCTCTTTGGTCAACAAAAGTCAACTGTGGAGCTAATAAGCTTCCACAGTGCTTATTTTTAAGTTCCAAAAAAGTTGTTTTTATAAAAGTTTCATGTTTTTAGTTGTAAAATAGTTTTCCAAAAAGAAAATCCAGAAAATCCAATTTAATTTTAAGTGATAGTTTCTATTTAATGTAATTTAAATTTTAATTTTCATTTTTAAATTTTTGTTAAGCACTTAGCTTTTTTATATTTTTATTAATTACCTATTATATTAAAGTAATTTTAGTAATTTTCTCAGATTTTTATTTTATCATTTAGTATTTATTAGATTTAATATTAGTTTAATTAATAATTAATTAATACTTAAGTTTTAAATAGCATAATTAGTTTTTATTAAGTAAGACCTAGTTTTTATATTTTTTATAGGTTTTATATAATATAATATAAGTTTAGAAATTTTTCTAGAATTTTTACTATTCATTTTCTGTTTTTCATAATTTAAATAGTTTAATTAGGTAATTAATGTTTAATTAGTAATTAATTAATAGAAAAACCATAAAAAGACAAAACTATTTCTTTTTAATTTTTATACTTTCTTCAAGTTCATTTAGAGGTTTAGAAAATATTTTTGTAAGTTTTTAGTTTATTTTGTAACCTTTATCATTTTTAGTTTATTTTAAATTAGATTTAAAATAGTTTTAATTAATTAATTAGTGTTTAAATATTAAAATAATCAAGTTAATAACTTTATTTTCATTTTAAATTTTATTTTTATTTTAGGTTTGTAAAAAAGTCATTTTCACCCCCTGGGGGTTTTCAGATTTCAGTTTTCACGTTTTATTTTGTACGTTTACGTTATTTAAAACGTGAACGTACGCGTTTTTAGATATTAAACGTTTTTAAGTATTTAGCTTTTACGTAACCATTCATATAGCTTATTTAAGCTATTTCCTTGTAGATTCCTTAGTTTAACCAATCTCAAACCCTTTTCCGTCCAAATTCACCCGCTCACAAACCCGTTTGTTAACCATCACACCTCATCGGGACATAACGACTCGGGGAAACCACTATATTCCGCGGAGCATTGACCCTAGGCAGTTTGACCTTGTTGACCATTTACTTGGTCAGTTTAGGTTGACTGTTTGGAACTAATCAGTGTTTTAATAAGATAGATTTGTTAGATCTTGGATATTTTCTGATACGTTTCATTTTCCGTTCAACTTTATTGATGATAATTGATTCTGCAAAATCTTGGGAAGAAGAGAAGAATTGTTAGGTTACCATTAGGTTGTTTTATGCACGACTTGAGATAAAGTATGGTCGCCATGAAGGTATATTGGTGTGTATTAATTTACACACCTTTTCTTTACCAAATACCGGACCAAAACGACCAAAAGCCGACCTTAAAATGCCAAATACGTTGTGTTTTTGTGTTTATGGGAATGCAGGTACGGATATTGTGAATATGGACAAAAGTGGACAAAAACAGCAAATACGAGCACGAGATTTGGAAAAAGGTTCAAAAGCCAAAGCCGGGGAGTAATTTTCATTAAGGATCACTTTTATGCTTAGATTGTCAGAATCTACCCTTGAAGAATCAAAGTTTGTCAAGTTCAAACCTTGAAATATTTTGGAAGAATTTCAGATTCAACCCTTGCATTTTCAGATTCTACACTATTAGTCCTTGTAATTTTATTATACAAAAATCTGAAAACCAAAGTCCAAATACCAAGCCCAACTCCTAAACACCCCAAGCCCAATCCATAAATAAAAAAACCCGACCCATCCCAGTTATGAAAACCCACGGTCAAAAAGTCAAAACTCAATAAAAATATAATAATCTCACTCCCGCCCCCAAATTCATCCTCACCCTAGAAATTGCTGTTCACCCATAGAACCCTAATATTACCCACGCGACAATTACAGCAATTAAGGGTGTTTTCGTCTAATCAAGTGCTTCTAGAAGATCAAGGGTATGTCAGGGTTATGTCAGGGCGTGTCAGAGTATCCAAACTAGCACATTATGGGCTACGTGGCAATATCTTATTGGGCAATGCACGTCAATAATGATGATCCAAGGGTGTGTAATGATTGAAGAATGATGGATTGGTGATCAAGGGCTCTGATTATGCTCAAAGAAGCACAACCTCACACGGATTGCCAGCTTGGCAATCCGTGACCTCTCATCTCTAGATTCTTCTGATTGTAACTATAAATAGAGGTGTTAGGATAGCTTATGAGGGTGTGGAGTTTTGAGTAACAAAACTCTGCCCATTTTATTTCAGGATTGTAGCTTATTGTAATTCTTCTTCTATTAATGCAATAATCTTTTACTGTTTTCATTCTGCTAATTATAGATTGCAATTTATAAAATAGTTTTTATTCCTGTTACATTAGTTGTAATCATTTCATACTTCTTTGTTTTCAAATCAATTACTGTTTCATTCAAATAGTTTAAGTAAATCATAAAAAAATAAAACATAAAAATAGATTTGTTGAATTTAGTTTTCAATTAAACTTGTTTGAGTTGTAAACATTTCATTACCAGTTCCTTGTAGCTTTTGAAATAATTGATTTTAGTTAACTTTTTCAAAAAGTATTTTGGTCAAACATTGGTCAATTGAGGCAGGAATGGTGGATATTGGAGATTGATTGATAGAGTGAAACAGAAAGGGAAGGTTCCAGCCTGTCACAAAGACAGGCTAGCTTAGTGAATCACTCCTATTTTGGCTGGAGTGAATGCTTCATTGTGAACTTGTTTAATATTTTAGTTCTTATTTTCATTTGATATTAACTGTTTGCATCTGTTTGATTTCTAGTATAGAATTGATTTGTCCTGTTTCATTGCTTTATTTGGATATCTTTGTAGATGATGATTTAAGACTTGTGCTTGTTTGATTTTTATTTCATCTGTGTTAGCTAAATCTCTGTGTAGTTTAGTGATTCTTATTGAATTTCTGTCATTTGTAGAAGTAGAAGTTCTGAGTTACAGTTGGATTTAGTGGATTTTGTTTATTGATTTAGCATATATTTGTGTAAGAATAGCTTGTTTGATCATTAGGTTGGTAGTTAATAGTACGTTGCATCATTTCTTAGTGAATCTGAGAATTTAAGGGGTGTTTGGATGTATTAGTGATTATTAGATGCTATAGTTTTCTCACTGAATTTCTGTCTAAATTTGATTCACTTTAGGTAGATTTAGATAATCAGAGCTTGAAAGAGTAGGTTTTATTCATAAAAAGTCAAAGTACAATTTAAATTAGCATATCAGTTAGATAAATTTGACAACAGTTAGTGTAATTTGGTAGTTAGCTTCATTTTAATTCTAGTAGCTTAATATAGCATTAGTCTAGCTTATTATAACCAGTTAAAGTAGAATTAAGTTGTAGAAATTAGACTTAGTCAACTAGTGTAGAACTTTATAAAGTCAACTGTTTTCATGTTATAGTTTTCATTTAGCTGCTGATCTAGCATATTTTGAGAGAAGTAATTGGTAGTTTGTGATAGAATTATAGAGAGTTTTGGAAGTTCAGTAGTTCAGTGATCAATTTGCCCCTATTAGTTTGAACTAGGAAGCTTATTTCAACTGCTTATTGAGTCTCCTTATTAGGTGTTTAGGATAGGATTGCTACTACTATTTTGGGCCTGTTTAAGCTTATCTGAAGTCATAGCTTGGATTTAATTGGATTTTCTGAGTTACTTTATAGTTGAATGAATGTTGTGAATGGTCAGCTTCTCCTGGCTTATTCATTTCCTTATCTGCTTATTCATTAGCATTTAGTGAGATTGCTTATTGCTTTGAAATTGTGTTTCTTTGTTTCATTTCATCATATCTGTGCATTTCTGAGTCTATTGTAGCACAATTCATCTGTGTTTCAAGTTTGGTAAAGATTTTGTGGCAAGTGCTTATAAATAAGCACTTGCCATAAGCTGTTTTTGCTATAATAAGCACTTCTGCACATCTTTTTCTTTTCAAAATTTTTCTGCAACATTTCCAAATTATTTTAGATTTTATGGAATTTTTCCAGATTTTCCTGGATTGTTTTACTATTTTTCTTAATTTTTCTTCATTATAAATCATTTTTAAATCAATTTTAAATACCAAAAATCCATAAAAATTCAGAAAAGGTTGTGAAAAATAAAAAAAATATTTTTATAAATTCTTTAATAATATTTTAGAATTTTTAGAATTAAATTTTCATTTTTCCACTTTATTTTTCTATTTTTCTTTATTTTTAATTCAATTTTAATTCAAAAAATAGAAAATAAATCATAGAAAATAAATAAAAACTCAAAAAAAATATTTTTCTTTTTCTTAAAATTCTTTTTAATAGTTTAAGATTTTTAGAAAATTGTTTCACATTTGTAGGATCATTTTTAGATTAAAAGTCGCGTTTAATTTCGTACGTTACGTTTTAAATTTTACGTTTGCATTTCCGTTTTCACGTTTTTAAATTTTGTGCATAAGTAGCTTGTACCTTGTGCATATTTCACTATTTCATTTCATATTCTGATTTCACAATCACTCTTCACTTTACACTTTTCGCTACACGATTCCCAATTCGATTATTCGAAAATTCCATTCGAACCTTCGTTGGGAGAACGACCCGGGAAATACTTTCACCGGTATTTCTTCGGAAAATAATTATATACTATAATTTGACACACATCATATATTTATATAATGCAAATATTATGACGCTTGGCCAACGTGATAATATTTCCATCATATAAAGTACTCTCATTGAGAGCATAGGATATTTCGGGAAGTGTTTGGGAAGCATCAGATTTCTGTCAGTTAGATTATCCGCGATTAGTGAGACTTTTTAGATTCATTCGACCTATATGTAGGTTCTGCCTTCATCGTTAGATATCTGGATATGTTCAAATTCTCGTTGTATGTTTGTTGATTGTTGATCATTCGTTAAGAATTTCAGAACTCATTATAGAGTCTTCTATCGTCTGAAGTTCCGTACTCAATCCGTTTTCTGCTAGTACTTGTGAGAAGTACTTTAGTTATCTGCTACAAGTATGTAATCGTTGAATCAATTTCTGAACTGTTCTGAATAAGATATGAATTTATGAAAGTTCGATAAGAAAGATATGTCTGTTTGTTTGAAATCTGTTGGGAAGTTTTCTGAATTGAGATTATTTCTGTAATCGAAAGATTATGTGTTTATTCCGTTCTGGCAATTTTTGCAATCCGATTCGTTTTTGTCTATTCTGCCTATTCAATTTCCGATGACGGAAATTTCTTTTTAGAGGGGAAGAAGTTGTAATACCTCAAATTTTAAAACATGCAAAATGACTAAAATACCCTTAAGTTTAAAAATTTGTAATAAACTTAAAGAAATACCAAGAAAACCCTAGAAAATTAGAACTTGATAAATCTTTTATATAATAAAATAAAACCCCTATTGGGAATTTTGCATTTCAAAAAAATCAATTCATACCTGATTTAGTAATAATTTTATTAAAAAAAAAAGATTATTTTCTTATTAGGTAATATTTTATATTTATCAATCACACAAGTAGAAGATAAATACAAAAAATATAGATAAAATATTTAAAAAAAAAGATTATTTATTTTATATTTATCCACAAAACAAGTAGAAGATAAATACAAAAAATATAGATAAGATGCAATTAACAATATGATTAAAATTTTTAAATAATTATTTCAAAAAATTAAAAGAAAAACCCGCGCGTGCGCGGGCATTATAGCTAGTAAATGATTACAATAAATTATGTATAAATAAAATTTGTACATTTTTGTAAAAGTAAAATAATTTTTTTATCATATAAATAAATAAAGTCGATTTATATTATATATATATATATATATATATATATATATATATATATATATATATATATATATATATATATATATATATATATATATATATATATATATATATGTTATGTGTATTTAAATTAAGAAATAAATCCTAAATACAATACGATACTTGTAAATTGACCTTATCACGAACCTTACAGCCCAAGATAAGTATTTTGTTACCAAATAAATATACATACACGTTTATATTTTATAGAAATCCTATAATCGACTTTTATACCCAACCGAATCCCTAAAAACCCTTCCAAGTCGACACAAAAGTTTTTGAGGCTTCAAGGTATTTTTCCTGGCCGAGTTTTAATCCATAGTAGTTGGGAAAATTCGTAGTTGAAGCTGTGATAGCCTGGCTCAATCGTTTGTGAATTTTTGGTTCGATTTAGTCTAGCCGAGAAGCATAAAATTCGACCTGCTCAATCCATACGTTCTAAACACTTTCTGGTATTTTTCTAACATCCTATTTATCATATATTATTATTATAAAATAGTAAAATTGAACCATGCATGCTAGGGTGATCATATGAATTTAAATAAAACATAAACCCTAAAATCGAATTATTAATATGAACACTGCTATGCGATTTTGTGAGCCATGTTTATATTTTATTCTGGTCTCCTATAAATCATGTAACACTATAAAAATAGGCCTTATGATTTTCGAAGCTTATAATAATTGTTTGGAGTTATTTTGTAATCGGATTATAAAGAAAATAAAATAAAAGAAAAAGAAAAAGGAAAACGTGGAAGCTAGGGTTAGGATATTGGACTAAGAACTGATTCATTTAATGTGTTTTAAGGTTTCAATAAATTTTAGTAATTATTGGGTAATTTAGGGTTAGGTTTTGTGGATTTTTAAGTAAAACCGATTTGATATAAATAGTACAAGGATGTGTTTTGTAATTTTGAAAACTTGTGGGATATTTTTATAAGTTTTCTTAGGTCAGTGGTGACTTAATAAAAATATAATATGAGGGTGTCATGTGTAAATTTTGCAACTAAAAGGTTTAAAAGGTTACTTATGTAATTATATATATAATTAAGTAATCTAAGCTATAATTAAATAAAATAGAGGGTTAATTTTGTAAATATTGGAAATCAGAAGGTTAAATAGTATATAAGTTATATGAGGGGCTAAAGGTGTAATTTTGGTAATTAAATGGATTTAATTGTACTTTTCTATAATTAAAGGGTATATTTTCTATAATTAAAGGGTATAAATAGTATTTCTTATAATTAAGGGATTAAACTTGTAAATAATGAAAGTTAAGGGTGTAAAGTGTAATAATGGTAAACTTGGAAATTTCAAGGATAAATATTGTTAACTTGTGGGTTCTTTGTATAAAATATGGGAAATTGTAATATTTACATTTTAGACCTTTAACTTTGGTATATTTATATTTTAAAACCTAAAATATGAAAAGTAATTAAAAGAAACCCTAATTTTATAATAATGATTTAAATCCATATTTCACTTAATTATAATAGTAAAAGTTATTAATTTTGGGAAGTTATTAAAAGAGGAAGTTACTAAAAGTGGAAAGCCGACTAAGAAGAGTAATTTGATTTATGATAAATGATTAATAACAAGTAAACCCTAATTCAGGTATATCTTCTGAAGCGGAAGTGCACTCTTCCTTTTGTGATTTCATTTGAACTCTTTGCTTTGCTAAGGTACGGATATTCTGACCTTATCCTTAAGGTTTCCTTTGTGATATGAACCTTTGATATGAACTTTCTGTTTGAACCTTACTATGATAAACCTTTGCTGTGAACCTTTGTTATCTGAACCATTTGTTTGACCCTTTTGTTACTTGAGCTTCACTAGGCATGGGGGTTCCATGTCCGTGTCATAGATGCACCTATGGCATGACTCTAGGGCAGTAGAGTGATGTTCTGCCACGTCCCTTCCATTATATATGAATGTGCACTAATTTTCAGGGGCGTATGGATGCATCCTAGATCTGTTTTCTGTTATGATATGATATGATTCTGTTTAGTGACTAGTTGTACGTGCAATGTACTCCTTTCACTTCCGGTGCAATGGAGCTAGCTACTCCTTGTACAACTTATGTGATTATGATATGTTTCTGAGCTCATGGTATATTCTGATTCTGTTTATACAGGTGACTGTATAGATTCCTTACTTAACCTACACTTTACATTTCCGTATAATCTGTTAAACCTAAATATGTTTCCCAAAATTATATTTTATGTACTTCATCAATTATTTTAGTTTTCTTTTGTTATATCCGTTCACTGAGCTTTTGTAGCTCAGCCGCATTTCTTTTCACCGCGGCAGGTATTCAAGTTAGCTTTGGGATAGCTTTCTGGGATTGAGAGTAGAGTTGAATTGAAGATTTTGACCATAGTCATTTAAAGTAAGTTATTTATTTAAGACTTCCGCTTTTGATCTGTTCTGTTTGTTCTGATGTAACACCATATTATTGTGACATTTTTACCCTTGTCGGGTTGGGGCGTTACAAAAAGTGGGGACAGAAAGATTTGATAATAAAAATATGAACTAAAAACTTGTTTGGTATCCGTGTCCGTGTTTATGTGTGTGTCGAGTCTAGTAACCATGAGCTCGAGCTCACGGTATGGTTGAAAATTCGATGCTACTGATGTTCTTGTTGTTATTATTGATATTGTTTACTTTTGTTTTTGCTTGTGTTCTGGATTTGGATATTAACTTGGTACCGGTTGGTTGAGCCGAGGAGTAGGATAGAATTTTGGATATGGGTATTGAGTTGTGGTAATATTGTTGGTGTTATCGAGAGGTTGAGACCCATGAGGTCCGTGTGGTTCGCATTAGATGACTGGAATGGACAAGCCGAGACCCATATGGTCTCGGCAATATTTTTTGGTGAATTGGTTGTCGTTGGGATAGTTTTTGCTGCTTGTTGGTGCCGCGATTAGTTAGGCCGAGACCCTTATGGTCTCGGTAAGATTACTTGGTTGTTGTAGTTGTTTTGATGCCGAGTTGGTTTAGGCCGAGACCCTTATGGTCTCGGAAAGGGTATTTTGATATTGAGTATTGATTGAATATTGTTGACGGGAATAGAAACCGAGACTCTTAAAGTCTCGGCACTTGTGTTGGTTATGGAGGATTGATCGATTGAAGTGGGAATTAGTTATCGAGCCATAGGATTAGGGCCGATAATGCATGTGATGATTATGCATGTTTACACATATATGACTTGCGAGCTTTGTGCCAAGTCGGTGTCACGTTGACTTTTTAGTCATCGTTGACTCCGACGATGCCGGAACATGGATATTGGATTTATTTAGACTATTGACATTTGAGATAATATAATAAGTCGAGAAGTAATGACTCGGACTTGTGACTCGAAACAAATGGTAACTCAAATTAAATATAATATAACGTGAAACATGTATATATATGTATATATGCATAAATATATAGGAAATGGGAAAAAACAAACATAATATAAAGGTTTTCATATAGAAAATAAATAATAACAAGTATTTTACTTGTTGGTTTTATTTAAAACAAAACTAATAACTAAAATGAAAGTTTTTATAATAAATGAGTTACTGAATGTTTCGAGGGCAGGCAAATTTAGAAGCGCCATAAATGATAACTAGATAATTGATGTGCTATTTGTTGCAAGTCACAGATATTTGACGTTAATATATCTAACCTACGTAACTGCCGAACTTATTTGGTTTACAAATCACATAAGACCTCGTTAGATACGTCGGAAAGGTTTACTAATGGGTGACATATCCTACGACGCCTTAGGTCGTGGTATAGTTTTGGGGATGATGAGTGAGACGAATACATTGTTAAGTTTATCGTGTTGACAACCCGATAAGTTTTGGAAATCTATTTGGACGACTTATAAAACTATAAAACTTGTTACGTAGTTTGTGTGGGTTGCTTGATTTTGTTCGTTGAAGCGTGTGTTCACCTGAATCTTGTTGAGTCGACACAGCACACACACATGGGATACCAAACATTAAAACGGATATGAGAAAGAGTTTTAGAAATAGAAATGGAATACGTTTAGGAATTGGGGAATATTTATTTGAGATTTATTCTGAGGCGTATTGATATTATTAGGTAGTGCCGAGTCAGTAGTCATCGTTGCCAGATAGTTGATATTTTCTTTGCTTCTGTTGATACTTGTGCTGTTTGTTGGACTAAGGTGAGTTCATGGCCCCTCCTTTTTCACAACTTTTCATAACTATTTTGGGGGAGAATACATGCTCGTTTTCAACTAAACTCAAATTGTTTATGTGAATACAAAAACAATTGTCTACTCAAGATTTGAATGATTGACTGGAATATTTGAAATGGTTGCTTGAAGGTGTTATGTGATTATCTGGTATATAAATGTGAGTCATAGCCCCACTTTACTCTCGAGTACTATTATGCTTTTTTAAATTGGGGTAAGAAACATGCAAAAACTGTTTTATGTGGACCATGCTTTACATTATATTTTTATGAATTGCTATGATGTGTGACTACGTTATGTTGTAATGCTTTTGAGATTATATGTTGAATTATAGGGAGTACGTATAAGGATTTTAGTTGTGATGTTTATGAGATTATATGTTACACTATAGGGAGTACCTATAGGGATTTAGCATGGCGCCAGTGCATGAGAATATATGTTGGACTATAGGGAGTACCTATAGGGATTGATTTGTGATGCTCGTGTATGCATCTGATATAATATTGATTTGTTACCTAGTCTAGCATAACAAAGGTTTTTGGTATATCGGTCCACAAGTGTGAATTTGATCAAACCTATGAACTCACCAGCGTAAGCTGACTTTTAGCATGTATTCTCACGTAATTAAGTGATTGATGCGATTTGGATTGTCACACAAAAGTTTTACTTCTCAAGGGATCTTGAGAAGCTTACAATCCCCACCAGGCAAGTGTACCTGACCTATGTAGTATAGTGTAGTGGTAAGAACCAGGGAATTGATTGTTCTCCACAGGGAATAGTGTTCGTTAGGATTGAAAATGATCTAAACTAGGTCTAGAGGTGAGCGATGATTCTTTTTGTATTTTTATATTTTTTTGGAAAGCAAGTAAAATCTCGGGTTTTGAAGAAGTGGGCGGAATTAGTTGCTAGTCAACTAACCCAAATAACTACAAATGCAATAAAAATAAAATAACAAGAAAATAAATGTGTGAAAAACTAATATGGAGAAAAACATGTTTACTTAGGTTTCACTACTCCCTAGCTATCTTTCATTGATTGATTAGTTTGTTACAATTGCGTGGATGACGGGTTGTATTCCTTAATACCATTCGCGGGGGAGTGTACGTCCTTCCCCAACTCTATAAGATCCTATCTCTTCCTATGACGACACGTTAAGTATACTATCATGGCCTCATTAATATTCTCTTATGCATTGAACACAACCAATTAATCGTTGTACACATCCGATTCATTTTTCTTAAGACATCAAGCAAGTTACCAATAGGAAGTTAGCCAGTTTTCTTAAGCCTAACATTGATATCATTCATCCAACAACAATTAATAACAAACCATCAATCAATAATCAATAGCTAGGTTTCATTACATCTAAGCAAACACAAACAAACCTAGCCTAGCATGTTAAAAGAAAGACAAGCGTAAGATAGAATCAAACAACACATAGACATATTGAATGATTGATAGATTACTTATCTTCAATT
Organism: Artemisia argyi; assembly: GCA_030686995.1. Taxonomy (NCBI): domain Eukaryota; kingdom Viridiplantae; phylum Streptophyta; class Magnoliopsida; order Asterales; family Asteraceae; genus Artemisia; species Artemisia argyi. The sequence goes on along the minus strand of CM060709.1, from coordinate 95,391,098 downwards.
AATCATGGAAGAAAAAAGGTTTAGAAACCTCAAAATAGCTGCAAAAGTCGACTAGGGTTCGTACCCTAAGTTTCTCCCCAAAGTTCCACACACAATGAATGAAAATTAGAAAAGTATATATAGATTTTACAACTTGACGGCGTCACCTTATGGGACGTGACGCCGTCACCTCGCCGTCACCAAATGTCTCAGCAACATCAAACTTGTGCCTTATCTCTTTATCAGTACTAACTCTACCTAAACCGTTCTCCAACTCTACATTTGGAACTTTGTAATACAAACCTTGAAAGTCGCTTCCACAATTTTCTTCTAAATATTCAACAAATTAAATGGTTCGTAAGGCATCCTTGCATAACATATTTCAAGGATCACAACATTAATATACCTTAGAGGTAAATGTGCGAAATAACCATCATTATGAACATCAAAAGGCTGCATCTCGGTACCAGGTATCATTTTACAAAATAGATAAAAAGATCAAATCATGGTTTATCACAATATTCAACAACAGCAAACGATTTAAAACATATAACACGCACAAAAATAACGAGCAAACATTTTTACATACATGAACACATAAGAATGTGCCGAATGTGTAAAGAAACTGCTTAAATGAAGTGATGGTAGGTTTTACTGTGTGAAATTGGGTTTTTTTTTTTTGTTAAGATGATAATGTAGGAATTGAGTGATGATGCGTCGTATCTATCTAAAATTCGTTGACTGGTCAATATGTTTAAATAGGTCAGGGATCCGGCGCATTGACTAGATAGATGCGCCGTATTGTTTTGTCAGTGAACAAAATTTAAATAGGGAACGTACCTTGGCTTCCGCAACACTTTTCCTTATACACCAACTTGGGGTCAAACGGTATACCATACGGTATAAATAAATTCAAACAAAGAATAATTGGCATAACCGTTTTATTACGAATCATAATCTAATTGTTTACTAAATAATAATTCATTCCATGGTTAGAAATAAATGGCGTTTTAAGCTTATTAAAATTAAGATCATGATTCGGAGATGATATATTACATAGAACTATGTCTGATAAATTTTTACTAAAGTCACAACTTTCATTGTTGATTTTGGTATTTTCAAATTTAGGTAATTCGTAAGAAAATAGGTTTGTATCAATTTTTAGTATATCAAAATTTTTCCTTTTTAGCAAACCGTTTCTTAAAAAATTTCTTTTCAAACATATCCTTGCAATAATCAGTAGTAGGTAAAGATAATTCACTTTTATTGCTAAATTTATGTAAGGAGTCTTGTGAAGGACTCTCCTTATAGCTAAGTGAATCATTGTAAATGATAGTTGGGAATTTAAGTTCAAAGAATCGAAGACACCCAATGTTACTTTCATTGAGCTCTTTTCTCATCTTACCTTCTATTGCAAACTTCCAATCATTAAAAATTTGGTCATCCCAACATGCTTTTCCGGTTAGGTTCATAATGTAATCTTCTATAGTGATGCCAGATCCATCCATCATCCTGAAAATACATTAACTTGCACAAAAGCAGTGAAAATATCAAAGTAAATGCAGAATGCAGATGATACAATGCAGAAAACAAAAATATGCAAAAATAAAGAAAAACAAACACACAAAACAAAAAATAAAGAAAATAAGAAAACAAACAAACAAGAAAATATGCAAGTATACAATGAATGCAATCTATACTAATATACAACAAAGCTAGTGGTTAGAATCTAATTAAAATACTAATCAAATAAACAGATACTAACAATTCATTCCCCGACAATGGCGCCAAAAACTTGATGCGTGCGATATGTCAGTGTAGCATAGGGTGTTTAAGCCTTTTCAAGTTTTAAATTTATATTTAGCCAACTTATTACTAACACACACACTTAACGAGCAGTGAACCCGATCAATATGTATATAGTTGTAAGTAGAGTGTCGAACACTAAGAATGGAACGTAATATCTAGTTGATTTAATAATTATTTGAATATGTAAGTTAGTTTTACAATCTAATCTAATAAAACGGGGGTTTAGCCAGAGAGACTAACACAGATTTAATAAACAATAAAAGTAAAACTAATGAGAATGAATCATTGAATAGCAATCACGTACACAGATAGATAATAGAAACACGTAAGAAGACCTGTCCTTATAATTAAGTAGCTTGTCACTTGTTTTATTGCTAGTTTTATATGATGAGTATTGTAATCTAATCTGTCTCGTTGGATTCTAATTATCGGCGAGTAAACTCTTAATGATTACTTATGTTTATCCTCCTTTCTAGACAGTGATAAGTAGGCGAGGAACAGATATGGTAGCCCAGAAGACTCAACTAAACACAAAGGTTATCAATACACAAATAAAAGTCACCAAGAACATCAATCATATAAACTTTAACCGATGGGAAAGCAATTTTAAAGAGAGCAGTATGGTGGCCACAAGCCCATCAATCCTGATGGATTAAAGCTTAATAATACAATAAACAAAACTACCCAATGAATTATACACATGCAGGACCTTCTTACGGCTCTAAGATCTTCGTTTGGGGCGTGTCTTGTGATGCTTCTTCGACTGAATTCGTCTCCTTAGGGTTTTTCTATACACCAAACTCGTATATGTCTTGGGGTATTTATAGTTTCTGTCTGAGGGGTCGATGCGGCACATGTTGATGACAGATGCGGCACATCTACTTAACTTCGCGTGGGATCCAAGATTATTATATTCTGAAATATTCGTACACCGCCTTTAGATGCGGCGTAACTTCTTTCTATGTGCGGTGCATGTCTTTTAACGTTTTGGTAGTATCTGGTGAAGTCTTCAGCTAATACGCCGCATGTTGTAAATGAGATGCGGCGTATTTTGGAGTAGAACAAGTTGATTATTCTTCGTTGACTAGAGTTTCATATGCGGCGCATGTTGTAATTAGATGCGACGCATTCTTCAAAGTTAGGCAATGGTCTTCGAATTCATCTAAATATGATGTTGTGGCGTATCTGTTGAGAGTGATACGACGCATCCCTTGAATTTCAGTAGACTTTTCAGATCTTGATCATTTAGCCCCATAATTCGTCTAATATCATTAACTTTCACCAATTGCTTGTTTTTTTACCTGAAAATCACTAAAGTAAACATTAAAGCACCAATTCTCATACAAAACAATATAAAACAAATCAATTAAATATGATAAATGTTGATACTAATAAAATGTACTTATTTAATCTCATTAAGTGACAAAAAGATGATATGGGGAATTGGGATTATATTAATCGAGGAAAATGATAATAAAAAACAGTCTTTGTTTATTTACAAAACCGACCCAAAAGGTTGATACCGGGGAATTTCAAAATATAACGTGTTGGAAAGTGATTAAGCATTGCCACATAAAATCCTCCCTATCATAAGGCTAGAATAGGAAGGTTAGTGAACTATTTGCATCGAATAGAAAAAATTAAAAGATTGATTTCTACAATAAAAAAACGTGGCAAGTTCGATACATTTTTAAACTTATAGCCCTTTTTTAAAAAATATTTGCAACATTTGGACAGAAAGGTTTACACTAAAAAAACTATGTGAGAATCAAACAAAATTTAAATATTTACAACACAGTTGACCCAACTAATGAGCAAACGTGAATAAAAAACATATAGATTGGCCCGATATTATTTTAAACGGAATTAATTACAATAAAAACTATTTAAAAACTTTTCATTTAAATGAAATTAACTATATTAGGTAAAAACTATTTAAAAAGTTGGCATGCTTTCTATATGGCAAAAAAAAAAAAAAAAAAAAAAAAAAAAAAAAAAAAATTAAGCAGAAAAAATAAAGTTTAAAGAGAATTATAGGTATTAAACATTACTAAATTTTAATTATAAAATTTAAGAAAAATTATGCATGACATTTTATAAATAGTAGAGATAAGAAAAGAAATATCTAAGAAACTTCAACAACATAGTACTACTATCTTTTTGAACCAATGTCGTTAGAGTTGGTGGTATTTTAGATAATATATGTTGATGCATAATTTGGCGCGGACTAATTCAACGACTCTCCTTGGGCCGTTAGTCGTCTTCATAAGCCCTGAGTAGACTTGTCAACAAAGAGAACCCGTTAGGAGTGGACCCGAGGCCGTAGCCCCGGGATCCACCTCCGAGGGTCAAGTTAGTATAGATGCGCGGAGCATATATGAGAATTAGGTTTAAGATAACCTGTTATGTTCCCTGGTGAATGGAACCCCAACCCTATATTTATAAGGCATGGATTAGGGTTTAGGCGTAGAGTGAGCCACTGTCTGCCGGGTCTGGCCCATGTAGGATCCAGTCCGGACCATACGTCCACAAGCCCCCCAAATTTAGTATGACATAGCGCGTGGCTATGTTATGCTAAACTTAAGTACTGTTCATGGCCGCGTAGGCCCAATCAACCATGACGGTCAAGTCTATGTGTGCGCAACTTGTGTGCACATGGGACGGATCATACTGCGCAGCCCACATGCGACAGTGCGCACTGGGATTGCGATTGTGAATGTCTCACAATAGTGAAGGTGGATAGGTGGATCCCTATGCTGCATCCTAGATAAGGGCGTACCTTTTGTACCAGTAGCGATGCAACATAGTGCGACAGAAGACGTGCTCCTGTGGCAGAGGTGCGCGTTGTCCGCGACAAAAGTGTGCGCTGTGCACGAAAGAGGTGCGCGTTGTTCGCGACAAAGGTGCGCGCTGTGTGCGAACATTACGTTCGTCTTTACAACCGACAAAGGACGTCTCCCCTGCGGCAAGATGGTGCGAATATTTAAATCCGTCTTTGTATTGGTCTTGCAATACCTCTTACGTACGATCTGCTTCCAAATATGTCTGCGTGACTTGTACGGAAACATTAGTATCTTGTTGATACCCTGGTAGCCCCCCCAAGTTTGATGGTGCTACTCGTGTAGGAGTATTAAATTTAGTTATTCAAATCCTGAAAAACACTTAATGCAAATATTAAAAGTATATGCAGCGAATCGCAACATATAAAACTTAATGAGGTAAAAGATTAGCGCGTAGCAAAAATATAGCACATAGCATACATAATTAACACATAAAAGAAGTAGTAGTGCGAATTACACCTATCGTGAGGTTTTAAAAACTACATAAAAGAAGTAGCGCGTAGCTAATATGCGAACGCAGTGCGCTCATAGCGATTGATTTTTTTATTTTTTATTATAATAAAAATGGCGCGGATGGATGTACCATGACCACGGCTAATAGTTTCTGTTGCACGCACAAACGCAGATAGATTTATCGTGTCCGCATAGACTCTAACGTTTGTGGATCATCGCAGTTGACCACGGCTTTCGTCCAGTGCCTGTACGTGACAGTGACAGTGCGCTCATGGCGATTGACTAGCATCGTGGTGCCTGTACATGACAGTGCGCGCATGACGCCAATCTGCGAAGATTTTCGTACGCATGGCTTAACGTGGATAGATTTATCGTGACTGCGTTGTTCGCGGCTAAAAGATAAAATAGGTCCGATCGTGCGGACATAGCGCATGGCTATAGGTAAAATCGTGTTTACCAAATTTAAAAGATTTATGTAAAATCTTATGAATATTTAAAAGATAAACATATCTTAAAAGATATGCACAAAAAATATAGAGATATCTTTTTAATAATTAAAAGATATTGTGATATCTTTAAAGTGATTAAATATTGGACGTATATCTCATACAGTGCGCATGATATAATTGTGTATGTGTATACGTACGACAATAACAAAGAATTAATATTCTTAATGTTAGCATGATATGTTTGACCAAGTCAAACCAAACAAACAGTATGTGTACCGTATGTGTATATATCGATGCAACGATGGTTGCTTTCTAGCGATGTGAGAGCACGACACTTGTCGTAGCCATGTCCCACGGATGGCGCCACTTGTTGATGCATAATCTGGCACGGACTAATTCAACGATTCTTCTTGGGCCGTTAGTCGTCTTCATAAGCCATTAGTAGACCTGTCAACAAAGAGAACCCATTAGGAGTGGACCCGAGGCCGTAGCCCCGGGATCCACCTCCGACGGTCAAGTTAGTATAGATGCGCGGAGCATATATGAGAATTAGGTTTAGGATAACCTGTTATGTTCCCTGGTGAATGGAACCCCAGCCCTATATTTATAAGACATGGATTAGGGTTTAGGCGTAGAGTGGGCCACTGACTGCCGGGCCTGGCCCATGTAGGATCCAGTCCGGACCATACGTCCACAATATATTTTCTATAGAATTGATGAATCGGTACCGTGTCAAAAGTATTAGCAAGTAGTTACGAGCTTCGATTTTTAAATTATAGTTCTCAAATCATCATGTAGACACAAGCTGTTGATATCTATCATGATGTTTATTTTGTTAAATACTTTTGACAGATTATATTTGACCTTGAAACTCAATATTATTTACTTGTTACTCGTTAATCTAACATGATACCGACACATGATCATGAATATACGTTTCTTATAAGATTTTTCTTAATTTAAGTCGTTATGATCACATCTATGTACGACCAGAAGCTTTTGATGTCGATATTTTTCTTTTGCTTATAATAAAGTAAAGTAGTGAATAATACGAATATATTACACGTCTCCCAAAAAAACGACCACTATAAAGTAGCACTAGTATATTATCCAATAAATATCCCAGTTTTCAAATATGTCCGTCATTAAGGAGACGTAACAACAACGTTAAGTTACATTATGCATATATAGTCCAAAGATACCATACATACTGCTATAATAGTAATTATTTTCATCTTTAGTTTTTTAATATCAGTTTTTTAATATTACCAGTTTCATATATACCTTGAAGGATGAAAACAAGTGATATCACCCCCAAGATAATTATCTTCATGAAAGTCGATTATCATTTTTTTACGGTTGACAAAGAGTTGCGTCTTCATCGGCGAGTCGATCGAAGAAATCTTTTGTGACTGCTGGGAAATTACAGCATTAGTAGATGGGTTATTCTCTAAGACAACTTGGTAGCTGTCACCCCAGTTCTCCATTCCTTTTGCAAGGACTTGCCAAAACATCGTACCTGAACACGACCCGCCACTTTTTGCACTTTGATAAGTTGTGTTAAATATGTTTCTAAAGTATTCGTCCCTTTGTTTGACGGTGTAGCCTTTAGACCGCGAGGACTTTCCAAATTCTGTAATTAGTAAAGGTTTTCTAATGACTGAATTGCAATCTTCAATATGGGATTGTATCCATTTCTTAGCGAATTTAGCTTGAGCTACTTTGTCTCCAGAAACCCTAGTCACAAGGTACAATATTTATTTGTTAAATCGATTTAAAAAAAAATATGGGTCAACCTAGAATAAGAAGTATTAGTGTATTACTAGAAAATTATGTGTTTAAGCCATTAAATTGCTACATATTTTTCAAATATACCAATATGATACGTGTAGTAAAAATACTACCCATATGGTACATGAACTTTAATAAACCTGCTAATATGGTACATGGAAACTTGTTTTACCAATTTTTACCTACTAATCACCACCCACCACCACCACCAACCACCATCGCCACCCACACCACCGTCAAACCACCACCAATGGGTGGTGGTGGTGGTTTGACGGTGGTGGAGGGTGGCGGCAGAGGTGGTATTGGTGGCGGGTTATGGTTGGTGGGTGGAGGTGGGTGATGGTGGTGGTGGTGGGTTGTGGTTGGTGTTGGGGTGTGTAGAGGGTGTTTATGATGTGGTGGGGATGGGTGGTGATGCTGGTGATAGGTGGTGGCGGGTGGCGGGTGGCAGGCGGTGGTGGTGGTCGATGGTGGCGGGTGGTGGGAGGTGATGGAGGTGTAGAGGTTGTTTGTGGGGTGGTGGGGGTGTTTGGATTTGAGTTTTAAGTGATATTGGACCACAAAACATGAAAATGTAGTTTTTTTCAGGTTACCAAGAGGTAGCCAGTAAAAAGACGGCCATATTAGCATAAATTTGAAAGTTCACGTATCGTATGGGTAGGTTTTCTTACTACATGTATCATATTGGTACATTGAGAAAAGTACATAGCTATTTAATTTGAGGCGTTGCATACCATTGATCCGGATAGATATGGATTGTAGCAAAATCTATATCGTTGATGCGGTTGTTTGAAATGAAGTCAGTCCCGACTTCAAAGCCAGGATTGTTTTGTTTCTTATCAGGCATCGACTCACCATAAAATCCTTCAAGTCCACATTCAACAAGATGATTCTTGTCAATGGATTTGATTTCAGCTGCCATTTCTACTATCCATTCCTGCATGAATAAGACATGCTAATCAGGGAGGCAGGTCGAGTTTTAATGTTTCATATGATGATCATATATATGCATATTTGTGTCATGAGTGCATATATAGAGAAAAGGAAGAACCTCAAGTGTCTTTCCTGATAGATCAGACTCGCAACGAGGTTCATTGATTAGCTCCCATGCAAAGATGGTAGGATCATCCTTATATGCAACCCCGGTGATTGAGTTTTGTCTCGTAAGAACACTCTGTATGTAGAATACATTTTTCAACATACTTAGAAACAACACCAAACATAGGCGTTTTAGAAAAAATCAAATAATGTTATTATTAGAAAAATAATCACTTTTTTCCCATAGTTTATGAATATTTACCTTGACGTGATTCTTGTAATATTCTTTAACAACGAAATTAGAGAAGAATTCATCATCATTATTTAAGTATTGGCCTCCATAATCTCTAGCCCATTGAACATATTGTTTCTTACCTCCAAAATCATCCCAGTTATTAACTAAGCTAAAAATTATGCGAAGCTCGTATTTTTTGGCTTGTGACACCACAAAATCCAATCCCTGAAATGAAGCGATGTATGGTTAGCACTTAGCACAAATAACATATAACAAAAGCTTTAGCTTTTTGTGATATATCCATCAAGCTACTTGCTAAAGTTTTATTATGTATCCTAGCCGATTTGGAGTATGTTTAATGTTTATAAATCAAGTTGACGCGGCGGACATATTGCTAAAAGCAGAGACAAGCCAGGGTACGTCATGCGAGGTTTAACAGGACACCCATGGATTTTTAAGGCATAGTGCTAATTTTTGTAAAAAGAAAAAATTTGATATTTCATAATACAGCCGGTCGATTTTTTTTCTTCATAATCTTGATCAGTTATTTTTTTGGTCATTTTGCTTTTTGTTACGTCCCTAGCTATAAAAGGATCAAGTTACCTTAAACATGTCTTCATTGTAAGAACCGGGCGACGTTTGGAGAGGTTTGTCACCTCCATCACTAAAAGCCCAAGTCCTAACGATGTTCATTCCTAATCTTGAAGCCACTTGAAAAGCATGCGCCACCTTTGTTCTTGTAGAGGGATCAGAAGCCAGGCACATTAACCAGTAGGCATTAAAGCCGTTGAAATACAATGGCTTTCCATTAACCATGAACTGATTAGTTCTTATGTATGCAAACTTGTTGTTAACTTTACATGGAAAATCTGTAACCTTGCACACTCTAATGACAACATCGTTTCCCGACATGGTTGAGGTACTAAGATTTTGGAACAATGGATATGTATATATAAAAATTAAAGATATACAAAAATGTGTCGATAAAGTGTGTTGAATGTGTTGTGCTTTCTCTATTATTTATAGGGAGTATGGGAATGACACTTTACCGCAATTTTAAATTGTGTTACATAAGAAAACGTCTATCCATAGTTCCATACTTCTTGTTGCACGACACATGTACATATTACAAGATATATAACTTATAACGTCATTTGAAATTAAGTGCATGTAACCCTTTGTAAAGATTTCTCACAGTAATGTAGAGGAAAACAATTTGAGTTATTTGTTTCTAACGAGGTGTTTTTTTCCGCGCTTTGTGGGGAATCACCAAACACTTTTTTTTTTTTTTTTTTTTTTTTTTTTTTTTTTTTAGCTACACTTTAAAAAAAAACATTGGTCTTTTACTAAATACTAATAATAGTCATACATCGGCACCGTGTTTTATCACATATAATTGTTTATTGAGCTTTGCTACACATTCTTACATTTTCATCTTACAAATTCTCCTTCACTCACAATAATATTATATAATTTTTTCTTACTAATTCTCTCTTTACATTAAAATCGTCAATTCTGTCACTTGTCATTATCCTGTGAGTAAAACATTTTGTAGGATGATAATTTAAGAATATTTAACATTTTCCTTGTTAATTATATAGAATTCTTGTATAAACCGGTTTAACTAATTCAATTAATTCTATGCGATACAAAGTTTTGTATTTGACAGGCATTTTTTTTTTTTTTTTTTTTTTTTAATACAATTCAAAAAAGAATGTTTGATATTAGATTAATTTAGTCAAAGACAATATTCACCCAATAGGCTAACAAAGTTTTCATTTATTTTGTATTCTTGGGATTGTTAAATGCTTAATTTAGCTTTAATACTAAGTCTATTGACAACTTTAAAAAAAAAAAAAAGTTAAAATTAGGATATAGCTTTGAGCCTTTGAGTGAACTGCAAGTTTAGAAAAGCTTTGGATCAATTGTTCAAAACTTAAAATAGAAGGGGTCACATGGTTACTTTTTGTCACAAATAGTAATCAAAAGAATAGAAAAGAGAAAAAAAAGAAAAGAGAATGATTTGAACTGCGGTATTTGAACTAAAACGGAGACTTAAACGACCTCAAAACTTATGTTTATTAGGTGACAAATCTCGTATGTATACATATAAATAATTTGTTAACAGATCTGTCATCTCCTATCTCCGATGCCGCTGTTGTCGCTGCTGCCACTGATGTTTCTGCTCAGATCCGTTGGTCCGTCATCGACGGCTGCTGCTGCGTAAGGGTTTGACTTTAGATCTGTTAGGCTTTTGTTCGGCTCCTTTAAGGATGCCTAGGTTTATCTTCTTTGTATGTATTATGTACTTTGTGTACTTTTGTCAAGCTACACTTTATATGGTTGTATCAGTCAAAGCTCACTCGGGTGATTCCCCCCATCTTTGTATGGTGTTGCTGTAGGCTGTCTCAACTATTTGGTGTATGTCTTGTTTGGCTTAACTTGTTATGTTTCGATGTAACTTGTTATGTTGTATCTTCCTTCATTTGTGAGGTTTGTAATGAAATGTATCCTTTGTTCAAAAAAAAAAAAAAAAAAAAAAAAAAAAAAAAAAAAAAAAAAAAGCTATAGATGGCTTACAATTGCTTCAATATTGATATATTTCATGAGTATTATTAGGTAGAACCGGAAGCAGCCTCTCTACCTTGGGTAGGGGTAAGGCTGTCTACATCTCAACCTCCCCCATACACCGTGGAAGACGGTATTGGGACCCATAACCCGTGGAAGACGGTATTGGGAGTTACTTTACTTTACTTTTTTTTATTAAGAAGCCTAATTGATTACTGTATAAATATTTGACATCATTAACTTAACTGTAAAACCTTGCACATGCTAAATTTATTTACATGGTCTAGGGCTATATTTGGCAAAACTAGCTGTATGCTGTAAACTGTAAGCTGTAACTGTAAACTGTAAACTGCAAAGCTGTTAACATGAGCTACAAGCTGTATCTTTTTTTTTCAATAAAAGTGTTTGGTAAATTAGCTGTTAAATGTAATTATTAGCTGTTAACAGTAATTTTATATTTTAACAGCTCTAAAATATTTTAAAAGCTTCATGAATCAGTTTTTCATTTTGGAGCTACTTGTTTAAATTAAAAGCCTGAAATTGATGTATCCAAACGAAGCTACTTGTTCTGAAGGAAATTATTTTTGTTACAAAAAGCTTACAGCTCCAAAAAAGCTGCATACCAAACAGGCCCTAGTTCTGTTTTCCACGAAGCATGATTTGAACTTGTAATATAACCTCCCACACTTTTATGATAATATATATTTAAAACCCATTACCATGTCGATCGGTCGAATAATATATGATAAGATATTCATTTTTTAATAATGGAGAACGTACGTAAGGCCTAGAAAAGTTTTATATGATATAAGATACTCCATAAATAATTCGTTCCAACTCTTTGTAATCTCAATAAACAACCAAACGATCTAAAAGAGTGAAAAAAAAAAAAAAAAAAAAAAAAAAAAAAAAAAAAAAAGATCTACAAGTTGTTGTCCAGATTCAGTTAAGGACTCCCATACAATAAAACCATAGCTTCGAGACATGGTGAAATGAGTTGATTTTACACTGCTTATTATTTATATATAAAAGTGAACCTAAGGACGAAATAATACAGCAGGCCGTTAAGTTGCGTACGAGAAGTCTAGATATGATCATATTTTGAGAGTTGACTCTTTCTACTTCCTAACTTGCATAAATGGAAATCTAGTATACGGCTTTCTTACGGTTAAAGAATTATATATCGTACAAGTCCACTTCTGAGTTAGTTTTTAGTTGGAGGTATGTTTGTGCCAACTGTAAAACGTATATTAAGGTGTAAGTAATCATTTTCTAGTTGGCTTGTTTGTTAGAAACATTTTGTCAAAGAAGGTTGAAATTTATCCACAAGTGTCGACTGATATAAATCTTATATGTGTGATTTATGCTAATTGCAAGTGTCACTTTGTATCTGAGTATAAAGTAACGATATGATGTTTTGTTTACATGCATGACCTATAGGGATTACTTGGCAAGTATCATGGCGTATAACAATTAGTGGATTTTTCGAAGTCAGTGTTCTCATTATGTATTTTGTGACTAACTTAACGTAACACGATCTAAACTTAATTTTGTACGTACTTGTTGTGGAAATATCACAAACAAAAACAACTTGTCTAACATTTCTAAGTTTAATTCATAAATTTCAACCGTGCAAACATTGGTAACGTAAAGGAAAATTGTCCTACCTCAGCTCGTATTGTTAATGGATTTTATGATGATGTTTAGAAGGGAATGGGTATTCACACGTTTAGTTTTTGCATGAAATACGTGTAAATCTTTAACTTAATAGTATTGTATCAACGTGATGCCGAGGTAACAAAGAGGCGTAGTGTAAAATCCAAAAAAGATAAATTTGTTGGTGCAACATCAAAGTTAAACTCGTATGAAAGAAAAAGGAAATTGTCGGAACAAACACAAATTTGCAATCAATTGAAGTTACATACGTTATTATTTATCAAGTAATTAACGTAAAACTTATTTGAGAAGTATGAGGGAGAAGGCATAAGTGTTTGACTATTGTAGGAAAGAATTATGGGACATCGAAGATTACATGCACAGTCTGTAAAAAAAGATGTTTGAAGGCAATATATAGCGTACATGGATGGTAGAACCATTGAACGGATTTGGTACGCTTGTTGAGGAGTTAAAACTTTTTTTTTGGGAAATAAGTTTAAACCTCCTCCAAAAAATACTGAATTGAAGTCTATTTATTGAGATCTAATGTACTGGATGTTTCTGCAAGTCCGACATGGTCTTCTTGTTATGCATATCGATTAAAGTATTTGTGAAAGCTTAATAGGATAACTGAATATTTAGTGAAAAACAAGACATTATCAATGTTCGGAAGGACATGGTCGATATGGTAATTACCAATGAGGTCGCTTCACAAGCGAGGAACACTATAGAAAAATGCATATGTCGGTAGCTTAAAGTTCCATCCAGCTGCTCTAGATATGTTTGTATTTTGAGTGGTGACTCTTGCCACTTCACATCTTTGTACCTTTAGTCATAGCTGTTAAAATCTCGATCTAGCTCTTAAGATCTTCCGATCTTACGATCCCGTTAAGAAAAAACGAGTCGATCCTTCGTAGGATCTTAAATAGCATAGGATCTTAAGTATGATCTCGATCTTACCATAAGATCGTAAGATCTCGGTCCGATTCGATCCTACTTCCCTTAATTTAACTAACTAATAAACTATAAATGAATAAATTTTGTTAAATTTAAACAATATAGCAAGCGTTAATTACTGTAAATGTCTAATAAGATCAAAATATATAGATTTTTTGATTAAAATATTCAGTGTCCTTAATTAACGATTATATATTTTTGTATTTTAGAGTATTACGCGTCGCATTCTCATATTACTATAACTTTCATAACTCTTTTTTATTCTCTAATTTGTTATACAATCATTTTTGAATATGAATTACTAGAAAATAAGATTTTTAGACATTTAAGTAGGATCGTAGGATCTCGATCCGATCCTACGATCTCGATCTTGCAAAGACAAAAACGATCTCATGTGGGATCGCGATCTTGACAGCCTTGTCTTTAGTTTAATTTGAAATCTAGTATATGTGGCTTTCTTACACTAAAAGACTCATCGTACAAGTCCATGATGTTGTGTTAAATTTAATTTTAATATTTATATAAACCTCCATGATTTTTTTATTTTATTTTTATTATTTATTTATTTATTTATTTTTTTGATAAAGGGCCTTTCACGCGGTAGAATGTATTACTTCAAAAAAAAATAGTTAAAAACAATGAAATGTAGTTGAAATATCACATTAACCTTAAGCAATGCCTGAACAACTACTAAATCATTCATGACATGCTATATATGATCAACTAGCTACACACAGCTGGAAAACCAAAACAAAAACAAGCATACACACTAAGACATATCAACCTTTATGCTAAACAAAGGAAAAGCAACCTATCCAAGTCTAATGTCATGGATGGCAGCAACCTTTAATTGGGCCGCAGATAGACCACAATCATCAAAGTATTCATCATCATAATCATTGTAGTCACATGTACCATATTTTCATTGCTCCAAAAGACTTCTCTCGTTCATTATGATAAAAGATTTTACATGTTTCACACCTTGGAGGTTTCCATTCATATTCGATATCAAGTTTTTCCATAGAATGACCAGAACCATTAGGGAATGGAATAGCTACAACAAGAGATTCAACCAAAGCTGCCTTAGACGATACTTCCACAAGAGCACACGCATAAGAGTTTCTACCCCATGACTTAAGACACATCGAGCTAGAGTATGCATCAAGCATAATAGGACGACCAATGTGTGCTTTCATAAGACTTAGACCCACTTCAGAATACGCGAAAATCGGGACATTATGGATCTTTACCCAAACGGGGGATGTGGTTATCACATCCTTAGCAAGTTTCGAATTAGGTGTCCATATATTCAAAATAATCAGCGCTAAATGGATCAACCAAGGACCGCTCTCTAACACCTTTTCCATACCTTCTTTCGAAGCAAATTGAAACTCATTTGACCTATTTATAATGTAATATACGTATGCCCTTTTTTAAACCCTTTACCCAAAAAATAGAAAAAATCTATTATTAATCATATCACGTTGCAAACCAAATTTTCCCCATGTGTTTTCATGTAATTTTCAACAATTGGAAAAGCGAGACAACCCAATTAAATAACCATAGGGGGTATTAACAAATCGACTGTTTACCTCATCGACTACTTTCAAAGGAATCGTGACATTTGCACCCGCCACACAATCTGAGTTCTGAAATCTTAATCGTTTTTTGGGAGAATTATTCTTAAACATGGATGCATAAGAAGAAGGGACTTGACCCTCTTGACTAACCTTAGTTGGAAAACTAGAATCATTGTAAAACCGGAGAGGAACCATCATGAATAACCTTAGTTGGAACATTAGAATCACTACGGGCCTAAGTAGAAGCCACATCAGGTGACTCAATATGGTCCTTAACGGGAGCAGTAGTAAAGTTACTTACCGGATCAGATTGCAATTCCATAGGCGAAGCCCTAGAATTATTAGATCGATCATCATCAAGTTCATTAGTACAAACTGTAGCAGCCTTACCATAATGCTGCATATACGAAGAGGATATGGTACCATCAATTGTTACATTACGCACCCCCTTCCTCAACAACAATTTCAAAATCGGAGCATCCACCAACAAACTTGAATTCACGTTACTGGTCACATTCCTATCCCTTACGTTGGATCCCAACACACCAGAATCATGATCACCTTGCATGCTTAGAAAAGAACAAAATATAATGAAGAAAATACGAACCCCTAAAAAAACCTTCATATCCAAACGATTGCACCACACAAAAGCAGCAGCAACAAACACAAATTAAGCAATCGAAGACCAAGAAAACCCCATAATGGGTTTACTCAAATCGTAAAAATGCCTAACCGACACTCATAATTAAATTGATAAGACAATAAATGTGATACTCTAACCAGCAAAACAAACGAAACTCTAGTAATTAAAAACCAAAACCCTAACTCTAAAAGACCTGCGATCCAATAAAGAATTGTTAAATAGGATAAATTAGCAGATAAGCCAACAATAATAAAATGTTATATGATGTTCAAATCAAGAAGAAAAGGAATTAATCAATCAGAATTGAAGAAGATGAGTGAATCGTCATGATCACCAAACGAGTGAGAGTTTTAGGGTTATAGGTGATTATCTATTAGGATAATTCCCTAAATACCCCAATTGCCTTTATGCTATTTACATCCAAGACTAAAACTTTTCTGCTTCCAAAACTAGACCAAGCAGCCCAGTGCAATTGGGCAACTAAAACCAGTAAGTGACAAGTGTGACTTTACTGATTACGAGGTGATGAGTCATTAGGCAACTAGTCTACTTTGGTAAAATAATGTCGGACACATGGCGACACAGGGTTGGGTAGTTTAAGTTGCTCAGTTGTCCGGTCTAATTTCGAAAGCAAGATAGTTTCGGTCTCGGATGTAAATAGCACAATGGCAATTGGGGCATTTAGGGAGTTATCCCTTATCTAGTTGAGGCTTCATGTGTTAAATTTAATTTTAATATTTATATAAATCGACTCAACAAGTGGATTAACACTCACGAGTAGTAAGATCAGATCATTTTTGAAAAGCAATGAATTAGGATGATATAATGATTGAAATTAAATAATAAACATTATGATGATCAAGGATGTTCTTTGTGATAGCAGAGGTCTCAAATGATGGTTCTTCTGGAGTAAAATTGCTTAGGGTTGTATTTATAAGTTTCTCGAAACCCATCATGGATACGGCATAGCAAAAACTGTGTGAAAAACTAGAAGGGGGTTGAATAGTTTACCGTTTTTTAATTTGATTGTCTTTAAAACTTATATGTGTAATCAACGATCAAGACTAGTAAACAATAAATAATATGCAATTCTAAAGTAAGAAACGATCAAACCACAACACAGATGTTTATAGTGGTTCGGCTACAAGGACTCTTTTTCCTTGCCCTACTCCACTCCTCGAGTATCCAACTCGAGAGTATCCTTCACTAGTCAACAAGCTCCTTTCACCGGCGGAGAAAGCCGTACAATCGTCGCTTACACTTTATCCGGTACAAAGCTAAATACAGGGTCCTAGTTCAAGGTAGAACCACCCTAACGTCACCTATCCACTATTTCCGACACTAAGCTAGATGTCGAGTTCTTTTACAAAGGTACAACCACTCCTATCACTTGATGTATTTTGAGGATTAAAATACTAACCGATCACTACTAGACAAGATACAAATGAAGTATAAACTCCAAGAGTTTACATAATACAAAGCTAACAAGTCTTGCAACTAAGTGTTGAAACTTGTAACTTCTTGAATGAACTTGTGAACTCCTTTGCTACAAAAGAGGATCACACAAATGAGATGTTATTTGGTTAGATGAAACAGATGAGAGAGTTTATGTAAAGTATATCTAAAGTGATGAAGGATTTCTTGGATGTGGCTTGCTATTTATAGGGAAAAACCAAACAGCTATGCCACGGATCAGGCGGATCCAAATCCAGGGATCCGCCCTTATATCCCCAGGGTTCCGCCAAAGCTGAACGACAACCTTCCAAGAAATCTTTCCATATCTATGACAAGTCTAATCAAACACACATAAAGTCAACTTGTAAGATATGTAGAGTGAGGATCTAACCAAGATATACATGTGATCTTACAAGATCAACTTGATAAGACATGTATGATGCAATGTATGATGCAAATGTATATTTCCTAATTTAGGCTTTTACTAATAAAAAAGTGAACTTGTAAAAGACTTGTAGTAACATAAAAAAGATGTTTGTGTGATGTGTTAAATGTATAATTGAGTTACTAGAGATGTTTCAAAACTTATAACTTAATTAGACACATGATTTAGTAAAACTTACTAAATATGTTTTGACACTTATTATGCTATATGAAATATTTTTTTAGAAATAAAGTTTCTATATATGTGAGACTCATACTATAACTATGATTTTGCTATAAAATAACGTTTATACTTTGTCGACAACAAAACTAGCAAAGATCGTAAAATATAAATCACATTTTTAGACGATATTTATATTAACAATCTCCCCCTTTTTGTTGAGGACAAAACATAAACTTTATTTTTTTAGCAAATCACTATTAGTCGTGTTAAGTCTTAAAAATATGTATTTAAACTTGTTTTACTAGAATGATAAAAAAACATTTTAAGTTTAAATATCTTTTCTCCCCCTTTTTGTCGAAACAAAAAGAAGAGTTGCGTAACGGAATGATGCAAGCCAACTGCTCCCCCTTGGACAATACTCCCCCTTAATTGGGTGCCAAGTTAGGAAACATGGATTTTGAACCTACAAAAACGAGTTAGTCATCGATAATGGCAAACAATAAATCGGCCAACCACAACAAGTCATGAAAATATAAGCAACCATATCACATTCACAACTCATATATGATCAACCAATAATGCACATAAGATAGTAGACTAGATATCATTTCAAGTAAAATTTGACTTTTAAAAAGTCAAGGACAAGAAATGAGAAAGTCAACATCCTAATTCTAAAATAAAAATAAAAATACAAATACAAATGAAAAACTAATTTAGAAAAGAAAAATCCTACATCTATAAAAAGGCCACCACAAGTCCGTAATGAAGAAACACCCTCCTAGAGTAACTTCTAAGGTTGGTGAGGATGAGATAGAGCGTTTAGGCGCTTGAGAATGTGTTGGAGTATGAAGCGGGTTTCGTCTTGAACCTTGTGAAGCATGGTTTTTATGCTTTCACACTTTTTAGTCGTTTCCTCACATTGCAAGCAATGATGAGGAGTAGGTGGGATAGGGGTGGTGTTTGATGGTGGTGGTTGTGGTGAAACTTTTGTTGTTTGTTGGTTTGAGTTTGGTGCTACAACGGATGATATCAAGGCGGTTTGGAAGTCTACCGCTTGATGGAGGTGTGTGTCAATCATGCTTTTGAAGGCATTTAGGTTTTCTAAGGGAACACTAATCTCCTCATGTTTATTTTGTGGGTTATACCATAAGGATGCCTCTATTTCCTCGTAAGAGGGAAACAAGAAGTTAAAGAGTTGGGTTATTGGTTCTTGAGATGGTGCTTGTTGTTGAGGTTGATCGTTTTGTTAGAAATTTGGTACTCCTATTGAGGACCATCGATGTCATTGTCAATGGGATGGAGCACCATTGATTTTGGTGGTTCTTGTGGTTGAAATTATGTTTGAGGTGCTTGAAATGAGTGTGGTTGTTGTGGTTCTAATGGTGGTGGATTTGTTGATATTGGATGAAGATTTTCCAAGTTGTCCATAAATGAAAGTAGTGATGATGGTGGAGAACCAAAGAGTTCCATGGGCTCTATCTTAGGTGAATTCAGAGGTGATTATGATTTTGATGATTGAGTAGGTGTGGATGGTGGTGTTGTATCGATAGGTGTCTTTGTTGGTGATGGAGTAGTGGTGATATTGCTAAGCAAGTTGTCTTCCTTGATAGGTGATGGTGGCAAGAGTGGTGATTTCTCTGAGGAAGAAGAGTCAAGATTGATAGTGGAGTTGAGGTAACATGATTTTATGCTAATTCTAGGTGTTTTCCTAATGGGTTGAGATAGTGGTGATGAATTGTTTGACTTAGTCATGGTAATGGTAATAGGATGATGAAGATGCTAGAGGTTGATGGTGAAGTGTGAGTGCAAACTATTCAAGATGAACCAATTTATAGAGTTGAAGAATTTTTGGAAGGAGTATTTGGATTAAATGTTCATCCATACAAAATTTGAGGTTTCAAATGACATTGGTGGTTTATGAAGGTTGTAAGTCAATCCCATGGAGAATGGTGGAGTAAGAAGACTAAAATTAGCACTAAATGCTAAGTGGTCATGTCAAATGCTTTAAAGTCAGATGTTTCATAGATCTCAAGGATCCTTTTTGAGGGATCCTTTCTTTATGTAGAAGGGTTCCTTGAGTTAGTTTTGTTTAAAATGGATTTTTGGCGGGAAGAGGTTTTCTATTGGTTCTAATGAGCAAAACTGATCCTAATGTGTTTAATGAGTGTTAAGGAAGGTGTTTCTCACTAAAGGAAATGAATTGGTGGTTTTAGAAGAAAACATAAAAAAAAAAATTCTGCATGTGCTGGCGGATCCTTTAGAATACACAGGCGGATCCTTGTTTCTGGATCCGCCTGGTCCGTTGGGCCATTTTCTGGGTTACCCAGAAATTACACTAGCGAAACCCTAAATAGGGATCCGCCAGTTCCGCCAAAGAAAAGTAGACAGTCCACCGTTTTGACTGTCGAGACGATTTTCAAATTTTTTGAAAACTCCTAAAATATAAACTTACAACTATATCTGACTAGGAAATGACAAAAACGAAGATAGAAACATGCTTACCGATAGATTTTGACCGGGGGCTAGCAGTTTTCACTATACTTAGTGAAATACAAGAAAATATGATAATACTTCAAAGTTGCTTTCCTGCATATGTAGTTAATACAAGACATTGTCCAAAGATATAAAATGATCCTAGAAGAACATAAAATCGTCCGACAACATAAAGAACAAAGTTTTAACAACTACAAAGTTCGAATGACTAGTTATGCCAAACACTCTTAAAGGCGATCCACCTTCTTCTTCAACTTTCCAAGATAACTTCCTACGCACTTGAACATTCCCTTAGTTTGCTTGAATTCAGCGGACTCGTTATCATTAGTTGGAAGTTCGTTGAGGTAATCAAGAGGAGCCAGTTTAGAGTTAGGAAGATTATTATCTTCACTGATGGCAGATGATGATGATGATGGTGAAGGAGAGAGAGTACGTTTCCCTTTAATCTTTGAGACTCTTTTATCACTTAGAGGAATAAATATATGAGGAACGAGAGAGTAGTCAAGGCAAATATAATTCCCTTGTCGTTTGGAGGAATAGGTGATATGACTCTAAAGAGGCGACTGAGAAGCATTCCATACGGAAGAGCATTTGTTCCAACTAAAGGTATATCGGCCATTCTTTTAGCCAAGTAATAAGCCAAATTGAAAGGTTGGCTCGTAGAGATGCTATAGAGCATGTAACAAAGACATGTGTTAACATGATCTCTATTTCCTATGGTACTTATGACATTTTCTTTAAGAATTTCTTCCCATTTCTTAAATTGAGGTTTAAGCTCATTGATTTCCATACCAAATGGGTCCTTATTGACCTCTTTTCCCGAACGGTTTTTCCTAGTGTCGGAAGTTCTAATGAAAAGATGTTCACGAATCACTTCCTTACTAGCAAGAGGAGTGTTGTATGTGGGATGACGATCAATGGAGTCAAGATCTGTGAGTGGCCACTTATCCGTGTAGAGACATGTACCAAAATTTGGGATACCAAGGACTCGAGCAAAATCTTTTAGAGATACGAAGTTTGGGTGTTGGTTGATTGTGAAGACTAATGATATCTCACCATAATCATTGGAAGAAAGACCTATGGTTGCATAGAATTATAGAATGAACCTAGGACATATTGGCTCATCGATGTCTAAGAGACAATCGAAGTTGATAACGGCAAAGTTTTGGCGAATGGAAGTTCCTTCTAGGAAGGATGGATCAATGGTTCTACCTTCATGAATATAGCTTTTTTTTAGACCCTTAAAGATCTCAATTTGATCGGGAGTAAGACCTTTGGTCCTATGATGTTTAGGTAGGTATTTAAGAGTGTCCTTATGATCGGAGAATGTTGCAGGAGGCATGATGGTTCCTAGAAACAAAAGTAACCCATTTTAGACCAAGTTAGTGACAATTAAGGACTTGATGTTCTAGTGTGTGCCTATATGCAACCGATGTGGAGGTGTGGTTATCTCGACTCATTTAAATGCTTAAATCATTTTATTATACAAGTTTTGTACCAAAATTTGAGACAACTCTAACTCTCCTAATTCTTTGTAGCTTCAATTTGAATGTACCCAAAAATACTTATGAGTTATGTATTTCCTTTAGCATTCAAGAGACAATGTGCAAACGATGTTTAAACCATAACGTTTTAGATTTGTGCTTAACAATGTAGAAAACAATATTTTTCCTAGTTATGAAAAATTATTTTTGAAAGAAATTTACTTGGAATGTTTGGCAAATCATGATAATGTTTGACAAGATGCAATTCCTAAGTAATTAAAATCATGACTAGTTTAGTTCATAAAACAAGGTTTTTCATGGATTTCAAGATTATGCATAAACCCTAAGATTTTTGTTTTTGTGAATGAGTGGAAATCCTATGTTTAGATTAAAGATACAATTATGTAAAGAATACTTACAATGTTGATTGAAGAGGTTGATAATTGAGTGAGAGCCCTAATTTTCGTGTGTGGAGATGTTTAAGAGTGAATAGTGGATTCTTGTGAGTTAAGGTTGATGATTAGGGAGTGTTTGGTTTTAAAATCAAAAGATAATTTCCCTGTATGGTCGGCGGATCCAGCGGAACCCAACAGAGGGATCCGCCCGCCTTGTCGCAGGGATCCGCCAGGGTCTGCAGGAAAAACATTGTTGGGTTTGTTTTGATTTTTATGATTTTATTATAATGTTTACGTCTACACTGTAGGTTCTATTTGTCCTAGTCCAAGCCTTTGAAGGTTAAATGGTTTTAGTTTAGGAAGTTATTTGCGAGTACTAACAAAGTAATCTTTAAAGGGATATTTTCTCGACGGAGATGTTTTCCTTTTTAAGCATTACAATGAAGGGAGTGACTATGGATTACAAATAATCAAGTATGATTATTGAGCTGGAATGAAGGTTGATAGCTTCATGGTTGGCACAAAGGTTGAAGATGTCATCAGGTTGAATTCCATAGTATCCAAGGTGCTTGTTTCATCCAAGGAGCTTGTTGAAATGCTTTTCCGGTCGATACGTATTCGGCTTCGGTTGTTGAGATTGCGAGAACCGTTTGTTTCTTAGAGAACCATGAGGTGAGACAATGTACAACAAAAGTACAAATACCACTTGTGCTTTTTCTATCAACATAGTCACCGGCATAATCCTAGTCGGCATACACTATGGTTTCTACTCCCGTTCCTTTGGGATACCATAACCCTAAATGTGTAGTACCCTTAATGTATCTAAAGATCCGTTTAACGGCTTCAAGATGAGTTGTTTTAGGATCTTCTTGAAAATGAGTACATATACAAACACTAAACATAATGTAGGGTCTACTAGCCGTGAGATAGAGTAGACTTCCAATCATACCTCTATATTTAGTGTTATCTACGGATACGTTTTCCTCATCCTTGGTGAGTTTCTTAGAGAACCATTAGGTGAGATATCGTTCAACAAGGTATAAGTACAACTTGTCCTTATTCTATTGATGTCTTTATTGTCATGATTCGAGGTGACTTACACTATGGGATTTATTTCTGTTCTTTTGGAAGACCATAATCCTAGGTATGTATTTCCTTATAAGTGTCAAAACAATTGTTTTAATGCCTTCAAGCAAACTTGTTTCGGGGTTTATTATGAACACGTAGACAAGGACTAATCATAATGTCATGTCTTTTAGCCTTTAGATTAAGTAGACCTTTAATCATTTCTCCGTGATTAGCGTTATCCATGAATTCTCATTCTTGGTAAGACGTAGGATACCTAATTCATTGTGTACTTATGGATAACCCGGAAGGTCTTAAGTGATTATACCTTGCTTTTGAGCCTTGCTTAAGTTCACAAAGATTCTTTCATAGATTATACCCTTGTTTAATTATCTTAACATTGTTTACCTTAATTATTTTGAAAGGTCCAATTAGTTTCATTTATTGTTTTGACTCTTTGTTTGAGAAACAAATGCTCAAAATCGTTTTTATCAAACATGTTTAATTTCTAACAATGATCCATGATTCAAGTTTCATTGTTTTGTTTATCTTATTAGATACTATGTTTGACCCAAGACAAAGGTTGCAACTTACATTTTGATCTTACATTCATAATGTCCATTTATTAACATTTCTAATGATACTATTAAGTGAATGACTTTTGAATACCTTATTCTTGGCAATTTTTCTATTTAAAAATTCATCTTCCTTGTCATTATCTTAGCATTCTTGTTATTTCGTTATTTGACATTAGACACTGACAAAATCTATCGAAAATGAAGTCTAAGAGTGGACACTTGTAGAATGTTTTGTTTCAACTAATCTTTGACCTTTTAGATTTCTTTGTTTAAAACAATATTTGCCATTTTGAGAAAATCCAAGATTTACACCTTCATAAGATTTTTAATTAAAGTTTAGATGAACAATTCTTGGTGCTTAGTATATTACTTTTTAATTCTTCTTTCATTAATGAAGATAGAGACTTGATTTGAAGATTTTGTTTTGGTATTATAAGACATACGATTCAAACTTTTGTGGAGTATTTTGTTTGTCTTATTTGCAAGCACCACAAAAGTGTTGGTCATCTTATTACTTAAGAGATTCTTAGTTGGTTCACTTGTAGACAGGTATTAAGTTAGCCTTACACAAGTGTTTAATCTCAAGATTCAAATCGAAACGAAACACCTAATATTTCCCATATGTTGTAGTGCGGAAACCCATTGACCCAAAAGAATTCAATACTCAATAAATACGTTGAAGACAAACTACTCAAGAAGTTGATGACAAAATAATGAAATATAAATCAAAGTGACATCCTAGAGATAAATATCAATGTAGTTGAAAGAGATTGTACCTTTTGAGTTTTTTTAGAGTAGCAACCATGGATGACATTACATCAAACATCCTAACTTGTAGACAAGCTTGAATACTCGAATTCTCATGAATCCAAGATGGTTAGTCAAACATTATAAATGGCACATGACAAGAAGGCAACTAGAAGTAAAAGAGCTTTTAGAAATTCTTTTGACTTTTCATCACTTTCATCGAAGAATAATGTTGAATCTATATTTCTCTTTTAGGTTTTACAAACATTATTCGTTTTGACTTACTTGTCGATGATGCATATGAGTTAAATCCTAACCCGGTTTTATCTTTAAATGACTTTTGACTTTTTAATAGTTTTTCAAGAGATTTTGAGCTTTCTTTAAATCTAGCTAATATTTTTCTCTTATCATTTTGTCTTTTAATTTCATGTTTGTGGTCTTGACATATTTTGCATTCTAGATCAATCTCAATATTGCTCTCAAGTCTAGACATTTCATCTTCTAAAGTTGTTTCTTTCTTAAAGTTGTTTTCAAAAGAACTTGAGGATTCATTTTTCGAAATATTGCAAAAATATTCAAACTTATTTTTAATTTTTGAAAATTCTAAGATGAATGTGTCATAGTAAAAGTGTACGGTTTCAAATTGTACCTTACTTGCGGTTTTACCAATTTCACAATCTCCAATCGGATAGTCATTATCCTCTTCGTCCACGTCGCTCCATGATTTGTAACCTAGTCCTCTTTGGGTATGACACATGTTTTCATCATCACTAGTACCTTCTTTAAACCGTTAGAACTCGTAGCACTAATAGTGATTAAATATTTCTCCATTTCATTATCTAAAATGACTAGTTCTTTTGAAGAGTCATATTCTTTTTGATGAAAGTTTAGGATTCTTTTCCAAATGTCATTTGCCGTTTTACATAAAAATTCCCTTTCATATTCAACTCTAGGTAAGACATTATACATTAAAATTTTAGCTTTAAAGTTTTTGTCAAATTTTATCTTATTGTTGTTTTCAAAATTTGTTCTTGTTTGTTGAATATCACCTCTTGAAATTATATGCCAAATATCTTGATCTATTGATTTCACATAATTTTCAAAATTAATTTTCCATTCAAGAAAATTTTCTTTATCAAATAGCGGAGGTTTTTGCTTTGAAATCCCTTCTTTGATATTTTCAAACTCCATGATCGATCCAAGTTTTAAAATACAATCTATTTTAAAATCTTGAGTAACGTAGCTCTTGATGCCAATTGTGGAACACTAGAAGAGGGTTGAATAGTTTAACGCTTTTTAATTTGATTGTCTTTAAAACTTATACGTGTAATCAACGATCAAGACTAGAAACAATAAATAATATGCAAGTGTAAAGTAAGAAATGATCAAACCACAACACGGATGTTTATAGTGGTTTGGCTACAAGGACTCTTTTTCCTTGCCGTACTCCACTCATCGAGTATCCAAGTCGAGAGTTTCCTTCACTAGTCAACAAGCTCCTTTCACTCGCGGAGAAAGCCTTACAATCGTCGCTTACACTTTATCCTGTACAAAGCTAAATATCAGGTCCTAGTTCAAGGTAGAACCACCCTAATGTCCCCTATCCACTATTTCCGACACTAAGCTAGATGTCGAGTTCTTTTACAAAGGTACAATCACTCCTATCACTTGATGTATTTTGACGATTAAAATACTAACCGATCACTACTAGACAATATATAAATGAAGTATAAACTCCAAGAGTTTACACAATACAAAGCTAACAAGTCTTGCAACTAAGTGTTGAAACTTGTAACTTCTTGAATGAACATATGAACTCCTTTGCTACAAAAGAGGATCACACAAATGAGATGTTATTTGTGTTAGAAATGAAGCTGAGCGATATTTACGTGAATTGGAGTAGACAACTAGAATGCATAAAGTGCAGGGACTACTAATGTAATATTGTAAAAGTTCTCTTTTGTAAGGCCTATAAATACCTCTCAAGGCTTCACTTGAGAGGTGTGGGTGTGCAACATAATTTATAATAATAAAAACATCTTTGTTTCACCTCACCTTCTCTCTATTTTCTCTCTCTAGAAACATGGCATATTTTGATCAACCTCGTCCTCCAGAAGGTGATTCTTGAGTTCTACAATTGGCATCAGAGCTAACCGGGGGCGAATCGTGGTGTTTTTGGGTGAAAAATCTCGGATCTGGTACTGTTCATCGAAGTTTTGTTGAGTTAGAAAAAAAATTTCGAGTTAGAAATTTTTTTTATCGAGTTAGGATCTGACTTTATCGAGTTAGGAGTGGTATACCGAGTTAGGGTATCGAGTTTGAGAGCTGATTATCGAGTTAGAAAAATTTCTTGCGAGTTTGGATTTTCTATCGAGTTAGGTATTTTGACTTATCGAGTTTGGATCTTATCGAGTTAGGATCTAAAGTTGGCGAGTTAGCCTGTTCACCTAATCGTTTATCGAGTTAGGTTTTTGTGGCTTATACCTAGACGAAACTCTGCCAAACTTAATCAAGGTTTATCGAGTTAGGATCCAAGGTTACCGAGTTTGGAGCTTATCGAGTTTGGGAGGTTATCGATTTAGCAAGGTTACCGAGTTAGGGACATTCTGAAAAGTTTGCGAGTTTGGGAGCTTTATCGAGTTACAAGAATGTTTCCGAGTTACAAAGATTATCGAGTTAGGAGCTTTATCGAGTTACATGGTTTATCGAGTTAGACCAAAAAAAAAATAAAAAAAATAAAAATAAATAAATAAAAGTTTTTTGGCGGGAAAATTTGAGTAAAATTTATTTTTGAGAGGAGATTAAACGTTCAATTTTTACGCGAGATTTTAATTTTGATATAACGTTGAAAATTTTGGCCTGAAATTCAAATTTTTAGGCCAAAATTCAAATTTTTTCGGTGAAATTTTGCGTAAAAATTTTCAAAACTCAAATTTTTCTGGTAACCTTAGAATTGCATTTCGTAGTGATTTCCAAATTATGGGCAAGAAAATTTTCCAATTCTATTTTTGGAGGGAAAATCAGAAATCACTACGAATATACGAGATTGAATTTCTAGCTTCACCAAAAACACACCACGAATTGCTTAATAGATCCCGATCAAGATTCACCAAAGATCAATGGCTAAATTTTGAACATTATCAAAAGGTGACTACGGGGATAATTTGTTTATTACTTATTTGAGCTTGAAGTGACGTTTCACGGGTGCGTGTACTTAGTATCTCAAGGTCTAGGGGTTGGTTGGATGCAAGACTTTTGAAGATCCTTGTCTGAGCATTCATGGAATAGTGATTAAGACTTGGACATCTAGCTATGTGTGAGATCTATAAACGCATAAGTTGGTTCTTAATGCTCACAATAGCTATCACTTTAAGGAGTTACGTTGTAGTGCTCAGTGTCACACAAGGTTGTGGATTGTTCAAGAGACGGATATACAATAAAGGATGGATGGTTGGGTATATGCCACTACCTATATTGTAAGGAGTTACATTGTTGTGCTCATATAGGTTCTTAATCAGGATAGTACAAGCGTAAGTCACAAGTCTGGGAATTTTACTTCACACTCAAGTTTGTCATATTGGGTTGTCTCCACACGTGGTCACTTACTATTAGCCAATGGAAGAGAGGTTGATCTGAGATGAATTGTAGAGAGAATAGTTATTGCCATTTCACTCATGGGGTATTGATTTGTATGTTGCTTCCAGTTGATATGTTTATGTACACATATTTATGATGATTCCGAGAGATCGTCATCATCCAGGAGGGAGAAATGTGTACATCGGGGCTTTTATTGAAGAACTGAAAGCATTCTAAGTGAGTTGAAGATGACGATATGATGCTCCCCAAACAAACCTGTGAAGAAGTTACATATTATCAGTCTAAGATTCATTTTCCGCTGTGCATGAGACTGAAGATTATATGGGCAGAATTCAAAGATACTTCTTCGACAAGCATCAAGGTTATATCAAACGGGTTGTCCATTTGGGAGGGAGCATGTAAAAGAAAATGGTTTACTAATTGGGAGGGAGTAATAACCCAATTAGATTAGCATGTGATTCGTCTACAAGTAAACAAAGACTGCTGGGGATATTTATGAAGAAAAGAGCTATGAAGTCCTCCTCAGCATTGCTGCGCTTACTTTGATTGTTTTATTTTACTTGTTAGGAATCACTGTAACCAATTCACGTATATCTCCAGCTGGAGGGAGATTGTTAGAAATGAAGCTGAGCGATATTTACGTGAATTGGAGTAGACAACTAGAATGCATAAAGTGCAGGGACTACTAATGTAATATTGTAAAAGTTGTCTTTTGTAAGGCCTATAAATACCTCTCAAGGCTTCACTTGAGAGGTGTGGGTGTGCAACATAATTTATAATAATAAAAACATCTTTGTTTCACCTCACCTTCTCTCTATTTTCTCTCTCTAGAAACATGGCATATTTTGATCAACCTCGTCCTCCAGAAGGTGATTCTTGGGTTCTACAATTTGGTTAGATGAAACAGATGAGATAGTTTATGCAAAGTATATCTAAAGTGATGAAGGATTTCTTGGATGTAGCTTGCTTTTTATAGGGAAAAACCAAACAGCTATGCCACGGATCAGGCGGATCCAAATCCAGGGATCCGCCCTTGTATCCCCAGGGTTCCGCCAAAGCTGAAAGACAACCTTCCAAAAAATCTTTCCATATCTATGACAAGTCTAATCAAACACACATAAAGTTAACTTGTAAGATATGTAGAGTGAGGATCTAACCAAGATATACATGTGATCTTACAAGATCAACTTGATAAGACATGTATGATGCAATGCATGATGCAAATGTATATTTCCTAATTTAGACTTTTACTAATAAGAAAGTGAACTTGTAAAAGACTTGTAGTAACATAAAAAAGATGTTTGTGTGATGTGTTAAATGTATAATTGAGTTACTAGAGATGTTTCAAAACTTATAAAAAATGTTTTCTTTGAAATGATGTTTCTATATATGTGAAACTCATACTATAATTATGTTTTTGCTATAAAATAACGTTTATACTTTGTAGACAACAAAACTAGCAAAGATCATAAAATATAAATAACATTTTTAGACGATATTTGTATTAACAAAATGGATATGCCTTATAGGATAAAATAAATATTAACATATAAAATAATAAAGCTTAACACACGTAGGGATGAGCATAATAAACTGTTGGCTGGACCGAACCGACAAACCGGCCCAAACCGGAATGAACATATTTCGGTCTCGTTCTTGGTCTAACATTTAAATCATATTCGGTCCTTGGTCCGTTCTGGTTTTACACAAAATCCGTTAATATGCTTTGTTGGACCGGACCGAATACATTTCGGTCCGATCGTTGGGCTAAATCAATTTTCGGTATGTTCCGGTTTTTAACCATCAATACGACGTATCACCAAAAATGGTTACGTAGTATCGAGCTTCAGCTGACATCGTTGACTTTTTGGCCTCTTTTGTATATGGCGTATCCACTATCTTTGATAATCTGTATCGGACTTCTAACACTAAAACTCCATTTGGTCTTTAATCCATGCCACTTTCTGTGTCTTTTCACTAATTGCACCAATTTCACCGATCATGCAAATATATAACCATTAAGTATCAAATCTTATATAAAAACAACACTTAGAAGCAATAATCATAAGATAAATGATATATAAAATATGAACTTATTTGATGGTATCAAATATCCCCACTTAACTTCTACTTGTCCTTAAGTAGACTCTCAATTTTAATTTAGAAAAGATATCTTCAAATAAGAATAAAGAAGACATTACTTAACAATCACTTAATGAAAACTTGAAAAGTATGCATAACCAAACACCTCACGAAATAGGAAATGAAACAATCAATCACTCAACTAATCTAAGTTTAAACATTTAGTGAATCGATCAACTGCTCGGTCATGAACTCATGACGAATATGAAAGAATTGTGTGCATAGAAACAACAGATTTCACTGTTGGCTTTCACAGAAATGCCGAAAGGTCACATTGATGCACACTAATTAAGATGTGAGTCATGAGAAAATAAAAATATAATGGTATTTTCATTAAGGGGTAAAACAATAATTATCTAGTGATTATAAATTTATCATAGATAAATATATATGCATTAAAAATGCAAAACCGCTAACCTTAAAAAGGTTTAGTGGATCGGCCGACCACTCTAAGGGAAAGGAAGGATTTTGATTTATTATTAAACTAGGAGTGCTTACAGATAATTATGGAGGTTTCATGATCCTTCTAAAACTCTCCTTGGTATCCTATAAATTAAATACAAAGGAAATTCTAGGGATTTACATAACACCCCAATAATCCCTAAAATCCTCCCTTCTCCTCCCCTCCAACCGATCTGTTGACCAAAAGGGTTTTACCCTAGGTCGACTTTGTCTAGTCGACTTTATTCGACTACATGTATTCGACATCTCTTGTCACCTAGTTTACTCGATTCCGTACTCACCAACTTACATAGGTTCGAGCCCTAGTTCTACCTATGAAGTACTGGTGGATACTTGACGCAACCCAAGTTTAGATTGTCTCCCAATAAACACTAAAATGATTGAACCAAAGAAGAGAATAAAGAACAAGATGATTCCGCGCACGCAGGCGGGTCAGAAAGCTTACACAACTGCAGGAAACAAGTAAGTCGTCTATAAACTCTTTTGCATGTGTTTAGCTAGGTTATATCTTTAGTTAGGAGGTTTGGCTATTAAGGTTTCAGTTGCATGGCCTTTTGTGTTTATTTTTCGTTGTTCATGTTTTATAGGCCATGCGGATGGCCACTAAACCCTTACAGTAGTATCAGAGTCACCCTAATCATGTATAACCTATTTAGGGTTTTTAGTAATTGCTAATATTGCCAAAAAGTTTGAATCTTTAAAAGGGTTATGCATGTGTTTGGTCATTTTGCACTAAGTTGGGTTTTAGGGTTTTTGTTTGTATGACAACTAGCGTTTAGTTACTCTTATGATTAAATTGCCAAAAAGTTTAGAAATTAACTGGAATAATCTCCAAATCGAAATATAATATGTTATATATAATTTGAAAGCTATGAATGTCTAGTTTCTAAGAAAAAAAATGTGAAACTTTTAAAATATTGTAGAAACATGTATGTTCATTTTATTAAATGTTTATATATTCAAATATTCAAATTAGTGTTTAATCACATCTTATTCCTCATGCAAGTTCCAACAATGAAAAAAAAAAAAAAAAAAGAAAAAAAAAAGAAAGATGAAAAAACGTAAACAAAAAAAGAAAAAAAAAATGTTTGTCAAAAGTATATCAAAGTGTGTGCCTATAAAAAAATAATTAAATACTCGTCGTGATACTGTAATTTTTTCGTAACGGTCAACAGTTTAATTGATATCAAAGTGTGCTCTTAGAGCATCCACTATGGTGGTTTAAAAATATGTTCAAGAAATTATGAAGAGGTTTAAAAATTTGTATACCATAGTGAAGAACCATTTTAAGTCTAGGTGGCATGAAAAGGTCTAGAATTTTGAAGAGGTTTATAAATGGCATGAGTTAACCACACCCTCCCTATTTGACCAGCTGCCGCCGCTTGTACTGTCTGCATTAAAACCTGTATATTTTGACTAAAAGTAGGTGGATCCCCTTGATAGGGAGGGTGCGGTCAACACATCCCTTATAAATTAATGCATTACATGAGTTGACAATTTTTTAAATCTATTTTATAGTAGGAATAGGTTTATAATATGAAAATGTTTATAAATTAATGACATTTCATGAAGTGGCAATTTTATAAACATTTTAAAAGGTTTATCATAACGAATGTCCTTGTCTTTGTTTTTTATTTGTATACGTGGCTTTCTTACATTTAAAGAATCATCGTACAAGTCCCACATGATCAGTTAGTTTTTAGTTGGAGTCATGTTGGCGTCAATTGTCATATTTTTAGAATTTGAGTTATGTTTATGCCAAGTGTAAAACATACTTCAAGGTGTAACTAATCCTTTTTCTAGTTTGCGTGTTGTTAGAAACATTTTATCAAGAATGGTTAGAAATTTATCCAAAAGTGTCTTAAATCAATCTTATATGTGGTGATTTATTCTAATTGCATGTGTGTCATTTAGTATTTGAATATATGATATGATGATGTTTTGTTCACATGCATGAGACCTATAGGCTTACTAGACGAGTATCACGGCATATAACGATTAGTAGATCTTTCGATGTCAGTGTTCTCTTTATGCAATTTAACACAAACTAATCTTGTGTACGTACTTGTGATATTACAAACAAAAACAACTTGTGTAACATCTCTTTTAGTTCATAAATCTTAATATTGCATATATTTCAAGGTATTGTAAAGGAAACGTTTCCTTCCTCGTATTTAACAGATTGATGATGTTGAAAAGTGCTGATTATTCATACGTTTTGATTTTGCGTCAAGTACGTGCATATCTTTAACCTTATACTAGTAGAGTGCCAGTGTGACGTGGCGGAAACAAAGAAACGACATGCGAAATGGCTCATAACACTAAATTTAAGGTTAAAATCCGAGGG
The DNA here is from genome assembly GCA_030686995.1 of Artemisia argyi. Classification (NCBI taxonomy): domain Eukaryota; kingdom Viridiplantae; phylum Streptophyta; class Magnoliopsida; order Asterales; family Asteraceae; genus Artemisia; species Artemisia argyi. The sequence continues at coordinate 95,357,728 of CM060709.1, read as the reverse complement.
TAGAGAAACCGTGAGAAGAAAAACCAAAATTAAAATAATTTATATTCACACATTTCAAATAAAAGAGAGAATTTTAAGAGAAAATATATCCACTTTTGTAGGTGCATTTGAAATTTCTGGTTGTTGTTTCTTCTCATCACTTTCATTTTAATTTTTCTTATCATTCGATCCTAACACTTAAATCTGATTATGATATATTTAATCTGCGTGCAACATATGAGTAAACTTCGTTATACTCATTAGTAGAAAATTAATGGTATACTTGTTCTACAAAACTAAAACTTACAATAAATTAATATTGCATATTTATTCATATTATCTATCAAAGTAAAACTTCTTAATATCCGACATCTAAAGTTGGGGTGATCAACGATCCAAAACAGAACCGAACCGACTAAAACCGGACCGGACCGAGACCGAACTAGCTTAAACCTTAGACCGAGGACCGGACCGAATGTGTTCGGTCTGGTCCGGGTTTGTCCGGTCCAGTCCAGTCCAAAAAGGCATAAAAGTCAGGTTTTACGTAAGACCGGTCCAGACCGGACCGAGACCGATATAAGGAAAAAATCTGGACCGAGACCGGACCGTTGGTCCGACAGTTCGGTCTCTCTGTCTCGGTCGGCTTTGGGTCTGCGATGCTCAGCCCTAATCTAAAGTTTGATATCTAAGGATCGAAAATAAACTAATCTATAAGTCAAGTGGAATAACTGAAATTTTGAAGTAAATATTAGAGTACATTGCATTTTTGATTTTTGTGGTTTGGCAAAATTGCATGTTTTGTCTTTGTTTTTTTGAAAGTGTAACGAACATCCTTATTTTAAACTTTTGATTAAAAATACAGTCCCCGATCAATGTGAAATGATCAAATTACCCCGATAGAAATGGAAGAAAACAATGGTAATTTGATCATTTCACATCGATTGGGGGATTGTATTTGCAATCTAAAGTTTAAAAAAAAGATGTTCGCTCTACTTTCAAAAAGTTATAGACCAAACATGCAATTTGACCAAACAACAAAAACCAAAAATGCAATTTACTCTAAATAATACTCCGTAAAGTATTACTAGCAAAAGTTTTTTTTAAAGATTATATTTTGTATGTTACTCTTATTTATTTTTTTAGTGTTGCATTTTCTCATCATATCTCGATTAAATAAATTGCAAACCCCAAGGATTGCATTGGCATGCGAAAAAACGTAAAAAAAATGTTTGAAATTAGTATATAGAGTAAATTGCATTTTTGGTTCATGTGGTTTGGTCATATTGCATGTTTTGGTTCCTATCTTTTTAAAGGTGTAGCGAATGTCTTTATTTTGAACTTTCGATTGCAAATGCAGGCTTTCGATCGATGTGAAATGACCAAATTATCCTTGTCTTCTTCCTTTTCATCAATCGTAATTTGGTCATTTCACATTGATCGAGGACTGTATTTACAATCCAAAGTTCAAAATAAGGACGTTCGCTACACTTTCAAAAAGATAAGGACTAAACATGCAATTTGGCCAAACCACAAGGGCGAAAAATGGAATTTACATGTGGTTTCGGCAAAAGAATTAGTACGCGTTTGGTTTATGACTTTCGTAATGAAGTAATGGATTGCTTGTTATAAATAAATGTTTGTTTCAATACTATCATAATCAAAGTGTGCCCTCATGAATAAAAAAAATTCCAGGCGAAAACGAGCAGTATTGCTAATTGAAACCAACTATGGAACTCACCTCTTTATACTTACTCACAATTCACTTTTCCTCTAACTAATTTAGTAATAAAAAATTCTAACACCCTTATATTTATATTTTATTCATTATTTTAATTAAAATAATTATTTTAATAAAATATTATTATTATCTTTTATTCTATTTTCCTTCTTACTAACACAAAATCCGAATCCAATTCTAAACCTTTTTATAAATCAAACGGGCCCTTAATACATTTGGAAACTTGAGTAGTCATAATAGCATTAAGGTGGTTCTTTTATGCATATACAATCTCTCGGTGTACGACTATTGCAGGTAAACGACATATATTGTACATTGAAGATCCCTCTCAGGAGATCACAGTATATTGTAAACAAAATGGCTAATTCCATAAGAAAGCATTATAGTTGTCAAAAATCAACTTTAGAGTATCGATCGAATTAAAAACAATAAAATAAAAAAATAAAAATAATAAAAAAAAAAAAACTATTTTGAACACTAATATTGACATTTTTGTTTTCATGTGAGTAATAAAGATAAAAATAAAAAATAAAAAATTGTGTGATAACCATTTTACCTTTGAATTTTTGAAAATTGCATCCACCGTCCCTAAGGTAAATTACATAAATGGTCCCTATGGTTTAACGAAAATTGCATCCACAGTCCCTGATATTCTTTTTTTTGGATTCGTTACGTTTTTTCTACGTTTTAATCTATGTTTTTATAGGTTTTATACGTTTTCACCTACCTCTTTATTCACTTTTGATTTTTTTTGTCACAAGTGAATTTTTTTATCGATTTTTTTATTAGAAAATATTTAAAAAAAAAAATCACACGTAACGAAAAAAAATTCTGAAAAAAAAAATTTAGAAAAAAAATTTGAAAAAAAAAAGAAAATCGGAAAAAAAAAATTAAGAAAAAGATAGAATTTCGAAAAAAAAATGGAAAAAAATTTGTGAAAAAAAAATAGGGACGGTGGACAAAATTTTCTCCAAACGACATGGACCATTTATGTAATTTAGCCTAGAGACGGTGGATGCAATTTTCGCAAACCCACAGGGACCATTTATGTAATTTGAAAGAGTAAAATGGTCATACTACGTAATTAAAGACCAAAGTATCAACATTAGTAATCACAGGAGTATTTTTTTTAGTTCGCTACGCAGAACTGCCATTTTCACGACTATAGTGCTTTTATAGAGAATAATCCCTACACAAAAAACATTGTTTGATGGTAACATAGAGCGTACATGAATGATAGAACTGGGAAATGTCTTTGATACACTCTCCGTGGTTGAGGATTCAAACATTTTTTTTTCTGAAAAGGACATGGTTTACATCGGAATTATTGATGAACTCACTTCACAAGTGAGGATTGGTAAAAAAAACTTGCATTTGTCGGCAACTTATAATACAATGCGGGCGACTGAGAAAACCATATTCCGTATTGCTGGCATTGTTTTATGGTTTTTGGCTATTTTGCTATCATTAAGAAGTTGGTTTCAATGAATGATTTGAAGTTTCTTGGTACGAGGTCCCATGATTGTGATGTTTTACTTACGTTGGACTTGCATGTTATTATATGGGGTGGTGTTAACCGAACCCTCCCTATGGGTCACAAGTACAAACCCTCCCCATAGGGTAGGGTACTGTTTGCAGGTTTTATTTATTTATTTATTTTTTATTTTTTATTATTATCTTTTTTTTTTGCTGTCTTGAATTACAAGTCCAGGTTTTGTCCAAGTCCAGGGTAGGTCCCAAGCAACACAAGTAATACAAGCAAAAATCACAAGTCCAGGTTTTGTCCAAGTCCAGGGCAGGTCCTAAGCAACACAAGTAACACAAGCAAAAAAAGTCCCAAGTCTAGGTTTTGTCCCAAGCAACACAAGTAACACAAGCAAAAAAAGTCACAAGTGCAGGTTTTTGTCCAAAGTCCAACACAAGTAACACAAGCAAAAAAAGTCCAAGTGCAGGTTTTTGTCCAAGTCAGGTTAAGCAAAACAAGTAACACAAGCAAAAAAACACAAACACAAACACAAACTTAAACCATTCGTCATCGTCTTATAGGCTTGGATTTGAAAACGTAATTGAAAAAAATGTAAATTTAGTAAGGCTCGGATTTGAAGGTTGCAAACGTAATTGCCATCCATTCGGGGTTGAAAAACCCATTCATCATCGCCTTATGTCCAAGTCCAGGTTTTGTCCAAGTGCAGATTCCACACAATTGCACACAAGGACTATGCTTTGACCCAAGCAACACAAGAAACACAAGCAAAAAAAGCCCAAGTGCAGATTCCACACAATTGCACACAAGGATCATGTTTTGTCCCAAGCAACACAACAAGTGCAGATTCCACAAATTCCCAACAAAAGCCTGTAAGATTCTCACAAGCTCAACAGTAAACAACATAATCAACCAGATTCCACAAATTCCCAACAAAAGCCTGTAAGATTCTCACAAGCTCAACAGTATCAAACAGATTTCACTAAATCCACAACAATCACATGTTACACAAGTTTCACACAAGTGAAACAACTTTCACATGTTACACAAGCCTCACAAAAGCAGATTCTCACAAGGGAGGTGTTAGTATATCATAGTAGAGAGGGTCAATATATCACCCACCACAGAACAGAGAACCACCTACCATATCACATAAGACATATAATCCATCACAAGCATATAAAAAACACTACAATCATATCAAAATGTCCAGATTTTGTCACAAGCAGCACAAGTAACACAAGCAAAGAAAGTCCAGGTTTACAAGTGCAGGTTTTTTTCACCCAAACATCAAGGGAGGTGTTAACCGAACCCGTACCACAGGTTTACAAGTGCAGGTTTTTTCCACCCAAGCATATCAAGAATCACTACAACCATATCAACAAGCATATCAAGAAACACTACAACAAATGTCGAACTCACCATTTAACACACAAGAGGTAAAGGCTTAGATTAATAACTATATTGTTCATCCTGTTTGGCTGCAACATCAAAGGTTGCAAATTCATATTTTTTTCCGTCCATTTGGAAATGCCATGCCAGATTCCAGTTTTTTTTTTTTTTTTTTTTTTTTTTTCTTTTTTTTTTTTAATAAAATCATCATTGTGTTTTCTCAGTTTAGAAAAAAAAATACAGTTTCATCACAAGCCTGTGGGGACTGGGGTAGGCCAGAGCAGGTATTCATACCAATCTAAGGTGGCAGATCAAGGTGTTAACCTACCCACATAATCACCACATAACCACCATAGGGAGTGTTCGGTTAACACAAGGGACATGATATATTGACCCTCTCTAATATGGTATACTAACCTCCCTACTTAGTATCATATATCACATATAATCCACCACATAACCACCAACAATATCAAACAAGTGATTTTGTTAGTGGTTATATAAAAAAACCTGCACCATAGAACCACCAATATAATCACATATCACATATAATCTACTACAGAACCACCAACAATATCAAACAAGTGATTTTGTTGGTGGTTATATCACCAACATAATCACATATCACATAATACACCACAGAACCACCAAACCAAACCCTAATTTTTAAAAATTAGTCGTTTAATTAAATTAACATAGATCCGTGAAAATTAACCACAGATATTTCAATTAACAAACGTTCATTGAAATAAATCATTCAATTTTTCAAAAACCCCCAAATTTTTTTCAAAACCCTAATTTTTGAAACCCAGATAAAGTATATTAACTTACCACAGAATCACAAGGTATCACATAATCCACCACAGAATCGCCAAACGAAATCCTAATTTATAAAAATTAGGTGTTTCATTAAATTAATATAAATCCGTTAAAATTAACCACAAATATTTCAATTAACAAACGTTAATTGAAATAAATCATTCAATTTTTCAAAAACCCCCAAATTTTTTTCAAACCCCTAATTTTTAAAAATTAGGCGTTTCATTAAATTAATATAGATCCGTGAAAATTAACCACAAATAATTCAAATAACAAACGTTAATTGAAATAAACCATTCAATTTTTTTATAAGACCCCCAAATTTTTTTCAAAACCCTAATTTTTGAAACCTAGATAAAGTATATCAACTTACCACAGAATCACCAGATATCACATAATCCACCACAGAATCACCAAACGAAACCCTAATTTATAAAAATTAGGCGTTTCATTAAATTAATATAGATCCGTTATAATTAACCATAAATATTTCAATTAACAAACGTTAATTAAAATAAATCATTCAATTTTTCAAAAACCCCCAAATTTTTTTCAAAACCCTAATTTTTAAAAATTTGGCGTTTCATTAAATTAATATAGATCGGTAAAAATTAACCACAAATGTTTCAATTAACAAACGTTGATTGAAATAAAACATTTAATTTTGCAACTACCCCCCCCCCCCCAATAAACATCACTTAAACCACCCAGATAAAGTATATCAACGTACCACATAATCACATAACGCTCTTATCACACACTCACAGCATAAACATCACCAAAACCACCAATTTTAGATCTAAAAACATGTTTTAGATCTAAAATTAGAGAGAGGCAGAGAGTTATTAGAGAGAGAGAGAGAGAGCGTGTGAGATAAGAGCGTTATGTGTGACTGAGTGTGAGTGTGTGTGAGATAAGGGTGTGTGTGTGTGTGTGTGAGTACACACGTAAAAAAAGCGTTATTATTATTATTATTATTATTATTATTATTATTATTATTATTATTATTATTATTATTATTATTATTATTATTATTATTATTATTATTATTATTATTATTATTATTATTATTATTATTATTATTATTATTATTATTTTTGTAAAAAGTATTTTGTAAAAGTTTTTTTTGTAAAAAGTATTTGTAAAAGTTAAAAAATGTATTTTGTAAAAGTTAAAAAATGTAATTTTGTAAAAGTTATTTGTAAAAAGTTAAAAAATGTAATTTTGTAAAATTTATTTGTAATTGTAAATTTTATTTGTAAAAATGTATTTTTTGTCATTTTTGTAAAATGTATTTGTAAAAGTTTTTTGTATATGTAAAAGTTATTTGTATTTGTAAAAATGTAATTTTTGTATTTGTAAAAGTTATTAAATATAAAAAAAGTATTTGTTAAAAAAGTATGTTATAAAATACTTGAATTATAAGTTGTTATGTACTTTCAGGCGTTCGGTTCTCACGAGCAATTAACTGAGTGGGTGCAAAGTATAGCTCGTGAGCTCGGTTTTGTCATTGTTAAAAGAAGAACCAAAGCAGAAAAGAGTTATTTGTACGAAATAAATTATAGGTGTTCAAAAGGTGGGAAATATGAACCTGAAGGTAATGGAAAACGGCAAACCAGTACCTTTAAAACGGGTTGTCCATTCAAATTAGTGGCGAAATATCATCTGACGGGTGGTTTTTGGATTTTGAGGGTGAAAGATGATAGCCATAATCATGATTTGGCAGAGTCGTTGCATGGTTTCCCATATGCAATGCTGTTGACATAAATAATGTCTTAAAACATTATTAGCATATTAACAATGTCTCTATGTTTTGATAATTACAAAGCATAAACTCATTAATCTAAAACTTATGACATAAACAAGTTTTTGGTGCTTAATACTTGTCTTTGCTTCCATATCACTTAAGGTATGAATAAACAAAGAGTTTATTACATTTCATGATCAAAGGAAATTTTATATTAATACATAACATTATATAAAATGATTTTAACATTTTATATATATTTGTAAATCATTTTTGGTATAGCTTTATTAAACCACAAAAATATGATTTCAAATTTCCAACCAAAAAGGGCAAATTTTATCCAGAAAAACTTTTGAAACGTTCAGGAGGGCGGCCCCCTTAATTTTACTAGGCGGCCCCCTTAATCATTAAGGGGACTGGCCTACAATTAAGGGGACCGGCACGCTCCAGAACAGTATTTTCCCCCCCTTTAAATACTGATTCATCCCTCAGATTTTTCTCACCTTTTGCACTTCTAAACTTTCTGATCTAGATCTATTTCTCTATTCTCTCATCCTTTGATCATAAGTGTATATATTCTTTGTTTCAAAGTGATCCAATTTTCATCCTCTCAAGTGCAAGAGAAGAATACTTCTATCTTCCTAGACAAGAAGTATTACAACTTGTTGTGATCTCCACATCCAAGTTGTTGGTATATCATCAAGATTATTTACATATTCTTTGTGAAGATTGTTGTGAATATTTGCTTGTAGATAGTTGTGTTAGATATAGATTGTGTGATTAGTTGATAGCTTGGTGTGAAGAAGAAAAGCTAGAAAATCTATTGGTGTGAAGAAGATAGAGTTGAAGTAGTTAGTTGTGAAGTAGATTGATTTGAAGAAGGTGTGTAGAAGTTGTGACTTAGGTGTGAAGGTGTTGTGGTGTGATTATTGGTGTGTAAATTGGTGTGTAAATTGGTGTGTATATTGGTGTGTAAATTGGTGTGTAAGGTTTTCTCCGCCATAAGGGAGCTTGTTGATATAGTGAAGAAAACTCTCGAGTTAGGTGCTCGGGGAGTGGAGTAGGGCAAGGAAGGTGTCCTTGTAGCCGAACCACTATAAATCTCTTGTCTCGCGGTTCGATCTTTCCATCTCTTACTTATTTCATTACTTATCATTGTTATATATTTCATATTGATATTTGTTTGTATTGTGCAATACTTGAGATCACATATTATCGAATCTAAGTTTTAAAAATTAAGTAAACCCTAAAACTCTTTTTACAACTAATTAAAAAGACGTAAAACTATTCAACCCTCCTTCTAGTTTTCCACAATTGGTATCAGGAGCCACGTCTAGCAAGAATTTTAAAATATATTGTATTTTAAAACTTGTAACGATCTATGGAATCTGAAAAATATTTAGAAGGGCAATCTATGCAAAGACCACCACTATTTGAAAGTGATGGATTTTTATATTGAAAAAATAGATTCGAAACCTATGTGAAATCAAAAGATCTTGATCTTTGGCATATTATTACCTTTGGTGATTTTCCCCCTATTCAATATAATGTTGAAACTAAAATGGATGAAATTGTAGCTTTTGAAAAACAAAATGATGATTTGAAAAAGAAACTAGCAAAAAATAATGAGGCTAAAATGGTTATTTATAATGCGTTACCACGCAAAGAATATGAAAGAATTTTTATGTGTAAAACCGCAAAAGAAATTTGGGATTCTTTACTAATCACTCACCAAGGTAATAGTCAAGTTAAAGATAACAAAATAGATCTTCTTGTACAACAATATGAACAATTTACGATTCCGGAAGAGGCTCAATTGATAATGCTTTTGCTAAATTTAACACCATTATCACAAGTTTAAAAGCACTTGATGAGACATTTTCTAATAAAAATTGTGTTAGGAAATTTCTTAGGGCTTTGCATCCGAAATGGCGAGCTAAAGTCACAGCTATTGAAGAATCAAAGAATTTGATGACATTGTCACTAGATGAGCTTATTGGCAACTTGAAGGTCCATGAAGAAATTATAAGAAAAGATTTGGAAACGGTTAAAGTCAAGAAAGAACAAGTCAAATCCGTTGCTCTAAAAGCCAAAAAGGAACTTTGTGATGATAATGACTCAAGTGACGAGAGTGAAGATGAAGAATATGCAATGGCCGTAAGAGAATTCAAGAAATTCTTCAAGAGACGAGGAAGATTCACTAGATCATCACATGACGATAGAAAATCGTTCCAAAGAAATAGAAGTGACAATTACGTGAAAAGAAAATGCTTTAGATGTGGAAGTCCAAATCATCTCGTTGGTGAATGTCTAAAGCAGCCGAGTTATGATAATCAAGGTGCATTTGTTAGTAGAACATGGAGTGATAGTGACAAAGAAGAAGTGGAAAAACCAAGAGAAGAAAAGTGTTTCATGGCAAAAGCAACCGACGAAATATGCCTTGGAATTGACTTGGTGCCTGACGAATGGATCAAGGATAGTGGATGCTCGAGGCACATGACAGGGAACCGAAAGCTATTCTCTACATATAAGGCATACAACGGAGGTAACGTTATTTTTGGTAGTGACTTGCGTGGAAAAATTATTGGCAAAGGTACGATTTCTCAAGACTCACTTACTATTGAAAATGTTGAACATGTAAATAATTTAACATATAACTTACTTAGTGTAGGCCAAATATACGATAATAAATGTAGAGTTATCTTTTCCGAAGAAGATAGCGAAATAGTTAAGAATGGAAAAATTATAGGTAGAGGTATTAGGAAAGGAGGTGTATATGTTATGAAACTAGGAAACAAACCTGAAGATAGGATATGCCTAACGACCCTAGACGAAAACTCCACATTGTGGCATAGGAGATTAGGACATGCTAACATGCAACAAATACAATCTTTGGCCTCTAAGGAATTAGTTAGAAACTTGCCTAATCTAAAATATGACAAACATTTTTGTGATGCATGTAAAATTGGAAAACAAGCTCATGCTAGTCACAAAGCTAAGAATATAGTATCCACTACTAGGTGCCTAGAATTATTACATATGGATCTTTTTGGTCCATCTGCTGTGCGGAGCTATGGAGGAAACAAATATACCTTAGTAATAGTAGATGACTACTCACGATACACGTGGACTAGGTTTTTAAGTGACAAAACCCAAGCCTTTGAAAAATTTGAAATATTTAGTAAAATGATTCAAAATAAATTAGGATGCTCAATAGTTGCCATTAGGACGGACCATGGTAGGGAATTTGATAACGAAGTACAATTCGGAAAATATTGTGAGTTAAATGGAATATCTCACAATTTCTCCGCTCCTCGTACTCCTCAATCAAATGGGGTAGTAGAAAGAAAAAATAGGTCACTACAAGAAATGAGTAGAACTATGTTAAATGAACAATCCATTCCACAAAAATTTTGGTGTCACGCCGTAGATACATCGAATTATATTTTAAATAGGGTATCAATTAGAAGAATTCTAGGAAAAACTCCTTATGAGTTATTAAGAAATAGAAAACCAAACTTAAGCTACTTTAGGGTATTTGGAAGTAAATGCTATATCTTAAACACTAAGGACTACCTCACTAAGTTTGATCCAAAATCATATGAAGGAATATTTTTAGGATACTCACAAAATAGTAAAGCATATATAATACTTAACAAACACTCCATGAAAGTAGATGAATCACTAAATGTAACATTTGATGAAACACCACCACCTCCTTAAACGCTACCTTTAGAAGATGATGATTTATTCGAAGATGAAGCCATTGAGGTTAGTAAAACAAAACCCATAGGAAATGATAATGAAGACATTCACATAGAAAATAACGAAACCGTTAATATTAAAGAATCTAGATCACATCCATTAGATAATATAATAGGACATCTTAACCAAAGAACCCTTAGGTCACAAGCCCAAGATAAAAACAACTTCTTTTGTTTCCTCTCAGCAATAGAACCTAAGAATATTAGCGAGGCTTTAAAGGATGAAAGTTGGATTATAGCTATGCAAGAAGAATTAAATCAATTTAAGGCAAATGATGTTTGGGAACTAGTCCCAAATCCAAAGGATATGACTATCATAGGAACCAAATGGGTATATAGGAACAAGTTAGACGAGAATGGAATAGTTACTAGGAATAAAGCTAGGTTAGTTGCCCAAGGTTATAATCAACAAGAAGGAATTGATTATGATGAAACTTATGCCCCCGTAGCTAGACTAGAATCAATTAGGATATTACTTGCCTATGCTTGCGCCCTAGATTTTAAGTTATTCCAAATGGATGTGAAAAGTGCATTCCTTAACGGTTTTATCAATGAGGAGGTATATGTGGCACAACCTCCAGGATTCATTGACGTCGCAAAACCTGATTATGTTTATAAGTTAAAGAAAGCTTTGTATGGACTCAAACAAGCTCCCAAAGCTTGGTATGATCGATTAAAAGCTTTTCTTATTAAACATGATTATTCCATGGGAATGGTAGATAACACTCTTTTCACTAAAAGGAAAGACCCTAATCTCATCATTGTTCAAATATATGTTGATGACATTATATTTGGATCGACTTGTCAAGACATGTGTGATGAATTTGCCAAAATCATGCATGATGAGTTTGAAATGAGTATGATGGGTGAACTTAACTTCTTCCTAGGATTACAAATAAAACAATTAGAAGATGGAATATTCTTTAACCAATCTAAGTACATTAAGGAAATGCTTAAGAAATTTGGCCTAGAAGACTCAAAACCCATGAAAACACCCATGTCTACGGAGGTAAAGCTCACAAAGGACGATGAAGGTGAGTCCGTAGATAACACCAAGTATAGAGGAATGATACGTAGTTTACTATACTTGACGGCAAGTAGACCCGATATCATGTTTAGTGTCTGCCTTTGTGCCCGTTTTCAAGAGGATCCCAAAACCTCTCACCTAGAAGCGGTTAAGCGTATCTTCCGATACGTTAAAGGCACTATACACTTAGGATTATGGTATCCTAAGGAATCCGGCATAGAAACCATTGTCTATGCGGATTCGGATCATGCGGGAGACTACGTAGATAGAAAGAGCACTAGCGGTATGTGCACGTTTATGGGATGTTGTCTAACGTCTTGGTTTTCGAAGAAGCAAACCGCTCTTGCTATTTCTACAACCAAAGCCGAATATGTTAGCGCCGGAAAGGCATGTCAACAAGCACTATGGATGAAACAAGCTCTCGTAGACTATGGCATTAGGTTAGAAAATGTCCCCATTATGTGCGATAACAAAGGTGCAATAGATTTAAGTAAAAATCCGGTGCAACACTCTAGGACTAAACACATAGAAATACGTCACCATTTTCTTAGGGATAATGTACAAAAAGGAAATATATCTATAGAAAAGGTTGCATCGGAAGACAACATTGTGGATATATTCACAAAACCCCTTAAGCGTGAATTATTCAACAACTTGCGTTTAGGATTAGGAATGATGGAACAAGTTGACTAAATTATATTGAATTAATTCAAATTTATACTTGCATGAAATTTATTTTCTTTTCATTTCACCTTTTCTGAGTCTAGGAATCTATTTCACACAAAATTAAAGATTGAGAAGATTCATTTTCTTTGCATAAACCTTTTTGTAAAACTCAATCAATTCTTTCTAAAAATTATTCTCACAATCTAGGAATCACATGAAGATCATTTTCCTTGCATTGTTGACAAAGTGTAAAAAAAAAAATATTGTCTTTCAAAATCATGCATAAACTCACACATAAATTGTCAAGGTATATAATCTAATATATGTCTTTGACATTCATGATCGAGCAAAAATTGAATCAAGGAGATCATTTGGATTGTTTCTTAGGATCGTTATTTCGTTGTGCATCTAGGAGTCGAAACAATCACAACTCCACATTTGTTGCATATAGACACTCACTAGGACAAATTCCTTAATAATGATGTCATCTTGATCCATCACTAGCTTTTCACTCACTAATTGCCTTTGCCTTTTATCTAAGATAGGTGCCTTAGGAAACTTAAGTGTGCTTGCCTTTACTTACCTCCTATTGCTTATTATGTGTTAATTATGTGTCCTCTTGCATACATGCCATATCTTAATTATATTAGATTCTATATTGCCTAAGAGAATTGAACTTGCTTGAACTCTAATCCAAACACATAACCTTTCTGAAAATTTTCTGCCAAAAACCCAATTTTGGCAACCTGGAAATCACCAGATGGGCGGCCCCCTTAATTATGTAAGGCGGCCCCCTTAATTATTAAGGGGACCGCCCCCTAATTAAGGGGACCGGCCATCTGATAGTTGGGTTTACAGAATCTTTTCTGCTTTTTAGCCCATTTCAACCTACATTTCCCAATTTTAACCAACACACTTTGTCCCAATCTTCCAAACAAACCTTATCCATCCTTAAACACACAAATCTTACACTATAAATATCCCCAATCCTCAAAACTATCCATTCATCCCATCATGAACTCTCCAAACAAACCAAAATCAAAAGCCTCAAGGCTAGCAAGGATGACGGAAAGACCCGTTTGGCGAAGAAAAAGCCCTCGAAACAAATCCATCATAACCAATGAGATTGGAAGTCATTCAACACCTCCAACTTCTTACTTCCCAAACTTTACCTCAAACCCACAAGGTCATTCATTTGATCCTCTTTACAATCCATACAAGTTTGATCAACTATCAAACTACAATTCCAACTACACAAATCCAACACATCCATACCAAACCTATGATCCTCTTTACATTGCCTCGGAAAAGCAAAAGTTCCGTGATGAAATAAACCAAATCCATGATCTTAGTGATCTCCTTGCTATGCATCTTGCACAACGCAACAAAGGGCAACCTCCATCATCACCCTATGCAAATTGCCTTCCCCACTCTCTCAATTTGGATCAAGTTACCAACCACACTCACTTTTGCCCTTGTTGCATATTCCTTCAAAAACAAATCCTCTACTTGAGTGAAGATATTTATTGGATTGAATATCTTCTCACTCGTAATCATCCAATACCACCCTTAACACGATACAACATCGTGAGATCCACCTCTTCCACTCCATACTCCACCCCATATCCCTCTCAATCAAACATCTAAGCTTTATGCTTATGTTTCCATTCAAGCAAATAACACAATCAACTATGAGTTGCAAGCAAGTCCAAGTGCTTCTTTAGGCTATATAGGACTATGTCCTTCCTTTTGTTTTATTATGATTAATATGCCTTAAGCATATTAAATATTGTAATGTTTTCTATGATGCTTGAATGAATCTATTTTTATAACTATTGCTTTGCATATATATGTGCCTTGTTCTTTTCTAATATTTTGTGTAGCCAAGACTTCCATAGCTCATTCCTTTGATGCTCTCAAATGAGGGGGAGTTTACATCAAGGGGGAGCTTTTACCTTTTTGATTTTACAAAAAGGGGGAGAAGAGAAGGTTAAACTCTAAATTCTTGTCTAAAAATTATGTTTTAGACCTCATGAGTTTAAGGTTTTGTAATCATCAAAAAGGGGGAGATTGTTGACATAAATAATGTCTTAAAACATTGTTAGCATATTAACAATGTCTCTATGTTTTGATAATTACAAAGCATAAACTCATTAATCTAAAACTTATGACATAAACAAGTTTTTGGTGCTTAATACTTGTCTTTGCTTCCATATCACTTAAGGTATGAATAAACAAAGAGTTTATTACATTTCATGATCAAAGGAAATTTTATATTAATACATAACATTTATATAAAATGATTTTAACATTTTATATATATTTGTAAATCATTTTTGGTATAGCTTTATTAAACCACAAAAATATTATTTCAAATTTCCAACCAAAAAGGGCAAATTTTATCCAGAAAAACTTTTGAAACGTTCAGGAGGGCGGCCCTCTTAATTTTACTAGGCGGGCCCCTTAATCATTAAAGGGACCGGCCTACAATTAAGGGGACCGGCACGCTCCAGAACAGTGTTCCCCCCCCCCCCCCTTTAAATACTGATTCATCCCTCAGATTTTTCTCACCTTTTGCACTTCTAAACTTTCTGATCTAGATCTATTTCTCTATTCTCTCATCCTTTGATCATAAGTGTATATATTCTTTGTTTCAAAGTGATCCAATTTTCATCCTCTCAAGTGCAAGAGAAGAATACTTCTATCTTCCTAGACAAGAAGTATTACAACTTGTTGTGATCTCCACATCCAAGTTGTTGGTATATCATCAAGATTATTTACATATTCTTTGTGAAGATTGTTGTGAATATTTGCTTGTAGATAGTTGTGTTAGATATAGATTGTGTGATTAGTTGATAGCTTGGTGTGAAGAAGAAAAGCTAGGAAATCTATTGGTGTGAAGAAGATAGAGTTGAAGTAGTTAGTTGTGAAGTAGATTGATTTGAAAAAGGTGTGTAGAAGTTGTGACTTAGGTGTGAAGGTGTTGTGGTGTGATTATTGGTGTGTAAATTGGTGTGTAAATTGGTGTGTAAGGTTTTCTCCGCCATAAGGGAGCTTGTTGATATGGTGAAGAAAACTCTCGAGTTAGGTGCTCGGGGAGTGGAGTAGGGCAAGGAAGGTGTCCTTGTAGCCGAACCACTATAAATCTCTTGTCTCGCGGTTCGATCTTTCCATCTCTTACTTATTTCATTACTTATCATTGTTATATATTTCATATTGATATTTGTTTGTATTGTGCGATACTTGAGATCACATATTATCGAATCTAAGTTTTAAAAATTAAGTAAACCCTAAAACTCTTTTTACAACTAATTAAAAAGACGTAAAACTATTCAACCCCCTTCTAGTTTTCCACAAATGCGATTAAAGGATGATGAGTTCAGTTTGGTCAAAGAATTGTCAGGTTATAACGTACGACCGCGTAATATACTTTCGACAATACAGGGTCGTAATCCGGATAACATGTCTCGCGTTAGAACTATATATAATGCACAAGGTAAGATCCGGAAAAGTAGAGTAGGTGATAGAACTCCAATTCAAGTCCTTTACTCACATTTAAGGGATTCAGGGTATACATATGATGAGGCGAAAAATGAACGGTCTTTAGGGGGTCATTTAAGCCCGGAATTGAATTTATTTGATCAAATATTGCCCTAAATCGTTCCTTTTGTGATTTTAGGTACTTTGGGAGTGAATTCTGGAAAAGGAAGCATTTTGGACGTTTTTGGAGCATAAAAGTGAAGAAAACGGCAAAGACTTAATTTTCCATGCTGAGAACAGTACCTGACGGCGTCAAGAAGGAAAATGTGACGGCGTCAGGAGTAAAATCCATGACGACCCAGAGAAAACCTGAAGGCGTCAAGAGAAGGGCTTCAAAAGTTAAATTGGTGACGGCCTGAAGCTGGACTACACGTGACGGCGTCAAACCCAGATCTAGGCAGTTTGAGGAGTTTATTAGCGGCGAGATGACGGCGCCAGACATTTACTCTTGACGCTGTCACCTCACAAAATCTATAAATACTTTTCTATTTTTCATTCATTAAGGGAGGAACTTGTGTGGAGAATACTAGGGTTGAACCTAATAAACCCTAGGTCGTTTGTAACAGTATTTTCAAGGGTTTTAACCCCTTGAAACCTTTCATGTTCAATTAAGATAAGTCCTCTTTCAATTCATTCAATATGTCTATGTGTTGTTTGAATATATCTTATGCTTGTTGATGAGGCGAAAAATGATCCGTTTTTAGGGGGTCATTTAAGCCCGAATTCGAATTTATTTGATCAAATATTGCCCTAAATCGTTCCTTTTGTGATTTTAGGTTCTTTGGGAGTGAAATCTGGAAAAGGAAGAAATTCGGACGTTTTTGGAGCATAAAAGTGAAGAAAACGCCAAAGTCTTAATTTTCCATGCTGGGAACAGTAGGTGACGGCGTCAAGAGTAACTTCCTGACGGTGTCAAGAGAAAAATTCCATGACGATCCAGAAGAGATTTGACGGCGTCATGAAGGTAGGGCGTCAAGAGTAAAAGTCATGACGGCCTGGAAATGATTAAGCCTTGACGGCGTCAAATGTAGATCAAGGCAGTCCGAGAATAGTTTTGGCGGCGAGGTGACGGCGTCACAAGCTTTATCTTGACGCCGTCAGACCTCTTTTCCTATATATAGTTTTCTAATTTTTCACATTTAAAAAGAGAAGTTTTGGAGAAACCCTAAGTACGAACTTGGTGCGAATTTTACAGGTTTTTCAAGGGTTCCAAGCCCTTGATACCTTACATGTGTAATTGAGATAAGTGTTCTTTCAATTCAATCAATATGTCTATGTGTTGGTTGTCTATATCTTGTTCTTGTCTTAATTCCATCATGCTAGGCTAGATCTATCTTGTGTTTGCTTAGATCTAATGAAACCTAGATGTTAATTATGTGTTGATTACTTGTTTTGGATGAATGATTTATATGTTAGGCTTAAGAAAACTGGCAGATCTCCAATTGGTAACATGCTTGAACGTCTTAAGAAACATGAACCGACGCGCACTAGGTCTTTATTGGTTGTATTTAATGCATGAGCCACTGTTTACAATCCCTATAGTTGTGCTGGGCATGGTTTAGGAGGAGATAAGAGCTCATAGAATTGGGGAGTTAAGTGTGCCACCCCATGAATGGTATTAAGGAATACGATCCGTCATCCATGCATTTATAACAAGTAATTAACGTGTAAAAGATGTCTAGGGAGTAGTGAAATCTAAGTAAACACATTTTCTCCACTTATTACTCACAACTTTAGTATAATTTAGTTTATTTTCATTTCTAGTATTTTATTTTGATTGCATCTTTAGCATTGGGTTAGTTGATTAGCAACTAATTCCGCCCAAATCCTTCAAACTCGAGAATTTTAATTGCTTTCTAAAAAATATAAAAACACAAAAATAATCATCTCTCACCTTTAGAACTAGTATTTAGGCTTTCTAATTCTAGCGACACTATTCCTAAGCTGAACGATCAATCCCCCGGTACTTGTCACTATACTATACTACAACGATCAGGTAGACTGCCTGGTGGGGGTTGTAAGCTTCTCGAGATCCCTCGAGAGGTAAAGCCTGTTGCGATTCCCACGCATCTAGTTTTTGGCGCCGCAGCCCGGGGAATAGTTATTGTCTAGGTTAGAATTTCTTTTTATTAGGTCTACTTGCTAGATTCCTTTCTAGTAAGATTTTATTTTTATTTTTAGGTTCTCTTTAGTCTATCTTATTTCTTTGTGCCTTTGTTCGTAACCACCCGACATCATGGACAACGGGAACATCTTTGAACCCGTCATCCCACCACAACAAAACCCACCATTAGAACCCCTTAGGCCCCGAACCTTAGGAGAGTATTCCCGACCTAGCCATCAAGGCTACCGAAACACCATTGAGCTCACCGGAGCCAATGTGACCCCCTTGCGATCCGACACCATCCGGTTGGTGCAAAGCGGATGTGCATTCCATGGACTTCGTTCCGAAGATCCAAACCAACATCTTAAGGACTTCCTCAAAATCGTAGATTCCATAGACCTAGATGTTGAAACTAGAGAGACAACCCGATTACGCCTATTCCAATTCTCTCTACGGGATCAAGCTAGTCAATGGCTTGAACGTTTACCCGCGGGATCCATCACCACATGGGATAACCTCACCAATCGCTTCCTTACTCAATTCTTCCCACCGGGGAAGACTGCAATGCTTAGAAATGACATCCTGATGTTTGAACAGCAGCAGGGTGAAACTTTTTACGAAGCTTGGGCCCGTTTTAAGGATCTCCTCCATAAGGTCCCTCATCATGGTATAAACCATTGGTTATTAGTCCAGATTTTCTACGACCATGTTGACTATCACACTAAGCGCACAATTGATAGGGCCGCAGGAGGTAAACTGCGTGATAAGAATGCCGAGGAGTCTTGGGCAGTTATCGAGGAGCTCACCACTGATAATCAGGAGATGTGGGAGTTTAATCATACTGTAAAAGCGGCTATCAATGCAGTCTCAACATCTGGAGGGACCACCGAAATCCCCGATGAACTCCTATGCAAACTCGAGGCCAAAGTTGACTATTTTGAGGAAAGGCAAAGGAGGCCTTTAAGTCCTAGACGAGCCACTGTCAATTCTGTCTCAAAACCAACTTCGGCACCATTATCTGAGTCGCCTTCTAGAGAAAATGTTGAGACTTTCCAGAACTATACCCCACCTTGTTCCCCTCCCAAGGAACTTAGCTCGGAGTTTGAAGTTAGGATGAGAGAATATATGGCAACTCACTCAGATCGGCTTGCTAGATTCGAGGAAGCAGTTTATAAGCAAAAAGAGGAGATGCAGGAGAAAATGAATGAGATGATGAGTCTGTTAGAGGAGTATGCCAACCAGAGAACCCCCGAAAGAATACTACTTAGGAAAGAAAGCACCACTCCCACCACCCAATTTGTTAATTCCATCACCATTGTCCAAAAGGATAACGAGAAGGTAGAAACTCTTGCTAAACAGACCTTAGAAAAACCACCAGAATCCCAACCTTTGAGCTACTACCTGAAACATGATATAAATAAAAACACCATAACAAATTGGATTAAGGGTGATGGGCGTAACCAACCTTCCAGACAGGTTTCTGAGAAAGAGGAAGAAGCGAAAGATGAGTATGATACGCTTCCTGGAGGATCAGTATTCGAGAAGCTATTGGTACAAAAAGTGGCTACTAAGCAGTTAGCATGTGGGAACTTTGAGATACCAACGAGCATCGGGGACTTGAAATATCTTAGTGCTTTCGCCGACCAAGGATCGGAAGTAAATCTTATGCCCCTAACTATTTACATCCAACTAACATCAAAAATGCCAGCGCCTACTCGTGTTAGGTTATCTCTTGTTGGACACTCGTACGTATACCCCCTAGGAATCGCAGAAGATGTATTAGTTAATGTCGCAGGATTCATGTACCCCGTTGATTTTATGATCATCGATGATAAAGGAGATGGATGCATGCCAATAATCCTTGGGGCACCATTCCTCGCCACCGCTAGGGCTGTCATTAAGTATGAAGGTAGGAAGATTGAGCTTAAATCTGGAAAAAGAAAGATTAGCTTCCCCATGACCCCGCGAAGTGGGCATGAGAATTTGAGTTGGAGAAAGATCAAAAACAACATTGGCACGACACCCATTCGTGTTCAGAATAAAATTCTTGCATGGGAGGCAAGAATCAAAAGCTATAAGAAAGCAAAAAATGAAAGAAGAAAAAGCAATAAGGTTCAGGTCGAACTCGAACATACTCGACCCGCATAAAATCATATACCATTTGAGGAAGGGAACTTGGTACTCTTGAGACACTTGGAAACAACAATACCACCCGATAAACCAAGTCCTTGGTGGTATGGGCCATTCACAATCGAAGGTGTGAGCCAAGATGGGGTAGCTAACTTGAGAACCAGATTAGGTGGGATGGTGATTGTGAGTATTGACAAATTGAGGCACTACCACCATAACAGTAATGATCGCAACTACATGGGGTATATCATTTCAAATGATGAGATCACGTAGTAACCCATGACCTTGAGTCTAGCTACAAGACTCGTAAATAAAGAAAAGCGCTTCTTGGGATGCAACCTGTAGGACCGAAAGTATTGTGATTTATGTGATTCGGGAGGTCTTGGTTGATGATTAAAGATGAACTCCATATTTAGTTTTAGAGAGAGAAAGTATAGAGAGGGTGAAGAAAATGGAATATATTAAGATGAAAGAATGAATACACAATTTCCCACACCCCTCATGGAGAGTCATGAGGGGTATTTATAGGCTCATCACAACATTACTTTGCCTAGTGTACGATAGTAGTCCCTGCGTGTACGATAGTAATCTAGTCCAATTCACATGTGTGACGTTATCTTTATAAAAAAGCGAGGCTAACAATCTCCCTCCAAGATATCGTCACACGTGAATGGTTACAATGAGACCTATAAATACATTAACAATGTAAAATTACAACAATAGTAAACTATGTTGACGTTGTTGAAGCGCAGAGTCTCTGTAGTCTAGACACTGAGGCAGACTTGAAGTTCTCTCTTCCGATGATCTCGGCGTACTGACTGCAAAGGTCTTTGTAGTTCTTTTGTAGCTCTGAACTTCAACTATAATGGTCTAGTTAGGTTATTACTCCCTCCTAACTAGTGAGCCTTTATTCTTTTTCCTGCTCCCTCCTGAACCGACAACTCTCTTTTCATCACGCAACGGATAAAGTAGATTCATAAGTGTAGGCACATGGTTGTCGTTCAGGGAGCATCATGACAATATAACTCACATAACATTGCACAGAAGGTTGGTAATACGCTCCGATGTACACATCATTAGTACTTCTTCGGTTCCAGTGTAAGCACAATTCCCTCGATCAACCAACGTACTAGAGATGAAACACTACTTCTTTTGGCATGTTCTTCTCCCTCCTGATGGTTGCGATGTATCGAAATCATCATACTATTATGTGTACATGCCAAAATTACCCGTACTTTACACTTCTGATGCAATATAGATAGACCGTGTAAGCATAATTTGTGAGTATATGTCGCAAAAATATACTCTCAATACTATTCTCTCAAATCAACCTGTAAACGAACCTCCTTTGAATTCACCGGCTACTAGTAATGACCACATATGAAGATAACCCGATATGACCAACTTGAAAATGAAGTAAACATCCAATCTTGTGACTTAATCTTGTACGATGGTGAGACTAAGAACTTATACTGAGCACTACAACGTAACTCCTTTAAGCATAGGTTGATCCATATACTCAAACGAGTAAACAGTATATGAAATCTCCGCCTCTTGAACTATCCACAACTGCGTGTGACACTGAGTACTACAATGTAACTCCTTAAAGTCATAGCTATAACCCGTGAGCACTACAATGTAACTCCTTACATCGGGTATAACTAGATAATCCAAGTCTTAATCACTATCATTTCCCGTGAATGCACAAACAAGTATCTTCGAAAGTCATGCATCCAACCACCCCTAGACTTTGAGATAAATAAGTACACGTAATGAAATGTCACTTCAAAGTCAAATCAATAATATCGTGCGAAAACTCCGTAGTCATTTTCTTGTCAAACCATAGCAATTCTAGCCGTGAATATATGTATCCCCGTGAAATTTTTGAGACCAAAATACCACTCTTATCCAAATAATAAAAATTGTACCCGATCCTTTTTGAAATAAAACTTTCGGAATACAATTTATATTATCAAATATTATCAATAATATTATATCTAAAAATAAATTCGGATACAATATTTTGATTGTTCCATGTTACCATGTATGCGTATTCCAATTTCCAGCACACTCAACATTTTGTTTCAGCCCAATGTTTAAAATTCGGATAAAGCCCAACAAATCAAATAACCGATTCAACAAAAGGAGAAGATATAAGCCAGTATCACAAAACACTTGCACCATTTTAACCTAACCCTACAACATTTTTATTTTATCCGCTTCCCATATCTCCCCTACACGCTTCTCTCTTGAAGTTCAGATCTAAAAAAATAACGATTATCTCATCCCATCCAAGAGTCATCTCAATCTCATATCAAAAGAAATCATCCATATCCAAACCCACAACAATCGTTTAAACACAAAAACCATCACGCCCGTACTATTTGTCTTCATTTTTGCACCATATGAATCAAGAAAACAATTGTTGCAAGGCTTCAAGATCCATTCGTGGGTCTCGGGTAGGTTAATATTGTTGTTGAGTTTTTGTATTCCTCTTAGTCACTTAACAAAACAAAGAAAAGATTGAAACTGAATGGTTTTGGTCTTTCTTTATTTTCGGATAGTAAAGAGAAGAATATCTTCACAGAGATCGATGATGGTGATGTTCAAAATAAAAAATCTTTACAAGATTTGCGAAATAGTTGAACAAACTGAGATCTCATGTATTTTTTCTTTTCGTTCTTGGATTTGTGATGGGATAGGATTAGATTGTTTTTATTCTTGCTTTGACTTGTGGACTGAAGATTTTAAAAACTGAGGTCAACATATGAATTATGGTATAATGGTTTTGGTCGTTGGTAATAATTTGCATCTTCTCAAAATTTCACTTATCATTTTCGAAACTTTGCATTTATCGACAATACAAATTTATCGAGAAAGAGAGTTTTCAAAAACGTAAAAAAATTTGAAAATGAGTATTCTCGAAAAATAGTACATTTCGAAAACATAATCTCGAAAACTAGTACTTTTCGAAAATGTAATCTCGAGAAATAGTACATATCGAAAATTTCTTATACAAGAAATTTCGACCAGATTCCGGCGACTTTTTCCAGTTTTCGATGAGTAACTGATGAGTTTTCCGATGACCATTTTGATGAGATTCGACCTTTCATTACCACTTTTCACGGTTTGGAATAAAAAGTCAAAAAATGATATAAGTTGTACAATAGCAGTTAACATGGTAAAAACTGTTATGTAAAATGAATATAAAGCTTGTGACTTTTGGGACCACTTGGATACAAAAAGATTGTATGAAACTGTTTACAACAAGAGATAAGAAAAAAAAAATTCAGATCTGAAAAAAATAGTACAAAACAGCTTCAAAAACACAATTCGAACCACAAAAATCAAGAAAACAAACACCGTGAGCTCCGATACCAATTGTAGGACCGAAAGTATTGTGATTTATGTGATTCGGGAGGTTTTGGTTGCTGATTAAAGATGAACTCCATATTTAGTTTTAGAGAGAGAAAGTAGAGAGAGGGTGAAAAAAATGGAATATATTAAGATGAAAGAATGAATACACAATTTCCCACACCCCTCATGGAGAGTCATGAGGGGTATTTATAGGCTCATCACAACATTACTTTGCCTAGTGTACGATAGTAGTCCCTGCGGGTACTACATATTACTAATCTAGTCCAATTCACATGTGTGACGTTATCTTTATAAAAAAGCGAGGCTAACACAACCCATGTTTTGTGTGATTTTAATTGTTTGTTTGTTATTTGCTTCCGTATGCATGTTTTATTTTTATTGTTGGTAGATCATGTTTCTAAACTAAATAGTGGAAATACTTTACTTTGTTGTTTTGGCCTAGTCTTAACTCCACCTAAAGGTATTTTTGCAAAAGATAAGTGTAAGGGGAAACCCCAAATATGTTTTTAAGAAACAAACCGATCATGATTCTCCACAATATTAAGTGAACATGTATATTCGTATTTGTTAAAGTCAAATGCTTGTATTGAGTCATAATGAAGTTTTGCAGGATTTTCAAGGAAGTAGGACCAAGTTTTTCCAGAAATTTTCTGGAAACTTAACATAAGAATTTCTGCAGGTCACTTCTGACGGCGGCGTCAAGTGTAAAAATCTGGAAATTTTACCGGTTTTGTTTTTCTAACGGAGTCTTATGGTTTTTGTGAATTATTAAGTTTTATAATCTCCAGGAGATCTGCAAACTTCATTCCACAAGCATTATATCTTATCTTGTTTTCTAGGATTTAGTAGCTTATATAGGATGCCGCCGATTTTACGCGAGGTTGTCTTGTCTATTTTGTCAGGTTTTATAGGTTAAGTATGACAAGAAGATGATTTATATTATGGAAGGGAAGCTTTGATTGTTCATTTTCTTGGAGGAAGATTTAACCTGGCCACCTTATTATCCATACCGAGCGAATCAGGGGAGTATTTGATTTCATTCTCTTTACTATTTCACTTTTACATTCTTTACTTGAACATTGGGGACAATGTTCATCTTAAGTGTAAGGGGAGGGTAAAAAGATGATACCTTACATATGCACTTTCGCTTGAGCTTGTTTTGTTTAATGGTAGATGTGTAATAAAACTATGAGAAATACTTGTTAGTGCAATTTTAGCACCAAATTTAAAATTTTTTACAACATTTAGGAGTGAAACTTTAGCCATAGCAAGCGTCTCATGGATAGGAGATTGTATGACTAGCACATAACCGTATATTCAGAAAAATTTTCCACCCAAATATGTGAGGTTCGCCTTTACATTTGATAGGAAAAGCATTCATTATTAGTGCTTATGAGTGTACCGGTAGCATTTAGATTCTAGAACTTGCGTTAGTGATGCATCCCGAGACCGCTAGTGAGACTACATTCGTGTGGTAGGATTTACTACATGATAAGAGGCATTAGGATTACCCTTGTGTTAAACCCGTATCATAATTACTTGACCATTTAAGTCATATTACTTGGCTAGTTAAGTCAACTAATTTTCCCACACCCTTAGCGTTGTACTCATTTTTAGTACACGAAACCCCTAGTACACCCCTCCGAGCCTATCTTTTCGTTTCTAACTTTGAGCATCTTACTTAAAGGAAGAATTTGTTACACCCCACTTAAATGTACAACAAAATCGCCTTAGCCTTCCGTGTATGCGCTCATTTTTAGTGCATTATTGTTATTTGTTAAACCCTAAGTTAACTTTCTAATTGATTACATGGTTGCTAAGTCGAGTCATATCCTTGTACATATTGTTTTGGGACGATTGGGACTCATGGGTAAGTACTTATTTTATGAAGTAATGGGGAAGAACATCACTTATTACCCACATATGTACGTTAATCTTAAAAGTGCTCCAAGTGTTTTAATTTTCTTAATTCGAGTCATTAGATTAGTTTAATGTAAAGTATGTAAAGATTCAAGTGTAAGAGAAATGTTCATTCCCTATTATGTATTATTTTGGATGGTAGGGTAAGAGTGTATGCAAAAAAAAAAAAAAAAAAAAAAAAAAAAAAAAAAAAAAAAAAAATCGAAAAATCAAGAAAAAGAAAAAGAAAAAAGAAAAAAGGAAAAAGAGAAAAACATACAGACTACCATCCCGTTTCATTCTATGTTTATTTTATGTTTTTGTTATTTTTCATTTAT
Source organism: Artemisia argyi (assembly GCA_030686995.1). Taxonomy (NCBI): domain Eukaryota; kingdom Viridiplantae; phylum Streptophyta; class Magnoliopsida; order Asterales; family Asteraceae; genus Artemisia; species Artemisia argyi. The sequence goes on along the minus strand of CM060709.1, from coordinate 95,331,724 downwards.
TAGCATAAGTCGAGTCTAGTCTTGGCTTAGCAACGCCATATTGTACATGTAATTAACCAAGACTGTTAACTCGCCACCAGTAAAACTTCCTTTATCCAACAAAACCGTGTATTTCATATCCCTACACCTAACGTTACAACCCTTTAAAAGACCCCTTTGATAGTTTATCCTAGGTGCTTACGCCATGTGGTGGAGGTTTGATCCTTTCCCAAGCCTATGGTAATCTATTTTGCTATTAAAGGTAGTGAGAGATATCTTCCGTTTCCATATTGTAATTTACACTTTATTACACCCGAGAGATGTGAGTATCTAAACACTATTTGTGAGGTGCTTGTGTATGACCTCCGTGCTTGTCTATTGGTCTTTAGTGGAACGATTATTTGTTGTAATTACTTTTATATTAGTGTTAAATGACCCCTAACTTGTATTTTGAGTAGAATAAAAGCGTATTTGCTTGAGGACAAGTAAATCTCAAGTGTAAGGGTATATGATGAGGCGAAAAATGATCCGTTTTTAGGGGGTCATTTAAGCCCGAATTCGAATTTATTTGATCAAATATTGCCCTAAATCGTTTCTTTTGTGATTTTAGGTACTTTGGGAGTGAAATCTGGAAAAGGAAGCAATTCGGACGTTTTTGGAGCATAAAAGTGAAGAAAACGCCAAAGTCTTAATTTTCCATGCTGGGAACAGTAGGTGACGGCGTCAAGAGTAACTTCCTGACGGCGTCAAGAGCAAAATTCCATGACGATCCAGAAGAGATTTGACGGCGTCATGAAGGTAGGGCGTCAAGAGTAAAAGTCGTGACGGCCTGGAAATGATTAAGCCTTAACGGCGTCAAATGTAGATCAAGGCAGTCCGAGAATAGTTTTGGCGGCGAGGTGACGGCGTCACAAGCTTTGTCTTGACTCCGTCAGACCTCTTTTCCTATATATAGTTTTCTAATTTTTCACAGTTAAAAAGAGAAGTTTTGGAGAAACCCTAAGTACGAACTTGGTGCGAATTTTACAGGTTTTTCAAGGGTTCCAAGCCCTTGATACCTTACATGTGTAATTGAGATAAGTGTTCTTTCAATTCAATCAATATGTCTATGTGTTGGTTGTCTATATCTTGTTCTTGTCTTAATTCCATCATGCTAGGCTAGATCTATCTTGTGTTTGCTTAGATCTAATGAAACCTAGATGTTAATTATGTGTTGATTACTTGTTTTGGATGAATGATTTATATGTTAGGCTTAAGAAAACTGGCAGATCTCCAATTGGTAACATGCTTGAACGTCTTAAGAAACATGAACCGACGCGCACTAGGTCTTTATTGGTTGTATTTAATGCATGAGCCACTGTTTACAATCCCTATAGTTGTGCTGGGCATGGTGTAGGAGGAGATAAGAGCTCATAGAATTGGGGAGTTAAGTGTGCCACCCCATGAATGGTATTAAGGAATATGATCCGTCATCCATGCATTTATAACAAGTAATTAACGTGTAAAAGATGTCTAGGGAGTAGTGAAATCTAAGTAAACACATTTTCTCCACTTATTACTCACAACTTTAGTATAATTTAGTTTATTTTCATTTCTAGTATTTTATTTTGATTGCATCTTTAGCATTGGGTTAGTTGATTAGCAACTAATTCCGCCCAAATCCTTCAAACCCGAGAATTTTAATTGCTTTCTAAAAAAATATAAAAACACAAAAATAATCATCCCTCACCTTTAGAACTAGTATTTAGGCTTTCTAATTCTAGCGACACTATTCCTAAGCTGAACGATCAATCCCCCGGTACTTGTCACTATACTATACTACAACGATCAGGTACACTGCCTGGTGGGGGTTGTAAGCTTCTCGAGATCCCTCGAGAGGTAAAGCCTGTTGCGATTCCCACGCATCACTTGTCTTGATTATAACATGCTAGGCTAGATCTTTCATGTATTTGCTTAGATGTAATGAAACCTAGATGTTAATTATAGGTTGATTGCTTGTTTATAGTTGTAATGGATGAATGATTTCAATGTTAGGCTTAAGAAAACTTGTAGATCTCCATTGTGTAACTTGCTTGAACGTCTTAAGAAACATGAACCGATGTGTACTAGGTTTTTATGATTGTATTTAATGCATGAGCAAATTCTAGTGATCCCATGTTAGGAGCTTATTAGCCGGCTCGACATAGGAGTGAAGTATGAGCTTATAGGATTGGGGAAGTAAGTACGCCACCCCATGAATGGTATTAAGAAATACAATCCGTCATCCACGCAACTGTAACAAGTAATTAACCTATAAAAGATATCTAGGGAGTAGTGAAACCTAAGTAAACACAATTCTCCCATATATTGCGCACACTACTAGTTAATTTAGTTTCTTTTCATTTTTATTATTTTATTTTGATTGCATCTTAGTAATTGGGTTAGTTGACTAGCAACTAATTCCGCCCACTCCTCTAAAAACCAAGATTTTACTTGCTTTTATAAAAACATAAAAAATACAAAAAGAATCATCCCTCACCTTTAGACCTAGTTCTTAGGCTTTCTAATCCTAGCGACACTATTCCCAAGTTGAACGATCAATCCCCCGGTACTTGTCACTATACTATACTACAACGATCAGGTACACTGCCTGGTGGGGGTTGTAAGCTTCTCGAGATCCCTCGAGAGGTAAAGCCTGGTGCAATTCCCATGCATCAAGTTTTTGGCGCCGCTGCCGGGGAATAGTTATTGTCTAGGTTAGGATTTCTTTTAATTAGGTCTACTTGCTAGATTCCTTTCTAGTAAGATTTTATTTTTATTTTTAGGTTTTCTTTAGTCTATCTTTTTCTTTATGCCCTTTGTTTGTAAAACCATTTTCATTTGTCTTCATGGCGGATGAGATTCCATTTAGATCATTAACAATAGAGGAACAATTAGTTTACTCGGATAGAGTTGCTTCCTGTTGTTCCAATGAATTTTTAAGTGATCTTAGCTATATACAAGAGGAGATGGGTGTAAAGTTTGATAGGTTTGATGAGTTATGCGCATGTGTGGCCTATATTAAACAATCATTGTTATGATCAATTCCTTTTAGTAAGACCCTTTGGAAAAATTCTGAGGAAAGCCTCCTAACCGTGAACCATGAGTTCAATGAATTGATGGGTTTGTATACATCACCACTTGAGGAAACAATTAAGGAGGATTTAGCCGAACATGATCATATTGAGCAAAAAGATGAATCCTTTAGGCAAATTGAATATTGTAATCAAGTTATTGAGGAAGGTTCTTATGAATCAGACTTAGAACTTGAAATGGCTAGAGAAGGATTTGAGATACTTAGGAACATGTTTAGGTTAGATTCTACAAAAGCACGTGATGAGGGTATAGATGATGTTGAGAAAAGGAAGGATGAGGTAAATAACACAAACCTACAAAGTACCCCACAACTCCCATCATCACTTGAGGAATACACACCGCCCGTGACTTACCCGGAAGAAATAGAAGAAACTTTAGGAATTCCGATGGAGGTAGAACCCTTGAACCAGGCACCACTAGAGGATATAGGTTTGAATACTTGTAGTGATAACCTTACTCCTAGTTCTAGGGAATTACCTAGTGTTGATGAACCGGAACCTCAATCTTCACACAACTTTCCATCCTTAGATATACATCTAGGAGACAAAAGAGGAGCCGACCCACCCATCAACCCATGTAGTCCGGGTAGTCTTAGGATAAAGGTAGTGGACTCTAAGCCTTGTAGAGAGGAAGCCAATATAGGAGTGGAAAATGACTTTACACGCTTACATCACCCATTTATGATTGATCACAAGAAACATTATGGGTTTAAACCGGGTTTATTAGGTCAAGATGGATCCCCAACTAGTAGTCTCTTGAAGTTGATAGAAAATGATCCCTTTCTAGGAGAAAATCTTAATCCACCCATTAACCTGATTGAATTTGGTAAGGTTATGATGATAGGAGCACACCCCTTTGAGCATATAATTCATCCACCACTCTTTCCTCATGTGGCATACTTCCACCGAGAAGGTGTGTATCGCTTACTATCACCCGCTCTTAATCCTAAGTGTAGGGAAAACTTCTCTTATTTCCGTTAAATAAGGGTAGAGTCAGGCTCGTGACTCGAACAAAAACAAGCGCTTATTGGGAGGCAACCCAAGCTTTATTTGTTTGTTTGTTTGTTTGTTTTTTTGTTTCATGTTATTTGTTTCCGTATGCATGCTTTATTTTTATTGTTGGTAGATCATGTTTCAAATTAAATGGTGAAAATACTTTATTTTGTTGTTTGGCTTAGTCTTAACTTCATCCAAGGGTATTTCGCAAAAGATAAGTGTAAGGGGAAACCCCAAATATGTTTTTAAGAAACAAACTCGATCATGAATCTCCACAATATTAAGTGAACATGTATATTCGTATTTGTTAGAGTCAAATGCTTGTATCCAGTCATAATGATGTTTTGCAGGATTTTCCAGGAAGTTGGATGAAGTTTTTTCAGAAATTTTCCGGAAACTTAACATAACAATTTCTGCAGGTCACTTCTGACGGCGTCAGGAAGAAACTCCTGACGGCGTCACGTGTAAAATTCTGGAAATTTTACCAGTTTTGTTTTTCTAACAGAGTCTTAAAGTTTTTGTTGAATCTTGAGTTTTATAATCTCCAGGAGATCTGCAAACATCATTCCACAAGCATTATATCTTATTTTGTTTTCTAGGATTTGTTAGCGTATATAGATTGCCGCCAATTTTACGCGAGGTTTCCTTGTCTGTTTTCTCAGGTTTTACGCGAGGTTTCCTTGTCTGTTTTCTCAGGTTTTACAGGTTATGTATGACAAGAAGATGATTTATATTCTGGAAAGGAAGTTTTGATTGTTCATTTTCTTCGAGGAAGATCTAACCTGGCCACCTTATTATCCATACCGAGCGAATCAGTGGAGTATTTGATTTCATCCTTTTTACTTATTTCACTTTTACATTCTTTACTTGAACATTGGGGACAATGTTCATCCTAAGTGTAAGGGGAGGGTAAAATGATGATACCTTACAAATACACTTTCACTTGAGTTTGTTTGTTTGATAGTAGATGTGTAATAAAACTATGAGAAATACTTGTTAGTGTAATTTTAGCGCCAAATTTAAATTTTTTTACAACATTTAGGAGTGAAACTTTAGCCATAGCAAGCGTCTCATGGATAGGAGATTGTATGACTGGCACAAAACCGTACTATTCAGATAAATTTTCCACCCAAATATGTGAGGTTCGCCTTTAGATTTGATAGGAAAAGCATTTACTATTAGTGCTTATGAGTGTACCGGTAGCATTTAGATTCTAGAACTTGCGTTCGTGATGCATCCCGAGACCGCTAGTGAGACTACATTCGTGTAGTAGGATTTACTACATGATAAGAGGCATTAGGATCACCCTTGTGTTAAACCCGTATCATAATTACTTGACCATTTAAGTCATATTACTTGGCTAGTTAAGTCAATTAATGTTTCCCACACCTTAGCGTTGTACTCATTTTTAGTACACGAAACCCCTAGTACACCCCTCCGAGCCTATCTTTTTCGTTTCTAACTTTAAGCATCTTACTTAAAGGAAGAATTTGTTACACCCCACTTAAATGTACAACCAAATCGCCTTAGCCTTCCGTGTATGCACTCATCTTTAGTGCATTATTGTTATTTGTTTAAACACTTAGTTAATTATCTAATTGATTACATGGTTGCTAAGTAGAGTCATATCCTTGTACATATTGTTTTGGGATGATTGGGACTCATGGGTAAAGTACTAATGTTATGGAGTAATGGGGAAGAACATCTATTATTACCCCCATATGTACGTTAATCTTAAAAGTACTCCAAGTGTTTTGATTATCTTGATTTGAGTCATTAGATTAGTTTATTGTAAAGTATGTAAAAATTCAAGTGTAAGGGGAATGTTCATTCTCTATGATGTATTATTTTGGATGGTAGGGTAAAAGTGTATGCAAAAAAAAAAAAAAAAAAAAAAAAAAAAAAAAAAAAAAAAATCGAAAAAATAAAGAAAAAGAAAAAAAATAGAAAAAAAAGAAAAGAGAAAAAACATACGGACTACCATCCCGTTTCATTCTATGTTCATTTTATGTTTTTGTTATTTTTGATTTATTAGCTTAAGTCGAGTCGAGTCTTGGCTTAGCAACACCATTTTGTACATGTAATTAACCAAGATTATTAACTCGCCACCAGTAAAGACTGCCTATATCCAACAAAACCGTGTATTCCATATCCCTACACCTAACGTTACAACCCTTTAAAAAGACCTCTTTGATAGTTTATCCTAGGTGCTTACGCCATGTGGTGGAGGTTTGATCCTTTCCCAAGCCTATGGTAATCTATTTTGTTATGACAGGTAGTGAGAGATGTTTTCCATTTCCATATTGTGATATATACTTTATTACACCCGAGAGATGTGAGTATCTAAACACTATTTGTGAGGTGCTAGTGTATGACCTCCGTGCTTGTCTTTGGTCTTTAGTGGAACGATTATTTGTTGTAATTACTTTTATATTAGTGTTAAATGACCTCTAACTTGTATTTTGATTAGAATAAAAGCGCATTTGCTTGAGGACAAGCAAATCTCAAGTGTAAGGGTATATGATGAGGCAAAAAATGAACCGTTTTTAGGGGGTTATTTAAGCCCGGAATTGAATTTATTTGATCAAATATTGCCCTAAATCGTTCCTTTTGTGATTTTAGGTACTTTGGGAGTGAATTCTGGAAAAGGAAGCATTTTGGACGTTTTTGGAGCATAAAAGTGAAGAAAACGGCAAAGACTTAATTTTCCATGCTGAGAACAGTACCTGACGGCGTCAAGAAGGAAAATGTGACGGCGTCAGGAGTAAAATCCATGACGACCCAGAGAAAACCTGAAGGCGTCAAGAGAAGGGCGTCAAGAGTTAAATTGGTGACGGCCTGAAGATGGACTACACGTGACGGCGTCAAACCCAGATCTAGGCAGTCCGAGGAGTTTATTGGCGGCGAGATGACGGCGTCAGACATTTACTCTTGACGCCGTCACCTCACAAAATCTATATATACTTTTCTATTTTTCATTCATTAAGGGAGGAACTTGTGTGGAGAATACTAGGGTCGAACCTAATAAACCCTAGGTCGTTTGTAGCAGTATTTCAAGGGTTTTAACCCCTTGAAACCTTTCATGTTCAATTAAGATAAGTCCTCTTTCAATTCATTCAATATGTCTATGTGTTGTTTGAATATATCTTATGCTTGTCTTGATTATAACATGCTAGGCTATGTCTTTCATGTGTTTGCTTAGATGTAATGAAACCTAGATGTTAATTATAGGTTGATTGCTTGTTTATAGTTGTAATGGATGAATGATTTCAATGTTAGGCTTAAGAAAATTGGCAGATCTCCATTGTGTAACTTGCTTGAACATCTTAAGAAATATGAACCGATGTGTACTAGGTTTTTATGATTGTATTTAATGCATGAGCGAATTCTAGTGATCCCATGTTAGGAGCTTCTTAGCCGGCTCGACATAGGAGTGAAGTAGGAGCGTATAGGATTGGGGAAGTAAGTACGCCACCCCATGAATGGTATTAAGGGATACAATCCGTCATCCACGCAACTGTAACAAGTAATTAACCTGTAAAAGATATCTAGGGAGTAGTGAAACCTAAGTAAACACAATTCTCCCATATATTGCTCACACCACTAGTTAATTTAGTTTATTTTCATTTTTATTATTTTATTTTCATTGCATCTTAGTAATTGGGTTAGTTGACTAGCAACTAATTCCGCCCACTCCTCTAAAAACCGAGATTTTACTTGCTTTTATAAAAACATAAAAAATACAAAAAGAATCATCCCTCACCTTTAGACCTAGTTCTTAGGCTTTCTAATCCTAGCGACACTATTCCCAAGTTGAACGATCAATCCCCCGGTACTTGTCACTATACTATACTACAACGATCAGGTACACTGCCTGGTGGGGGTTATAAGCTTCTCGAGATCCCTCGAGAGCATCAACATATTACGAGAGGGTAAATGAGCAAAATTAGCTTGAGGAACTATTTTTTGTTCACCCCACGTCATACGCTCTATGGTGTACATTCCCTCAAATCATGTTGATGGACTCCACATACAATACCACAATGTTTAAATTGCCATTATTGGAAATTGTCGGAGTAACTTCGACAAATAAAACTTTTTCAATGGCGTATAGCTTTTTAAACAGTGAAAAAGGGTTTAATTTTCAATGGGTATTGCAACGTGTGAAGTTAGTGATAGACGAAAGATATTACCCACGTTATATCATCACTGACAGAGATTTAGCGTTGGTTGGGGCATGCATAGCAGAATTTCCCAACGCTCACAGATTACTCTGTCGATGGCATATAGAGCAAACTCTGCTTCAGTATTGCAGAAATAGATGCGTTTCATTAGAGGACTACGAATCCATTAAATGGAGATGGGATCATATGATTAAAGCTCCGACACGCGACCTGTTCGAGCATCATTATGAACGCCTACATCAGCGATTGGTCAAACATGCGGGTACTTAATTATTAATTCACTGATTTTTATTATTTAATAAATAAACACCCAAATGACCTTTTGTTAATTCATTATTCTTTTCTGGTATTGCTCAGTATCTGAATAACTGGCTGCGAGATTACGGTAACATGTTTGTCTCGTATATCATCGATAAATATCACTGCTACGGCCAGACAACAACGTGCAAAGTTGAGAGTCACCACGCGTTGTTGAAATTATATTTGGACGACATACAGTCCAACTTAGACAGGTTGTTGAATGCGGTTGATAAGATTCTCATTTCGTAAGAAAATGCCATAAAAGATAGTTTTAATAGAAGCATGAACGAGAAATTAAATAAATGTAATGTACTGATGTGCTAATTAGCAACCATGTTTTAAATTTATAGAAACAAGAATTACCGGTTAACTAGGAACACATTCGGGCAAGTATACTGATTGATGCTATACCGTCAACTTATATTAACTAGTCAACTAAAGTCAACCATGGATGTGGTCAACAAGGTCAAACAGCTTAGAGTCAATGCTCCGTGGAAGTATAGGGTTTCCCCGGGTCGTTATGTCCCGACGAGGTGTGATGGTTATCAAACGGCTTTGTGATCGGGTGAATTTGGACAAGAAAAGGTTTGAGATTGATTACACTACTGATTTATACAATGAAATAGCTAAAATAAGCTATGTGAGTGATTACGTGAAGACTAGATACTTAGGAACGATTGAAATCTAAAAGCGCGTACGTTTACGTTTTAAATAACGCGAACGTACAAAATAAAACGTCAAAACTGAAATCTGAAAACCCCCAGGGAGTGAAAATGACACTTTTACAAACTTAAAATAAAAATAAAATTTAAAATGAAAATGAAATTATTAAAATGATTATTTTAATATTTAAATACTATTTAATTAATTAAACTATTTAAAAAAAAGTAAATTAAACCTAATTTAAATAAACTAAAAGTGATAAACACTACAAATTAAACTAAAAACTTGCAAAAATAATTTCTAAAACTTAAAATGAACTTGAAGAAAGTATAAAAATTAAAAATAAATATTTTTGTCTTTTTATTGATTTTCTAGTAATTAAAAACTAATTATCTTAATTAAACTATTTAAACTAATTTAAACTACTAATAATACCTAAATGACTTAGAAAATTATGGAAAAATTCCTAAAATTATTTTATAACATATAAAAGCTAGGAAAAATATAAAAACTAGGTACTACTTAATAAAAACTAATTATGCTATTTAAAACTTAATTATTAATTAATTATAAATAAAACTAATATTAATTCTAATAAATACCAATTGATAAAATAAAAATCTGAGAAAATTACTATAAATAATTTAATATAAAAGGAATTTAAGAAAAATATAAAAATGACAAGTGCTTAATAAAAATCTAAAAAGGAAAATTAAAATTTAAATTATATTAAATAGAAACTATCACTTATAATTAAGTTGTTTTTTTCTTGATTTTTCTTTTTGAAAACTAATTTACAACTAAAAACACACAACTCTTGTAAAAACAAATTTTTTATAACTTAAAAATAACCAAAGTACAAGCTAAAAGGTGTGACAGTTGACTTTCATTGACCAAAGCTAGAAAATAGCTTGAATGACCAAGAGTGGGGCCCACAGTGGTGAATTCTGATTCAAATAAGTTATGTGAACTTGTTTAAGCAAGTTTCAACTGAAAAAGCTCATAGGATAAGCAATTAAGCTAAAATAAGCACTTGGCTTATTGTTTGAACTCTGAATAATGGGACAGACTTGGGGATGGATTCAAGTGGGGTCCACAGGGTCCTAGGGTCAAACCAATGGTCAAACCATGAAGCCTACTAGGGGGGGGGGTTGAAAGGAACAAAGATTGGGCATTGGGGACCATTGAGGTGGCCAGAAAACCACCACCAAAGTGGTGGTGTTGGTTATGTATCTGCTGATGCAGGGGGTTCACCTCCCCTGCAAGTGTCTTTGAGGGTGAGTGGGGCCCAGTGTAAAAATCACAAAAATTAAAGAACCATGGAACAACAAAGTTCAACTGAGAAACTACATATCCTAAAAAGTACAAAGGCTGAATCTCATTCTAAAAATCAGAATAATTCCTCTAAGTTTTGGGTTTTTCTGAGCAAAAGCAATTTTGACTTTTTGAAATATGCAATGGTTTGACTTTGGTGAACTTCTACTGAATCCTATAAGTTAAATAAGTTATAATAAGCTATATAGAACCTACTTTAAGCTTAAGCTACCACTAGTAAGGTAAAATGAGGATTTGTGGATGACAAACCCCTCACAGTTAACTGTGAGGGAAGATTAACTATTTTTTTTTTGACTTTTTACTTGCAAACACTAGATTTTTATGACTTGTATGACCTAAGTATATCTAATGTAGCATGAGTTAACCAGTTGTAATACCCAAAACTCACTAGAACACAGTGAATGATGCAGTGCCAAACACCCCCTTACTTAACTGTTTTGAAGGTTTAATGAAACAAATGAGACCACTAACCTATGAAACTGAATCTAAACATTGTACTAACCTAAGATTAGCATAAATAAATAGTTACAAATAGCTAAAAGCAATTATAACTACAAATTACCAATTATGAGCATTTATATAAAAAGAAAGTGAAATGGAACTTACAACAGCCATGTGCTCAAAACCAAAGATGAAACATTCCCTCTTGACCTATTGTTTCCCTGAAACTCTAAACCATACATTCACCATCTCCTCTTCTTCTTTTTCTGTTTTTATTTTTACACTAATTTTTTATGATTTCCTACTATTTTAAGTGAAACTACTTAACTTGCTTTAGAAACCTTCAAGGATTGACTTGTGTGCTCAAATGAGCTTATGGGAACAAGGTATTACAACTGTTAACAACATTAAGCCAATATAAGATTTTTAAAGAAAGAAAATTGGTAAAACTCAAAATGAGAAACACACTGCAATTGAAGCTTAAATTAAGTTTCAAACAAAGATGGAATTACATTACAAAGGTTCAATAAAACTTCCTGGAATTAAATTACAACTAAAAATTGGAAATTACACTAAAGATGATTTTTACTAAACTAATAACTAAACTAATTCTACTCTAATAATTTCTTCTACTCTTTTTCTTTTCTTTTATAGACCTTGGGTCACTCCTCTGACTTTCCCACACCTGTGTGAGCCGTTGGATAGCTTTATGTTGATTCTGGCCTTTGAATCAGTTTTGGCGGGAAAAAGGGAAAGTGGTTTGGTTGGGTAATAAATGAGGAGGGGGGTGGGTAGGTCTTGGCAGGTGAATGTATTAATGGGGATGTAAGAGTTGGTGATAAAGGTGAGGTTGGAGGGGGGGGGGGACATGGAGCCTGGAAATGGGGGAGGAAGGAGATGGTGGTGAGGGTTGACCGACCTTTGACTGGGGTGTGGGTTTGACTTGGTCAAATGACCAGGGAAGTATTAAAATGGGAAGTGGATTGGGCCGGATGGGAGTGGGCTTGGGGAATTGGTTTTTGGGTTGTGTTTGTGTTTTGGGTAAAATAAATAAAAGGGATCCGTTTGGTTTGGTAACTTAGTAAACACAAGGACCATTTTTGTAATTATTCCAAACTTTAGGGACCTGTTATGATACTTTCCAAAATTTATTATAAGGACCAAACTTGCCAACTTTTATTTATCCAAGGACCATATTTGCAATTTTTTAACTTTTGAAATTCTCGGGGACCATTTATGTCAATTTTCAAAATTCGGGGACTAAAATTGCCATTTTATGAAAACTTTTGTCCAAGGAGTAATATTGAACAATTTTGACTTTCCAAGGACATAAGTGGACTTTTCTTTGAAATAATTTGACTAGGGACTAATTTTGACAATCTTTGAAAGTTGGGGGACTGAAACTGCCAATTTTGCAAACTTTGTACGTTTTTCATTTGTTTTTACTCATTTTGCATCTAAAACATATAAAACACAATTTTGAAATAATTTTAGTATTTTGATGCATTATTGAGTGTTTTTGTATGTTTTGCAGTTCAGATTTGACCAAAAATGATGAGTGTTTGAGCACTCATCAATCCCCCACACTAAACTATTGCTAGTCCCTAGCAATAACTGTTTTGAAAACTTGATGGATTTTAAACTCTTTACCAAAAGCATCACTTATGTAGTAGCCAGATGTAAGAACTGTGTACACCTGATAACCATGTGATTTTGAGCAAACCACCAGCTGTCAACGGATTTGATTAGTCTTTACCAAAAGCCGTTTGCTTCTGGACTAGCCAACTCTTGATAGACAAAGTCAACATCTTGGTGAGCTGATTACCAATTATGGATTTTCCACTGCCTTTACCACAAGCCATAATCTTGCTGGCTAGCCAACTCATTCGCTTTTTAGGATGTGGCGAGTTGAGGTACCATACAATTTTGGGCAAATTGCAAGCCATAAACGGATTTGATGTATCTTTACCAAGAGCCGTTTGCTCCTGGATTAGCCAATCCCTTTTGTCGGTTAGACAAGGCGGACTGATAACCACAAAAATTTTGAAACTTTAGTGAAATTTTTTTTTAAAGTTTTTGAAATTTTGGCCAAAAACGGGGGTACAAGATAGTAAAATGTGATAAAATTCGCTAGAATAGCGAAATACCCCCCACACTTAGAATGAATATTGTCCTCAATATTCAAAGTCCCGGCTATTATGCCGACATTTTGAACGTAAAAGGGCAACATTACAAGCTAAGCGTGGAAAACACCATTTTTTTTTCACTTTTGTAACCATAGTAGGGGTAACTCCCCCACATATAGGGTGAAAACCCTATAAGCATGCTACTGTTTTTGTTTACCGAGTCGCTAGCTTGACTCGACTCCAAATTCATTTGTCCTTAGGGAAGCATTGTAACAATTCGCATTTTCAAGTTAATTACTTTTCCCAGCAGGTCACCCAAGCCTGTACTACTCTCACATGAGCACGCTTAACCGTATGGGCGATTAACCGTTAGACCACAAAACGCGTTTCTAAGACAATTTGAGTTTTCAACTTATTAGAAAAAGTCAACATATTTTTCCCTCCTCCTTTGACCAAAAATCATTCTTTGATTTTATAAGTCATTCCTTGATTTTTAGGCTTGCGGTTTTAGGTCTAAAAGACATTTAACACCAACTGACACTAGACTGAGCCCAGCCTAGACATTATAAGTCATTTTAAGTCATTATTATCCTATTAGAAAAGTTACATTTTACTTTTCTCAATTTTACGCAACTTTCGTACGTTTTACGTATTACGCGTTTTAGACCCGTGTTTCCAGTTTTTAGCAGGGTTTTAGCACCCGATAGATCCTACCACTCATTTTATATTTTATTATGGAGTATATTGACATGTTTGACCATACTTTCAAGTTTCATATTTTTAGGATACCTGGTTTTACGTTTCGTGGCTTAATCATTTACGGTTAGCGATTTACGGAGTCAAAACTAGCTACATACTTAGGATAATACCATCAAAAGTCCACACCTTGTTCTCCAAGTTCTTGAACCGCCACTAGGGGGGGGGGCATTCACACTTGTGGCATCATCTCATGACTTTAGCCATTGGATCATTTTTATTTACAACTTTGTCTCCAAGTTTATGTAGTTTCCTAGCCACCTTCCTAACCTCCTCATTCTTGCTATAAATAGAGAGCTCATTCCATCCTTTATTCATCACCAAAAACGCCACACAACAAATACCTATTACCATGATCCTTTGATCTTCAATATACAAGTTACACTACAAAGTTCAATGTCTTAGTATTCTCTACCTAGTTCTTAAGTTTGTTTGGTGATTCCATGGTTGAAATTAGGAGCTACACAAGGTGATTAGGGGCTGAAGTTAATGGTTTCACAAGGTTTATATCAAGGCTAGCAAGGGTTACAAGAGTTATGGTGAAGGGTTTACAAGCTTAGGTTTAGTGTCCTAGTTCTATACTTGACTTCCTTTCTTTAGAAAGCCAAAAGTTGTAAGCAAACCCTTATACACTTTCTTGCTCAATATCATTTCATGCTTATTATGTTTCTTTCATGCTATATATGGTCTTTGTATTGTGTTCATGATGTTTAAAAATGGATAAAACAAGTATTGGTATACATATGTTAACTTATGACAAGTAAACAAGCAAACTAGTGATTTTTATGGAAAAACACGACCACAATAGTATAACTTTGATATTTGACACTTACTTACTGTTAAAGAGGACTTAACAAGGAAAACATAGCAATTTGAATTACCCAAAACGAGTACACGAGTCAAAAGTTATGACCATTTGAAGTTAGCGACACCAAAACGCCGAAACTGCCTAAACCCTACTGTTTGCATTCTGCCAATTTGAAAGTCCCACTTCTGGTCCGATTCATCAAAAAGTTAAAACACGAAAGTTGTCCGGAACGACGTTTTCGTTCAGGAACAAAGAAGCTCGAGCCCTGAAAACGCTTTCTGAGTGATAAATTTCTCCAAATTCTTAACAGCCCATTTTTAGACCAAAGTTACTATATAATCATTATAATTAGATGAGACCAAGAGGTCTAATGACCTAAAGCCAAGACCACAACCATGGCTAAAGCCAAGGTTGAGTCTCAAGACCATGGTAACATGACCAAAGTCACGGCAAAGCCACGGCTAAAGACCATATAACTTTTAAAGATCAAAAAGCTTATATATATATGTTATCGAATACTACAATAGTAGGGAGCCTCATGTGAGGAGTTCATTGAGTAAGCCGTCGAGACGAGTTGTGGATTTACGAGTTAAAGTGTCCTGGCTCCTCGAACGTTTACTCCATGACTTCTGAATTATGTCGGCCCGAACGGTAGTAAGAGATATACAACTTATACATGTTTCATAGACCACTTATATTCAACGACTTACACTATATACTAAGTACTACATCATGAACATTATGCAAGACATATATAGGCAATTCGTCGTATTCTTAGACGTTACTCCAAACCTAAGTCGCAACGTTCTATTATAGGCTGCTCTTAGAGACTTTCGCGATTCGACTACCACTATCATTTCTCATTACATAGACTTAAGGTGAGTCATAGCCCCTACTCTTTTCGTACTTGTTTTAACTCCTGGGGGGGATACATGCTCAACTACTTGCTTACTTGTACAAATACTCAAAACGTCTATACTTGACTGTGTTATACTTGATTGCTTACATACATGACTGCGTTATACTTAATTGCGTTATTCTATTTATTGACTAGTAGTTGTCTTTGGGAATTGACTCCCAGTTGTCTTTGGGAAGTGGCTCCCAGTTGTCTTTGGGAATTGGCTCCCAGTTGTCTTTGATACATCCTAACATTTGCGAATGTTGGATACATCATAAAAGTGAGGTCTTCGGAGATGAAGTAGAGACTCACTACTAATTGCTTAATTGTCTTGATGAAACTTATACATGTCTTATTCATACTATATATGTTAGCAGTGGGTTGTGAACACACAGGTTACAAGTCTCTTATGGCGGGACTTGTAACTGAGTGGATTCACGATGCCTTTGCTGTGTGATCGTTCTTTAAGGCTTTTTCAACTGTTTTAAGACAAACTCTATGAACTCACCAGCCATTGTGTTGACACTTTAGCATGTTATCTCAGGTCTATAAGGCGATAGCTAGTGCGTGGAACTTAGAGTCAAGCTGCATATTCTGAAGACTTACGCTTTTATCATTTACCATTCAAAACTTTGTGTACATTTATGTATCATACTTTGGAATCTCATGTTTGTAACTTTGAATTCATTAATCGAATGGTAACTTTTCAAAACGTCTCATTTAGAGTTCGTTTTCTATAACTTGTACTTTGTATTATGAAGTAGCACCCCTGTGACACAGTCTTCCGCTGCGGTATTTTGGGGGTGTTACAGATTGGTACCAGAGCCTTGGTTATAGAGAACTAGGTTGCATTTAGTGCCTAGACTATAACTGCTATATACGTTGGGACCTTCCTCTTTATTTGCCTTACACACAATACATACACATATGCTTTTTGGTTAGAGGTTTGCTTAGTTCCACGCTGTTAGATGATGTGACTTTAGTATTATAAGGAGCCCCAGAGATTCGTCGAGTCATTAAAAACATGGAGCTCAGTAATAACTAATTAGTTAACTTAATCTTGTGTTTGATGAGACACAAGATTTGAGTTAAATAATATTATTGCTTAGCTTTAGGGATTTGATGACTGGATTATCTTACCATCTGCCTCAGAAGGCGGATTTTGTGTCGGAAATTCTTAAGTAGGATGTTTTAGAATCTCCTTATTTAAATGGATTGGGACGCCTCTTCAGTTAAATAAAGAAATTGTAAATCACCGAACCATAAGTTTATGAGACCTTACTTACATAAATTTGGACGCTTCTTTATGTAAGTAATGTGTTATAAATAAGTGGGCTTAATTGTAGCCGATACAACTCCTTAACCAGAACCTTAGACGAATCAGAGTGAACACCACTATTTTAGAGATCCTGAAATCCCGAATTCTCTTAGACACACCGTAAGTAGTTAACATTAACTGAACTTCGGGACGAAGTTCCCCGTAAGGGGTAGAGACTGTAACAATTCGCATTTTCAAGTTAATTACTTTTCCCAGCAGGTCACCCAAGCCTGTACTACTCTCACATGAGCACGCTTAACCGTATGGGCGATTAACCGTTAGACCACAAAACGCGTTTCTAAGACAATTTGAGTTTTCAACTTATTAGAAAAAGTCAACATATTTTTCCCTCCTCCTTTGACCAAAAATCATTCTTTGATTTTATAAGTCATTCCTTGATTTTTAGGCTTGCGGTTTTAGGTCTAAAAGACATTTAACACCAACTGACACTAGACTGAGCCCAGCCTAGACATTATAAGTCATTTTAAGTCATTATTATCCTATTAGAAAAGTTACATTTTACTTTTCTCAATTTTACGCAACTTTCGTACGTTTTACGTATTACGCGTTTTAGACCCGTGTTTCCAGTTTTTAGCAGGGTTTTAGCACCCGATAGATCCTACCACTCATTTTATATTTTATTATGGAGTATATTGACATGTTTGACCATACTTTCAAGTTTCATATTTTTAGGATACCTGGTTTTACGTTTCGTGGCTTAATCATTTACGGTTAGCGATTTACGGAGTCAAAACTAGCTACATACTTAGGATAATACCATCAAAAGTCCACACCTTGTTCTCCAAGTTCTTGAACCGCCACTAGGGGGGGGCATTCACACTTGTGGCATCATCTCATGACTTTAGCCATTGGATCATTTTTATTTACAACTTTGTCTCCAAGTTTATGTAGTTTCCTAGCCACCTTCCTAACCTCCTCATTCTTGCTATAAATAGAGAGCTCATTCCATCCTTTATTCATCACCAAAAACGCCACACAACAAATACCTATCACCATGATCCTTTGATCTTCAATATACAAGTTACACTACAAAGTTCAATGTCTTAGTATTCTCTACCTAGTTCTTAAGTTTGTTTGGTGATTCCATGGTTGAAATTAGGAGCTACACAAGGTGATTAGGGGCTGAAGTTAATGGTTTTCACAAGGTTTATATCAAGGCTAGCAAGGGTTACAAGAGTTATGGTGAAGGGTTTACAAGCTTAGGTTTAGTGTCCTAGTTCTATACTTGACTTCCTTTCTTTAGAAAGCCAAAAGTTGTAAGCAAACCCTTATACACTTTCTTGCTCAATATCATTTCATGCTTATTATGTTTCTTTCATGCTATATATGGTCTTTGTATTGTGTTCATGATGTTTAAAAATGGATAAAACAAGTATTGGTATACATATGTTAACTTATGACAAGTAAACAAGCAAACTAGTGATTTTTATGGAAAAACACGACCACAATAGTATAACTTTGATATTTGACACTTACTTACTGTTAAAGAGGACTTAACAAGGAAAACATAGCAATTTGAATTACCCAAAACGAGTACACGAGTCAAAAGTTATGACCATTTGAAGTTAGCGACACCAAAACGCCGAAACTGCCTAAACCCTACTGTTTGCATTCTGCCAATTTGAAAGTCCCACTTCTGGTCCGATTCATCAAAAAGTTAAAACACGAAAGTTGTCCGGAACGACGTTTTCGTTCAGGAACAAAGAAGCTCGAGCCCTGAAAACGCTTTCTGAGTGATAAATTTCTCCAAATTCTTAACAGCCCATTTTTAGACCAAAGTTACTATATAATCATTATAATTAGATGAGACCAAGAGGTCTAATGACCTAAAGCCAAGACCACAACCATGGCTAAAGCCAAGGTTGAGTCTCAAGACCATGGTAACATGACCAAAGTCACGGCAAAGCCACGGCTAAAGACCATATAACTTTTAAAGATCAAAAAGCTTATATATATATGTTATCGAATACTACAATAGTAGGGAGCCTCATGTGAGGAGTTCATTGAGTAAGCCGTCGAGACGAGTTGTGGATTTACGAGTTAAAGTGTCCTGGCTCCTCGAACGTTTACTCCATGACTTCTGAATTATGTCGGCCCGAACGGTAGTAAGAGATATACAACTTATACATGTTTCATAGACCACTTATATTCAACGACTTACACTATATACTAAGTACTACATCATGAACATTATGCAAGACATATATAGGCAATTCGTCGTATTCTTAGACGTTACTCCAAACCTAAGTCGCAACGTTCTATTATAGGCTGCTCTTAGAGACTTTCGCGATTCGACTACCACTATCATTTCTCATTACATAGACTTAAGGTGAGTCATAGCCCCTACTCTTTTCGTACTTGTTTTAACTCCTGGGGGGGATACATGCTCAACTACTTGCTTACTTGTACAAATACTCAAAACGTCTATACTTGACTGTGTTATACTTGATTGCTTACATACATGACTGCGTTATACTTAATTGCGTTATTCTATTTATTGACTAGTAGTTGTCTTTGGGAATTGACTCCCAGTTGTCTTTGGGAAGTGGCTCCCAGTTGTCTTTGGGAATTGGCTCCCAGTTGTCTTTGATACATCCTAACATTTGCGAATGTTGGATACATCATAAAAGTGAGGTCTTCGGAGATGAAGTAGAGACTCACTACTAATTGCTTAATTGTCTTGATGAAACTTATACATGTCTTATTCATACTATATATGTTAGCAGTGGGTTGTGAACACACAGGTTACAAGTCTCTTATGGCGGGACTTGTAACTGAGTGGATTCACGATGCCTTTGCTGTGTGATCGTTCTTTAAGGCTTTTTCAACTGTTTTAAGACAAACTCTATGAACTCACCAGCCATTGTGTTGACACTTTAGCATGTTATCTCAGGTCTATAAGGCGATAGCTAGTGCGTGGAACTTAGAGTCAAGCTGCATATTCTGAAGACTTACGCTTTTATCATTTACCATTCAAAACTTTGTGTACATTTATGTATCATACTTTGGAATCTCATGTTTGTAACTTTGAATTCATTAA
This sequence comes from Artemisia argyi, assembly GCA_030686995.1. Classification (NCBI taxonomy): domain Eukaryota; kingdom Viridiplantae; phylum Streptophyta; class Magnoliopsida; order Asterales; family Asteraceae; genus Artemisia; species Artemisia argyi. The sequence continues at coordinate 95,311,746 of CM060709.1, read as the reverse complement.
TCGAATGGTAACTTTTCAAAACGTCTCATTTAGAGTTCGTTTTCTATAACTTGTACTTTGTATTATGAAGTAGCACCCCTGTGACACAGTCTTCCGCTGCGGTATTTTGGGGGTGTTACAAGCATGATGTGGAAGAAGCAATCTCAATCGGACTTTCATTCAAGATGTTTGGACAAACATTTGAAGCACGTGAAAGTTCCACACCGATGAGATAAGTATCCGGCTCAAGATAATGATACAAGAAAATGTCGGGGTCAAATATAGTGTCTTCATTCCCGAAGGAGTGAAGAAGAGAGGAAGGCACCTCGAGAGCAGGCTCATTAGCCTGAGTTTGGATTTTAAGGGTTAAGCTCAAAAACATTCCGGGAGGGAGGGTGGGAATTTTCAAATTCTCATGATTGAGTGTATCTCCCCCCGGGCTATCATACTCCGGAGGAGTCATGATAAGGTGATCAATGATGGGCTCAAAAGGAATTTCATCAACATCACTAATGTCTCCATAAGATAAAGAATTTTCATCAGTGTTTGAATCACTAAGCCCGGTATTGAGATAGGAATTGAGTGATGGATCATCATTCAATAAGCTTTCAAGGAAAAGAATATCCCCCTCAGAATCAAGATAGTTATCATCAACTTCATACGAAGTTGAACTATCTAGGGCAAGGAATGCTTCGACTTCTTCTAGATCATCATCACATCCCGATGGAAGTGGATTGGTGTGAGTGAGTTCATCGGCGAACTCCTCGAGAAGAAAGTCAACATTAGAGTGGGGAAGGGATGCATCAACATACTCAATGTCTCCATAAGATAAACAATCATCACTGGAATCAAAGACAATCTTAATTTGATCATTTGGATTATCATGGGTGGAAGGAATACCACACACTTGATCAAAAGTCCCCTGTGACTCTCTCGGGATTGGGACAAGGATCTCAACACTAGACTTTATTAATTCGTCCGATTCCTTATTAGGAACAGTGCTAAAATGCTCATCCCCCATGTTTAGAGAGTGAGTGTGAACTTCGGGTGTGATATCAATAGACTGAGGGAGATGAGAGGAGCTAGCATTCATGGATTGTACAAGTTCCATTTGATCTTCTGCTAGTAATTTCTCCGTCTCATTATTTTCTCCCTGATTTTCAATGGGAGGAATCACAAATGATGAATCTGACGAACCCTTATAAAATTGAAGGATATCAAGGGTGTCTTCATTATCACAATCATCATCACAGTCTAGAAGAGCAGCTTTACGAAATTTGGCGCGTGTTATAGCTGCTTGTTCTAAGACTAGCAATTCTTCCATGCTCAATTCGTTTTTAGCCTCTCGTTCTTCAGCAAGTAATTCTGTCATAGATTTCTCACGAGAATCTTGAAACGATGTAGTAACCAACTCCTCCTTAAGTTCTTTCAATATATCAAGAGCCTTTAGTAAAAGGTCTTGCTCAGTATCATGAGGAGTTGTGTGAATCATTTGGTACTGTGGAGGTGGGTCTGAAAACGAATAGTCGTAATTGTTACAAGGAAATGGATTCCTTGTTTGACAATCCGAGCTAGAGTGTGGACCTCCACAGTAATCACAACAGTGAAACTGATGTGGCTGTGGGTTGTATGTGCTAGGGTTATAATTGTTATCAGGAAACTGCTCATAGACAAGCGTGTTTCCCGATTGACAATCATAGCTGTAGTGTGAACCACCACAGTACTCACAACAGTAAAACTACTGAGTCTCATTGTGTGATAACTGATGGAATGAATCATTTGTGTCATGGTAGGAATAAGGATTCTGGTTATAGACAGACCCGTTTCCTGACTCTACCATGCCACAGCTGGGGCAATTGCCACCATTATAAGGATTACCACACCAATGGCAATTAAGAAAGTGTGGATGAGACATAGAAAGAATCAAATGTGTATAGAGGGGTAGGGATAAAGAATCAAAGATGTGATAGGGTAAAGGAGAATGTTTTAGGGTTTTTGGATAAACATTTTGTACAAATGAAAAAGAAAATATTTTTATGTTTTTGTGTTCGTTAAAAACTGAGTTTAAAATGTTTTCGGGAACAGTTTTGTTTTGATAATAAGAAAATATGAACAAAGGATGGATAAATGTACAATGGAACGAATTCCAAAATCACTAATCAGAAAAACCGTTTAGAAAACGCACACAACCTCCCCGGCAACGGCGCCAAAAATTGATTGATGCTAAACCGTCAACTTATATTGACTAGTCAACTAAAGTCAACCACGGATGTGGTCAACAAGGTCAAACAGCTTAGATTCAATGCTCCGTGGAAGTATAGGGTTTCCCCGGGTCGTTATGTCCCGACGAGGTGTGATGGTTATCAAACGGCTTTGAAATCGGGTGAATTTGGACAAGAAAAGGTTTGAGATTGATCACACTACTGATTTATACAATGAAATAGCTTCAATAAGCTATGTGAGTGATTACGTGAAGACTAGATACTTAGGAACGATTGAAATCTAAAAACGCGTACGTTTACGTTTTAAATAACGCGAACGTACAAAATAAAACGTCAAAACTGAAATCTGAAAACCCCCAGGGGGTGAAAATGACACTTTTACAAACTTAAAATAAAAAGAAAATTTAAAATGAAAATGAAATTATTAAAATGATTATTTTAATATTTAAATACTATTTAATTAATTAAACTATTTAAATAAAAGTAAATTAAACCTAATTTAAATAAACTAAAAATGATAAACACTACAAATTAAACTAAAAACTTGCAAAAATAATTTCTAAAACTTAAAATGAACTTGAAGAAAGTATAAAAATTAAAAATAAATATTTTTGTCTTTTTATGGATTTTCTAGTAATTAAAAACTAATTATCTTAATTAAACTATTTAAACTAATTTAAATTACTAATAATACCTAAATGACTTAGAAAATTATGGAAAAATTCCTAAAATTATTTTATAACATATAAAAGCTAGGAAAAATATTAAAACTAGGTACTACTTAATAAAAACTAATTATGCTATTTAAAACTTAATTATTAATTAATTATAAATAAAACTAATATTAATTCTAATAAATACCAATTGATAAAATAAAAATATGAGAAAATTACTATAAATACTTGAATATAAAAGGAATTTAAGAAAAATATAAAAATGACAAGTGCTTAATAAAAATCTAAAAAGGAAAATTAAAATTAAAATTATATTGAATAGAAACTATCACTTATAATTAAGTTGTTTTTTTCTTGATTTTTCTTTTTGAAAACTAATTTACAACTAAAAACACACAACTCTTGTAAAAACAAATTTTTTATAACTTAAAACTAAGCAAAGTACAAGCTAAAAGGTGTGACAGTTGACTTTCATTGACCAAAGCTAGAAAATAGCTTGAATGACCAAGAGTGGGGCCCACAGTGGTGAATTCTGATTCAAATAAGTTATGTGAACTTGTTTAAGCAAGTTTCAACTGAAAAAGCTCACAGGATAAGCAATTAAGCTAAAATAAGCACTTGGCTTATTGTTTGAACTCTGAATAATGGGACAGACTTGGGGATGGATTCAAGTGGGGTCCACAGGGTCCTAGGGTCAAACCAATGGTCAAACCATGAAGCCTACCAGGGGGGGTGTTGAAAGGAACAAAGATTGGGCATTGGGGACCACTGAGGTGGCCAGAAAACCACCACCAAAGTGGTGGTGTTGGTTATGTATCTGCTGATGCAGGGGGTTCACCTCCCCTGCAAGTGTCTTTGAGGGTGAGTGGGGCCCAGTGTAAAAATCACAAAAATTAAAGAACCATAGAACCACAAAGTTCAACTGAGAAACTACATATCCTAAAAAGTACAAAGGCTGAATCTCATTCTAAAAATCAGAATAATTCCTCTAAGTTTTGGGTTTTTCTGAGCAAAAGCAATTTTGACTTTTTGATATATGCAATGGTTTGACTTTGGTGAACTTCTACTGAATCCTATAAGTTAAATAAGTTATAATAAGCTATATAGAACCTACTTTAAGCTTAAGCTACCACTAGTAAGGTAAAATGAGGATTTGTGGATCACAAACCCCTCACAGTTAACTGTGAGGGAAGATTAACTATTTTTTTTTTTTGACTTTTTACTTGCAAACACTAGATTTTTATGACTTGTATGACCTAAGTATATCTAATGTAGCATGAGTTAACCAGTTGTAATACCCAAAACTCACTAGAACACAGTGAATGATGCAGTGCCAAACACCCCCTTACTTAACTGTTTTGAAGGTTTAATGAAACAAATGAGACCACTAACCTATGAAACTGAATCTAAACATTGTACTAACCTAAGATTAGCATAAATAAATAGTTACAAACAGCTAAAAGCAATTATAACTACAAATTACCAATTATGAGCATTTATATAAAAAGAAAGTGAAATGGAACTTACAACAGCCATGTGCTCAAAACCAAAGATGAAACATTCCCTCTTGACCTATTGTTTCCCTGAAACTCTAAACCATACATTCACCATCTCCTCTTCTTCTTTTTCTGCTTTTTATTTTTACACTAATTTTTTATGATTTCCTACTATTTTAAGTGAAACTACTTAACTTGCTTTAGAAACCTTCAAGGATTGACTTGTGTGCTCAAATGAGCTTATGGGAACAAGGTATTACAACTGTTAACAACCTTAAGCCAATATAAGATTTTTAAAGAAAAAAAATTGGTAAAACTCAAAATGAGAAACACACTGCAATTGAAGCTTAAATTAAGTTTCAAACAAAGATGGAATTACATTACAAAGGTTTAATAAAACTTTCTGGAATTAAATTACAACTAAAAATTGGAAATTACACTAAAGATGATTTTTACTAAACTAATAACTAAACTAATTCTACTCTAATAATTTCTTCTACTCTTTTTCTTTTCTTTTATAGACCTTGGGTCACTCCTCTGACTTTCCCACACCTGTGTGAGCCGTTGGATAGCTTTATGTTGATCCTGGCCTTTGAACCAGTTTTGGCAGGAAAAAGGGAAAGTGGGGTTTGGTTGGGTAATAAATGAGGAGGGGGTGGGTAGGTCTTGGCAGGTGAATGTATTAATGGGGATGTGAGAGTTGGTGATAAAGGTGAGGTTGGAGGGGGGGGACATGGAGCCTGGAAATGGGGGAGAAAGGAGATGGTGGTGAGGGTTGACCGACCTTTGACTGGGGTGTGGGTTTGACTTGGTCAAATGACCAGGGAAGTATTAAAATGGGAAGTGGATTGGGCCGGATGGGAGTGGGCTTGGGGAATTGGTTTTTGGGTTGTGTTTGTGTTTTGGGTAAAATAAATAAAAGGGATCCGTTTGGTTTGGTAACTTAGTAAACACAAGGACCATTTTTGTAATTATTCCAAACTTTAGGGACCTGTTATGATACTTTCCAAAATTTATTATAAGGACCAAACTTGCCAACTTTTATTTATCCAAGGACCATATTTGCAATTTTTTAACTTTTGAAATTCCCGGGGACCATTTATGTCAATTTTCAAAATCCGGGGACTAAAATTGCCATTTTATGAAAACTTTTGTCCAAGGAGTAATATTGAACAATTTTGACTTTTCAAGGACTTAAGTGGATTTTTCTTTGAAATAATTTGACTAGGGACTAATTTTGACAATCTTTGAAAGTTGGGGGACTGAAACTGCCAATTTTGTAAACTTTGTACGTTTTTTATTTGTTTTTACTCATTTTGCATCTAAAACATATAAAACACAATTTTGAAATATTTTTAGTATTTTGATGCATTATTGAGTATTTTTGTATGTTTTGCAGTTCAGATTTGACCAAAAATGATGAGTGTTTGAGCACTCATCATATACCCTAGTCAATTGTTGTATAGGAGTGGTAAATCAAGGTCGTCCCAAGATATTTGGTTGCATATTTAGGTAGCAAACATTGAAATGAGAGATTTTTTTTAAAAAAAACACATGAAACCAAATCCCAACACCAAAACACTTGGTTTTGATGCCAAAATCATTTAAGTAAAAATGAAAAATGAGAGATTTTTTTTAATCAACAAACAAGGGAAACATTTCAAGCAAACATTCAAACACCTAAGAACAAAAACCAAAACTCCAACAACGGCGCCAATAATTTGTTGCGGCGGTGCCGGAATAATGATTTAGCAAGGAATCAATATAATAAGCAAACGAGCAATTTATCAAACAAGAAGACAATTAAACAAACACAATAATACAAACGCAAGTCCCCGGCAGCGGCGCCAAAAACTTGATGTGCTAATTAGCAACCATGTTTTAAATTTATAGAAACAAGAATTACCGGTTAACTAGGAACACATTCGGGCAAGTATACCCTAGTCAATTGTAGTATAGGAGTGGTAAATCAAGGTCGTCCCAAGAGATTTGGTTGCACTCAAGTGTCGTATGTTTGTTTAAGCAAGTAACAAGTTGGTGGTTATGATTGTCACGGATCAAACCACAAGAAAAATAATAAGATAACATCACACAAAGAACATTAATAGTAACCAAACATCTGTTTATCACAAGTCATCATAATATCCAAACAAGTATTCAAAACAAAACCAAATTGTATTCAACCAAACATAAGTCTTCAACCAACATAGTAATCATAAGCATCATGAAATATAAAAGTAACAAGATTTACCCAAAGTATGAATTACAAATAGGTAAAGGTGAAAGGTTATAGCTACCTTCAAGCCCCATCAACGTAACAAAGTTTCCAATCAACTACAACTTCTAATCAAACTAGAGAATCGCTCCAATATTTGGTGATACGTCCTCCATGAACGGCAGAAGTTTGTGGTAAGGTGGTGACAATCCTTCCTTTAGGAATGCACCTTTATTTTGGTGACAATCCTTCCTTTAGGGTGTAGGCTAGGAGTGCACACTTGTTTTGGTGACAATCCTTCCTTTAGGAATGCACACTTAGAACTAAGTCTAAGCACTCATATTTGTAGTAGAAATCAACCTTAGCCTCCAAGCAAGTTTCTTGGGCACTAAGTTGTCATAAAATGCCAGGTTTAGGAGTTATTATGGAGACATGATCGGACTTGGGGCTTAATGACACTTAATTATGCATTAAAAATGACTTGGGGAGGTCAGATTAGTCCATCCGATCGGTTGGATTCCATCCGATCCGGATGGATGAAAAGGTCAGTTTCCAACCGAATCGGTTGCGGGCTCCTACCGATCGGATGGATGAGTTTGGCAGAAAATGATAAAGACCAAAGTTGTAGATCTTTCTCTTAGCTTTCCGTGGCCGCAAACGGGGGGTCAAACGGAGTCCGTATGCTCAAGTTATGGCCAAAATGGTGAAGGTGTGTCGGGAACAACGAGTCTTCCATTATTTCTTCGTTTTAGCTTCTTTCCTTCATTTCACTTCTCGTTTTCCTTCTTGTGCTTTATTCTTGAGTCCTTGGAGTGAAAATCTTCATGACTTTATCTTCTCGAATATACTCCAAGAGACTTTCATTTGTCGGGAATTCCTCCGTACATTCATAAATCTTCGTTTTTGATCATTTTTACGTCTTTTCCTTCATTTTCCTTCCATGAACCTAAAATAGAGAATATACTTCATTAAGTACCATAAGTTCATAAAAGTGACCAAAATATATGCATAAAATCCACAATAACGCTCCTAAAAACATGTTAATTTTGAGCGTTATCATGTACCAATATTTTCAGAATTGTGGTATAAAGTTTCCAAACATGCTTTCAACCTCATGTTCAAAGAACTTCACCTGGATATCGACGTAGAAAACTGTAGCCATAAGTTGCGGTCAGTTTATGGACTACCATGCTTCCACGAATTGGAATTTTATCGAATTCACGGTAAGTATATTAATTTTATGACTATCAAGTTATTTTTCCCAATTAATATCAGTAACTTATATAAGTCACTTTTAATGAATGCAGAATGGCCCATTCCATTGGATGCAATTGATGTTTATTGGAGAACCCTATCTGTCCCGTGACCTATTATCAATAGGCCACCGCCTGAACATGGTCCTTCTTGTGAACCTGAAGGCCTGAACATGGTCCTTCTTGTGAACCTGAAGATGGTCCTTCTAGTGACCATGAAGATGATATTGCTTTTGAAGATAACATGTGACAATTCAAAAATGTTTTTAGCAAAGCGTCGTCGTTTGTCAAGAAAAGCATGTTAACGAAGGTGAGAGGGATATTCCAACCAGAATCTGTGGATATACGTGAACCTGCTGTTCAGAAAAGCACCCGTGGACATCCGAGTGCAAAGGACAAAAAGTCACAGGCTACAAAAGTTCCGGACTTGAATGACTTGAATAATGTGCTAACCATGAATCACCAAAGAAGCAAAAATTCAAGATCTACAAAAGTCCCGAAACGTGGCAAAGAACCTGCAAGACATAGTTCTTACATGGGTCAAAAAATAAGACACAAATTTTACGTTAGAGATAAGGATAACAAGAATTTTATTGATCGCATTCCAGAGATTTTCCGTTCACAAGTAATAAGTATACATAATGTGCTAGGTGACGGAAATTGTGGGTTTCAGTGCATTGCCCACAGTATTATGCAAGATGAAAATAGTTGGGCCGATGCTAGATACATGTTAATGTAAGAGTTAGAAACACATAGTATAACTTACGTAAGTATGTGGTTGCAAGAAGACTTTTACCAGCTTCGTGATACAATAAACTGGTTCAATGGACCAGCGCCTGAAGATAACTGGATGACAATGCCAAACACGGGGCTGGTTATCGCTTCAGCGATTAACCGACCTCTTGTATATATAGACCGTCAGGGTTGGAACACATGTTTTCCACTATTTTCTGGTCCAAACTTATCACAAGGAATTGACGTCATTGTGATTGCGCGTGTGGGGGAGAACCGATGTGCTCGCTACATTTGTCTCACGCTAGACATAGATTCTCCACTTCCGCATAACCACCCATAATGGAGGTGGTTCAAACAGCCAGTTGCAACCGAATGGGAAGCTTTATATAACCATCGACAAATTTTGTAAATGTTGTAAATAATTATTGATTTATTTAAATGTAAATTGTTTGAAAATGTTGTAAATGATTATTGATTTATTTAAATGCAAATTGTTTGAAAATGTTGTAAATGATTATTGATTTGTTTAAATATAAATTGTTTGAAACTTAAAAGTCTGCTTTTTTGTAGAGTGTCCCGTCTGCATCAGTTATACCCCTTGATCCCGCACTGGCACAACCTAGTCCAGAAGAGGATCCAAATATGGATGATGATGAGATGGATGATAATGATGTTGATGAGATTGATGCTGCTGATGATGAGATGGATGATCATGATGGTGATGATGTTGATGAGATTGTTGCTGCTGATGATGAGATGGATGATCATGATGCTGATGATGTTGATGAGATTGCTGCTGCTGCTGATGATGTTGATGAGATTGCTGTTAATGATGAGGAGGTTCTTCCTTTTCCGCCTTCGCCAGTCATATCAGTTATCACTTATGAGTCAGACACTTCAGAGGCCTTAGGTCATGCACTTGCGACGGAGGTAAGATCTACTTTTGAGGTTGGCGAGTCTTCGACCGCACCACGAGTTTCTCCTGCCGAACTTCGGGCAGAGTTGAGTCGTTTGAGGGAGGACATCTCTTGGTGTCGGGGTCGCTATGTGTCGATGTCGAGGAGGTTGTGTGAGCGACAGTTTGATGTCAAAGGATTGAGGAAGGAAGTTAAGCATGATAGGAGAGATATAGGTGATGTGTATGTTACGTTGTATGAGCATGCATCTAGGTTGAGTGATTTAGAGAAAGCGGCTGCAGAATTTCGAGAGCAGTTAGAGTCTTTTGAGAAGAGGATGAAAGAGGTAGAGAAGTTGCTGGAGCAGGTGGACAGTGATGGTAGTTAGTATCATAGTTAGTATCTTGATAGTAGTTTACCTTTGTATGTCTTTATTTCGATATGTATGTTGTTTGACAAACCTTTGAACTCAAATGTTTATTTATGTAATTCGAATGATTTTTTTTATTATTGCAGAAACTTACTTTGTTTAAATTAGTAATAACATTATTGATTGATGTTGTAAATTATTATGCAAATTCTTTGGTCAGGTGGAACGAAGAAATCCTTTCTTGTGTCGATATGACAGAGGATTTATTATAGAACGTAAATCAACCAGACAAAAGACTAGTGGGCAACTGTATTATGCATGTCCTTATTCAGTGGTAAATAATCATACGTTTGCTTAGTTATGTAAATATGTAATTAATTTGTTTGTTTAAAATAATATTTCTTATAATTTTCTTAACATGTAATAGCCAGGTACAGATGACTATGGGTGTGGATACTTCATGTGGAAAGCCGAATTTCAAAGGAGGTATTATAATCAAGTATCTTCTTCAACGCAGTGCTCAAACTGCGTTGCCAAAGCTAATAAGATTGACCAACTTGAGTGTCAAAACAAGCTGTTGATGACAAGAATAAAGACGCTGGAGATGGAGTTAGAAATGGCAAGGAATCCTGAGAATCACGCTTGTCAGTCGGGTGCCCGACTCCATGATCTTTTAAATGAAATTAATAATCTTCATATGTCGTAGATGTTGTTTTTAAATAATGTGTTAACGTTGTTGTTTAATTGAATAATAACAGTTGTTGTTGTAATTATTTAATGTGATAATGTTTAACGTGCTATCATTGTTGTTGTTAATTAAATAAAATACATTAGACGTCAATTATATAAACATAATAAATAAACATTATACAAAATACATTATATAAAATACATCATACAAACTAAAATATATTAATACAAAATGTATTAAAAAAAGTACAAAGGTACAAAAGTATAAAAAAAAAAAAAAAAAAAAAAAAAAAAAAAAAAAAAGTACAAAGTACCTCCCTACTAAGTAGGGAAGGTTAGTATATTATATTAGAGATGGTCAATATATCTCGTCCCTATTATATGTTGTTGAGGACGACCCCAATTATTTATGAATTGATTCGGTTATGTAAGAGGGGATTTATTTTACATACTAAATTTTTTCTATATATCAAAAGACTCATCTTCACCCTTAGTCTGAAAATAAATCAATAGTTGAGATTAAAAGCATTTTAAGATTTAACATATTTTTTAAAGTTTAAATATCTTAAACCGTTAATCGTTAGGCGAAAATAATTACACTATCGTGACGAACATTTAATTATCTCTCTATAGACGGCCACTTTGATAGTTTGATATACTTTCGAAAAAAAAATAAAAAACTCTTTCACGTTTTTTTTTCGTCTTTTCATTTTTTTTCATTCTGAAATTTACATGAAAAAATTATATATTATATGTAATATCACATGTGAAATTATTATAATATGCAAATTAGTGTTTAATCACATGTGATTTTTTCATGCAAATTTCAGTAACAAAAAAAAACGAAAAAACGTAAAAAAAAAAGTGAAAAACACAAAAAAATAATTAATTTTTTCGAAAGTATATCAAAGTGCCTATCTATAGAATAATAATTAAATGTTCGTCGTAACGTTATATTTTTTTTTCCTCTTAACGATTAACGGTTTGAAAGATAGTAATATTTAAAAAGAAAAAGAATGAAATTAGATTTTTTAAATTGTTGAGATTAATTTCATACATTATATCAAATAAAGATGAAAAGTGGATATTAATCTTTTTGTATGCAAAAAAGTTTGATATGTAAATGATCTTTTATCGTTATGTAATGCCTTAATGGATTAAACAAGTAAAATATAACTTAAATGGAGACATTAAATGGGTTGGAAGTTGTCGAATGTATATGTTTAATGAGAAAATATCTAAAATCATTTCTAAACATTTTAGACTAAGTTTACTACGAATATATATATATATATATATATATATATATATATATATATATATATATATATATAGGTTTGGGTTAAAATAAAAAGAATCTTAAAATAAAAAGAATAAAAAGTCTCTGATGCACTAAATTTATAACTATGATGCAGTGAATTTAAATGTGATGTAGTAACTTAATAACTGCAATGCACTAACTGTGATGTCGTAACTTTTTATAGCTGTGATGCAGTAACTGTGATGCACTAAAATTTATAACTGTGATGCAGTGACTTAAAAATGTGATGCAGTAACTTTATAACTGTGATGCACCAAAATTCGCCTTCCTAGACTTTTTATTATAACGCTACCATATATATATATATATATATATATATATATATATATATATATATATATATATATATATATATATATATATTGGAAACTTGAATGTTAAAATATTGAAACTTAAATTAATCTAGTTTGCTTAAATTACCTTTAAGTATTATTTAAACTTTACAATTTTTTTAAAAACTTGACAACTTAAATTATGTATTTTCTTGATTGATCAATAACATTGCAACTTTTCGAAAACACACACTATATTAATTTTAAAAAACACATGCTTTGCATTTGAAAAGACATTTTTTGCATCAAGGGTCGAACAAAAATTACGATTTCGCAAGTATAATTATTGCCGCTATAAATTGTCGCTTTGCGCGGGTATTCGTATAGTATTGAAATAATAGTTGAACATTATCATGTAAAAAATTTAACATTCTTGTATCTTTTGATCTCATGACATTCTTCTTGTCGACAATGCATTGATGCTGCTTATGTTAAAAAGCGAAAGTTTTAATTAGGTTCAAAACAATTATTTTTTAAAAGTCAAAATTCTAACAAAACCCTTTTCAAGATATAAAAAAACAGATTGTTTACTCTAAAACTGTGACCAGTTCTAATCAAAAGTTGGTTTTGATTCTTCTATCAAAGGCTGGTTATTGATTCTTATGTATTTTGGTCACACAGATAAATGAATGGTTTCGAAACTGGTCTCCATGGGCTACTTGTACCAATTTGTACTACCTTTTTAGAGACTTGTATCTAGGGGTGTTCATTGGTTCGGTTATCGGTTAATCGGTTTATTCGGTTCGGGTTGTTCGGTTAAAAATTTTTTTGGGTCATAACCGAAAGCCGAACCGAATCGAACCGAAAATATCTATTACCGAACCGAAGTTCGGTTCAGTTATGGGTCAAAACCGAAAACCGAATTTTGTACTTGAATTACCCTATTTATATATTTTTTTTAAATTTAATTATATATATTTTTGGCAAAAAAAAAATATATTTCAAGCATAAAAAAGTGTTTTTTATATTAGTATTAAATTTTAATGAATATTTATTATATATAAAATAATGTAAATATATAAAAAAGTATATATATATATATATTTATATAAATTCGGTTTTCGGTTCATATAGCCAAACCCATATCCAAACAGAAAACCGAATTTTTAATTCGGTTCGGTTTTAACAAATCCGGTTCAGTTTTTTTCGATTCGGTTCGGTTCAATTTTCGATTTATTCGGTTTATTACCCGAACCGTTATTTTACGCCTAGACCTCACTACTTGTATCAGTGAGATAGGTAGGTATTATATCAATTCTCATACGAGAGTTATTTTACATATAAAATTTTTCTTACATACCAAGGAAATCATCTCCACCATCTATTTAAAAATAAATCAATAGTTAAGATTAAAAGCATTTTAATATTTCATTCATTTTTCTAATTTAAATATCTCTTAAAACGTTAATCGTTAAGCGAAAATAAGTACACCATCGCGACAAGCATTTAATTATCTTTCTATAGACGGACACTTTGATATACTTTAAAAAAAAAAAAAAAAAAAAAACTTTTTTTTCGTGACCGAAAAAATCACATGTGATATATCATATGTGATATGTAATATACTAATATCACATGTGTTATTACATATCACATGTGATATTAGGGTAATATCATATGTGATATGTAATATCACATCTGATTTTTTCGGCCATGAAAAAAAATGTGAAAAAAACGAAGAAAAAAAAGTTTGTCGAAAATATATCAAAGTGCATATGTATAGAAAGATAATTAAATGTTCGTCGTAACGGTATATTTTTTTTCGGTTAACGATTAACGATTTAAAAGATATTAATATTTAAAAAAACATGATGAAAATGAGTTTTTTAAATTATTAGGATTAATTTCATCTATTAGATTAAATAAAGATGGAAGATGAAGATTAATAATTTGATATGTAAAAAAAGTTTCATCCTCAAAATGATGATGAGCAACCTTTAATCACATTGACACAAACTTAAGATATCGAACTTTAGATAGGAACAGTGGAACACTACTTCATACACACTTGTCACAAGGCCGCTGATACATGGTATAATACTATAATATGAATAAAAACAACACAGATATTACCATGATGCTTTACATGTTAGCCAATAATGAAGCAAACCAAAATGAATTCCTCATTAAAAAAGTAGCCGACTGAAAATGTAAATTGCTTTACGCAAGACGTAAGTCGACATGATATTGCTTTTGGAGGAGATGTTTAGATAAGAATATAATATTCATGCTTCGATTGAGTATTGACTCTTCTCACTTCCTTTCTTTGTTTTCTATTTGTATTTTTGTTAGCTAAATCTAGATGTGGCATTTTTATGTTTAATCAGGTATCTACGTGCAAGTCCAGGTAGGAGTTAGTTTTTTGTTAGTTTTGTTGATGTCAACTTTGAAAGTTGAAACACATATTGTGGTGTACGTAACTGTTTTCTCGTTTGTTTCTTAAAAAATTGTTATAATAAATGCATGGTTGTGGTCAGATAGAACACGATCCGATCCGTTAAAAAAAAAAAAAAACTAAAATGACAATAATAAGAAAGATTTACAGCTACACATTTTAAATAAGAAGAAGAATTTCAAGAAGATATGCATTTCTTTTTATAGGTGCATCTTAAATGTGTGATAGTAGTTTATTCACATACTTCTCATTTTATATTTTCTTCTTATTTGTGTTAGATAACATAATTCCTCGTAAGTATATCTTTATTATTGACCATATATAGGGTATGTTTGGCATTAGTAGGAGCTGGAGCGGGTTACTGGAGCATGTTGCTGGAGTTTTTTTCTACATGCTACTTCAACTAGCATTTTATTTAGTAGCTTATTTTTTTTACATGCTCCTTCAAGCTATGTCAGCCAAACGAGACTTATTTTTAATGGTAGCTTATTTTTCTAAAAAAGATAAGCTCATGCTATGATAAGCTTTGATAAGTTCGCGCGCCAAACATGCCTTTATAATGGTGAAACCCTAAACCCACAAACCGTGTTTGAAACTATTCATCTTCTAATACTCTTCCGCAATCTAAGTGGCGAAATAGCGAAAGCTCGTACTTAAGTACTTAAAAAAAAAAAAAAAAAAAAAAAAAAAAAAAAAAAAAAAAAAAAACATTAACATATATAAGAAAAACATAACTTTAGTCGACTAGTAACAAGATCGTACCAACGGTCGACTTTAGTCGACTAATAACAAACCATACCAACGGTCGACGTTACGAATAGCAAATAAAAATAACAACTCATTTATACTTGTTTTTGTTATATGTATTTATATTGTTTAATGTTTAAAAAAAATAAAATGTTCGAAACCTAACAAAAAGTAAAATTCTTTATGGAACAGGTTCTCGTTTAGTTATTATCAATGTTATAAAAACCGGTTTCTTTATCGATCCGGTTTAATTGCCGGGTTACCGGTTCAACCGGTTAAACTGCCGGGTCGAACCGATTCTATACATATATAATTTTTTTCTATATTTAATAATTAGTATTGCATGATATCATAATTTATTCGTTTTTATTCATACATTCGATTAAACAGATGAAGAAGATTAAGATTATACCGATAAGTTTTGCTTTTTAAGTCTATATTAATAATACTAGTAAGGTATTCGCGCGTTGCAGCGGCGGGTATCCTGAAATAAAAATTTTCGATAAATAATGTATTTTAGTTTATTATGTTATTTTTGACAATAAATTTACGGATATCAAGAATTTCATATAGCTCGTGCCCGTTCGGGCTCGAACTCATTGGCCCGTTGCCCGTTCGGGCTTGAATATTTGTATAATGTGCTTTATTATTTGTAGTAGTGAAATTTAATGCAGGAATTGTGTATAATTTGGTTGTACAATATGCTTGATAATTTGTATTTGTAAAGGGTGTTTTAATAAATGTATTAATTGTATTTATTGACAAGTTAAATAAATTTTTTTTTGAATGGCGGGTTAGTTGTTAGATGTTAGTTGTTGGCTCGAATTAGTGTTGCATCATCGGGCAGAGATACCAACCGCGAGCCTCTCATTAGGGGATAACCCCACTCCTATTCCCGATTCGCCTGATATCATTAGAGCTTGTGGTTCCCAAGTGAGGACTTACGGGTCGGTCACCCAAACCGGTACTACTCTCACTTGGGCTCGCTTAACTACTTAAGCCTTTACCACTAGACCGCAAGCCCCATGATTGACCAGTTAAATAATTGACTACATTAAATAACATTAATGTTGTGTTTTGTTGTACACTATGCTTCTTGTCTTGTACGTCTGAGAATTATGTGCATTAAAGTGTTGTACACTATGTTTCTTTTCTTGTAAATAGTAGTCATTATAATCATTAATAACATTGACCACTTTAATAGCATTAATGTTGTAAGTCTGAAAATTACATCATGCTTATTTTGTTGTATACTATGATCATTTTGTAAATCTAAAAATTGGTTGCAGCTATTGTATATTGTGCTTAAATGGTTGTAATTTTTGGTGATGGGGTATTTTTAATAGCATTAATGTTGTTTGATAGAATTTTGGTTTTAAAATGACACCATGCTTTATTTTGTTGTACAATATGCTTATTTTGTTGTAATTCTAAAAATTGAGTGCTTTAAAGTGTTGTAAACCATGCTTAATTTCTTGTAAGTATTAAAATTTTGGAAAAAGAGTAATTCATGCTTTATATGTAGTATAGATAGCAAAAAATTTCAACAAGTGATTCTAGATTATAATAGTATATAGTAAAACTACATTAATTGGTGATTCTAAAATACTGTATAACTATAACTAGTTATAAATCTCGTGCACGCACGGGGTTTTAACATAGTATTTTTTAAATAATAAATATGAAATATTCTTTTGGGATATATGATTTTGTCTAACGTTTGGATATATCAATTTTGTTTAACTATAAATTACTTTGTTGCAATCAAGGCCAATTATTTGGTTAGATTCTTGAAACCGTGTACCGCCACTCTCCACTACTCGTTATCATCGCCACAGTAGTTCCCCATTTGCCATTACCTGCAATACGCGTAACTCCCTTTAACACATGAGTTGAAGCGTCCAAATTGAGAAGATATATAACGAAGTAACAAATATTTTTTGAAATATATTACGGAAAACACGGTACTGCTTTGCCATTACTTGCAATACAACTAACTTTATTTAGGTCAACAAAATTTAATGAACTCTTTGCTTGTGTTACTTTATACTTTACTATTGTTATAACTTTTTTTTTTTATATATACTCTCTTAGTTACAGTATATTTCTTAGTTGGTATTTTTAACACTAAAGAGATTCTAACTTCAGTACTCACTTCATATAACAAACTGCAACAACAAAAGACAAACTTGGTCAACAAATTTGAGCCTGAAAAATAAAAAAAACCAATGTCAAGATAGTCTCAAGAGTTGTACTTTGGACTAAAGCCCTTCTTTCTTTACTTACAGATTGCATGTTTAATTAAATATAAAAAAAAGCTAAAGCAGGTAAAAAAATATGAAACAAATAAACATTTTCTATAAATATAAGAAAATTGTTTGATAATATTTTAGCTTGCACAATATAAAACATGAAATACGTAAAAGATATAGATAGGAAACAAATAGACTATTTTGGTATTTTGATCCCTTTTCTTCTTGGGCATCACTTTTCAAATCAACTTGTTCATAGCTACCTATTCCAAACCTGATGAGGCAATACTTAAAAAATGAAGAAAAAATATTAGTTCATTAAAAACCAAGAAAATGAGCAACTGTTAAACTAAAATAATAGAACTTTGCGTACATGCCATACTTACTTGCATAATCAATAAATCTCACTCTTAAAGTAGTAAAATAGGCCACTTAGTAAAAGTAAAGATGATAATAAGGCTTAGTAAAAGTAAAGATGATAAATAGGCCACATTGCTAAACTGTCCATCCTTGATTCCTAAAGGAAACAAAATAATAATAAGGCTTATTAAGCCGGTGGTATAAACGAAATAATAATAAGGCTAATTAAGCCCAGTACAATTTCGGATAAAAGGGTTAACAGATGCACCATTTTCTGCATCCTCTCAGCATACATGCATGTATTAGCTTGTCATTTCAAACCAGCAGAGCCAATAAACCAACTCATTGTGCCAAGGGTGACCCTTAATTTCGCAGCCACCTAAATTTTACGATATCACCAAAATTACGTAGAAAGGTTAGCAAACTCTTACTCATACAACATAATAATTTCTACATATTCGAAATAATCGACTTTTTTTTTATGTACTTGGTATATTTGCTGGTTTAAATCCTTCTTTTAGTCATTTTCACCAAGTCATGATTCATTTAAGAAATAATTCATAATCGACAACACTGAAACATCTAAAGACCAATTTGTCTACTAACTCTTGAGACATCACAAATTAAAAATGAAGATTAACATTACCATTTTACCCAAAAGTTTCGTTTTTAAACTACATCATAAATAATGAAGATCATACCTATTTAATATGCGATGGGTCAAACGGACAAATTGTAGAATTAGCTTAACAGAAGACGGTTTTACTAACCATATTGGCACATAATCATTTTGAATGCATAAAACCTGCTAATTCATTATATTATAAAGGGAAAATTGTCTAAAAATACATCGAACTTGCCACCTTTTACTATTGTATGCTATGAACTTTTTTTTTTCCTATTGCATGCATAAACTTTCTTAATCATCCTATTGTATGCATAAACTTTCTTAAGGGTTTAGGGCATACAATAGGGTGATTAAGAAAGTTTATGCATACAATAGGATGATTAAGAAAATTTATGCATTTAATAGGAAAAAAAAAGTTCATAGCATACAATAGTAAAAGGTGGCAAGTTCGATGTATTTTCAGACAATTTTCCCTATTAGAAATAATAAGATTATCATTAGATCAATACAATTATAGTAACCTTGGCACATAATCATATAAAAAAGATAAACTGAGCAATCCTTTCACAAGTGAAAGAATCAAAATTGCAGCCACTAATAAGATATTTGAAAAGACTAAATATGAAAATTAAAAGAAGAGAAACATAAATGCTTATCTGCCTATTTCAATCTGCAGTTTGGGAGTTGTTACTCAAAATGATAGCGTTTTTTATTAGTCCAAAAACTTACCTTAACTTATTGCAATAAGTAGGTTATAATAATATGAAAAACATATTTTACCAGGGTGGAAGTTCCCGTTTACTCAAAAAAAAAAAAATGAAAATCATAATCAAACTTGGATTATGCCAAAAACTTTTAAAAGGTTGGCTTTAGGTCTTGAGCAACTTATCGCAATGAGCACGTTAAACTACATCTATAATCTTAAATTAAGTAATAGTAAAGTACTTGGTTCTGGCACAAGGTTGCTACGGGTCTCTAACCATTAGTAATATAACTTTTTATTCCTTGAGATACCTCATGGGCTATATTAATATCAAAACACATGATGCTTGACTCACACACTTTTCAGTTAGCTAGATTGCTTCTCATGTGTAGTTTTTCTCAAAGATGTCTCATCTATCAACTGTATAAATCCCTTTATATTCCATAATTATTATTTTATAATCAACACCTACAAAATGAAAATAACACAATTTCCATATTATCGTATATGCAAAAAGAAAAAAAGATATTGAAACATGAAAAATCAGACGATTTATGTATAAAACCAACTTGATAGTTTTCACCCGTACTAAAACGTACCCATTTCTACCCGCGATGCACGACAATCTTCGTTTCCATGTTTTTTCCTCTAATAAAAGAATTCCTTGTTTCCTGCAAAAAAAAAAAAAAAAACAAAAAAACAAAAAAAACTAAACTTATTGATCAAATCATAATTGTTTATAATCAATACATTTTTTTAGTCACATGCTTATGAAACACAAACATGAAACTAAAAGTGTCGATATATATAAAATACAACATAACAAAACATGTTTAACTATACAAACCATAAACCAAATTGAAGATTACAAAATCAATTAAAACCGTAATGTCTTACTGATCACTCAAAACAATACAAAAGATAAACATCAACCACAAGCTAGCCAGACTAAATACGAAACACATTAGAAAACATAATGTCTTACTGATCGTAATCTACTCAATTCAAGTCAACAAAAGAAAACATAATGTCTTACTGATCGTAATCTACTCAATTCAAGTCAACAAAAGAAACATGTTTCAGATATTTCACATTATATAAAATGCATAGACCTTCATAAAACAGTGGTTTAATGATTTATCTTTCTACCCGCATTCAAGTAAAACATTCCAAAAGAAAATAATAATAATAATAATAATAATAATAATAATAATAATAAAAAAAAAAAAAAAAAAAAAAAAAAAAAAAAAAAAAAAAAGACGTATAACTACTCAAGACAATATATATGATTTCAACCTACTGACCCAGTTCACAATGATTGTACAAAGATGCATAAACATGGGTAAAGACATAAAGAGACTCCTAACTTTAATGGACATCTATATGGTGTTGCTAAAAAAGGTTTAAAATGGTAATTTTAACACAGGTAGTAAAGCTTAACTGCTATGTTTTGGCCCTTTAAGATCCTTATACATTATATATATTTAGAAAAAAGCTCGCAAAAGGATAAAACACCAAGACATTCCTGATTTGAACCAAACCATGGTTCATGTTAGTTGATGCCTATTCTACAAATATGTTTTCACATAGAAAAATAAAATAAAATACAGTTGTTTTGACTATTTGATGCACAACTCTTGCACAGATTAAAATTCATATCGATTTGATTCTAATCTACCTGCTAACCTAAGAAGGTTTCAAATTGTAAACATTCATCACAAAACATAACACACAAATCATACAACCTAAAATAATTACAATGTGTACCAAATTTAACCAAACATTCAAACACTAATAATTATCACAACTTTAGACAATAAAATCATATCTAGACATTGTCTCATACATCAGCTTTAGTTAAAGTTGATAAGGGTTAAAATAAAACCTGACTTTCGACTTATGGTCAATTAAATAAGCTAAATTCGAATTCGTAATCCCAAATTTAACAAACATGTATTCTCAAATCAATGCATTCAAAACAAAAATATTACTTGTTAATAAAAAACGAAAAATAACTAAACTATGTCATGTGAAAATCGAATTAATTTACAAAGATTTCGTCTAATTTACAAAGATTTCATCTGATTTTATAAAAAATCTATCAAAAACAAACACAAAATTGAGGGAAAGAAGAGGAAACTACCTTGGACTCGCTGATGAATTAATTCAAATAAAAACCTAGTTCGTTGCTCAATGCTCAATACCTTGAATTCACTTGGAATAAAATCCACAATCACTGAAGGATTTTCTTAAGGGGATTTGGTGGGTTTTGGCGTATGTTTTTTTTTGTTTTGTTTTATGTTAATGGGTACACCGGCTTTTTATGAAAATTTTACATTTGGGTCCACAACTATTGAAGATTAACCCGTAAGCCCATGTGTATCTTTTGTTTTTTTGTACATCTTATATATAAAACGATTTTATTAAGTCTCTAGCTAAATCAAGTAATATTTAGGGTTCTTTATTAAACATATTTAAAATAAATAAATAATAATTAAAAAATTATTACCAAATAAAGTATGATTTGATTTTTTTGAAATGAAAAAGTTCTCAATAGGGGTTTTGTTTTATTAGGAAAAAGATTTATTATTTTACAAAATTTTAACAAATATTAGTTATCACCATTTCAACTTTTCAATAAAAAAAAAATTATTTTTTTAAATATTTTGATAACAAATCATGACTCAGCCGGGTTTATCAAATCGGGTCAATGAAAAACCGGCGGTTCAATACAGTTTTCAAACAAGTAAAAACCCGGTCCCATCTGGCCCCGTCTCCGAGTCGGTTCCCGGTTCAACCGGTTGAACCGGCCGAGTTTGGGTTTTAAAACATTGGTTGATATACTACGTACAATCTAACCATGTATTCAAGAACCTTTTATTTCGTTCATCTTATTAAGATCTTGTACAATATGAGTAGATAACAATAAGTAATGTGTTGCATGAAATTTCGTAGGAAATTTCCTGCTCATTCTTCATCAATAAGTTAAAACGGATGCGTATAACATCGATCCACACTTGACATGATGGAAGCGTATAATATCGATCCACACTTGACATGATAGATATGTACGTGTGCCTATAGTAAGCATATAATATCATCATTAGGTGTCTTGTTTGAGGATCTGGATTTTGGATTGACACTTTGGTTATTATTCTTCTTTTAATTAAGGTATCGCAAATTCTAATTTCTTTCTAGCTTTTGTCGAATAATTTTTGCAGTTCAAAAAGAAAGAAAATGATACGACCCGGTTAGGGGTAGTATCGGGATAAGGCACCACTTTTAGCGTGTTCAAGCTCCTTAAGAAAATAGAGAAGTCTTAAACTTTGATTGATTCATTCATTGATAACATATGACACCTTAAATACTAGTTTATGAGATAACTCTCACAAACATAAGACTTATCCTAACATTACTAAAGACATATCCTAAACAATGACTCTAACACTTATCCTAATAAAACATAATAAATAAACTACGATAGTTATCCAACACGGGAGTATCACTCCCCACTCCTTCAAAATCACCTTGCACTAAAGGTGTTATCTAAAATAAATCTTGATTCCAGGATCCCACGTTCTTCTTTGAATTTTAGCCTCCATTCCCATGGCAACATCCATGTTTTCAAAAGTTACTAATAATAACAATGTCCTTGATGTGCGGGTTTGTACCCACTTTAGAATAACAACCAAACTTTCACCAATATCAAAAACACTGTCTATCGCGCTTTTAACCTCATCAACACCAATATCCTCATCAACACCAATAACTTCATCAACATCTAAGGGCCCTTTAATCTCAGGTGAAGCGAATTCACTTTGTAATAATGGAATGACATCTGATTTCTTTTCAATTATATGCTCTTTCTCCTTCTCTGCAATTGCCTCAAAACGAGCCTCGACTATATGGGCTAAGGAAAAAGCTTCTCCTAAAGTTTTAGGCCTTGCCCTCAACAGTTCTATTTATAACGTCAGTTTAAGTCCGGAGATATAAAACGATGTAAGTAAAGATTCAGAAATCCCCGTTACTCGATTTAT
Organism: Artemisia argyi; assembly: GCA_030686995.1. Lineage (NCBI taxonomy): Eukaryota > Viridiplantae > Streptophyta > Magnoliopsida > Asterales > Asteraceae > Artemisia > Artemisia argyi. The sequence goes on along the minus strand of CM060709.1, from coordinate 95,288,441 downwards.
AAGTATCTCAAACTCACTCCCATATTTGGACACTGTACCCATTTGCAATAACTTAGATAGTGCGTATTCTGCGCTCCGATCGTTGCCATCTGATGCCATAAATAGTAGCTCGAGGAAAAAAAAGTATTTTTTTCCACTGATGAATAGTACTCCGAATGAACAGCGTTGATGAACAGTTTTTTTTTTTTTTTTTTTTTTTTTTTTTTTTTTTTTTTTTTTTTAATTGGAACCCTAATCGGAAGCCCTTTCAACGAGAGCTCTCAATGAAAGCATCAATTGATACGACCCGGTTAGGGGTAGTATCGGGATAAGGCACATTTTTTAGCGTGTTCAAGCTCCTTAAGAAAATAGAGAAGAACTAGAGATTTGTTTATCTTAAACTTTGATTGATTGATTGATTCATTGATAACATATGACACCTTAAATACTAGTTTATGAGATAACTCTCACAAACATAAGACTTATCCTAACATGACTCAAGACATATCCTAAACAATGACTCCAACACTTATCCTAATAAAACATTAAAACATAATAAATAAACTACGATAGTTATCCAACACGGACGTATCAGAAAACTAAATATACTGAGAATATTTCCGGCCTGTTGTAATCACCGTTAACTTTCACACTTTTCTTACATGAGTCATCGAACTATATTGAATATTTGAATTAAAGGTGGCAATTTGGGTCGTGTCCGGGTTGGCGGGTTCAAAAATCTCAACCCAAACTTGACCTATTTAATTAATCGGGTCGAGAAGTTCAAGCATAACCTTAACACGTTTATTAAACGTGTTAATCTTGTCGACCCATTTATGATTTGAATATAATTTTAATGGGACAAATCAAATATAGTAAGTTTTATGTTAGAAACATCTTAAGCAACACGATAAATATTTTGATATAAGTTTACACTATTATCAAATACGGAGTAATTAAAAATACGATATCATAAGATAGAGACACAAAATAGTTGGGTCATATTATAATGAAATTAACCACATAAGTTCTAGTATTTGATATTTTTAATCTATTTTTAAACGGGTTGAGAATATCAACTCAAACCTAACCTATTTATTAAATAGTCGTGTTGACCTATTTCCAACTTGAACTTGTTTAGCCTCGAACCTACCCGTTTATTATAGTGTCGGTCTCGGGTCGTATCAGAAATTATCACCCCTAATTTGAATGTCTCATATTTTTCCTTGTCATTGTCAAAGTGTGTAAAGTTGGCAAAGGCAATACAACAACAACAACAACAACAACAACAACAACAATACCCAATCTCACAAAAGCGAGGTATGGGGAGGTAGAATTTAGATAGATCCTACCCCTACCTCATGATAAACCTGATAATAGAGAGACTGCTTTTAAAGAGACCTTCGACAAGTGCAAAAATACAAGTGAGAGAGAAACAAAAATAAATGCAAGGAACAAGAGAACAAAACGAGAAAAAGCAATCCAAAGACAAAAGGCATAAGGCAAGCAAAAAAAAAAGCATAAACGCATGAACCAACAAACAAAGAACAAGAGCGAAAAGGCAAAAACATAAAAAACAAACACCGCAGGAGCATATAAGGAAACAAAAGAAAAAGACAAAACAAGCATACAAAGCAGAAAGTTAGGAAACCAACAAAAGGAACAAAATAAGAAACAAAGAAGCAACAAAAACAACATAGAAAGAAAAGGCAAAACACAAAATAGGAAGGGGCACGTGAAACAAACATACACAAGAGGGCAAAAACACCAAGAAAAAAAAAAGAAAAAAAAAAAGAAAAAAAAAGAAAAAAGCAACAGAAACAAAGCAGGGCAACGCAAGGAGCCTACAGCTAAGGCAGAGCAAAAGGAGAAAGAGAGGCCACTAGACACCTAAAAACCTACAGGGCAAGAGCTAAGGAACCACAAAACCTAAAACGCAAAGAAGCAAGGCAACAAAAAGAAATCTAAAAAGACCTAGGCGCAAAGACTACAACCTACCACCTAGCCTGGAAGTCTGAAACTACCAACAAATTATAATCTTAGCTCTCCACACATTCCTATCTGAGCTATAATTTTTTCTTCTTCGTTCTTTTTATTTTTTTAGTTTTTAGATTAGTTTTAACTTTATTAAAATTGTTAACCTTTGTAATAAATCTTGATAATTTAAGGTATTAATTTTTATCCATTTTCTTTCATATCTTATTAAATTCCAAGTTTTTATTTCAATGTTTTAGTTAATGATATTGTTCCCACTTAATCTCTAGTTTTACCTTTTAAATCAACTCTTTTATAAATATATTTCTTTTATATGTAAAATCTCTACTTTTAGTCATTTAATTAATAAAGTTTTCATCTTTTGTTTTAAAAGTTATTTTAATCTTTTTTTTTTTAATTAAAGTGTTAATCTTTTACATCTTTAGTGTTAATTTAGTTTTAAAATCCAAGTTTTTGTTATTTTTAAGCTTTTTACTTATAAAAGTTGTAAACTTTGTTATTTACATCCATTTAAATTTACATAAAGTTTCGAACTTTGAATGATTAAAAGAAGATTAGCGGGTGAAACACTATAATTAGTTTGATAAATGTTATTATAGTTAACTAAGTTTAATATTTGCATGTCCTTGAATATTGTATAAAGGATTTTTCTAAATGGTACTCTAAGGGCACAAGTTAAGCATATCAAAAAGTATATAAAATTACTTAAGGACTCACACAAAAGTACAGAAAAGTGTACTTTTATGTGGATTCCTAAGTACTTTTTCGTGAATGCCATAATATTTTTGATGTGCTTAACTTGTGCCTTAGAAACACAAGTTAGAAAAACACTTCTATAAATTATTATAAATATTCATAGTCGATCAACTTATGATAGTAGAAACGAATTAAAACTAATATGAAATTTTGGTTATATTTTATTGTTTATAAAATATATATTCATAGCTGATGAATATTTTGTTGAAGCCAAATTCATATGTATTTATTGCAGATAAATATTGAACTGACTCGAACGTAAGATATACTATATGAATCGACGTCAAATACTAAATGTTGAAGCAAATAGACCACGGTTTGGAAATAGACCAAGGTCAACCATTGTAGGATCATAGTTTTATGTTGATATTGTGATTCGGGAGGTCGGGTTTGATGGAAGAAGATGAACTCCATAGTTAGAGAGAGAGAGTAGAGAGAGAAGGGAAATACTATGTGTTTTATTGAAATAAGAAAGATGAAAAACACACACAAGTCTCACCCTCCTAGTAAAGTCTAGGAGGGCTTATATAGGGCAACATACACACTACTTTACAATAACGACGGTTTCAGTACCTGTGTATTTGCCTTACATCATAACAAATGTAATCCCGTAAATGTCGTTCCATTTACGTGTTAGGATCAAAAACTTTGATCCCAACAATCTTCCCCCAATGGGGCGACATAAGGGATTACTTACAACATTTCCTACAAGTACAAAAATAATTAAAGAAAGGTCTTCATCGGCTCTTCAAGTGCTGAGGATGACTACAATTGACACTCTTTATCTTCATCTTGTACCTCGGCTTGAGAACTTTATCTTTACTTGTAGGCAAATGATGTAATATGCATGAAATGGATTAACTTCCCCCCAATTCATGCTGCATGTCTTAAGCGGCTTCTTCGTACACTTCTTTTTGGCGAAGTTTCTGAATCAACTTCCCCCCAAACTGACAGCCGTCTTCAGCAGATTCGAAACATTGATGTAGTAGACAAGTCTTCTAACTTTTGAAGTTTTGAGTACGCAGCGGAATTTGTAGATGACACAGTAAACCACACCAAGCAAATCTGACTAGTCACTTAATCACAGTTGTACTCTATGCGGAAGCTCCGTTCGGGGGTAACATGCAAGAAATCAGCAAGATCTTCTCACATATGCAGGCTACTTCACACTTCACAACCCGCAAGAGTTGAAACGATTACACCAAAGTCACAAAATTTAGCCACTGATCATCTCTGCGGACGTCTCTCCGGTAGTAATAAAATTGTAAGCTCGATCACGTGAGTCTATTATGCGTCCCTGATGTGCCCATTTCTTCCCCCTAATTGTAGAACCTCGTGGAAAATGAGTGTTTTCGCAAAGAAGTCAAGAAAAGTCAAAGAAAGCAAAGAACACCCTCTCTATCTTCCCCCACGATGTCTTCGCGGAATCAGAAGCATACACACTATGTTTACGATGGAAAACGGAGGCAGCGTAACCCCATATGTCCAATCAACCGATTATGTGTGAAGTATTAAAAATAGCTCGTGAGAATCAACTGCTGATAAACATCTCTACTCTTTTATACTCCTCTCAACTAACTCTATACTGACCCCATTATCATTCTGACGGCTTTTTGTAGTGACTACTGATGGAGAAAACTCAATATGACGAACTTGAGACTGAAGTAAAATAGCCTGAACTTGTGACTTAAACTTGCACTAATGTATGACAAAGAGCGGTGTAGAGAGTTTGCACCCCATCGAATCCCTAAGTACTCTATACTCATCAACCAACCAACCATCAAGTATAAGTCGTACATCACCTCTTGACTATCCACAACTTCGTGTGACACTGAGCACTACAACGTAACTCCTTAAAGTGATAGTTATTTTGTGGTAATAGAAAGAGAGAATCACAAAAATAACTAGATATTCAAGTCTTCGTCATTTTAAAGGTTAAAAGCTCGAACAAGGATCTCGAAGCATCATCATCCAACCAACCCCGATATCATCAGATACTAAGTACAAGTGCCCGTGAAATCCCACTTCAACCTCAAATAAGTAATAATGAATTAACGCCGTAATCACATCTTGCGGTTAAAAGACCAAATCTATCCTTTTGACGGTTTAATTGAACTTGATAATGGTTCCCGATCTTGTCAAAATTGTATCCCCGTGAAAATTTGTACACACCAAAATACCACTCGAAAAATTAACACAATTCATTAAAAATACATTTCAAAATGTATTAAGTTCAGCCCAATTGATTTTGATAAACACCAGCCACACCAAATATCTATGGTGTAATCTACCAGCCAAAACGAAATTCGGACTCAGCAGCAAAAGCCCACGTCCATCATACAATCATTAAGGCCCAATCAATAATAATAAGCCTGATCCAAAACTTGCGTATTAATCATAACATTTCAGCCCAAAATTGAATCATATCACATTCCACTCCAATGTCCAACCGGTTAGATTTACTAGTATAACTTCACAGTCACACCTATTTGACCTAAACCAAAAGCACATATCGCATATTCATCCGCCCCCACACTCACTTTTGCAGACAAATACTCCAACAATTATCATATCTCTAAATTACAAACACAGATCTCACGAAAAAATTCCTCTACCTTTTATCTCCTCGTGGTTGGTTTCATTTAGTCAGAAAACGAACACCCACACGGACGAATCCTTCAAATAATTTTGGTAACATTTCGGCTTCAAGGTCTCTTCGTGAGGTCTCGGGTAAGGTCTTTCTTGTTGTGATTTTTTTTTCAGTGAACGACCGAAAGAAAAGAAATAACATAATTGTTATTTTCTTTGTCTTGTTTGTGTCGGATATTAAATGAAGATTCGTCTTCAAAAGTGATCGATGATGGTTTAGGTGTTCACGTTCATAAAATCTATGAAGATTGGTACCCTTTGTGAACGAAACTGAGATTCTTTTAGAGTTGGCGGTGAAGGGATTTACGAGGGATTTGGATTTGTTTTAGTTTTGGACTAGTGATGTGAAATAACTGAAGTCACAGAGTAGTTATGTATTTGGTATTTGGTTGTGTGGTCAAACGGGTCATGGTCAAACTCCTTTTCTTCATCTCCTTTTTCTATTTTCGAAAACTTTTTGCTTATCGAGAATATGATTTCGAAAACACTGAGTTATCGAGAACACGATTTATCGAGAATATGATTGTCGAGAACTTGATTCATGTTATCGAGAATTAGATTTCGAGAACCAGGTTATCGAGAACGTGATTTCGAAAACATAGGGTTTTGAGTTCTCGACAACTAGTATGTTCTCGATAACAAGTACCTATCGAGAACTTCTTATACAAAAAGTTTTGATTTTTCCGGCGATTCCTTTTTTTTCAGTTTCGATGACTTCTCCGACCATTATATTCTGACCAGCTTCTTCGACCAGTTTAGAGCCACAAATACTCACGGGTTTGGTATATCAGTCACAACAAATGATGTTGCATAAAAAGGTGTAAACTTTGGACAATACCACAAGTAACCGTATATTGTAAATTTGAATATAAAGCAGTTAAAATAATGATGAACAGCCTCAAATACACTGTACGAACCAACATATCCGAATTTTTGACAAGATAAAACCACAATAATCAACCAAATAATCAACCTTGGCTCTGATGCCACTTGTAGGATCATAGTTTTATGTTGATATTGTGATTCGGGAGGTCGGGTTTGATGGAAGAAGATGAACTCCATAGTTAGTGAGAGAGAGTAGAGAGAGAAGGGAAATACTATGTGTTTTATTGAAATAAGAAAGATGAAAAACACACACAAGTCTCACCCTCCTAGTGAAGTCTAGGAGGGCTTATATAGGGCAACATACACACTACTTTACAATAATGACGGTTTCAGTACCTGTGTATTTGCCTTACATCATAACAAATGTAATCCCGTAAATGTCGTTCCATTTACGTGTTAGGATCAAAAACTTTGATCCCAACAACCATTTAACTGGAAGAATATGATTACTGGCATAATAACTTCCAACACCAAGACCTCATAAATAGATAAGGAAGAGAATATTACTTTCATAAACAATCAAAGTAATTTCACTTTTTGTCACGTTTGAATCATTGTACAGCTTTTATCGCTTTAAGTCACTGAAAGATCACTTATCGCCCTCTTTTGATCCTGATAAGAATTAACATGAAAAACTAAATCTGGTAATAAACCTCGGATTTCATCATAAATGTCAACAAAGGACTAATTCAACAACCGTTAAGAGTACAGTTATTCAGAGTCTAGCAACACGTGATATACTAAAACATGCATAACATTTGCTGATCATACATACTCAATCCAGCAAATCAGAAACTGCAGTCTTCTTGAAAGCATCAACTTGACCCAGCTGTTCCGACAATGCTTTATTCGGGAATATGTTATCAGCTTTCATACGCTCTCTAAACCCGTATGCAGGAGCCTTAGCATTTATATATGTTCGTAATAGGGAATGATACTGCCTTAACCTTGAGACATAACCGTCTTGTCTCATCCTATGAAACATCTTCTCAGCATTATGTATATCTCCCCTTTTTGCATATTGGTCCAAAATAATCATATAAGTATTGAACAAAGGTTTTATCCGGTTTTGTTCCGAGGCCCTCCGCAATATCGAGTCAGCCTTTTCAATCTCGCCTGCTTCAACATACAATTTGACTAAAGCATCCCAAGTCATAGGGCCAATTTGGCAACCACTCTCTGCCATTTGTTTCACAAGATCCTTTCCCTTCGATAACATCTTATTATTTGCATAAACTTTCAACATTGAAGCATAATGCCTTGATGACATTCGTTTCACTCTCTTTGACATTAGTTCAAACACTGCCTCTGCTTCTTCTATTTTCTTTAGCTTTCCCCAAGCATCGATAGCAGTCATGCACTCTTCTAGACGTGGATTTGACTTGCATACCTCCCAAACTCTTTTGACATCATCGGCACTTCCAATGGTCGCGTAAAGTGAAAGCAAAGCTGAGCAAACCCAACGTTTTTGTTTTAGGTCAGTTCCTTCCATTTCTTGCATAACCGCTTTAGCTTTATCTTTTAGACCTCCAAATATATAGTGCCTAGCCAAAACAGCCTGTTGTCAAACATATTAACTCATCAGATGTTATGTACCAAATCAGATCAGCAATGTCAAAGATATCAGCTGAACACATTTACATCCAGCATATTTTATGCAACATATAAATAAATAAACAAAAATGTTTTTATATCAGGAGAAACTGCACATGGCAAGAGACTTTGGTAAAATTACTATTTCAGGTAACCGACTTTTTTGGCCTGGAAAAAACCTTCAAACTTCTAAAAGCTTCATGTCAAGTTAACCTTCAACCTTAACAGCAGGTAACATGTATCTAATCTTTTAAAGACATCAATTTGTAACAGAAGAAACCCCAAACTTTCAAAGACATCAATTCAAGTAAATTTTCAACCTTGAGACCTGACAAGATGTAACACTTAACTAAAGTAACTAACCCATCAGCACCAATTCTATGCCACGTTAAAACTAAATGATACCATGGTTACTCTAAAAGTTGATAGTTACAGTGAATGTTGTTAGGGAATTACTCCTTTTCATTATCGTTGCTAATATTTGTTTTACTAAAAGCAGGAATGGAAGATTATATATACACATATAACTTGTCACCTGTATCTTGGAATCTGGTTCCATGTCCTCCGCCTTCATAGTCTCAAGAATTTGTTCCATCCCCTCCATGTCATTACTCTGACCTTTGATGTCTATCAACATTCTGTATGTAAAATGTGATGGTTTCACGTTTTCTTGCTCCATTAACAACAACACATCAGCTAACTTTTTCTTATTGGTTCTTTTGTATAAAAGAAGCAATTGGTTGCAAGCAAATGTTGTTATCGGGAATTTCAAGTCTTTCATTTTATTGAAGACTTGCTCGGCTTTTGTTGTATGGACTACCTGAACACAGTTGGCTAGGAGGGTTCGATAGATAAGCTCGCCTTTAAATGACTCAGGGATCTTTTCAATGTAATTTTCAGCATGCTGTAGACCACGTACTTTGGCAATTAAATCAACACGAGAAGAATAATCTTTTTCATTGAATTTTAATTGCTTTCGTGATTCCAACCACTCAGACAGCTGCAAAATGAAGATTATATGTAAACTATATCAATATGAAAACCTCCTCATCAAAAAGGAACCAGTCTAACTGACTAACGTAAGCTTTTCTAATGCAAGAACTGATAATACAAAATAGATGTGACAAACTTTGATCCGTAGCTAAAAATGGGTCCATTTAGGTTGTGTTCTTATGGAAAACAGGACAAATAGAATAAATTAGCTACAAGGGGAACGGTCTACACAGTTTGAAAATTGCCTAATATGTACTTCAGTTGAGCACAATCTTTAGATCATTTTGTGTAAAGATTTACATATTTATCGTAATTATTCTGTTTTTGTGATTTGTAAACAATAACAGAGGCTAACATTATTATTTTCTTACAATCCTAGCAGATTACGTGTACCCGCTTGGGCTTCTTTGAAAAGGTCAATTTTAGCACAAATGGACTCAATTTGGGCTTCTTTTGTTAATCATCTATGGGTTAGTGAAACAACATATCTGAAAAGATCCAAATAGGCTAGAACTAAAGTTAAGAGAAAAAGGATTTTAAAACTTTACACATCAAATATGTCAGTTCGGTTGATCCATCAACATTTTCTTGTACTTAATCTTTAAAACTGAAGAATAATAACAGTTTTAAATACGATTGCAAAAACATTAAATATAATTAAATCTAATTTTTTGGAACAACAGGATGTAGGAAGGTTGTACGCCTTTAACACTTTTGACCACATTACTGCCCCATTGTTACTAATTTAATACCTTTGAAGCTTAAAAAAAAAAAAAAAAAAAAAAAAAAAAAAAAAAAAAAAAAAAAAGGAAAAAAGAAAAGACTACTAACAATTTACCTAGTATTAACATTACTCTCTCTATTATGGAATTCAAAGGAAAGCATGTCAACTCACTCACACTCGTATGCCCAATATTTTTAACCTTACCCAACCCGATTCTTCCCCAAAAATCCGACATTTCCACCTCTACATTATATATTTAGTTAAGGTAAAGAAAAATGTATATTCTTTTAAGAAACGAATTCAAAGAACCTGCAAAGCTTTGTCAAACATCCTACGCCTCCTAAGTTCAAGCAGGGCCACAGATATGTCTGATCTGCTTGTGGTTTCTCCTTTTTCAAGCCACTTATCAAGCATCTTGTGAACCGGAATCCTTGGTGAATCCATAATAACCTTAAAGAATTCTGAAAAAGCCCTTCTTTGTTGACTTGTTTTTTTATCTGATACTTCAGTCTCATTTTCGGGTACAACGTCTTCCTCTTCGGAAAGCTCAGGCTCAGAGATTAAATCATCATCAATTTCATCTACAACATCCTTCTCTTGAGATACATCAATGCTAGAAGCTTCAAGCTCAGAAAAACCATCCTCCAAGTCATCATCTTCCTCTCCACTGCTTTTTGTGCCAGCGAGTGACGAATAGCGATAGTTTGATAACCATGGTGAATGAGTACCAGACGAGTAATTCTTTAGCAATCGGGCCCCATGTGCAGACTCGTTAAATTTAGTTTCAACCACATGGATAGAACCCAGTATTCTGTGTTCAGCACAGGAAGCACGAAAGGTGACCACTGACAGAGTTTGTGACCTGAATGGTATGTTGGAAATAAAAAGTAACAGAGGAACAAATGAGATACATAAATCGAATAAACATATGATGTAATTCATATACCATATCAACAACTAATTTGTGACATGCACACAACTCAAGAATATTATGGGAAAAGAGATGCATCGATAAATTAAAGACGCAACAAGAAAGCCACTATCTCAAACCAGTTTTAAGAAGCTTATCTTGGCACCGTATTTTAAAGGTAGCAATCTTAAACCATTCACAATTATAACTATGCAGTTTTTCTCACTGATAAGTTAAGCTAAAATGTTTAGCCATAAAGGGAACAGGTCCAACAGGTAGAAAGTCATTTGAAGTGTATTCAATTTCATAAAACCTTGTTAATGAAATAGTAAAATTATTACTGTGACAAATATAGTTAAGGCACTTATATAGTTAAATGTTCAGCAAACTAAATAAGATCAGAAGTTTGACAAAATGAAAAAATAAATAAATAAGGTCTTGCATGGCCCTACTCAACCCAAGTATTTTTTACCCGCACTGCAAGTTACTTATACTGACCCAATACCCAAGCTGCCTTGGGCATACATATTCTACATGAATATACACCATGGTAACTAACATGCATGTAAGACAGCCTCACGATCATAAAGTAAGCATTTTACTTGTTTATTTAACTTGCTAAATTAGTGCATTCAAATCCATAATCATAATGTCCTAGAATAACATCATGCACACAAGCATATCATCATTTAAAGTGATATGCAGTTCAAAGTCCTATGTATGAATGGTGAAAGTAACTTCTCAAAGACATAGTATAGTTAAGAAAACACATACCGTATAATCATATATCCAATTCTAAGGTGCAATTTTGCTTGCTTTTCATAAACTAGTTCAATAACTTAGTAACATTTTCATCATATGCCTCATATATCATGATAAATGATAATGCCTATGTTTGGAATATGTCCTTTGTGTTGTTTGATCGCGAACAAAGGATTCTACCTCCATTCATTATAATATGCATCTACAAATGTAACATTATATAAACTTAGCAAGTCAATATTACTGCCATCAAATAGCCATTATTACTAGCAATCATTCAACCTCCAAAATACTGTCTCCCTATGAATTGTCTAAACATCTATAGAAATATTATTAGGCCCAAAGCTACCTACTTCTTTTTAGCAACTCTTTCAACTCCAACAATCTAATTCTGCGTCCAAACATTACTTACTATCATCAAATAGTTATGAACCTCAAAGCATTCATCTCATTATTTTCACTGAACAACTTCTCAAAAAAATCCCTCATTCTTAATGTCAACAACTATGACCCAAAACCTATCATTTCCATCTTCACATACTACATTTGACTTGCATCCTCAAATTTCATTTCTATTTTAATCTGGTAACTCTAACTAAAGTTAAAAATGAAAATGCGATCAAACGAAGAAACAACTAAAGCTTGATAACCATCTATCCTATGTCCTTAATGGATCATCAAAAGAAATTGTAGGATAGACTAGAAACACAGTATTAGGTCCCCAAATCATATAAAGCTAACATATCCCGCAACATCAGTTGTATTATACCAAACAAGTATTTTTTTAAATAGGTTCTTAGCATTTTTAGGTGGCAAAACGGGCGGGCTGGGCGGGAACGGGTACGGGTCAAAACGGGCACGTGCCAAACTGGCAAATTTATAATTTTGGCCAAATGGGCATGGGCTAAACAGGCCGTTTTTTACACAAACACCCAATGACTAAAAAAACTCAAATCAAAGTATTTGATAAATTGATACATTGCATAAATATTACGAGTAACTTTTACTAATTATATAACGAGTGACAGTTATTGTTTATAAGCATGTGGTCGACAATCAACTATTCGTTCCTCTTCCGCCCGATTCGCCCGTTCATTATTGTTACCAAGTCTTAACAGCCCATAATAGCCGCCTTCAAGTTCACTAAGTGCCCATATTAGGCAACAAGTTTTAAAATGTGTCAAATTTAACCCAATTCAAAGGGAATGGGCGCATTTTGCTAGCTCTAATCTTTTCAAAGAGTTATCTCAGAAAACCACTACTTATGTTCAAACAGAAAACGACAAATCCCTCAAATTTTCTTGTGATAGATCAAGTCCTCAAAGTTAGTTAGGTGGGTCAAAACATGCATAAGACGCGAATGGTTAAATCCTCGTACTTTGTTTCATTTATAGATTGAGTCCCTAATATCCACCAATTTTGTATATGTTTGAATTTGATCCATCAGAAAAAAGCCCTTGTTATGCATGGTTTTCTTCAAAGATGACCCTCTTTCAATTTCATATCAATTTTCACTTAAAAAAAGTTACTCATAACCATAAACACCGTCGACAGAAATGTCAAAGGCATCATAATTAGAGCCAATTAATTTCACTAAATCATACAAAATCCATAATACCACAATAAAAAACAACATAGCCAATAAATATTAACCAACCAAATTAAACTTTATAACAACAGTAAGAACAAGCTCATCGTACTTTCCAAATTAACACAGCATATATGTATCAATAAACCAAGATACTGATGGGTTATTAATAAAAATGAAAACCCATTAAAACCCTTAAACCAATTCACCTAATTCACAAAGTTTATAAATTTGGGATATAATGTGTATTTAGGAGGTTACCTGAGAGCAAGGGTGGATGATCGTCTAATCGCCCACATAATTAATTTCAGTATTTGGAGAGAAGTGAAATGCAAAGCTAAAACCCCCTTTTTTGCTGTTAAACCCTAAATACTACTGTAGAGTAAGTACATATGATTAGCTCCTTAGTTTTTTCTATAAGGTCAAGAATAGTCCTTTATTTTAGCAAAAATGCAAAACAAACAATCAGCCACTTCTTAATATTCATATGTCGTATTGAGATTTAGATAAATTAGGGGTGTTTTTTGTCGACATGATATGAAGCAGGAACTAAAATCGATACAAAAATAAACAGGTTTGGTTAGAATTAATTGGGATTTGGTTAAAAAACATGTCAACCCGTTTAATACACGGTCAGATTCCAGTGGGATATGTCAACTTATAAACTCGTCTAACTATATAAACCTTCAAAAATAAAAACATAAATACTTAAAGTTGAAAATTACTTAAAATTTAAAATATGAGCGAAAGTTTCAAGTATGTAGTTACGGTATGTTTAGCACGGAGCGGTGTATAGCTTTTTAGAGCGATGAGCGGTAAGCAATGACCATTTTGATTTTTAGTAGTTGTTCGGCAAAGGAGCGGTGAACTTTGTTATTTTTTAGAAAAACTCATTTTCCAATGCTTGTTTAAGAAGCCGTGAGTGGTGAGCTATGGCTACTGCTCACTGCTCATTACTACTTTTACCAAACACACCCTTAACCTCTAAATATATAATTGGATTTTATATTTTATTGAACGTTACATGTAGTTATGGGTGAGCATGGGGCAGTTTTTGGCTAAAACCAAACCCCAAACCAAAAGTTCGGTTTTATGTTTTTTTTTTTTAAAAAAAACCACACCAAAATTTCAGTTTGGTTTTTCGGTTTTTGGTTTTTTGTGGTTCGGTCTTCGGTTTTTCCATTGGAGGGTCATCTTGTCTACATGTTTGAAATCACTTTCGCAAACAGTTAGCGCATAGATTTAAACAAAGTTATCTAAAAGATAAAGAATTGTCAAAGAGGTAAATACGATTATAATTGTATCAGAGTACTCTCATGATTTATTGAGATGCTTTCGACAATATTTTTTGCTATTAATTTAAATAATTTAAAGGACTTGTTAATAACTAGTTATATCACAAATTTGGATATCCAAAATTTGCGATGATGATTGTCTGTTGGACCCATTATTCTAGCTAAGTTTTTCAATTCGGATATTCGAAATTTCAGATAAAAGTTTTATATATCCGAATATCCAAATATCTTTAAATTTTGAAAAACTTTTATATAAGTTCCAAAACCGACATTTCATAAAACCCAACTTTTTAATAAATTCTGATCAAATTTTCGGATATCCGAATACTGATATTTTTTGAACACCCACAATCTAAACTAAGAAATCCTAGAAAGTAAGTTGAACATTTTGTTGAAAATAATAAGATTACATAACAAGTATATAAGATGAGATGTGCGGACATATCTATGTATTCTAATAAACACCACTTTTGTACCACCCATCTACGCTTAATATAATTAAATTTTCATACGTGGCCTTCCTTATATACAACTTTATTACAACTCCCTAATGCATACATCTATAATAAAATTAAATGGAAATGCGTTTCACCTTTTTTCACCTATTTTTGTAAACATTCAAAGGTATTAAACATATTGAAAGTCATTACAACTCATCTTTGGCCTATTTTTGAAAACTATTGAAAGTCATTAAACACCACTGTTTCTTCATCCATTCACGACACCAATTCTTCTTCTATGATCCTTCTTCTCTACGCTCCCCATATCAGTTATTTTTGTAAATGATTAAATAACATTCAATGTATACGCATTAATTTCATACCATTTGATCCCACTATTTCTTCTTCTCTACGTTTTGTTAAGCATTCATGATATTAGTTTCAAATCAACCCTTCCTCTTCAATCTTCCTCTAAACGATTCAAATCTATCTTCCTCCTATGATTCATCCTACAAATTAATTTGACTTTTGTTTCCTTTACAGGTTGTTGCGATGACGATGTTAGCAGTTCGATTGATTTCCATGGTGTCAATGTGTAAGAATCGGTAATAACCGAATCAATTATAATATATTTAGGGTTTCGATTTATTAACGTGGATTTGTTTGTTTAATAACATGGATTTACGTTTGTGAATTACCTTGCAGTACTTTTTCCTTAGTTAATAGTAGGTAAAACATCTATGATGTGCTATCAAATGAAGTTTTTATATTGAATGCATATGGACGATCTCTTAATGGAACAACAAAAGGTTAGTTACTTTTTTTTTTTTTTTTTAATTTTCTTTTAAATTGTTGCTTTGTATGTATGATTGCAGAAATGCGCAAAAAAAGGTACTTGATAAAGTGTCCACATGTGTTTGATGAAATGCCTCAAAGAGACATGTATACACCTAATGTAGTAAAAAATGAATAGATGTTTACACCTAATGTGGCTCAATTTGATGTTTGTTTTTAACATTGTTTGATGAAATGTATTAGATAAAAGAATTGTCTTTTTTTTTGGTTAAAGTTGACGTGGGTTTATGATGTTTGGATTTAGTTGTTTGTTATTCTTTCTCTTATTTATTTGTTGTTGAAATAATCGACAACGAATTTAAACTTTTGTTAATGGTAGATGCAGGCGAAAAATAGCCCAAACAACATGGCCATGCATGTCCTTCTATTTAAAAGGTAAATCTCACATAGCTCTTCTGTAAATCAATCAAGCCAAGGATATGTAGAAAAATCTGTAAACTTGATTTGAAATTTTATTTTTAGTTTTATCAACCTGATTCATTGTTTTGTGAGTTTATCCGTATTCTTTAACTATGGGATTCAGTTAAACAAAAAAGAGTTTGCAGCAATTTGTGAACGAAGAGTTTGCAGGGTAATAATTGATTATAGTTTTGTATTTTATGATTTGAATGATGTTGTTATGATGCATTTGTTCAACAAGATTTTTAGCCTTTTGATTAGCCTTTCTTTATGATTAGGTAGAATGAATCCACAGATGAAGTTGAAAAGTGGTTTGTAGGGAGTACGATGTGGAAGTTATGGATGGGTGTCCAATTGAAATATCATAATTGGCGGAGACTTTTTATGAAGAAGACCTTGACCATTTACAAGATAGACCCCCTGTTCTCACCATTATGGGTCATTTCGATCATGGAAAAGTAAGCAACAATATATACGTGTTCTTTTTGTTGTAATTACATTTTGTGTTAATTACCACTTTCATTTCTTTTAAAGGCGACCACATGTGAATCATTAAAATATTTTCTTCGTATAATCATTGTTGTGTATTGTTGATTTTGCAGTTATGGTAACAATTGTATTCAACATAGCTATTAGGTTACGTCCTAAACAAACTTCTCCTAATCCAAAAAAAGTATAAACATTTTGTGATTTGTGAGGTATTAAGTTGAGATTACAATGTCGCAATATGTGAAGCACATAAAAAATTTAGCTCAATTTTGGTTCTTTTGTTTTTGTTCAAAGGGTGACGAATATGCGTTGACGGCCTTCGATGTTCTTTTGCATCAGGTACAATTTCTTCTCCTAAATGCTACACATTATCCGGAGTTTTTCTTATAAGAATATAGGGGCTGTTTGGCATTGTCTATCAGGTTAATTGCGTTTTGGCTATCTAGGATGTATGGGTTTGCTTATTAAACTGCTTAGAGGGGCTATATGTGATTGCTTTTTTGAATAATTACTTTTAGTTGATGTTTGGGTTTGCTTATTAAACTGCTCATAAGGGCTTTTTGGTTCACAGTATAGATTATCATGATATCAACGCTAATTACTATTTCAAATTATTTTAGATAATTAACTTATATTCATTAAAATGGAGTCTAATGTGAATTCGGATAAACACTTGCAATTGATTCTTCTCTGATGGGTTTACTTCAAATTCTAAGAACAAGCCTTTACCTTATTATGTGCATACATTTAAGTTATATCAAATTAACTTTTGCATTAAATATAGCTAGAAATTTTAGAACTTTTTATAACTGATAAGGCCTAATTTATACATTCGCTTTAGGCCTCTGATGTGCTAAATGTACAAGTTCCATCACCAATGAACAACGTTCCTCAAAACGACACATCTAATGCTTCGAGGGATGGGGTGGAAAAATGAGAATGGATTGGAAATTTTAAGTGGTTGTTGAAGTTGAAAAGAATTTTGAATGACTTAATAGTATCAAACTTAGTTATTAATTATTTAGTTACATTTTCCCTATTTCTAATGCAATACTGCTATTTTGCGGTCGAAGCATAATGTTAGAGACAGGCACGAGCTTCTTTGTTTCATACTAAACATTGTCAAGAGAATTGCTGCTGCAGATCTTAACGATGGATACCCAACTGTCATGCAATATATACAGGGCATTGCAATTTTCACCTTTGTATATTTTGAAGTTGCAAGCCTTAGGATCAACTTATGAAGTGATGTTGAAGAGGTGATACCATTTGTGGTGCTTTGATACACCATTATCTTGTGAGTAAACTTGCAACCCATTTGACCTGTAAATTTGTAGCTCATTTTTCTTACCCATTTTAACAAGCCAAACCATGGCAACCATGACTATCTAAAATGGAGCATTTTTTACAGGTTTTAATAGTTACTATATAAGTTACTTGTGGACCAAAAGAAATGACTCAACAAAAAAGTAATGTCATTTTATACTTTGTTGCGAGTGTACATTGTTAAAAGTTTTTTTATACTCATTTATTATACTCCGTATAAAATAGATTTAGGTCATTTGGATATATGTTTCAGGCTTGGTGGTAATATGGTGTGATTCTGTAATCTACAACGCATAAGGAGATTGAATCAGTAATTCGTCTGTTTCTTATATGGTTGAAAATCATTACAGAATGATATTTTAGAGAAAACTAGGAAGATACAAATTGTACATATGTGGCGTTAGTTTATGGACATCAATGGCGTTGTTTGGTTTGGGTCATGCATATTAATGAGTTTTAAAAAGGAGTTAGAATGAAAGGCCTGAAGTTCTACAAGAAAATATGCATTGCGAAATGGGTTTTAGTTTATATAAGATCTGAATTCTAGAGGTTGTTTTTATTTAGGAAAGACTTGCATATGAGTGCCTTGGCATTTCTTTTAACTTGAAAACCTTTGACATTGCAGGTTCAAGCGAACATTAAGGTTGTAGTT
This sequence comes from Artemisia argyi, assembly GCA_030686995.1. Lineage (NCBI taxonomy): Eukaryota > Viridiplantae > Streptophyta > Magnoliopsida > Asterales > Asteraceae > Artemisia > Artemisia argyi. The sequence goes on along the minus strand of CM060709.1, from coordinate 95,270,151 downwards.
GCACTTGGAGCGGGAACGTGGTGTCTGTTTTGATTTTTAGTTACCTGGTGAAGGTTGGGGATGTGAGGGCTCACCATGACAATAATGGAAGTTTTGCTTTACAGTGAGGCAAGGATGATTGAAGTTATGGCACTTATTACTATTCATTTGATGACTTAATACTTAAATTCATTCATTGAGAACGTGAGTAAAGGATTATGTAAGGGATACAAAAGCTTTGCCATTTTTATTTTATTTTTACTTTATACCATTTTTTAGACAAAGTGTCATGTTTGTACCACTAATGAACTTTTAAATGTCTCTATATTGATGAAATATTCTTGAAATGATTTTGCCTTTTCAAGTTTTCTGGTCATGCTATGGACTCACGTTTGAATGTTTGCTATATTGACTGTACAGTTCAAGTTTTGATTGTCTTAAACTCATAACACCATCCATTGTCGAAACAAAATATTTTGGATAGGTTGAAATAAAAAGTTATTGGCTGAAATGAGCATTTTTGAACCACTATAAAACATTTTAATAGGTTATTTGGTAATCTAATAGATGAAGCTTATGGTAATCTATCAAAAAACTACTACAAATGTAGTCTATAAAGAAATTCTTCAAGGTCTTTGACAAAGTTTCAAGAGGTACGTACCAATATACATATGCTATCTTTTATAGCATTTTTTATTTACATGTATTATCAATCGCAAACACCTTTTGCTTACATTTTTTTTTTCTTTTTACAAATATTAAGTGCTTAACAAATGTTCATTGGCTTATCACTTAATTCGCGCACGATACATACATTTGCTTTCCAAGTCGTTTCGATCCAATCCATTCTTGGGGTCAAATAAAATTGTAGACCGTGTGCATGAATGTTTATTAGATTAATAGTTACATCCATATTTCTTTATTGTATCATTGACTTCATATATTATTCCATAAAAAAAAATTCAAAATCTTTACATTCGTTGTTTTTTCTTACTTTACCCACATACTTAATTTCTTGATGCATTCATTCTTCGAAAAACCCGTCAATTTGACGGGTCTTATAAGCTAGTATGAAATAAAGAAAACTAACTTTACGTATTTATTAGTGTTAGCTAAATAAAAATCTGTTACGAATATCTAATACACGTGTCTCTTATTTTTTGGATTTTGGTGATTATTTGTATCAAAACTAATATATGATAATAACCACGAGATACGCTGATTAGCTAAGCTTTGTTTGAACAACCATAGCTCTTCCTGAGAGAGTATGGTTTCAAATGGATCAAATGCAATTGATATTGATTTACCATCAGTTTTAGATATTGAATATGTGGATTCACCAAATATACTAATGGGGTGACCCTCTAAGACGACAACAGTCAGGTTGTAAGTTGCAATAACGGGGGATGGTTAAACATGCCCCGTTATATGAAAAAGTGTTTTTACTATAGCGGTAGATGCAAGTCCACCAAGTAGATGCCGAAAATTTGTACGTTGAGTACAAATTCGTCAACTCTAGTGCTATAAGTAGGGGTGGAAACGAGCCAAGCCGCTCGTGAAAAGCTCGATATCGGATTGGTAAAAGCTCGAATGAGCCGAGCCTAAATGAGCTTGAGCCCGAGCTCGAGCCTAAGTTTGGGCTCATTTAATAAACGAGCTCGAGCTCGAGCTCTATACAAAAAGCTCGAGTAGGCTCGCGAGCCTAAATGAGCCCTAGAAATATATATATATATATATATATATATATATATATATATATATATATATATATATATATATATATATATATATATATATATATATATATATATATATATATATATATTGTCTATACGTATAAACAAGCTTAAAAGTAGTAAACGAGCTCGAGCCTTATGTAATTAATGAGCTGAGCTCCATTTGAACTTTGTTTTCTTTAAAAGATCATATAAATTAGTCGAGCCTGAGCCGAGCTCGAGCTTTTGAAAATTTTCACGAGCTGAGCTCGAGCTCAAAATATGAGGCTCGAAACGAGCTCGAGCCTTATATATATACGAGCCGAGCTCGAGCTCTGACAGGCTCGGGCTTGGCTCGGCTCGTTTTCACCCCTAGTGATGAGTGTGTAAATACTCATCATTTTTATCGTATCTGAACTGCCAAAACATCCAAAAACACTCAGAAATGCATCAAAATACAGAAATTATTCCAAGAATTGTGTTTTATATATTTCAGATGCAAAATGTTTAAAAATAAATGAAAAACAAACAAAGTTTGCATAATTGGCAGTTTCAGTCCCTCAAGTTTCATAAATTGACAAAACTAGTCCCTGAAGGTTAAAAATGAATAAAAAGTCAACTTTGGTCCTTGGATAATCAAACTTGTTCAAAATTAATCCCTGGATGAAAGTTTTCACAAATTGGCAACTTTTACCCTTAAGTTTAAAAAATGGCAAAATTAGTCCTCGGGTTTTAATAATTGGAATTTATCATATTTAACCCTTGTACTATTCATGATTGGCAATTTAAGTCCTTTCGATAACTTATGAGAAATTATAGTTTCAGCCCTCAAATATCCAAAATTACAAAAGTGGTCCTTGGGCTTAAATCCTATACAAACCAACCGGACCCTTTAATATCTAAAACCAAACACAAACCCAAACAACACCCCAAGTCCAACCATACCACTTCCCGACCCAAACTAACACACAGCCCACCCAACTTTTTAATATTAAAACCGGTCAACCAAACCTTTGACCCTCCCCTTCCACCTCACCTCCCACTCACTGCAACCAGCCAAACCTTCATCATCACCCCAAGCCCTTCACCTCTGATACACTCAACCCCCCTCCTCCCCTGGCTAACCAAACAAGCACAAAAATCCAAACTCTCACCACTGGCTCCAATTATTCAAAGAAAAGGCCAAAAAGGATTTTGGCGGCAAAAATATTAAACGGCCAAGATTAAAATCCTCTCATCCAAGGGGCAAGAAACCTGTTGGGAAAGGACAAAGGGTTGCTCATAAACCCTATTTGGCAGCTATAAAAAAAAGAAAGAGAAGCAGTGAAGGAGTGTGTAGAATTTAGCTTATTTTTATTTATGTAAAATTTATGTTTAATCTTTTTTCTGTCTAAAACTAGTTGTAATTTCAGTTTTAATATTGTAAGTTTGAAGTTTTCAATCAATGAAATTTAAGTTTCAAGTAATTATCAGTTTATGAAATTCCATTTTTAGTCTAAAAATCTCAAAAAGTTTTATTGTTGTTTCTAGTTGTTATATTTGACTTATGGGCTCACATACGCTCCCAAACAAGCTTATTAAAGCTTATAGAGACTCTTAAACTCAGTAAAAGCAAGGACTCAAAAATATATAAAAAAATTCAGAAAATAGAAAAGAAAAAAAAAAAAAAATTGCAGGTTCATGTTAAAGAAGCTTGGAGCAGGGTTAATATGGGATGGCCCTGGGTTAGAGCTCTTGGAGAGTATTAGGATTGAGTTGGAAATGGTTTTAGTACCTTTGTTCTAAGCAGGATAGCTTTGTAAGCATTTTTCTCTAATTTTTGCAATTTACTGTAGATTAGCTTAGATCTTCATTATTCTAGTGTTTTTGTGTTTAGTTAGTGTATTTAAGTTGATTTGATGTCCTTATATTCTCTTGTGTTCATTTAATCTGTTATTGCTCTAGATTTTGGGATTTCACTGTCAAAATAGTATAATAGTGATCCTGGGTGTTTTGTTGTTATTGTTGTTATTGGTGTGTTCATTTAAGCTTAATCTATCATTTTTAACCTGAGAAATCAAATTGAAACATTAGATCACCCATTTGCTCACTAACTCTCACAAAGTTGTTTTAAAAAGGGTGTTTGGATCATCATGAATTGCTGCGTTTCAGTTGTGTATTAGTGTAATAAAGAGTTCCACCAAGTTACTTCAGTTCATTTAAGGTTAGATTGACCATCTATATGGTCACAGTTGCACCAAAAGCCAAAAATCATTTTGATCCCTATTACTGAATTCACAGATAGGTTTTTAGGATTCATGTTCACTTATATATTTGCATAAGTTGATAACTCAGCTTATTGTGGCCTTATTATATCCTAAAACATCTTAATCAGTTCATAAATTCAGCCAAAAGTTCAACTTAGTCAACTTTTCATCAAAACTAAAAAAGTCAAAATTACTTGAATGGGCAGAGTCCCACTTTTTGGGAGAATTTTCCTGATTTTTGTGGATTGATTGGGAACCTGAAATTTTTTGTGCTTGTAGTCTACCACTTAATCTACAAAAACCTATGATCACTTCATTTTTGTGATTTTTTATGAGTAATGTGCAGCTGTTTCTTTGAGGCTTGATAATGCTCAAAATTAACATGTTTTTAGGAGCATTATTGTGGATTTTATGCATATATTTTGGTCACTTTTATGAACTTATGGTACTTAATGAAGTATATTCTCTATTTTAGGTTCATGGAAGGAAAATGAAGGAAAAGACGTAAAGATGATCAAAAACGAAGATTTATGAATGTACGGAGGAATTCCCGACAAATGAAAGTCTCTTGGAGTATATTCGAGAAGATAAAGTCATGAAGATTGTCACTCCAAGGACTCAAGAATAAAGCACAATAAGGAAAACGAGAAGTGAAATGAAGGAAAGAAGCTAAAACGAAGAAATAATGGAAGACTCGTTGTTCCCGACACACCTTCACCATTTTGGCCATACCTTGAGCATACGGACTCCGTTTGACCCCCCGTTTGCGGCCACAGAAAGCTAAGAGAAAGATCTACAACTTTGGTCTTTATCATTTTCTGCCAAACTCATCCATCCGATCGGTAGGAGCCCGCAACCGATTCGGTTGGAAACTGACCTTTTCATCCATCCGGATCGGATGGAATCCAACCGATCGGATGGACTAATCTGACCTCCCCAAGTGATTTTTAATGCATAATTAAGTGTCTTTAAGTCCCAAGTCCGATCATGTCTCCATAATAACTCCTAAACCTGGCATTTTATGACAACTTAGTGCCCAAGAAACTTGCTTGGAGGCTAAGGTTGATTTCTACTACAAATATGAGTGCTTAGGCTTAGTTCTAAGTGTGCATTCCTAAAGGAAGGATTGTCACAAAAACAAAGGTGCACTCCCAGCCTCCACTCTAGAGGAAGGATTGTAACCAAAACCGGTGTGCATTTCTAAAGGAAGATTTGTCACCACCTTACCACAAACTTCTGCCGTTCATGGAGGACGTATCACCAAATATTGGAGCGATTCTCTAGTTTGGTTAGAAGTTGTAGTTGATTGGAAACTTTGTTACGTTGATGGGGCTTGAAGGTAGCTATAACCTTTCACCTTTACCTATTTGTAATTCATAGTTTGGGTAAATCTTGTTACTTTTATATTTCATGATGCTTATGATTACTATGTTTGTTGAAGACTTATGTTTGGTTGAATACAATTTGGTTTTGTTTTGAATACTTGTTTGGATATTATGATGACTTGTGATAAACAGATTTTGGTTACTATTAATGTTCTTTGTGTGATGTTATCTTATTATTTTTCTTGTGGTTTGATCCGTGACAATCATAACCACCAACTTGTTACTTGCTTAAACAAACAAACGACACTTGAGTGCAACCAAGTCTCTTAGGACGACCTTGACTTACCACTACTATACTACAATTGACTAGGGTATACTTGCCCGAATGTGTTCCTAGTTAACCGGTAATTCTTGTTTCTATAAATTTAAAACATGGTTGCTAATTAGCACATCAAGTTTTTGGCGCCGTTGCCGGGGACTTGCGTTTGTATTCTAGTGTTTGTTTGATTGTCTTCTATTTTGATAAATTGCTCGTTTGCTTATTATGTTGATTCCTTGCTTAATCATTACTCCGGCATCGCCGTAACAAATTATTGGCGCCGTTGTTGGAGTTTTGGTTTTTGTTCTTTAGTTATTATTTTGTTTGCTTGAAATGCTTGTTTCTCATTTTCCCAAAAATCTCTAATTTCTCATAATTGCTTAAATGATCTTGGCATCAAAACCAAGTGTTTTGGTGTTGGGATTTGGTTTCATGTTTTCTAAAAATGCTCATTTCAATCTTTGCTACCTAAATGTGCTCGAAAATTGTTTGCGAAAAAAAAACCACCAAAACAACCCAAATCATTTGTTCCATATTTTTTTTTCTTGTTATATGAGTTTTAAGTATTATAAGTTATGTGATCTCTTGCATGTGTTTGCGTTATTTGTTAGCATTATTTTTGAGTAGATTAGTTTCGTATAAATTTTGAATAAGACTATCTTGTTTTAATTTTTGTTACGTGACTAATTATGTTTGTTTGCGTCTATGTGATTTTCATTTTATGTGATTGTGCTTTTATTTGTTTATGCTTTTTGTGTCGTTTTATGTTCTTGTGTTTTACTAGTATATATGTGTTTATGTGTTTTGCTTGTGTTTATTTTCGTGTTCGTTACTTTTTGCGTTCTTGTTTTATTTTATCAATAAAAAGTTTTTAGTAAAAATTGTTTTAAAAAAAAAAATTGAAATTTTTGTCCAACCGAACGGTTGGATGTCCAACCGAACGGTTGGAGCTCGCGGTAATGTTTTTTTTACATTTTGTCAATTCCAACCGAATCGGTTGGATGTCTGACCGATCGGTTGGACCAATCGGTAAATTAAAAAAAAAACATTTTTCTTATTTTGTTTTTACGTTAGTGTGTTTGTGTTTAAATCGTATAAGTTTAAATGTCTTTCGGTTTTTGCAAGAGTCTCATTTCTATAATTCTACTTAAACTCGGTTTTTCCATTTTTAATTTTTAGTACATTGTGAATAAATAAGTACATGTTTTGTTTTTAAAAATAAAGTGTTTTTGAACTTTGTGGGTATGTTCACTGGAAACCCTCACGAGACTTCACTCGTCCACTCGGGCCACCGAGGGGTTTAAAAGGCTTGTTGCATATGCTAAATGCAATCGTGATGCCTACGAAAGTGAGTTTTAAGATTTTACGCGTTTTTTGTAGTTTAGTTTGTTTTTACAGATTTAATAAGCTCTTGGAGATTGGATTATTGGTGACATTATACTTGGTGTGGAGATGTTTTGTTGAATAAGAAATTGGTTGATCTCACAAGCTTATGCTAGCGTTTGCTTAGCAACTTATGATATGGAGTTCGATCGCGATTTCTACGGCCCGGGAAGTTTCGTTTCTCTTGGACTATCTATTTATTTATTTTTCCCTATTTCACATGCTTTGAAGTTTATTTTTCATAAGTATAATGCTTAACTTAAGTGTGGGGGGAAAGTGAAATAGTGAAAAACGAAACTGATTTTTAATTTTCATATTTTGGGTCAACAATTTAAAATTGTATACTTGTTTGCCCTTGTGATTTAGTTGTTTTCACACTTTTAGGAAAATATATTAGAATAACTGGATCAATCCACTGGTGAAATATATAATTTTGAAACATTTGAGATGTGTCCTGATTAATATTGCAATCCATTCTGGGATCGATAACATTTACTAGCGCATATTATAACCCTTTCCACTAAATTGTGAGGATTTGAGCCTGTTTCATATATAGCATACATCTTTTATGATTGAATCTTTTGCTATGAGTGTGCCGGTGATTTTATTTATTCTAGAACTTGTACTTGTAAATCATTACCAGACCGTAGTAAGATCGCATTCGTGTGATATAAGTGTATTCGCATGATAAAGAGGCACCTTAGGAATTAAACCAAATGGCCATCCGTTTACAAAATAATTTTTGCTAACCACATCGGTTAGTTACCCTCGTATTTGGAACCCATTTGTTAGCGTTTATCTTTAACGCTAGATACCCCTAGTTTCACCCTCTGAGCCATCCCATTTCTTTTGTTACATCCAGAAAAATACAAAAAATATTTTACACTTTAAACCTTAGTCTAACCCTTTGTCAGAGTCTAAATGGTGGGTTGTTAGTTGCTTGGTATGATGGATTGTTTTTGATGATTTATAGTTAGTCACACTTTGTCACTTGTGTGTGCCATTCCAACAAGATGAAGGAGACGTCTTTCGTATTTTGTATTTTTTGTGGTGTATGCTTATAAGAAGTGTGGGGGAGATGTGATTGAAAAAAAAAATAGAAAAAAAAGTGAAAATAAGTCATCGCAACTATAAGGTGACAATTATAGCATATGTGCTATATTATGTATGGAGATGAAGAAATAAAGTTATGTGATATGTTGTTAGCCAATGTGCTAAGTATGAAGAATATTGTTATGGCAAATCAATGTATCGATATGTGAAAATTTGAAGAGGAGGAAGTTAACTATAATCATTTACGGGTTTGCGGTTTGTTTGGTGACTAGCAACAATGGACTTAGACTTGACTTGATTTTTTTTAAAACCAATTTCATAAATATTCCCATGCCTTATCCCTACCCTTACCAAATTACTTTATCTCTCCGGATATAGTAATGGCTTTGTGAGAATATCAAGTGCAAGAATATTGTAGTGACCATCCGGTTTTTGAGTAATCAAGAATTCGCGCCAGCAATCTATTATGTTTTTGTATGAGATGTTTGAATATAAGCATGGTATAAACCCTTTAGCCTTACATTACAACCCGAATAAAAGTCCTCTTTAGATGTTTACACTTGGTGCTTACGCCTCGTCGGTGAAGTTTTGTTTCTTGTACAAGCCTATGGTAATATTTGGATCATGACTGAGCAATGAGTGTGATTTCTCTTATATAAACTACACTACCTAAAAAAATGAGTGTTGAGTGAATTATACTTCGTTCCTTTTTCGTGAGGTGTTTAGAAATGTTATTCAAGCGAGAAAATCTATGGGTATTGTCAAACATCTAAATTTTCACCTTAAAGCTTAAAACGATGAATCTTATCTTGTACTTCTACTTGATAGATTTGCATCATATTTTTCTAATCATTCTTGTGCACCATGTGGATTTATTTTCTTTAATTCTAGATTTGCTTGAGGGCAAGCAAAGTTTAAGTGTGGGGGATTTGATAACGCTCAAAATTAACATGTTTTTAGGAGCGTTATTGTGGATTTTATGCATATATTTTGGTCACTTTTATAGACTTATGGTACTTAATGAAGTATATTCTCTATTTTAGGTTCATGGAAGGAAAATGAATGAAAAGACGTAAAAATGATCAAAAACGAAGATTTATGAATGTACGGAGGAATTCCCGACAAATGAAAGTCTCTTGGAGTATATTCGAGAAGATAAAGTCATGAAGATTGTCACTCCAAGGACTCAAGAATAAAGCACAAGAAGGAAAACGAGAAGTGAAATGAAGGAAAGAAGCTAAAACGAAGAAATAATGGAAGACTCGTTGTTCCCGACACACCTTCACCATTTTGGCCATAACTTGAGCATACGGACTCCGTTTGACCCCCCGTTTGCGGCCACGAAAAGCTAAGAGAAAGATCTACAACTTTGGTCTTTATCATTTTCTGCCAAACTCATCCATCCGATCGGTAGGAGCCCGCAACCGATTCGGTTGGAAACTGACCTTTTCATCCATCCGGATAGGATGGAATCCAACCGATCAGATGGACTAATCTTACCTCCCCAAGTGATTTTTAATGCATAATTAAGTGTCTTTAAGTCCCAAGTCCGATCATGTCTCCATAATAACTCCTAAACCTGGCATTTTATGACAACTTAGTGCCCAAGAAACTTGCTTGGAGGCTAAGGTTGATTTCTACTACAAATATGAGTGCTTAGGCTTAGTTCTAAGTGTGCATTCCTAAAGGAAGGATTGTCACCAAAACAAAGGTGCACTCCTAGCCTCCACTCTAGAGGAAGGATTGTAACCAAAACCGGTGTGCATTTCTAAAGGAAGATTTGTCACCACCTTACCACAAACTTCTGCCGTTCTTGGAGGACGTATCACCAAATATTGGAGCGATTCTCTATTTTGGTTAGAAGTTGTAGTTGATTGGGAACTTTGTTACGTTGATGGGGCTTGAAGGTAGCTATAACCTTTCACCTTTACCTATTTGTAATTGATACTTTGGGTAAATCTTGTTACTTTTATATTTCATGATGCTTATGATTACTATGTTTGTTGAAGACTTATGTTTGGTTGAATACAATTTGGTTTTGTTTTGAATACTTGTTTGGATATTATGATGACTTGTGATAAACAGATTTTGGTTATTATTAATGTTCTTTGTGTGATGTTATCTTATCATTTTTCTTGTGGTTTGATCCGTGACAATCATAACCACCAAGGCACCAACTTGTTACTTGCTTACACAAACAAACGACACTTGAGTGCAACCAAGTCTCTTAGGACGACCTTGACTTACCACTACTATACTACAATTGACTAGGGTATACTTGCCCGAATGTGTTCCTAGTTAACCGGTAATTCTTGTTTCTATAAATTTAAAACATGGTTGCTAATTAGCACATCAAGGCTGCAGGGTTAGCCACCTCCCCTGCTTCAAGCCATTGACCATATTTCTCAGGCCTATATCTTGCTGCCTAGTGGACCCCACCCCTAGTTGTTTGGATTTTTAGAAAGTTTGTGAGTAGAGCTTTTGAGTTCTGAGCTTGTTTTACACTTTGGCTTATTTGCTTATTGCTTTCCTTAGCCTTAAACCTCACCTGTCCTCAGACCCTATGCTGAGTCCTCAATATTTGACCCAACCTTCCAAGGCTCACACAGAGCTAAAAAATAAGCCATAAGCCTGGCTTATTAGCTTATTTTGTAGTCTTCCAGCCCTAGTTTGCAAGTCAAGTTCTTATTTGAACCTCTCTTCACCTCTGTGGACCCCACAGAGGTTCAAAAGACCCCATTTTGGCCTGCTTGGTTCTGAATTGGATTTAGATTTTCTTATTTGGTTATTTGAGCTCATCAGTATGTCTACTTGTGTCTTTTAGCTTATTTCCATAGTCCTTAAGTTGTTTGTAGCTTATTTTCTAGTTTGTGTGAACTGTGTAGCTTAGTGTGAGCTTATGGAAGCTTAATATCTCATTTCAAGCTTATAAGCTTACTGTTAAGCTTATTTGTGTGCACTGAGCTTATTTCTGAGCCCCAAGAAAAGTGCCTTCACAAAAGTTGATTATTTTCAGTAGCTTAATAGGTTTGTAAAAGAAAATCAAAGAAAATCCAACTTTTCTAGAAGTGATAGCTTCTATTTAAGCTCTTTAGCTTATTTTTCAGCTTTTTCAAAAAGCACTTCTCATTTTTATATTTTTCCTAAGTTCCTGCTACCTTGTAGTAATTTTAGTAATTTTTCCAGATTTTTCTCATTAGATTTAGTACTTTTTATAATTTAATTTAGTTTAAATTAATCAAATAATTAGTTTTAATTAATAATAAATAATTAAAAAGTAGAAAAAATAGGTTTTCTGTTTTAAAATTAGTTTTATAATATTTTAGATTTTTCTAAATTTAATTTTCATTTTTCTAGTTAATTTTTATAATTAATTATAAATTAGTACTCCCTCCGTCCCATAAAAACTGTCCAGTTTGACTTTTCAAAGTCAAACTGGTTCAACTTTGACCTTAAATACTTTTTATGTGTTATATAATACTTGATGAAAAATTATACCAATGAAAAACACACTTAAAACTCAATCCATTCATATATTTTTCATAAAGTATTATATAATACTCACAAAAATAGATAAAGTCAAAGTTGAACCAGTTTGACTCTGAAAAGTCAAACTGGACAGTTTTTATGGGACGGAGGTAGTATAATTTAGTTAATTAAAAAGTCATTAATAATTAGTAATTAATTAATAGTAATTAATTAAATAGTTGTAAAAATAATATTAATTTTCCAAAAATTTTCTTATAACATTAGGATTGTAAAAATATAATTTTCACATTCGTAGGACTTTATTGCTCACGTTTCACTTTTTATTTTGCGCGTTCGCATTTAATTTAAATTCAAACGCGCGGTTTTAGGTTTCATTTACGTTTTTAGGTTATCTGATCATCAGTAATTGTTAGAATAGTGTTTATAAGTTATTTTCAATCATAATCTCGTAGTGTAATCATACAAATCAAATTCCTGATTCTCCTGTTAAATCACCCGATCATTTAGAACGTTTTCAAATACAATTGCAAACCTCGCTGGGACATAACGACCCGGGAATACACTGTACTCCTTGGTTAGTTGGTTTTATATGTTTGACTTGGTTGACCATCACCTGGTCAATTTAGTTGACCGTTTAGGACCACATTGCATGTTGGAACTGAAGCTTTCACCTTCAACCTCGATCAAACTTCGAGGTACTCCTCCAATTATGACTTTGAATCGGTAAACCAAATAGATGTCATCGATATTACTGCTGAGGAGTACGCTCAAGAGGTTTTAGGTTTCATTGATGATTCTTCGAGTGAAAACCTCACCCAATCTTCTCATCCCATCATTGCCAATTCTTCTCCTTCCCTCACTCCGTTTGAGGGAAGTGACTTCATCTTAGAAGAAATTGAGGCCTTTCTCAAAAGTGATTTAATTCCCGATGGAATCGATAACCAAGAGATTGACTCTGAGAGGGATATTCTCTTACTAGAGAAATTATTAAACGAAGATCCCTCTCCTCTTCCTGTTCTACCACAACAACTTCATAAAGAGGAAGTCAAAAATGTTGAGAAAACTGATGACTTTCCTGTGGTTAAGCTTAAGGACTTGCCGCCTCATCTTGAATATGCATTTCTGGAGGGTGATGATAAATTACCCGTCATAATTACTAAAGATTTAAGTGTTGAGGAAAAGGCTGCTCTAATAAAGGTTCTGAAGTCACATAAACAAGCAATTGCTTGGAGACTCTCCGATATCAAGGGCATTGACCCTGAATTTTGTACCCACAAGATTTTAATGGAGGATGACTTCAAACCAGCAGTCCAACAACAAAGAAGGGTGAATCTAAAAATTCATGAGGTCATCAAATAAGAGGTTTTAAAACTTCTTGATGCCGGATTGATTTACCCTATCTCGGACAGTCCTTGGGTGAGCCCAATACACTGTGTTCCAAAAAAGGGTGGCATTACCGTTGTCACAAACGAAGAAAATGAGTTGATTCCAACTCGATTGGTTACGGGATGGCGTGTCTGCATTGACTATCGCAAGTTAAATGACGCCACCCGCAAAGACCATTTTCCTCTGCCCTTTATGGATCAGATGCTCGAAAGATTAGCGGGGAATGAGTACTATTGCTTCCTCGATGGTTTCTCGGGTTACTTTCAGATTCCCATTGATCCACAAGATCAGGAAAAGACCACTTTTACGTGCCCTATGGAAGTTTTGCTTATAAACGTATGCCATTTGGTTTATGTAATATTTCGGGCACGTTTCAAAGATGTATGATGGCCATATTTTCCGACATGATCGGGAAAACTATGGAGGTCTTTATGGACGATTTTTCGGTCATTGGGAATTCGTTTCAATCATGTCTCTCCCATTTAGACAACATGCTCAAACGTTGTGAAGACACAAGGTTATGTCTAAATTGGGAGAAGAGTCACTTTATGGTCAAAGAGGGCATTGTCCTCGGCCATAAAATTTCAAAGAATGGGATTGAGGTTGACAAAGCCAAAATTGATGTCATTGCAAAATTACCTCATCCCACTACCGTCAAAGGTATTAGGAGCTTTTTGGGTCATGCCGGTTTCTTTCGTAGGTTTATTCAAGATTTTTCCAAGATCGCCCGGCCTATGACCCATCTCCTCGAGAAGGATGCTCCTTTTATCTTCTCACCTGAGTGCATAGAAGCTTTTGAAACTTTAAAGAAAAAGCTTACTAAGGCACCGATTCTTGTTGCCCCCGATTGGGACTTGCCCTTTGAACTTATGTGTGATGCTAGTGATTATGCTATAGGGGCAGTCTTGGGGCAACGCAGATCTAAACACTTTCAGCCTATACACTATGCAAGCAAAACAATGACCGAGGCTCAAAGTCATTACACCACCACTGAAAAAGAATTATCAGCTGTGGTGTATGCCTTTGAAAAATTCCGGTCATATTTGATATTGACCAAGAGCATAGTGTATACGGATCACTCGGCTTTGAAGTATCTCTTTGCAAAACAAGATGCAAAGCCGAGACTACTCCGTTGGGTTCTCCTCCTGCAAGAATTTGATATCATTATTCGTGATAAAAAAAGGAGCTGAGAACCTAGCTGCTGATCATCTCTCCCGTTTCGAAAGGAAGGAAATTAATGAAACCTTCCCTCTCGAGACACTCAATGCGGTTGCCTTTCGTGGAGATTCTGTTACCCCATGGTTTGCCGATTTTGCAAACTACCATGCGGGTAACTTTGTTGTAAAAGGGATGTCGTCCCAACAAAAGAACAAGTTCTTTAAAGATGTGAAACATTATTTCTGGGACGACCCCTACCTTTTCAAAATCTGTGCGGATCAAGTCATCCGACGGTGTGTTTATGGACAGGAAGCCAATGACATTCTAAAGGCTTGCCATGCTGGACCCACGGGGGGACACCATAATCCTAACTACACCGCCAAAAAGGTGTTTGATTCCAGATTCTATTGGCCCACGATTTACAAGGATGCCCAAGAATTGGTCAAATCCTGTGACGCTTTTCAACGTCACGGAAATATTTCACAAAAGAACGAAATGCCACAAAATGCAATTCAAGTTTGTGAAATCTTTGACGTATGGGGCATCGACTTTATGGGGCCATTTCCATCATCTCATGGAAATAAATACATACTCGTGGCTGTTGACTATTTGTCAAAATGGGTGGAAGCGAAAGCTTTACCCACAAATGATGCCAGAGTTGTTGTAAAATTCTTGAAAGCTCTTTTTGCTCGATTTGGAACTCCACGTGCTATAATTAGTGATCGTGGTACGCATTTTTGTAATGACAAATTCGATCAAGTAATGAAAAAGTATGGTGTAACTCACCGTCTTTCTACTGCGTACCACCCTCAAACAAGTGGACAAGTAGAAGTTTCCAATCGAGGCATTAAGAGAATATTGGAAAGAACCATTGGTGAAAATCGTGCATCGTGGTCGGATAAATTGGATGATGCACTTTGGGCTTTCCGTACAGCTTACAAAACACCCATCGGGTGTACGCCTTACAAGCTTGTGTACGGGAAAGCGTGCCATCTACCGATCGAGCTTGAGCATAAAGCCTATTGGGCCCTCAAGCATGCAAATTTTGACCTCAAAACTGCGGGTGATCATCGGAAAGTTCAACTGAATGAATTGAATGAACTTCGTGATCAAGCTTACGAGAACTCTTTGATCTACAAGGAAAAGACAAAGAAGATTCATGACTCAAAAATCAAGAACCGCGTTTTTAACGTTGGTGACCGAGTTCTTCTTTTCAACTCTAGACTTAAGATCTTCTCGGGAAAGCTCAAAACCCGATGGACTGGTCCATTCACTATCGCAAAGGTTTATCCTTATGGTACCGTCGAATTATCTCAAAATGACGGACCTAATTTCAAAGTGAATGGGCATCGTGTGAAACACTACTTTGGAGAGGACATACCATCAATGGTTGTCCCGGATCTCCAAACTTTCCCCAAGGACAATTGAATTTGGGGATCGAGTCAAGCTAGCGACTCGATAAACAAAAACAGTAGCAACAACATGGGTTTTCACCCATGTCTCTGACTTCTTTCTACTTTCTAACACCCTAGTGTGGGGGAGTGGCCGTCCCCTGCAGCTGTTTGCAATGTATATATCTTTGAAAAAAAATATTGTGTGTTTGTATGTACATTTAAATAAAGTGAAAAATGAAAAATGATGTTTCCACAGTTAGCTTATAATATTATCTTTTTACGTTCAAAGAGTCAGCATAATTGCCGGGACTTTGAATATTAAGGACAATTTTCAATTCTAAGTGTTGGGGGGGGGGGGGGGAATTCTAGCGAATTTTATCACATTATATCCTCTAGTACCACCGTTTTTGGCCCAAAATTTTCAAAATTTTTTCACTTTATTTCAAAATTTTTGTGGTTATCAGTCAGCCATGTCTAAACGACAAAAGGATTGGCTAATCCAGGAGCAAACGGCTCTTGGTAAAGATATCTCAAATCCGTTTATGGCTTACAATTTGCCCAAAATTGTATGGTATCTCAACTCACCATATCCTAAAAAGTAAAAGAGTTGGCTAGCCCGCAAGGTTATGGCTTGTGGTAAAGGCATTGGAAAGCCATAATTGGTAATCAACTCACCAAGATGTTGACTATGTCCATCAAGAGTTGGCTAGTCCAGAAGCAAACGGCTTCTGATAAAGACAAATCAAAACCGTTGACAGCTTGTGGTTTGTTCAAAATCATATGGTTATCGGTGTACCATGGTTCTTACTTGAACTGAAACATTTGGCTACTCAAGAAGTAATGGATTTTGGTAAAGAGATTCAAATCCATTAAGTTTTCTCAAAAGATTGCTAGAGACTAGCAATAGTTTAGTGTGGTGGATTGATGAGTGTGTCAATACTCATCATTTTTATCGTATCTGAACTGCCAAAACATCCAAAAACACTCAGAAATGCATCAAAATACAGAAATTATTCCAAGAATTGTGTTTTATATGTTTCAGATGCAAAATGTTTAAAAACAAATGAAAAATGAACAAAGTTTGCATAATTGGCAGTTTCAGTCCCTTAAGTTTCATAAATTGACAAAACTAGTCCCTGAAGGTTAAAAATGAATAAAAAGTTAACTTTGGTCCTTGGATAATCAAACTTGTTCAAAATTAATCCCTGGATGAAAGTTTTCACAAATTGGCAACTTTTACCCTCAAGTTTAAAAATGGCAAAATTAGTCCTCGGGTTTTAATAATTGGAATTTATCATATTTAACCCTTGTACTATTCATGATTGGCAATTTAAGTCCTTTTGATAACTTATGAGAAATTATAGTTTCAGCCCTCAAATATCCAAAATTACAAAAGTGGTCCTTGGGCTTAAATCCTATACAAACCAACCAGACCCTTCAATATCTAAAACCAAACACAAACATAAACAACACCCCAAGCCCAACCATACCACTTCCCGGCCCAAACCAACACACAGCCCACCCAACTTTTTAATATTAAAACCGGACAACCCAACCTTTGACCCTCCCCTTCTACCTCACCTCCCACTCACTACAACCAGCCAAACCTCCATCATCACCCCTAGCCCTTCACCTCTGATACACTCAACCCCCTCCTCCCCTAGCTAACCAAACAAGCACAAAACTCCAAACTCTCACCACTGGCTCCAATTATTCAAAGAAAAGGCCAAAAAGGATTTTGTCGGCAAAAATATTAAACGGCCAAGATTAAAATCCTCTCATCCAAGGGGCAAGAAACCTGCTGGGAAAGGACAAAGGGTTGCTCGGAAACCCTAATTGGCAGCTATAAAAAAAGAAAGAGAAACAGTGAAGGAGTGTGTAGAATTTAGCTTATTTTTATTTATGTAAATTTATGTTTAATCTTTTTCTGTCTAAAACTAGTTGTAATTTTAGTTTTAATATTGTAAGTTTGAAGTTTTCAATCAATGAAATTTAAGTTTCAAGTAATTCTCAGTTTATGAAATTCCATTTTTAGTCTAAAAATCTCAAAAAGTTCAATTGTTGTTTCTAGTTGTTATATTTGACTTATGGGCTCACATAGGCTCCCAAACAAGCTTATTAAAGCTTATAGAGACTCTTAAACTCAGTAAAAGCAAGGACTAAAAAATATATAAAAAAATTCAGAAAATAGAAAAGAAATAAAAAAAATTGCAGGTTCATGTTAAAGAAGCTTGGAGCAGGGTTAATATGGGATAGCCCTGGGTTAGAGCTCTTGGAGAGCATTAGGATTGAGTTGGAAATGGTTTTGGTACCTTTGCTCTAAGCAGGATAGCTTTGTAAGCATTTTTCTCTAATTTTTGCAATTTACTGTAGATTAGCTTAGATCTTCATTATTCTAGTGTTTCTGTGTTTAGTTAGTGTATTTAAGTTGATTTGATGTCCTTATATTCTCTTGTGTTCATTTAATCTGTTATTGCTCTAGGTTTTGGGATTTCACTGTCAAAATAGTATAATAGTGATCCTGGGTGTTTTGTTGTTATTGGTGTGTTCATTTAAGCTTAATCTATCATTTTTTAACCTGAGAAATCAAATTGAAACATTAGATTACCCATTTGCTCACTAACTCTCACAAAGTTGTTTTAAAAAGGGTGTTTGGATCATCATGAATTGCTGTGTTTCAGTTGTGTATTAGTGTAATAAAGAGTTCAACCAAGTTACTTCAGTTCATTTAAGGTTAGATTGACCATCTATATGGTCACAGTTGCACCAAAAGCCAAAAATCATTTTGATCCCTATTAGTGAATTCTCAGATAGGTTTTTAGGATTCATGTTCACTTAGATCTTTGCATAAGTTGATAACTCAGCTTATTGTGGCCTTATTATATCCTAAAACATCTTTATCAGTTCATAAATTCAGCCAAAAGTTCAACTTAGTCAACTTTTCATCAAAACTAAAAAAGTCAAAATTACTTGAATGGGCAGAATCCCACTTTTTGGGAGAATTTTCCTGATTTTTGTGGATTGATTGGGAACCTGAAATTTGTTGTGCTTGTTGTCTACCACTTAATCTACAAAAACCTGTGATCACTTCATTTTTGTGATTTTTTATGAGTAATGTGCAGCTGTTTCTTTGAGGCTGCAGGGAGAGCCACCTCCCCTGCTTCAAGCCATTGACCATATTTCTCAGGCCTATATCTTGCTGCCTAGTGGACCCCACCCCTAGTTGTTTGGATTTTTAAAAGTTTGTGAGTAGAGCTTTTGAGTTCTGAGCTTGTTTTATACTTTGGCTTATTTGCTTATTGCTTTCCTTAGCCTTAAACCTCACCTGTCCTCAGACCCTATGATGAGTCCTCAGTATTTGACCCAACCTTCCAAGGCTCACACAGAGCTCAAAAATAAGCCATAAGCCTGGATTATTAGCTTATTTTGTAGTCTTTCAGCCCTAGTTTGCAAGTCAAGTTCTTATTTGAACCTCTCTTCACCTCTGTGGACCCCACAGAGGTTCAAAAGACCCCATTTTGGCCTGCTTGGTTCTGAATTGGATTTAGATTTGCTTATTTGGTTATTTGAGCTCATCAGTATGTCTACTTGTGTCTTTTAGCTTATTTCCATAGTCCTTAAGTTGTTTGTAGCTTATTTTCTAGTTTGTGTGAACTGTGTAGCTTATTGTGAGCTTATGGAAGCTTAATATCTCATTTCAAGCTTATAAGCTTACCGTTAAGCTTATTTGTGTGCACTGAGCTTATTTCTGAGCCCCAAGAAAAGTGCCTTCACAAAAGTTGATTATTTTCAGTAGCTTAATAGGTTTGTAAAAGAAAATCAAAGAAAATCCAACTTTTCTAGAAGTGATAACTTCTATTTAAGCTCTTTAGCTTATTTTCAGCTTTTTCAAAAAGCACTTCTCATTTTTATATTTTTCCTAAGTTCCTGCTACCTTGTAGTAATTTTAGTAATTTTTCCAGATTTTTCTCATTTGATTTAATACTTTTTATAATTTAATTTAGTTTAAATTAATCAAATAATTAGTTTTAATTAATAATAAATAATTAAAAAGTAGAAAAAATAGGTTTTCTGTTTTAAAATTAGTTTTATAATATTTTAGATTTTTCTAAATTTAATTTTCATTTTTCTAGTTAATTTTCATAATTAATTATAAATTAGTATAATTTAGTTAATTAAAAAGTAATTAATAATTAGTAATTAATTAATAGTAATTAATTAAATAGTTGTAAAAATAATTTTAATTTTCCAAAATTTTTTTTATAACATTAGGATTGTAAAAATATAATTTTCACATTCGTAGGACTTTATTTGCTGACGTTTCACTTTTTATTTTGCGCGTTCGCGTTTAATTTAAATTCTAACGCGCGGTTTTAGGTTTCATTTACGTTTATAGGTTATCTGATCATCAGTAATTGTTAGAATAGTGTTTCTAAGTTATTTTCAATCATAATCTCGTAGTGTAATCATACAGATCAAATTCTTGATTCTCCTGTTAAATCACCCGATCACCTAGAACGTTTTCAAATACAATTGCAAACCTCGCTGGGACATAACGACCCGGGAATACACTGTACTCCTTGGTTAGTTGGTTTTAGACGTTTGACTTGGTTGACCAGCACCTGGTCAATTTAGTTGACCGTTTAGGACCAATCACCTAGCTATAAGAATGAGTGTGAATTCCACAGTCAATACACTTCATATAACGGGGGATCCCTCATTATTGCAACTTGCAACTTGACTGTTGTCGCCTTAGTGGGTCACCACATTAGTACATCTGGTCAATCCACATATTCAATATGGTAAATCAGTATCAGTTATTATTGATCCATTTTAAACTGTTGTAACACCCCCATTTTTCACTGATCGCAGCGGATAAAGTGTTTGGGGTATTACTTCATAGAATCACAGATACAGTAATAGAAAATGACTCGAAAATAGACGTTTTTGAAAATTTAGTTATCATTCATAATTATCAGAGTTTTAATTATAAAAGATATATACTTTTATTTTTGATGAGGTCCCAAAAATCTAAGAGTTACGTTGTGTTTTAATGATAACAATGAAAAGTCCTCCGAGTTCAGTACCTCCTTCTGCCATGGATCCATAGAAGTAATATACCTAGAATATATGCTTAAAAAGTCAACACTAGGTGTTGAGTGAGAATCATAGGTTTAGAGGTTAGTGAATACAAGTTCCCGGGGTTCAGTTATTACACCCATCTGGGAAAGTGTAGGTTTTGTGATAATTGTGATGCATGCACAATTATCAGGAGTGGAGTATGTTTCACTAAGCTCATGAATCACACCTTAACAATCTGGGTCATGTGGGCTGAAGACCCAACATGAGGGGATGGAAGGATAACTTGCCAAAGTTATTCCTTGAGTGGATTCATATAGTGCTTATTGGTACCACCTAGTGGGGTGTTAATACCAACGGGAGTTGTCAAACTCCAATAGATCTATCAACTATATTCGCGTTCACGTGAGTAAAATATCCCAAACGATTAGATTCATGAATTTTGGTTATGTAGTGGTGGCAGTTAGTTTACTCATGCAACAACCAAAGAAAAAAGTCTTGTATTCGGTTTTAAGTAAAACATTTAGCATGTATCCCCCTCACAGAGTATATAAAGCATTTAGAGTGAAAGCATTTCAAAAAGTATGAGGCTATGAACTCACCTGGGTTTAGAGTAATCTAAGTGATGCAAATAGTAACTCGGAAACTAGACCGCCTTACTCACGTATCCTAGTGTGTTGTTGGTTTTGGATGTATGTCAAGCTTTAGTTATCATGTTTATGTTTTCCAAGTTATTGTTTTTAGGTTTATTAATGTTTTATATATAACATAACACCGTTCAGGCAATTGTAATTCAGAAGTATATGACTCCTCACATGAAAGTCCCTACTATTGTATTATGTTATCAACATAATACCGTTCAGGCCATCATAATTCAGAAGTTAATACTCCTCACACAAAGCCCCCTATTATTGAGTTATGTTGTTATTAGGGTTTAGTTATAATCATATCACTGTTCGGGCCATCATATCTCATAAGTATATGCAATAATCGTTCGAGGAGTCAGGGCACTTTAATTCGTAAACCCAACAAACTCGTCAAAACGAAATATCCACATAGTACTCCTCGCATGAAGCTCCCTAGTATTGTGTTATGCTTCTAACTTTATTTAGGTTTTATACTTATATGATATTTTCACTTTTTACCCTTATAGTATATATATTTACGTTTTCTACCCTAAATTTATATTACTTATACTAATAACTATCTATACTTGACACAACTAGTCCCTAAACTCCTATATTTTAAGTAACTAACCTTAGACTCTTAAGTTTTCTATATTTACCATTTAGACCTTTAACTTTATAATATTTACGTTTTTAGTCCTTTTTAGTTTATACTTATTTTAATATCTATCCTAGGGTTTTAATATTATGTCCTTACACTTATAACTTCTAGGAAATGTCAAAAACAGTCCCTAGACTTTATAATTTCAGGAATTTACTATATATACCCTTATGCATGTAAAGTTTTGCAAAACTAGTCCTAAATGCATGTAACTTATATTTTATCTAGCAACTAAGTTTTCTAGCTTATGTTTTACTTATTTTAACTTATCTAGGTTATTTATAACTAATGTATGACTTAAAGGAATGACTTATAGCATGCATGCAAGTATACGACTCAATCTAGGGTTCTAAAATGTAAATTAGTAAATAGAATGGTTCAAGGCTCATGCAAGGGTTCCTAGGGTATCTAAGGTATCCTAAATCTATCCTAGGGATGTTCTAAAACTAAAATAACTAAAATGTAAGACTTACTTGGCTAGGGAAGGTTTTACAAGGGTATTAGGGTTTTGTGACTAGAAATGAGACTCGATACCATGCAAGGTCCTCCTAGCTCGACTCTTAGCTCTTCTATGATCTCTAAACTACTACTAGGTACAGAAATTTAAGGTGGAAGAAGAAGTGTGGGATGGTTTTGAATGGTGAAGGGATTGCGGGTATTTATAGGGGTCGAGGGAGTGGTGGCCAATTTTACTTAGCATGGTGATATTCTAATGTGTAAGGAGGAGGGAGGGGTGACAAGGACGAGCTAGAGATGACAAGGAAGAGCTATAGGAGTAGCTAGGGGGCTGCAATGGCAGTTTGGGGAGTATGTGGTGGTGGTGAAGCCGTGGAGGCGGTTTGGTGGAAGTAGCTTACAAGGAGGTGATACACCTCCTAGCTTGGTAGCTTAGAGGTGCTTGTAAGCTGCTTAGGGTGGTTAGGGATGGTTTAGGGTGATTAGGGGTGGATTAGTGGTGGTTTAGTGGTGGTTTAGGGTGGATTAGTGGTGGATTAGACAAGTAGGTCATGTACCTACTTGTGTGGGTGCTTAGAGGTGTTAGGGTGTGTGCTTGGGTATGACTAAGGTGTTAGGGTGCTAGGTTGAGGTGCTTGAGGTGCTTATGTTTAGGTTTTACTTGTTTTAGTTAAGTTTATACCTAGTTCTACTTATTAAGTGTTTAAGGTTTTACCTAAGGTTTAGTTCCTAAGTTAAGTTCCTAAGAGTTTCTAGTGACTAATCCTAAGTCCTAAAGGGTTTATTCTAAGTGAGGGTGACTTATGGGAAATGTTTGACCTAGTTTTGTAACCTAAATGACCTAAGTGTGTCTAGCGAGAGACTAGGGTTTATCCTATTGTTTAGTGCCTAGACTAGTGTCCTATGAGTGTCTAATAACTATTCCTAAGTTCTAAGAGGCTTATACTAAGTGGTAGTGACCTATGGGGAAGTTTTGGGATGGTTTAGACCTAATTCTAGTTAATTATGACCTAGTTATGGTTTTGGGCTTATGGGGTTTGTATCTAAGTTCTAAAGGGTTTATTCTATAGCCTAATGGTCCTAAGATATCCTAATATTCCTAAGTAAACTCATACTTAAGCCTTGGATACATTCATACTAGTTAGACTAAGCATATAGGTTCAAATAAGCACATAATCCTACTTAAGTTTTAGTTAGTGTTTATTAGGGTTTTGTGTTATGTTTAGTGTTTTAGATTGGTGAATTACTTATTATGGTGTTGTTATGATTTTATGCTTGACATACCTGAGGTTTATAGGATGTGAGTATTGAGTTATTTGGCTTGTGTAGATACGTGAGCAGGTCTAGTGAGTCATGCAAGTAATAATGCATATAAAAAAGCAAAAATTTACCTGTGAAATACCTACTATAGGTATTTGTTATAGGAATGATAGTAACGGGTATTTATACACAAGTTGGTAGATGTTTATACATACCTTAAGTGATGTTGAAATCGAAAACGAGTTTTCTCGATTAAAAACCAATTAATCATAGTTTTACGCAGGGTGTCTTTATATTTTGTGATTATCAAAACTAGTAGAGACTGAATAATGCAAATAACGTTTTTGACATTATTTGTATTAAAAATCTCCCCCTTGTGGTTGAGAAGCAAAGAAGGAGAATGATGAGGATGAAGCCTCTTGGTGTGAAGTTGGATTGGAATTAGTATTGTGATTGTTTGAGATGTTGGAAGTATTCAAGAAATTGCCAAGGCTTTGTTACCTCCTTCAAATGGGTTTAACCAACATCCTAGGTTTTCTAGGGGAGGACATTTTGATGAATGTGAAGGAGAAAAAGGAAGATTATGACATGACAATAGATGAGAGAAATGAAGGATTGAATGGAGGTGGAAGAAGGCAAGAATAGCAAAGCATGCATGTTGAGTTTTACATATTCAAATTATGTTTAAGAAAATAAAGAAGTAGGATAACACATAGAGTTAGGCTAGTCAATAATGCATAGACAGGAAATCATAAAAAATGAGTCACGACAAAAATATTTAGGCTGTCCCTTAATTTGGTGGACGGTCCTTTATCGATTTTGGGGACCGTCAGGCGATAAAGGACCGCCACCAGTAAGCAAAACAATTTTCCAAAAATGTCCCTAGTGTGTGCTTATATGAAACATATGTGGAGATGTGACTATCTCGACTCTAGAAAAAGAAAATCCTAAGATATAATCCAAAGTCTCCTAAGTTTAATTTCGCTCATTTCTTCCATGTCAGATTACATATTAGTTACATGATCCGATAAAGGAGTTGAGCTCATTATGCATGCATGAGAAAACGTTTTCAAATTGTATTAACATTGCAAGAAAATATATTTTCCTAATCGTGAGAAAGTTTTGAAAAGAGTGAATTGGGGTTTTCATGCACAAGATAAATTTTGATTAGATTGTTATCATGCAATAATGGTTGTTAAGAGAAAGGAAAGAAATGTTTCCCCAATTTTTAATTATCTGTGTGCGCAAAAGAATCCTAGACTCAGAATAGAAGAAGTGGGTGACTTACAAGACTTAAGAGGAAATGTGTTCCATCATGCTTAATACTAGATGAAGGTATAAAAAGGGTTTCCACTTAAGAGGTTTGGTAAGGATATCTGCTATGTTTTCTTCGGAAGAAACTTTTTCTATAGATATGTTACCCTTTTGTACGTTATCCCTAAGAAAGTGGTGACGAATTTCTATCGAGAGTGTTGCACGGGGTTCTTACTTAGGTCGAGGACTTCGTTCCGAAGATCCAAACCAATATCTCAAGGATTTCCTCAAAATCGTAGATTCCATAGACCTTGATGTTGAAACTCGAGAGACGACCCAATTGCGTCTATTCCAATTCTCTCTACATGACCAAGCTAGTCAATGGCTTGAGCGATTACCTGCGGGATCCATCACATCTTGGGATGATCTCACCTCATGTTTCCTTACTCAATTTTTCCCACCGGGAAGAACCACCAAGTTAAGGAATGACATCTTGATGTTCCAACAACGTCAAGGCGAAATTCTTTACGAAGCATGGACTCGTTTCAAGGACTTACTTCAAAAAGTCCCTCATCATGGCATAGATCTTTGGCTCCAAGTCCAAATCTTCTATGACCATATCAATCTTTCCACAAGGCAAACTATTGACCAAGCGGCCGGTGGTTAGCTATGTGATCGAAGTGCAAAAGAATCATGGGAACTCATAGAAGATCTTGCTCTCTATGACAACGAAAGTTGGAATGATCCCCGTGATTTGAACAAAACGGTCAAGGCAATATCTTTGCCTTCGAACAATTCTAGCACTCCCGACCGTAGGATCATGGAACTTGAGGACCAAGTCAAGTTTCTCATGAAATCCTACGAAGCTCCTAAACCTTTAAGCAGAGTGAACAAAATCACTTCTTCGTGCGAATTATGTAGTGGTCCTCACGACACTCGTGATTGCATGGAACTCCCTGAACAAGCTTTCGCGGATTACGCATCCTCGCGTACCGACGGAGCGGGAGACAAGTGGTACACTTTCAAACCCGAGCAAAACCCTTATGGTGATTCATACAACCCCTCTTGGAAAAATCACCCAATTAGGTGGAAACAAAACCAAAACACGCCCCCAAAACAATTCTTCCAATCCACCTAATCATTTCCAATCAAGTCCTCTAACCATACTTTCAACAAAAATCTTTCCTACAACTATGGTAGTACCAATAATTTTAAAGGATTTATGTCCAAGTTTATGGCATGTTAAGAAGCTCGTTTGGCTAAAAATTCAACCAACAACAAACGGAGATGACCAACAAAATTGACAACTTGTTGAAGGCTCTCAACAACCAAGTGTTGACACCACCAAATAAGGACGCTAGGAATACAAGTAGCGGAACCCAAATCAAGGACCCCTCCACATCTAAACATGTCCACTTTGTCAACGTTGCACTATTAAGCCAATCAATAAACCTAAGAACAAAGTTAAGGAAGTTGAGGAGGATAAGGAAAAAAAAGTAGAGGATGTAGAAGACTACTTTGATAGGTTACCAACTAAGGAAGAACATGCATACCATAGGGATTTATTCGATGACCCCGAGACACCATACTTCCTAGGTTCACCAATAATCAAAGCGGGCAATCCATCTAATATCAACATACCATGCAACATTGGGCATGTGCATGTATGGAAAGCTTGCATCGATCTTAAATCTCCCATAAATATTATGACTAGGATCCATTACAATTGGATAATGTAAAAGTAACTTGGACCTAAGATAGTTCTTAACAAATGTAGGATAAGTAACTTTGTGGGAAGAGTTAAGGGATTGCACGTTTTTGTAGGGAACTTCATGTATGTTACTGATTTTGTGATTGTAGAAGATATTCGTCCGGTAATAGATAATTGCATAGCTCAAGTAGTGTTTGGAAAACCATTTGTTGAAGTATCTATAGTTAGGTTCAAGGAGGAGACTGATGAGATAGCCTACCAAATGCCTTATAAGATAGAGCAATACCGACTTTTATCGAACCTTGAGAAGGAGCATAAGCAAGCGGTCTACTATAGGAATGATGAGGATAGACGTAGAGGAGTAGACCACGTAATGAAGAAAATATTTGGGTTCTATAAGGAATGTCTACAACTAGGTCCTGAATACAAGACTAAACAGGAGAATGACCTAGAGAACGTGACCAACGACGAAGTGGAGTAGACCACGTAGTGAAGAAAATATTTGGATTCTATAAGGAATGCCTACAACTAGGTCCTGAATACAAGACTAAACAGGAGGATGACCTAGAGAACGTGACCAACGACGAAGTCACGTAATAGAACGTGACTTTGAGTCTAGCTACAAGACTCGTTAATAAAGAAAAGCGCTTCTTGGGAGGCAACCCAAGCTTTATTTGTTTGTTTGTTTATTTGATTTTATTTGCTTCCGTATGTATGTTCTATTTATATTGTTTATTGTTCATGTATCGAACATTTTGTGAAAATACTTTATTTTGTTTTTAACCTCGTCTTAACTAAATATAAAGGTATCTTGCAAAAGATAAGTGTAAGGGAAATCCAAATTTGTTTTTAAGGACGGATTGAACATGAACGATAACAATGAGATATAAACATGCATATTAGTATTTATTTAAGTTAAATGCTTGTATCGAGTCATAATGAGTGTTTTGCAAGATTCCAGGAATTAGAACATAGGTTTTTCTAGAATTTTTCCGAAAACAAAATATAAGAATTCTGTCAGATCAATTCTGAAGGCGTCAGGCTGTTGACGACGTCAGGTGTAGTTTTCTGAAAATTTTGCAGGTTTTGTTTTTCTGCCAGAATTGTAAAGTTCGTAAAATCTGTATTTTATAAACTCCAGGAATCTACAAACATTCATTCCATAAGCATTATATCTTTACTTGCTTTCTAGGATTTAATTTTATATAGATTTACCGCTGATTTTACGCTAGGTTTTCTTGTTTGTTTTCTCAGCTAATTAACAGGTTATATTGGACAAGAAGATATACATGGATAATCAAGCTTTTGGCGCTGCTTTAATCTTGGAGTTTTCACATTTTCTTGGAGGAGGATTTAACCATGTTACTACATCATCCACACCGAATGAATCAGGGGAGTATT
Organism: Artemisia argyi; assembly: GCA_030686995.1. Taxonomy (NCBI): domain Eukaryota; kingdom Viridiplantae; phylum Streptophyta; class Magnoliopsida; order Asterales; family Asteraceae; genus Artemisia; species Artemisia argyi. Next base: position 95,242,256 of record CM060709.1, on the reverse strand, counting down.
TGTTTCATTCTTTCATTTTCTTTACTTTTACATCTTTTAATTGAACATTGGGGACAATGTTTGGCTTAAGTGTAAGGGGGGGGGGGGGGGGGTAAATGAAGATTCCTTAGAGATTACAATTGCACTTGATTTTTGTCTTGTCTAATAGTAGATGTGTAATAAAACTGAGAGAAACACTTGTTAGGGTAATTTTAGCATCAAATTTAAATTTTTTTGCGACATATAGGAGTGAAACTTTACTCTTAATAAGCATCTCATGGATAGGAGTTATATGACTAGCACAAAAACCATACCACTAAAAAAAAATTTCCACCCCAAATATGTGAGATTTGCCCCAGATTTGTCAGGAAAAGCCTTAGTGCTTATGAGTGTACCGGTAGTATTTAGATTCTAGAACTTGCGTTAGTGATTCATTCCGAGACCACACATGAGACTACATTCGTGTAGTTGGATTTACTACATTATAAGAGGCATTAGGATAACCCATTCTTTTAAGCCTGTTTATATAACTACATTGACTTCATTGGTCAATTAATTTTCCTACACCTTTGCGATGTACTCATTTTTAGTACACGATACCCCTAGTACACCCCTCAGAGCCTATCTTTTTTGTTTCTAACTTTAATCATTTTACATAAACGAAGAATTTGTTTACAATCCACCCCCAAATGTACACCCAAATCGCCTTAGCCTTCCTTGTATGCACTCATCTTTAGTGCATTATTGTTACATCATTTGTTTAAACCCTTTGTTAATTGTCTAAATGATTACATGGCTGCTAAGTCGAGTCATATCTTGTACATATTGTTTTGGGACGATTGAGACTCATGGGTAAAGTACTATTGTTATGGAGTAATGGGGAAGAACATCAATTTTTACCCCCATATGTGCACAAATGTTTTAAAGTACTTCAAGTATTTTGATTATCTTAATTCGAGTCTTTATTTTTGATTCATGTAAAAGTTCAAGTGTAAGGGGAGAACCGAGCCCCCTTAATGTATTATTTTGGATAGTAGGACAAGAGTGTATGCAAAAAAAAAAAAAAAAAAAAAAAAATTAGAAAAAGACAAACATACGGACTACCATTCCGTTTCTTTTTATGTTTATTTTAAGTTTTTGTTATTTTATGGTTAGCCTAAGTTGAGTCGAGTCTTGGCTTAGCAACGCCGCATTGTACATGTAATTAACTAAGATAATTAACTTGCCACTAGTAAAATATCCCTTTATCTAACAAACCGTGTTTTCCATATCCCTACACCTAACGTTATAACCTTTTAAAAGATCTCTTTGATAGTTTTCCTAGGTGCTTACGCCAAGTGGTGGAGGTTTTCGATCCTTTCTCAAGCCTATGATAATCTATTTGCTATGACAGGTAGTGAGTGATATTTTTCCATTTTCATTAGTTACATATAGGTTTAAAACATCCGAGAGATGAGAGTATCCAAACACTATTTGTGAGGTGCTAGTGTATAATTTCCGTGCTTATTTTTATTAAGGTGGAATGATCATTTGTTGTAATTACTTTTATATTAATGTTAAATGACCCCTATCTTGTATTTTGATAAGAATAAAAGCTCATTTACTTGAGGACAAGCAAATCCCAAGTGCAAGGGTATTTGATAAGGAGAAATTTGTTACGCTTTTAAGGGGTCATTTAAGCCCTAAGTCGTGATAATATGATTGTGGAACCGTAAAAAGGGGGGGGGGGGTTGAATATAGTTTCTTTGGCATTTTAGATGTTTAAAAACTTTAAGCCAAGACGAACCTCAAGTTGTTGTACAATAATCCAACAACCAAAAACACAACCAAAGTATATAAAGCAAGTAAATACCACAACGATATATACTGGTTCGGGATGTGGGGTTTATACCATCCGTACCTCTAGTTGCGAATCCACGACACCGATACTATTCACTAGTATAATCCTTTTGGTGGACTACAAACCGTTACAATTCACTCCACCGATATTCGCCAATATCTCGTGATTCGACTTACACTTGGTCACCTAGACTACAACCAAAACTTCCACCCGGAAGTATCAAACCCCAATTAGATCCCCAATGATCTAGGCTTGGTCACCAAGACACAAGACTTCCCTTACAAACAATTGAATGAATGAATAAGTGTTTGTTCAACCAAGCCCTAACCTAACCTAGAGACTCGATTGTAATAGAAAGGGTAAAGATAAGAAGACCCTAGACACAATCACAAGAGTGGATTAAGTTGTTGAGATTCTTCCCTTGCAAGGAGATGTGTTCTTACAAAAGATGTTAGTGTGTTTAACTAAGAACACAAGATAGAATTAGAGGATTAGAGAGAAAGAATGTAGAGAGAAAGAATAATGGCAAGGTATGAGGTATACAAGAGCCAAGGTGGGGTATTTATAGGCAAAAACCCAACTAGGGAAAAATTTACCGAGCCCGGCGCATTGCCCATGCGTCAACGCGTGGGTGACGCGCCAGAGGCTCTGTAACATTTTTCCCAAATGTTGAGTTTTGGTCTTGTAAATACCTAACCTTGCTAAACCCCTAATTGTACTTCACACTAAACCTTAACATTAATCAATCTAAGGTTTACCAACTCAAATAGCAAATTTGGAAAATGTTTCTGTGAAGTGTTTATGAGAAAACCAATTACCAAGGGTAGAAGAGTAGAAAGGGTAATTTGGTAGGGCTAGAAAGGGTATTCCTCACATGGCATAATAGAGAAGAGAATATGCCATGGGATATTCCTCTAAAGGAAAGTGTGAGTGAGGTTTGGTTAAGAAGTAACCATGGTTAGGTTTAGAAAGAAGTGCATAGAGATTAAATCATGGTTAGTGTGGAAAACTAGAAGGGGGGTTGAATAGTTTTACGTCCTTTTAAAAGTTTATTACCAAAATATTTTGTAGGTTATTAAAAACTTTTGATTCGATCTCAAGTGAATTCAAATGACAACCAATATAAGCAATTCTAATCAAGTAATGAAAGTATTGAAATGTAATGAAGAAAAGATAGAGTTAGAAAGATCAAACCACAACACGCGAATTTATAGTGGTTCGGCTACAAGGACACCTTCCTTGCCCTACTCCACTCCCCGAATAATTTACTCGAGAGTTTTCTTCACTATGTCAACAAATTCCTTATGGTGGAGAAACCTTACACACCTTGGCTTACACGAGTTAACGACACTAAGCTAAATGTCGAGTTCTAATCGTAGCTAGAACTAATCTCACGACTTCTTCAAGGCTTCACACCTTCTTCACAACTTCACAACTTCTTCAATACTTCACACCTTCTTCACACCTTCACAACTTCACACCTTCTTCTATGCACAACTAATTCATAACTACTAAACTACTTTACAACACACCTAGTTTCTACAATCAACAAATTTACACAACACTTTTACAAATATCTACAACAACTACAATATGAAACTAGCTATTCACAACACTACTAAAATTAGATGGATGTAGAGGAGTGTTCTTCTTCTTGCACTTGAATGGATGAAGCTTTGGATCACTTGGAAACAAAGACTTATGAATTATATGATCAAAGGATTTTAGATCTAGAAATGGAGGTTGGATCAGAAAGTTTATAGTGCAAAAAGGTGAGAAAAATGTGTGAAATGATCCAATATTTATAGGGCCAGAATTTACTGTTCTGGAGCGTGCCGGTCCCCTTAATTAGGGGCCGGTCCCCTTAATCATTAAGGGGGCCGCCTAGTAAAATTAAGGGGGGCCGCCCTCCTGAACGTTGAAAAAGTTTTTCTGGATAAAATTTGCCCTTTTTGGTTAGAAATTTAAAATCATATCTTTGTGGTTTAATATAGCATTACCAAAAATGATTTACAAATATATATAAAATGTTTATATCATTTTATAAGATGTTATGTCTTAAGACAAAATTTCCTTTGATCATGTAATGCATAAGATGCTTAGTTTATGCATACCTTAAGTGATATTAGATGTAGAGGTAAATATTTGTTACCAAATACTTGTTTACGTCTTAATCTTGACTTAATTTGATTTGAGTTTTGTGATTATCAAAACATAGGTTTATTGAGAGATATTAATAACCTTTTTAAACATTATTTATATCAACAATCTCCCCCTTTTTGATGATTACAAAACTTAAACTCATTAACTCAAAAATTAATTTTTAAACATGTATTTTAGTGAGTTTATATTTACTTCTCCTCCTTTTTGTAGAATCAAAAAGGTTATGCCGACAATTTTCAAACGTGAAAAATTGACGGGTAGATATCTCCCCCTTGATGTGTACTCCCCCTCGTTTGGGGGCACCAAGAGAACGACCTATGGAATGCTTTGCAAAAATAATATTAGAAGCACAAGTATATGCATGCAAACATGTATAAGGTGATTAGAAAAAAAAATAAAGCATGTTTGAAAGAAAGCATTCATATTAAATAATAGGTTGTATCAAGACACAACATACAAGTAGCAATTTGGATTACAAGTAGAAAAGCTAGTTCACAAACTAACAATAAGGAAAATACATCATCATGGCAAGAGTACATGGTCTTCATATAGCTTGCAAGCAAAAGGGTGGTAGAGGCGTTATTTATTAAGCATATAAAATGCTTAATTAGGAGAGCATGATGGTGATGATGGAGGAATGGGTGAGAATTGTGGTGGAGGAATGATTGGAGAGGATGGTGGAGTTGGTGGTGGTGGTGGGTTGGTAAGCAAATGTTCAATATATGAAAACATATATTGAATTTCATCTCTAAGGCCAAAGATGACCGTGCGGTTATGGATGCAACAAAGACAAGTATGCCTATGGGATTCAAGTGGCCTCCAAGGCACGGGATTGGCAAAGAATGGTGGTGTAATTGGTGGAGATGAGAGATGAGCATCAAGTGGTGTTATTGGTGAAAGTGAGATGGTAAGATGGGTGGACATGGGTTCTTGTGTAGGAAGTGGTGATGATACTTGTGGTGACAAGTGTGAGTTGATGTAGTCATTGATTGATGAGGTTGAGGGTATGGAGGATGAGGAAGTTCCATGAGTGGAAGGTGTTTTAGATGGTACATTGGGTGCACTTGGGGATGAGCATTTGGGTGGAGGTGATGGTGTTTTGTTGTCTTCATTTATTAAGTCAATGAAGAGTTGTTTTGGGGGGATGACCACAAGTTTTTGTTTCTTGGAGGCTTTGGAGTGTGAGCTGCTTGGTGGAGTCATGATGATCTAGATGGTGAATGATGAGATGAAGAATGGTGATTGTGGAGGGAATTTATAGTATGGAAATGGTTGATTAAGGTATGTATTTGAAATGGTTGAATGAGATTCTAAAATCAGTTGGGTTAAAATGGGAAATGGTAGCTGAAACTAGAGAAAGGGTTCACAAGATGCAAAAGAAAATAGTGAATCCAGTTCCAGATGGCCGGTCCCCTTAATTGTATGCCGGCCCCCTTAATAATTAAGGGGACCGCCTAAGGAATTAAGGGGGCCGCCCATCTGGTGTTTTCCTAGACGACCAGAAACCCAAAATTTGCAGAATTTGGTGATTTTTCATGTGTGTTTTCCCAGCAAGCTCTATTAGAAGTATATACTCTAGGAATGATGATATATAAACATATATATATATATATATATATATATATATATATATATATATATATATATATATATATATATATATATATATATATATATATATATATATATATATATATAACCAAATTGCATGCAAATAAACATATTATAATCCATTTTGAAAATAAGCATAGCATAACATTAAGTTAGGAGCATGATAACAATTAAAGTCTAAACATCATTCAAGAGATAAACAAGAAATAAGACAAGTATTTCCGAATAAATCGGACAAATAGCAAATCATACAAATGTCAAATAGAACCAAGTAATAACAAGTAGCAATACATCAATATCTCCTACTTCTTCTTCTTTCCAAGCATCTTCCTAAACATCTTCCCAACGTATTTGAAACCTCCTCGAAGTTCTTCATGCATTTGTTGTTAACGTTTGATGATAGACGTTTGACGAGTGAAGAGAAGCTCATCGGTACGTTCATGAGGAAGAGGAATTTGATACTCGGTATCATCAATATCGGAAAGATCTTCAACAAAGGTCGTGGGGGATGGAGTACTAACACGTGAGGTGTTTTCCTACTCATCATCATCGTCATCACGATGAGATGTAGAACCACGAGGCCTAGAATACAAAGGACCATGAGATTTTCCTTTGTCACTTCGAGCACGACGAGTACGAACACGAGTAAGTTGGTTCAAAGTAGGAAGGATATGAACGTAGTAGTCTCTTTGAAGATGTGGGTAATGTTCCATCACATAACGATAAAGTCGTGTGAGAAACATACCGTAAGGAAGATTGGCATTTGGGGTGTTCTTGGCGGACATGATTCGATGAATAAAAAGATAAGCCAAGTTGTAGTGCTCTTCAGCAATAACACAATAAAGCATGTGGGCAATGCTCGCCGTGACATGATCACGGTGACCACCAGTACCAAACGCATTCTCTCGAATGAGTTCTTCCCACTTCTTCATATCTTGGCTTAGCTCTTTGAGGAGGATTTGATTGGCATGAATATCGACATTCTTCGACTTGATTACTCGACTAGTCGTACGACGTTCTAGTTCAAGCATTCGACGAATGTCTTCAGGACTAGGAATCTCAGAATAGTAGGGGCCATCCTGAGGACGATTTCTTTCAAGAGTGGAAAGATCCCATTCATTTGAGAAAACGGCTTGGCCGTTGTATGGAATTCGAAGAATTTGACCAAATTGAGCAAGAGTAAGAGTGATGAATTGATTTTGAATCATGAAGGAAATGAGGATATTACCATAGGGATCGGTTTGCACCGTCAATTGGCTATAGAAATCGAGGACAAAACGAGGAATGATTGGTTCGTTGATTTGGAAAAGGCATTCAAAACGAATATTGGTGAACATTCGTTCGGTTTGATCATTTTCATAGAAAGATGGATCGACAATTCGTCCTTCGTGAATGTTTCTATTTTCAATAAGACGATAGAAACATGCAACTGAAGGAGACATGCCGGGACTAGAAGAGACATTTGGAATGTATTGTTTGGTTTTGGAGACATCACCAACCATGGTCTTAGGCATTTTCACCTAAACAATATAACAACAAAACTAGAATTAATATAAAAACAACTATCATGCATATGTTATATATATATATATATTTATATAATTATATGCACTATATGTGGAACGAAATTCTACTTCGACACAAAAAAAAAATATTCAATGAAGTAGTTTCATAATGTTCCTTTTATTTTGATTTTAAACTCATTTAGAATGTATAATATCAAAGAGTATGATATCATAATTCATTTCGAAATAAGGCTAGATATATATTAGATTATATATCTTCCATTTCATAAGAGTTTGACACAATATAAGCTTGTTTAAAAGATTAAAATGCGAATTTTAGTTTTCAAAAATATCATTTTCGAGATAAACCAAACGCTCCCTTAACTAGATAAAAACATCCTAAAACATCAATATATATATTGATTATATATCTTGATGAAGTCTATTGATTCTAGTAGTATTAACAAGTTTTATGAACTAGTTTTAAGTTTCAAATAACTACATATAGTTATAGTTTGTTCATGAACCAAACGCCCATGTTGTCTTCATGAACCATTTTATAACAAATTGAAAATTATGTTTTGATTGTTTAGAACGTTAAAACAATGTAATGTAGTAAGTTTTAAGTAGTTTTTAAGAGTTATATCAACAATGTGCCTCTTGAAAAATAAAATTCAACAAGGGTTTATGGGCGATTAATGATTTTGACAAAATGATATGTTATACTAAATTTGAGTTGCAATACATCATCCTAATCCTATGGGAAGCATTTGGTAGTTCAATTTCTAGCTTCTATTACACTTAAATTCGAATTAAAATAAATTTTAATAAAATGCATAATTATTGATTAGACACCAAATCGAATGAAATGCATGTTGGAAAACTTACAAAAGATGTTGTTATATGTTTGGGTGATGTTTGCCCCTTGCAAAACAACCCCGGATTGGTGATATGGTGGAGGATTTTGATGGTTTTGGGTGTTTTGGTTCGTACTCAGCAGCAATGGGGAAGAGATGAATGAGCAAATGGGGTGTTTAGGAATGGAAATAAGGTGGAAAACATATTTGGAAGTGTCAGATGGCCGGTCCCCTTAAACATTAAGGGGACCGCCCTCGATAACAAGCCGGTCCCCTTAATCTTTAAGGGGGCCGCCTTTGAAATTTTCGAAATTTCACGGAATTAGTTTTTGAAACAAAAATATTTATACATATATAATTAGATTTATAATATATAAAAAATACATAAACGTTTATTGGCACGATGATAAAATTCTTAACAATTTTTAATTACCGTTTCGATAATTAAAATATACCTTTGACAATTTTGGATAAAATGATCAAAGTGTTAAGTTGATGAAGGGTTTGAGGTGTGTTCGGGAATATGTGAATAAGTGTATATATATATATATATATATATATATATATATATATATATATATATATATATATATATATATTTATATATAAGTATAAATGTGTGTGAAAGATGGGTTGATGGGTGATGTTTGAAAAATAGTAGCGGAGATAGGATAAAGTCGGCGAGAGGAGTTTGTTTCATCCATAGTGTTCACGTGCGAAGGCGTTCTTGCATGATAAAAGTCCACTTGACTCATATCCCTTCATCATCATGAGTCTCCTAAAAGAGGACTTAATAGAATAACGCGAGGGGGGAAGGAAAGGGTTCGATAAAGAACAATTTCCTGGAGTTCTAGAAAGTCAACTAATGACGTATCTAGGTTATGTGCAAGCAATTATATATATATATATATATATATATATATATATATATATATATATATATATATATATATATATATATATATATATATATATATATATATATATATATTAATATATTAGGTATTAAGAGTATATGTAGATATAAGTATATATATGATCGAACAAATAGAGAGAAAAAGGCAAGCTATATCTATGCAAACAATGTAATCAACTAAAGCATATTTATCTAAGCATGGAAATGAGTTATGAAAGAATGGCGTACCCAGTGGTCTTCAAAATCTTCAAAATCATCAAGATGATATATAGACTTTGAAAAAGTCTATGTTGAGAGAAACTTCAAGATTGCCTCAAGGAATGTTCATCTAGCCATTCGATCCCCATTGTCTCTTTGGTCCAAAGTTGTTTGGTCCAAACATGTTTAACATTTGACTAGGATGCATGAAAGGTGGTAGTATACCCCAAGGATTGTAGCTTTGTTGGTAGTTCCACATTTGATTACTATTGTTATTATAGTTTTGCCTATTTTGGTTTCTTCTTAGTTGAGGTGTTTTAGACCTAGGATTAGGATTATTTGATTTTCTAGGTGGTGGTGTTTTAGATCTTGTCTTAGATTTAGAAGATCCTACCTCGTTTTTCAAAGATGATTTATAAAAAGCTTTTACTTCTTCATTGTTGGCAAGAGGTATTTTTCTATCATTAATAAGTATATACTTAGGATTAGATTTTAGAGATTTTTGTTCGTTAGGTTCATTTTTGAATTTGACATTTTTAATCTCACTTGTTGAAGCTTCATTTGAGTTAAATCCTAAACCGGTTTTATCTCCGGATGTTCTTTGAATACTTATTATTTTACTAAGTGATATTTTCAAATTTATTAAGTTTGCGAATTTCTTCCTTAAGTATTTCGTTTTCACTTTTAAGCACTTGACATGATTTACATTCTTCAAAAATTTCTTTACCTTTTTCAAGTTGATGTATTTTAATTTTTAGTTCAAGTACTTCATTTTCCAATTGATTGTTTATGTATTTTAGTGATTTGTTTTTGGCCATTACTAGTTGTCCTAATTTGCATAGCCTATTATATTCATTATCTAGATCTTTTTCATCTAATGATAAACTTTCATCACTAAAATATTCGGTTTCGGAACGTACCTCATTTGATGTATTCGCCATAAGACACTTTTCTTCTTTTGTCGTTTCTTTCTCATCTTCATCACTATCACTCCAAGCACCTCCAACAAAAGCTCTTTGATTTTGATCTCTTGTCATCTTTACTCTTTTGAAATGTTTTCTTTTCATCATGCGGTTGTCTTACGAATCTTCCTCGCCTTTTGGAGAATTTCTTGAAATCTCTTACAGCCATGGCGTATTCTTCGTCATCACTTTCGGAAGATGAGCTATCTTCGATACTAGATTCCTTTCTAGCTTTCAAGGCGATTGACTTGCTTTGCTCTCGTTTTTCTTTGACCATTTCAGAATCTTTCTTAATGATGACTTCGTAAACTTTTAGATTTCCAATTAATTCATCAAGTTGCAATGTTGACAAATTTTTCGATTCTTCAATAGCCGTCACTTTAGCTCGCCATTTTGGATGAAGAGGCCTAAGAAACTTCCTAACAAAATTCTTACTAGAAAAATTCTCATCAAGTGCTTTTAAACTTGTGATGATAGTGTTAAATCTAGCAAAAGCATTATCAATTGATTCCTCTTCCGGAATCGTGAATTGCTCATATTGTTGAACAAGTAGATCTATCTTATTATCTTTGACTTGACTATTACCTTGGTGAGTTATTAGTAAAGAGTTTCAAATTTCTTTTGCGGTTTCACACATAAAGATCCTTTCGTACTCTTTACGTGGTAGCGCATTATAAATAACCATTTTTGCTTCATTATTTTTAGCAAGTTTTCTTTTTAAATCATCATTTTGTTTTTCAAAAGGTACAATTTCATCTTTCTTAGTTTCGGGGTTATTTTGAATAGGTAAAAAATCACCATTAGTAATAACATGCCAAAGATCTAGATCTTTTGACTTCACATAAGTTTCGAATCAATTTTTCCAATATAAAAATCCATCACTTTCAAATAGTGGTGGTCTTTGCATAGATTGATCTTCTAAATATTTTTCAGATTCCATAGATCGTTACAAGTTTTGAAATACAATATATTTTAAAGATCTTGCTAGACGTGGCTCCTGATACCAATTGTGGAAAACTAGAAGGGGGGTTGAATAGTTTTACGTCCTTTTAAAAGTTTATTACCAAAATATTTTGTAGGTTATTAAAAACTTTCGATTCGATCTCAAGTGAATTCAAATGACAACCAATATAAGCAATTCTAATCAAGTAATGAAAGTATTGAAATGTAATGAAGAAAAGATAGAGTTAGAAAGATCAAACCACAACACGCGAATTTATAGTGGTTCGGCTACAAGGACACCTTCCTTGCCCTACTCCACTCCCTGAGTACCACACTCGAGAGTTTTCTTCACTATGTCAACAAACTCCTTATGGTGGAGAAACCTTACACACCTTGGCTTACACGAGTTAACGACACTAAGCTAAATGTCGAGTTCTAATCGTAGCTAGAACCAATCTCACGACTTCTTCAAGGCTTCACACCTTCTTCACAACTTCACAACTTCTTCAATACTTCACACCTTCTTCACACCTTCACAACTTCACACCTTCTTCTATGCACAACTAATTCACAACTACTAAACTACTTTACAACACACCTAGTTTCTACAATCAACAAATTTACACAACACTTTTACAAATATCTACCACAACTACAATATGAAACTAGCTATTCACAACACTACTACAATTAGATGGATGTAGAGGAGTGTTCTTCTTCTTGCACTTGAATGGATGAAGCTTTGGATCACTTGGAAACAAAGACTTATGAATTATATGATCAAAGGATTTTAGATCTAGAAATGGAGGTTGGATCAGAAAGTTTATAGTGCAAAAAGGTGAGAAAAATGTGTGAAATGATCCAATATTTATAGGGCCAAAATTTACTGTTCTGGAGTGTACCGATCCCCTTAATTAGGGGCCGGTCCCCTTAATCATTAAGGGGGCCGCCTAGTAAAATTAAGGGGGCCGCCCTCCTGAACGTTGGAAAAGTTTTTCTGGATAAAATTTGACCTTTTTGGTTAGAAATTTAAAATCATATCTTTGTGGTTTAATATAGCATTACCAAAAATGATTTACAAATATATATAAAATGTTTATATCATTTTATAAGATGTTATGTCTTAAGACAAAATTTCCTTTGATCATGTAATGCATAAGATGCTTAGTTTATGCATACCTTAAGTGATATTAGATGTAGAGGTAAATATTTGTTACCAAATACTTGTTTACGTCTTAATCTTGACTTAATTTGATTTGAGTTTTGTGATTATCAAAACGTAGGTTTATTGAGAGATATTAATAACCTTTTTAAACATTATTTATATCAACAGTTAGGTTAGAAGGTGTGTGGAGAATAAATCATGGTTAGGTTAGAAGGCAAACCATGGTTATGTTAAAGGGTGTATCCAAGGGAATGTTCCATCCTTGGTGTGGTTTTGAGTTAACCATGGTTGGGTGAGTTGGGAACTAACCATAGTTTGGTTAGAAGTGAACCATGGTTGGGTTAAGAGAAGGATATTCCATTTCTTGGGGAGGAAGGAGAAATGGATGGTTGAGATGTGTTGTATAGAATGAATGGTTGAGATGGAGAGTGTGTAAGGAATATAAGAGATGAGATTGATTGTGTAAGAGTGAAGAGATGTGTGTAAGGGAATATGTAGAAAGTTGGATGTGATGGGGAATCTAGTGTGTGTAGAGAATGAGATGGTTGTGAGTAGTGTGTGTATTTAGAAAATAAAGTTTTTGGAGGTGTAAGAGTGTGTAAGAGAATATGTAAGAGTTGGATGTGAAGGGGAGCCTAGTGTGTGTAGAGAATGAGATGGTTGTGAGTAGTGTGTGTGGTGAGTGCTTATGCACTCACCTTTTATTTTCCAAATTAAGACTAAATAAACCAAAAACTAATCCAAATTGCCAAAGAATGTGTGTTTTTGTGATTGTGAATGTGCAGGAACGGATATTTAAGAAAAAGACAAAAAACAACGGGAAAACGACAAAACCGGGCACGAGAATGGAAAAGTGTCAAAAGCCAAAGCCGGGAATACAAAAGTCATAGTTGAGCTCAGAAAATCAATGGGAGTCCTTGAAGATTCAAAGAATGACAAAAATGACCCTTGGATGAAGTTTGAAGAAAATGACAATTTTAGTCCTCCAAGTTTCAACAAGCTATCAATTTTGGTCCTTTGAAGATATTTTTGAAAATGAGACAACATTGGTCCACAAGAAATCAAAGATGAACAACAATCGCCCTTAGATAAAAGATTGAAAGAATGGCAGAATCTACCCTTGGAGTTTTTAGAATTACATGAATGGTCCTTGGAGTTTTAAGGTTAAAAATCCTTACTACTAAACCAAACTATTCAATCCATTACAATTCTTATTTACCTAACCATTAGCCCTTTCTATCCTAACCAAGCCCAACACCAAAATGTTCCTGAGCCAATCCATTAACTCACGGTTAAAAAAGAAAAAAAAAACAATAAAAACTTTTCCCGCCCCCCTTTTACATGAACCCTAGATTTCACTTAGCCCAAATTAACCCACTTCCCCCATAATTACCATCAATTACTACTCAATTAACCCTTCTAGAAGCCATATCACGTGCAACAAACATGATAGAGAGAATAATCAAGCATGATCAGTATACATGGACACATGGCAGCTGATGATTAGATGCACTACGTCATTCCAATCATTGGATACTCATTCTAAAAGCTGTGCACATGTCAGAGAGAGAAAAAGCACACGGATTGCCAAGCTGTCTATTTAGAGCTCTCTGATTGGCTATTCCACCTCACACCATTTGATCCAAGGGTTGTCTTTGATTTGGATGATGCACAGATGATCTAAGGGCTATTATTCGAGTTTCTGGATGCTTCTAACAAGCCTCACCCTCACTTATAAATAGAGCTCATTTTCTCTTCATTTAGTAGTAGAATTTAGATAGCGTAGCTCTGCCAAATTTATTTCTTAGTGTATTAGTGTAATCTCAGCTATTGTAATCTCATTTTTAAATAATAAAATTTAGTTTACTTTCATTTTCCTTTAAATTCCTTACTTATATTTTGACATCATTTAGTTTCTTCATAATTGTGATAAGCTAGTTACTGTTTCAGTAGCTTCACAGAAGCTTACTTAAGCCTTTTAAACTGTAAATCTCTCTTATATGTTTTCACTTTTATAAAAACTCATAAAAAACAGAAAATATATAAAAAATAAAAAAACATGTTTACTTTACTCAATCCAGCTTGAAAAAAAGCTTGTTTTAGTATTCCATAACTCATTTTAGCTTTCTAGCTATTGTGAGTTACTAGTTTAGGATATACAAATCATTTCACTCAAAAGTTCAATATAGTCAACAAAAGTCAAAGGCATTGGTTTATGGAGAATTTGGGTTGTTTAGAGGTGGAATATGGTTGAAGTGGTGTTATTTGGAGACTATTTAAAGATAGGCCTTGATCAAAAGACCACCTTGGTTTAGTTGAGGGTAGTATTGTAAGATCCTCTTTCATTATTTTTATAACTTAATTACACTTTATGAGTTTGATAGTGTAGATCAGTTATAGTTTTAATTTTACTGTTTTACTAGTTTGATATATGCATGTTTGAGCTTGTGTGAGTAGTTGTAGTAATTTTATAGCTAGTTTCATCATTACTAATTGTTTGTTCATTTGAAACTGTGAGAATTTGCACATCTTTGATTCAGTGAGATTTGTTGTTTTGAACTGTGATTTTGTACTTATCTCAGCATAATGGATCAGTGTAAAAGCTAATTAGTTGGATTTGTGGATTAAATCTCATAATAGCTTAATAAAAGTTCTAATCTGCTAGAATAAGGGGTGTTTGGATCTTCTTTATTTTTGGTGTTATTGTTGTTAACTTGTTGTTAGTTCTGCATAATTAGTTCACTTTAGTCATATGTAGGTTAGTTAAAGCACAAAATCAGTCGGTTTATACAGAAAAAGTCAGAATTCACTTTTTAGGATCATATTAGTTAACTGTTAGCATTTAATAGTTGCATAAGCTTAGTTGTATATGCATAAGTTCATGATTAAGTATAATCTCATTCCATTTTGGTTTAACATTGCATTTCTAAGAAGATTTGATTATCGAAAGTTCACCAAAGTCAAAGTTTTTTTAAACTCAAAAAGTCAAAAAATACAACTGCAGTTTTAAAACCATGTTTGTTTACAATTTTCATTTCTTTATTTCTTAATCAAATCTATTGAAATTTGTTGATTCTTGATGCGTAGGGATTGCACCAAGCTTTACCTCTCGAGGGATCTCGAGAAGCTTACAACCCCCATCAGGCAGTGTACCTGATCGATGTAGTATAGTATAATGACGAGTACCGGGGGATTGATCGTTCGGCTAGGAATAGTGTCGATAGGATTAGAAAACCTAAAGACTAGGTCTAGAGATGAGGAATGATTCTTTTTGTATTTTTATATTTTTTAGAAAGCAAGTAAAAATCTCGGGTTTGAAGGATTTGGGCGGAATTAGTTGCTAGTCAACTAACCCAATACTAAGATGCAATCAAAATAAAATACTAGAAATGAAAATAAAACTAATTTAAACTAAGGTTGTGAGCAATATGTGGGAGAAATGTGTTTACTTAGATTTCACTACTCCCTAGATATCTTTTACACGTTAATTACTTGTTATAGTTGCGTGGATGACGGATTGTATTCCTTAATACCATTCATGGGGTGGCGTACTTACTTCCCCAATCCTATGAGTGCCTACTTCACTCCTATGTCGAGCCGGCTAAGAAGCTCCTAACATGGGATCATTAGAATTTACTCATGCATTAAATACAACCAATAAAACCTAGTACACATCGGTTCATGTTTCCTAAGACGTTCAAGCATGTTACACAATGGAGATCTGCCAGTTTTCTTAAGCCTAACATTGAAATCATTCATCCAATACAACCATAAACAAGTAATCAACACATAATTAACATCTAGGTTTCATTAGATCTAAGCAAACACAAGATAGATCTAGCCTAGCATGTTGAAATCAAGACAAACACAAGATATAGACAACCAACACATAGACATATTGATTGAATTAAGAGAAGACTTATCTCAATAGCACATGAAAGGATTCAAGGGTTGAAAACCCTTGAATATACTGTAAAATACAAGCTAGGGTTCACAAAGTTCGGCCCTAGGGTTTCTCCACATAAATTCTTTTCAATGAATGAAAAATAGAAAACTATATATAGAGTTTAGGAGGTGACGACGTCAAGAACAAAGGGCTGACGCCGTCATCTCACCGCCAAATAGTTCCTCGGACTGCCTAGATCTGGGTCTGACGCCGTCATGTGTACACCTTATGCAGGCCGTCATGATTTTAACTCTTGACGCCCTTGTTGTGATGCCGTTAGGTTTGCACTGGGTCGTCACCACTTTTACTCCTGACGCCGTCAGGATCTTCCTCTTGACGCCGTCAGGTACTGTTCTCAGCATGGAAAATTAAGTCTTTGGCGTTTTCTTCACTTTTATGCTCCAAAAACGTCCGAATTGCTTCCTTTTCTAGATTTCTCTCCCAAAGTACCTAAAATCACAAAAGGAACGATTTAGGGTAATATTTGATCAAATAAATTCAATTTCGGGCTTAAATGACCCCCTAAAAGTGGTTCATTTTTTGCCTCATCATATACCCTTACACTTGAGATTTGCTTGTCCTCAAGCAAATGCGCTTTTATTCTAATCAAAAGACAAGTTAGGGGTCATTTAACACTAATATAAAAGTAATTACAACAAATAATCGTTCCACTAAAGACCAAAGACAAGCACGGAGGTCATACACTAGCACCTCACAAATAGTGTTTAGATACTCACCTCTCTCGGGTGTAATAAAGTAATATCACAATATGGAAATGGAAAACATCTCTCACTACATGTCATAGCAAAATAGATTACCATAGGCTTTTTGAAAGGATCAAACCTCCACCACATGGCGTAAGCACCTAGGATAAACTATCAAAGAGGTCTTTTTAAAGGGTTGTAACGTTAGGTGTAGGGATATGAAATACACGGTTTTGTTGGATATAGGCAGTCTTTACTGGTGGCGAGTTAACAATCTTGGTTAATTACATGTACAATATTGCGTTGCTAAGCCAAGACTAGACTCGACTTAAGCTAATAAATGAAAAATAACAAAAACATAAAATGAACATAGAATGAAACGGGATGGTAGTCCGTATGTTTTCTCTCTTTTCTTTTTCTATTTTTTTTTCTTTTTCTTGATTTTTTCAATTTTTTCATTTTTTTCATTTTTTTTTTTTTTTTTGTGCATACACTCTTACCCTACCATCCAAAATAATACATCATAGGGAATGAAAATTCCCCTTACACTTGAATTTTTACATACTTTACAAATAACTAATCTAATGACTCGAATTAAGAAAATCAAAACACTTGGAGTACTTTTAAGATTAACGTACATATGGGGGTAATAAATGATGTTCTTCCCCATTACTCCATAAAATAAGTACTTTACCCAATCGTCCCAAAACAATATGTACAAGGATATGACTCGACTTATCAACCATGTAATCAATTAGATAATTAACTTAGGGTTTAACATATAACAATAATGCACTAAAGATGAGTGCATACACGGAAGGCTAAGGCGATTTGGGTGTACATTTAAGTGGGGTGTAACAAATTCTTCCTTTAAGTAAAATGCTTAAAGTTAGAAACGAAAAGATAGGCTAAGAGGGGTGTACTAGGGGTTTCGTGTACTAAAAATGAGTACAACGCTAAGGTGTGGGAAAAATTAGTTGACTTAACTAGCCAAGTAATATGACTTAAATGGTCAAGTAATTATGATAAGGGTTTAACACAAGGGTGATCCTAATGCCTCTTATCATGTAGTAAATCCTACTACACGAATGTAGTCTCACTAGCGGTCTCGGGATGCATCACTAACGCAAGTTCTAGAATCTAAATGCTACCGGTACACTCATAAGCACTAATAGTAAATGCTTTTCCTATCAAATCTAAAGGCAAACCTCACATATTTGGGTGGAAAATTTTTCTGAATAGTACGGTTATGTGCTAGTCATACAATCTCCTATCCATGAGACGCTTGCTATGGCTAAAGTTTCACTCCTAAATGTTGTAAAAAATTTTAAATTTGGTGCTAAAATTGCACTAACAAGTATTTCTCATAGTTTTATTACACGTCTACTATTAAACAAACAAACTCAAGCGAAAGTGTATCTGTAAGGTATCATCATTTTACCCTCCCCTTACACTTAGGATGAACATTGTCCCCAATGTTCAAGTAAAGAATGTAAAAGTGAAATAAGTAAAACGAATGAAATCAAATACTCCCCTGATTCGCTCGGTATGGATAATAAGGTGGCCATGTTAAATCTTCCTCCAAGAAAATGAACAATCAAAGCTTCCCTTCCAGAATAATAATCATCTTCTTGTCATACATAACCTGTAAAAATCTGAGAAAACAGACAAGGCAACCTCGCATAAAATCGGTGGCAATTTACATATACTAATAAATCCTAGAAAACAAAGTAAGATATAATGCTTGTGGAATGATGTTTGCAGATTTCCTGGAGATTATAAAACTAATAATTCAACAAAAACTTTAAAACTCCGTTAGAAAAACAAAACTGGTAAAATTTCCAGATTTTTACACGTGACGCCGTCAAGAGTAAACTCGTGACGCCGTCAGAAGTGACCTACAAAAATTCTTATGTTAAGTTTCCGGAAAATTTCTGGCAAAACTTGGTTCTACTTCCTGGAAAATCCTGCAAAACTTCATTATGACTCGATACAAGCATTTGACTCTAAAAAATACGAATATACATGTTCACTTAATATTGTGGAGAATCATGATCGGTTTTGTTTCTTAAAAACATATTTAGGGTTTCCCCTTACACTTATCTTTTGCAAAAATACCTTTGGGTGAAGTTAAGACTAGGCCAAACAACAAAGTAAAGTATTTCCACTATTTAGTTTAGAAACATGATCTACCAACAATAAAAATAAGGCATGCATACGGAAGCAAATAACAAACAAACAAAAATAAAAATCACACAAAACATGGTTTACCTCCCAAGAAGCGCTTTTCTTTATTTACGAGTCTTGTAGCTAGACTCAAGGTCATGGGTTACTACGTGACCTCATCCCTTGAGATGATGTACCCCATGTAGTTGTGATCATTACTATTGTGGTGGTAGTGCCTCAATCTATCGATACTTGCAATCACTTCTCTACCTACTTTACTTCTCAGGCTAGCCATCCCCGCTTGGCTCATGCTCTCAATTGTGAAAGGCCCATACCACCAAGGACTCGGTTTATCGGGTGGTATCGTTATTTCCAAGTGTCTTAAGAGTACTAAGTTCCCTTCCTCGAATGGTACATGGCTTTCCGCTAGTCGATTGTGTTCGAACTCGACATGAGCTTCATTGCTTTTGCTTCTTTCATGTTTAGCCTCCTTGTAGCTTTTGATTCTTGCCTCCCATGCAAGTATTTTCTCTCGAACACGAATAGGTGACGTGTCAATGTTGTTTTTGAGCTTTCTCCAACCCAAACTCTCATGCCCACATCGCGGGGTCATGGGGAAGCTAATCTTTCTTTTTCCTGATTTAAGCTCAATTTTCCTACCTTCATACTTAATGACAGCTCTAGCGGTGGTGAGGAATGGTGCCCCAAGGATTATTGGCATGCACCCATCTCCCTTATCATCGATGATCATAAAATCAACGGGGTACATGAATCCTGCGACATTAACTAACACATCTTCTGCGATTCCTAGGGGGTATACGTAAGTGTGTCCAGCTAGCGACAGCCTAACACAAGTGGGGGCTGGCATTTTTGACGTTAGTTGGATGTAAATAGTTAGGGGCATAAGGTTTACTTCCGATCCTTGGTCAGCGAAAGCACTAAGATATTTCAAATCCCCGATGCTAGCTGGTATCTCAAAGTTCCCACACGCCATCTGCTTAGTAGCCACTTTTTGTACTAATAGTTTCTCGAATATTAGCCCCCCAGGCAACGTATCATACTCATCTTTTCCCCCCTTCCTCCTTCTCAGAACCCTGTTTGGGAGATTGGTTACGCCCGTCACCCTTTATCCAATTCGTTATAGTGTTTTCGTTTATATTATGTTTCAAATTGAAGCAAAACCAAATGAAGGTAATCCAAATGAAACACAGAGGCAGATTACACAACCATTCATGCGTGAACAAACATTCGTGCGTGAACAAACACCTCCTACTCAACCATTTACAAGAACAAACACCTCCTACTCAACCATTCGTGCGTGAACAAACAGAAGCAGAAGCACCTCCTACTCAACCATTCGTGCGTGAACAAACAGAAGCAGATTACACAGAGGAAGACAAGAAGCAGATCGCTGCAGATGATATGGCAATGTATTTAATCCAACTTGGATTACCACGGGAGATCTTTGCTGCGGTCGACAGCTGTGAAACTGCTTATGCTATGTGGGAACGTGTTAGACGGATATGTCATGGAACTGAGATTGGACAACAAGATGTTGAGAATAAACTTCTTACTGAATGGGAGAATTTCACATCCACTAAAGGTGAACAGATTGAATCATACTACACCAGGTTTTGCACTTTGATGAATGAGTTAATCAGAAACAAGTTGACACCTCGACCAATTGCAACAAACATCAAATTCATCAATAACCTTCCAGAAGAATGGGGTCGTTATGTTACAATTGTCAATCAAACAAAGGACTTACACAAGGTGAATTATGATCAACTCTATGACTTTTTGAAGCAAAACCAAGCTGAGGCTAATGAAGTAAGGAAAGAAAGATTGGCTAAGAATCATGATCCTCTCGCATTAATTGCTAATACACCAACACCATTACCAGTGAACACCCAACCACCATCATCATCTTCAACTCACAACTACATGCAACCATCATGCATTCTACAACCAACACCGGTCTACCAACAACAGTTCTACCCACAACAACAACAAGTTATTCCACAACAGCAATACCCACGTTTCCAAGAACCAGAATTCACTGACAATGATGAAGCTACTGCAGCCTTGACACAAACGTTTGCTTTTCTGACAAAAGCATTCCAAGGACGCTATTCTGCTCCAACAAACAACAACCAAAGGATTTCATCGAACACTCGCAACAAGCAGTTTGCTCAGCCGAATTTCAATATGGGCAATGAAGGTCAAATGGTTGGAGTTTATGGGAATCAGAAGGGATATCAGAATATGCAGAATGCAGGGAATCAGAATGCAGGTCAGTTTGCAGGGAATCAGTATGGTCAGTATGCAGGGAATCAGTTGGGTCAGTTTGTTGGAAATCAGAGGGGTCAGAATGTTGGTAATCAGGCTATGGGTAATCAGAATAGAAATGTTGCAGCTCCAGTAGTTGGGAATTTGGGAAATGTGAATCAGGGTAATCCGGTAAAGTGTTTCAACTGCCAGGGTGTAGGTCATATGGCAAGGAACTGTCCTACTAAGCCGAACAAGAAAGATCTAGCGTACTTGCAGAAAGCAGTGATGTTGGCACAAAAGAAAGAGGCAGGATTTCAGTTGAACGCAGAGGAGAATGATTTTATGGCTCTTATGGATGACATGGAAGACAGAGAGGATATCGATGCGAACTGCATTTTTATGGCAAATCTTCAGGAGGCAAAGTATGACATAGATTCTGACACACCTCCGGTCTATGACATCAATGCAGTCTCTGAGGTATCAAATTTCAACCCATGTCACAATAATGATATATTTGATATGTCTCCTCGTGAGGAACAGCATTTTGAGAAGCAAGTACCCACTTATGATACATTCCTGGACACGCCAAGTAGTAGCAATACTCCTTCAGCGACTCCAGATGTGAATCATAATAGAGGCTTCGTTTCACAGCATGCTGAGAATGATGAGGAAACACGTGCGTTATTTGAATCATTATTAAATAACTGTGGTATTGAAATCGAAAAAGTGAAAAAGGTCAATCGCGATGTTAAGGCCGCGAATGTTAAATTGACCGCTGAGCTTGAGAGTTACAAGGAAAACGCTAAAGTTTTTGAGTTTCATAACAAAAGATTGTCTGAATTAGAAACTGGTTATCAAAATTCCATTTCAAGGGAAAAACAATTGCAACTCAAGTTTGATACACTTGATGTCAATTCTTTCAAGAAGATAAAAGCTTTAAACGCGGAAATTTTTGATTTACAAAACCAACTTTCTAAACAAAAAACAGCTTATACCAATCTTGAAAAAGAAAGGGATGAGTTGAAAAAGGACTTTGCAAAGAAAGAAGACAAACTTTTGGCCGAAATCGTAGAGTCAGAACACATGATTGCTCATTTAGAAGAATTAGTGGTTAAGTCGGGTCAGTCAAGTCAAACAATGAAAATGATTTCAAATCAAACTAATCCGGTTTACCATACGAAACATAAAGTGGCTCTCGGTAACAACACCCCCAGTAATCTCAAGAAAGCTCAGCAAGAACAGAATGTTTTGTACAATGGTAATGTGATTTACACTAAACATGATCCTCCCGTCGTTCGGGATTCTGTGTAAACGATAGAACATGTCGAAGAGAGCATTTCTAAAATGAAACAAAAGGATTTGAAACCCATTGATTACAACAAATTGAACAAACTTTCGGGAATTACTTTTGTTCCACAAAAAGAACCATCTGTGTTTTCCATAAAACGACCATTCTCAAAAATGTTTTCTAAGAAAGTAATTGTTTCAAAATCTCTTTCAAAAATGGAACAAATGTCTTCTAACAACACTTTTAATACAAGTGAGGCTAGAAACATTCTGGATGACGTTAAAAAGAGAATTCAAGAACTTCAAAACATTGTTGCTTCTAAAACTACAATTGATATTAACAACTGGCATTCCAGTTTTCATATTGAGCAGAAAAAAGTTTTTGAAAACGAAATTACTATCCCACTGAATAACATCAGTGCGAGGGTAATCCATTTTGAAAAAGCTTTCTTAAAAGAAATGGCCGACTTTGTCAAGGACCACAAATCCCTGGTAAACGAAGCTAATGATACTCGTGAAAACATGAATGTTTTGGAAAACCTAAATGATTCTCTCTTCGAAGCTGTTATGACCAGTGACATTATGTCCATCATTTTAAAAACATACTCTGTTCAAGACGATGAAAGACTGAGAGCTGAGACCTCCGAACTTGTTTCCAAATATGAAAATGCTCTTATAAAGCTTGAAAAAGAAAATGTATCATGTTTTAAACAACTTGATCGAAAAAAGGAAGAATGCAAGTATGACAAACTGTCGTATGAGCGTGCTTTCAAAAACATGAAAGAGCAAAATGATCTTTTGAGGGCTCAGCTTGAAAGTCAGAAAAGGAAGGGTGAGGAAACTAAGTTTGCAAAACCATCGACTTCGGAGAAACCAAATGTTCCAAATATGGTTCAAAAACCAAAAATGTCGATTTCACGGTTTGCTCCAAAAGTCGATGAGAAAAAGGATTTGACAAAACCAGTCACTCCAACACCCTTGCCCAAGAAAATTGAAAAGGAAAAGATTGTTGATAAAGGAAAAGCGGTTGTCGAAACACCAAAAGTTCTAGCACCTGGCCTTTTTAGGATTAGTCCCACTAATGCGTCTGCCTCCACATCTAAGACAAATGCGTGCACAAAGGATAATTCTAAAAAGTCTAGTGATGCTAAAAAGGACAACAATATAAATTCTAATGTGTGTGCCTCAACTTCTACAGGATTAGACAGCACCTCTAGGAGCAGCAGACTAAAGCCTAGGAGCAATACAAGGAACAATAGAGTCTCGCATGCCTCTAAGAGTAGTTGCAAGAATAAAGTTGAAGAAGTAGAAGAATACCCTAGGAATTTATCGCTTTTTAATAAGAAACATGATTCATCTGAATGTAATGTTGAGAGTACTGGTTCTAATACTGTTTGTTTAATATGCAAGAAATGTTTAATTAATGATGTTCATGATGAATGTGTTTCTAAGAATGTGAATGGTACGCCAGAACAGAAGAGCGTTTCGAAAGGTCCTAGTGCTAAATCTAGATTTGTTGGAAACCTAATCAAAAGAATTAGGAACACTACTAATAGTCGCACGCCTAGGAACTATCTTAAGTATTGTGTTTGGATTCCAACGGGTAGAGAATTTATACTCAATGATGGAAAATTTGAAATAGTTCAAGATAAACATGTAGAAACTGTCTTTGAGTGTAATTTAGAATGTACCCCTAACCCCATGGAACCAAATTCAAAATGGTTTCCAAATACAAACTCTTCTGTTATTGGCAGGTTATCGAAATATGTCTTTGGATCGTCGACTCGGGTTGCTCCAAGCACATGACCGGGAACTTAAAGCTGCTGATCAATTTCATATGGAAATTCATGGGAACTGTACGCTTTGGAAATGATCATGTAGCAGCTATTCTGGGTTTTGGAGATCTTCAGTTTAGGAATTTTTTGATCACTCGAGTTTACTACGTCGAAGGGTTGGGACATAACTTGTTTTCAGTTGGGCAGTTTTGTGATGCAGATTTAGAAGTTGCATTCAGGAGAAACACGGTTTTCATAAGAAATTTGGTTGGTGATGATCTCTTATCTGGTAATCGTGGTACAAACTTGTATGCTATCGACATCAACCAAATGGCTTCTACGTCACCAATTTGTCTTATGTCAAGGGCAACCGAAACTAAGTCCTGGCTGTGGCATAGAAGATTATCCCATCTCAATTTCGACACCATCAACAAGTTAGCCAAAGACAACATTGTCACCGGACTTCCTAAGTTCAAATACACCAAGGATCATCTATGTCCATCATGTGAACAAGGAAAAAGCAAAAGAGCATCATATAAACCCAAAACCGTACCTAGTTCGGAAGCAAGGTTACATTTGTTGCACATGGACTTATGTGGCCCAATGAGAGTTGAAAGCTTTAATGGGAAGAAGTATATTCTCGTTATTGTTGATGATTATTCAAGATATACTTGGGTAAAGTTTTTGAGATCAAAAGACGAAGCATCAGGCACCATCATCACCTTTCTGAAGCGTATCCAAGTTCTACTTCAAGCTCCAGTAAGGATTGTAAGAACAGATAATGGCACAGAATTCACAAATCAGGAGTTAAGAACCTACTTTGAAGATGTGGGAATCACTCACCAAACATCAGTTGTTAGAACTCCACAGCAGAATGGGGTAGTTGAAAGACGAAACCCAACTCTTGTGGAAGCTGCTCGCACAATGCTGATTTATTCTAGTGCACCACTATTCTTATGGGCTGATGCTGTTGCCACTGCTTGTTTTACTCAAAACCGATCCCTAGTACATCCAAGCTTCAATAAAACCCCATATGAGCTAGTGAACAACCGGAAACCTGACATCTCTTACCTTCACGTGTTTGGCGCTTTGTGCTATCCGACGAATGACAGAGAAGATCTAGGGAAGTTAAAAGCTAAGGGTGATATTGGAATCTTCATTGGATATTCAGAAAACTCGAGGGCATTCAGGGTGTATAATAGAAGAACGAAAAAGATAATGGAGACGATGAATGTGAAGTTTGACGAGATTTCACAAATGGCTTCTGAGAGATACGCTCTAGAACCCGCGCTTAATCCAATGGCTTCTAATCAAACCAGATTAGGACCCGCACCAAACAGTCAGACTTCTGGACACATCAGTTCAGGACTCCTGCCTAATGGAGTCATTCAACAAACATGGATAAACCTTCAGAATAAGAACTGGAAAATTTCTTCGAGTTAATGTTTGATGAATATTATGGTGGAACTTCGACAAATGCATCTCAACTACATTCCGCTGCACCCGCTCTAAACCATCAACCACCACCACCATCACAAGATGCATCTACAACAGTTGAAGCTGAAGCACCAACGACATCAACATCATCTACATCTACTCAAGCCACTCCAGTACTTGAAACTGAACTACCAAGAGTTGATGAGCAAAATCAAAACACAAATTTTCAAGAAGAACCAACAAATAATTCAAACGATGTTGCGTTAGAAGAAGGAGAAGAAGTATTTGAAAACCCGTTTGCAACAGACTCTGCTGAATCTTCTTCAAGGTTACAAGAACCATCTAACACACATTCGTTCAACCAAAGGTACCCTTCTACGTTTCAATGGACAAAAGACCATCCGTTAGTACATGTTATTGGTGATCCTTCAATGCCAGTTCAGACGAGGAGACAACTTGCCACCGATCTCGAATTGTGCATTTACATTTGCTCAATAAGCACCAAAGTACCAAAGAACATTCGGGAAGCAATGGCAGAAAACCCTTGGATTGAAGCGATGCAGGAGGAATTTCTTCAATACCTGTTACATGACAGTTGGGAACTTGTTGAACGACCACTTGATAAACGAGTTCTTGATCTCAAGTGGTTGTGGAAGAACAAACTGGATGAGGAAATGACTATTATTCGTAACAAAGCTCGTCTCGTGGCTAAAGGATATCCACAAGAAGAAGGGATAGATTTCGAAGAATCATTCGCGCCTGTAGCTAGACTTGAAGCAGTCCGGATTTTCTTAGCCTATGCAGCTTACAAAAACATCACAGTCTATCAGATGGACATTAAGACAGCTTTCTTGAATGGAACTCTGAAAGAAGAAGTGTATGTGAGTCAGCCAGAGGGATTCATCGACAAAGATCATCCAGACTACGTCTACAAGCTTAAGAAAGCCATCTATGGTTTAAAACAAGCTCCAAGAGCGTGGTATGACGAACTATCATCTTTCTTGCTCTAAAACAATTTCACAAAAGGAACGGTTGATGACACCTTGTTTATCAAAAAATTCAAAGATGACATTTTGATCGTTCAAATTTACGTGGACGACATAATTTTTGGATCAACCAATCCTAACCATTCAAAACATTTTGAAAATCTCATGAAAAGTAAATTTGAAATGTCCATGATGGGGGAACTAAAATTCTTTCTTGGATTACAAATACATCAATCCCCTTGTGGTATTTTTATCAATCAAGCTAAATATACTATAGAGATTTTGAAAAAACATGGTATGGAAAACTGTGATTCTGTTGGTACTCCAATGGTCACTTCACCAAAAATAGGTGCTGATTTGTTTGGGAAACCCATCGATCCGAAGAAATATCGGAGCATGATCGGTTCACTCATGTACCTAACTGCTAGTCGACCCGATATTCAATTTGCTGTTTGTTTGTTAGCACGGTTTCAGGCAAAGCCTACCGAACCTCACCTCAAAGAGGTTAAACGGATCTTTCGGTACCTACGAAGCACCATTAACATGGGACTTTGGTATCCGAAGGATTCAGAGTTTAATCTAACAGCATTTTCAGATGCAGACCATGCCGGTGATCAAGTTACAGCAAAAAGTACATCAGGTGGAGCACAATTTTTGGGTGAAAAGCTAGTATGCTGGTCGTCAAAGAAACAGGATTGTACTGCGCTATCAACCGCCGAAGCCGAGTATGTGTCTCTATCTGCGTGTTGTGCCCAAGTTCTTTGGATGAGGACACAGCTCACAGATTATGGCTTTACTTTTGACAGAATACCTATGTATTGTGACTCAAAAAGTGCCATAGCCATCTCGTGCAATCCCGTACATCACTCTAAGACGAAGCATATCAAAGTCCGCTACCATTTCATCAAAGAACACGTGGAAGAGGGTACTGTTGAATTATTTTTCGTTAAGACTGATTACCAACTCGCCGATCTATTTACTAAAGCCCTTCCAAAAGAACGGTTTGACTATTTAGTTCGACGAATTGGCATGCGAAGCCTAACTCCTGAGGAGCTAGAACGTCTTCTCGAATCTTCTTGAAAAATGTTTTCAAAATCGCTTCGCTGTAAATATTTTTGAAAAAACAAAATACAAAATTTGAAAAACCAACAAAAACAAAATACAAAAATATAAAATTTCAAAAAATACAAAAACAATATAAAATCAAAAAATCCAAAAATATTCTTCTCACGACATGTCTCTCGTATAAATCAATATTCTGTACGTTTCTAGAAATGTCATTCAACAATGATACGGACATGTACAGATGCTTGAGCGGGAGTTCTTTTTAATGTTTTTCTAAAACATGTCGTTTCTCAAAAGTTTCTTCACTATGGCTTTCGTATACTTCAGTACGAAACCCGGAGACTAATGACGACTTCTGATTATTTTCAAATCAAGGACTCGTATTTTCAAGGACGAAATCTTTTTCAAAAAGTTCGAGTCTAAACAAACGAAAAAGACTTCAAACAAAAACTCGTTTTCAAAATAGTAATTTTGAGCACTTTTTCAAGATTGTTCAAAAGATTTTTCAAAATCTTTCAAATGAGTGCTCAAGATAACTCCCTCAAAACCCTTAATTGATTTTAAAATGTGCCATCATTAAGGGGGAGTGCAAAAACAAAATGTTCCGAATTCATGCAAAATGAAATCTGTCTATCTCTCCGAAAAGCTTTTTCTTAATCAGTTGATATAAAAAATATCACGATATGCTATTTTTGAGGGGGAGAAGACATGATTAAAATGTGATCAACGATGTTTAAAGCTTGTGACTGAATCTCAAAAGAGCTTGACTCAGAATGTACCAATGAATTGACGAAGCTTAAAATGTCAGTAATCGAAAAGACTTGTCCTGGACGGGTAATAATTTCAAGCTAGTCTAACTAGTGATGTAAGCGTGTCTCGAATAGGACTTGTCTGAGTAGAATGTACCGTATCGAGAGACTTTCTTTGGACTTGACCAGGACGGGTAATAACTTCAAGCTAGTCTAACTAGTGATGTAAGCGTGTCTCGAATCGGTCATGTTCACTGAAAGTGGATCAATTCAAAAAGTGCAAACTCCTCACGCATGTGCAAATTTCTTAAAAATTCATGAGCACATGTGAAGGGGGAGTCCTTCAAAAGAAACAAAAACTCTCAAAGTGTCAACAAAAATGTGTTTATATTCATAAACACTTTGAGAGATTTTCAATCAAAGGTTTCATGGCAATTATAGGATTCATGGAGTTATAAGGTGACTAAGGTTAGGGAAAACCGTCCTATGATCCGCCAGAGCCGGAGGGATCTACCCAAGGACAATTCCAATAGATTAGAATTAGAAGTCCTTAGGTATGATTGAAAAAGGGAGAAAATGAGAAAGGAGAAAGAAGGGGTTGAAGAATTAAAAAAGAAAAGTTATGAAAAGGGGTGAAAAGAAATAGCCCTCCATATGTTCAAACTTAGGGCAGACACCGGGTTCAATTCATATGCTACTGGTTGTTACTAAGGTGACACCGGTATTGAAGATAAAGACGTCATGGACCCAGTGACGCACTGCACTAAACCTTCTTAACCACTCAAGTTCTCTTAAAAGAGCTTGTTTCATTCTCATGGGGAACCGGCATAATCTATCGACCTGTCTCTTAGAGATGGTTGATATTGAAGAAGGAGACCTCTCCCTAATCTCCGCATAGGAAACCAAATGTGCACTTATCGAGTCTAGAGCCCCGAGATTCATCAAAAGATCTCATAGGAACACATGATATTTCTACACTGGTTGTTCATCATTAAGGACGCCAGATGTAAACTTTAGAGTCCTACGCAGATCTTAGCAATCTGCCAGAACATTTATGAGAGGATTCACACTTGTGATTCTCAATGATTGAATGGAAATTCCTGCCAGGGTCAACATCAAGCAGCCCTGACAGCAGGTCACTTCGGTAATTCTTTATGGGTTACGCTTAGTGTTCACGGTGGTTTCAAACGGTCTACAGTCGTGGAGTGATCCCCAGCGACTCACCCAGTCATTGAGCTACTTAGTAGGTCTCGTAAGCTCTTTCGAGAGTATCTGATATGGGAACGGCCATGGTAAGGGTTAGAAGGAGTCTTCACACTATGCTGTTGACGATCTCTAATTCCTTATCTGTAAGTACCGGTTGTTTATTGCTAACTGTTTACCTGCAGCTATACATGATTTCCATGGCGAAAGATTCCACATGCTCATACATGCATCACAAAGTCAAAGGAAAGTTCTCACAAAGATCAAAGGATAGCAACAGTCAAAGAAAGATTCTACGCCAAAAAGAAGAATCTACAAAGTAAAGTGACAAAGATCTAAGTGAAAGAACGGAAACAACAAATGCATGTATCACAAAGACTTAAGACGTATGAGCATGTTGGAATGGCAGACAACCACCACAAACACAGAAGTGACGAAAGGCAGATGACATCATCGGATCACTTCAACAACATTGAAGCATGATGAACTGGAACTATGATTCATCTAGTGATTCTTAAAAACGTCAAGAGCTATGAATGATAAAGTCTAAAGACAAAGATGACGACGTCGCGCAACCTCAATGACCAACACTTAGGGGGAGATTGTTAGCATCGTATTTTATTTAT
Source organism: Artemisia argyi (assembly GCA_030686995.1). NCBI lineage: Eukaryota > Viridiplantae > Streptophyta > Magnoliopsida > Asterales > Asteraceae > Artemisia > Artemisia argyi. Next base: position 95,211,903 of record CM060709.1, on the reverse strand, counting down.
AAAAAGTGTCAGTCATTAATGTATTGTTTTAGGTTGCTTTAGAATATCATTATGATGAAGTCTATGTGTAGTTTTCATGATTTTATAAAGTCTAAGGGCTAGTTATGTAATAAGGTCAAAGATTAGAGAAGCCCTAGACTTCAAGTATAAATACTCTTGTAAACCTCATTTGAGAGGTTGGTTCTCTTAGTCATTAACAAGGTTATTATTTTCACACACTAGAGTTCCCATCCACTCTCTCTCTCTACTTACTTTCTCTCTCTAGGTTTAGGCTTGAATCATATGTGAAATACGTTGTTCTACGGTCCTACAAGGTAGTAACTTAGAGATTGGGATTTGGGTGGCTCTTCTATGGTTTGTTCAATAGGGGTTTCTACCCTCTCACTATCCTTGTGGACAATTGCGATGGAATTAACAAATCGGGTAGTGGGGATGACGCTTTCTTTCCTTAGTAGCATTCTTTCGGGGGTTCTCTGGTTGGCATACCCCTCCAATAGACTCATCATCTCATTCATTTTCTCTTGCATCTCCTCTTTTTGCTTATAGACTGCTTCCTCGAATCTAGCGAGCCGATCTGAATGAGTTGCCATGTATTCTCTCATTCTGGCTTCAAACTCTGGGCTAAGTTTCTCGAGCCGATCTGAATGAGTTGCCATGTATTCCATTCATCCTTCACACGGACTACGACTCGGGTCATCCGTATTTCATTCGGATTTCCTTGGATTTATATGATATATATACTATTGATTTGACACATGAGTGTGTAAATTTTAAAATAAAGTTGTTGTGGTGTAAGGAATATGTTGTGAGGATGGGATGCGTGTAAGGAGTGAGTTGTATGTGTAAGGAATATGTAAGAAGGATGTGATGGGGAGCCTTTTGTGTGTGAAGAGAAGTATGTGAGTGAAGTGTGTGTATTTTGAATGTAAAGGTATTGGGAGTGTAAGTGTGTGTGTAGAAACGTAGTGTGTGTATAGGGAAGTGTATGTATGTATGTATGAGAAAGGTGTATGGGAAATGTATAAAGTAAAGGGAATATTGTGTGGGAAAGTATGTGAGTCAAAAAGGTATGAATGTGTAAGAGGTGTAAGGGAATATTTAGAGGATGTTGGGTTGTTTGGAGGCTTTGTCTCTTGTGATTAAGAAGGTGATTAAGAAGAGATTAAGAGATAATCTAATTGTCATTAAGAAGAAAAGGTTTACACAATTAAGATTATGAGTTGAGAAAATCATACGTTAGTTATAAGTCCAAGTAACACAACGTCGAGAATCCATAGTTTCATAACTCATGACTTTCCACGACTCGATGTACTCAACTAACACCTTGGTACAAACAAGCCAAGTGCTTTGCCATGATGTAAAGCATAACCCAAGCGGGAAAGGATGCATTTACGCAAAGTGACCTTTGACATAGTTTGACCAATAAGGGAGTAAACCCGTTACGTGATTAGAGAAGACGTAAGCACGGGATATGAGCATATGGATGCTTTCACGTGATGTTACGTGAAATATATAAGCTCCCTAAGTTTAGAAAAGCCTTGGCTAGAGGCAAGAGTTAGAAAACATGAGTTGGTGTTCCCGTAAACGGGTGTTTCAAAAGTTGGATCTCTCTGATCTCAAAACTCGTTTCGAGTGTTCTCAATTAAGCACATAGCATATTCATACCTGTATTGAAAGATCCACATTTTTCGGGTAAAGGGAAAGCCGACTTTCAAAATTCATCCCGAACCATACAGAAGCCTGGCGTGTCAGCCACGCGTCAACGCGTGGGTGACGCGTTAGGAACAGGTATGGAGTTCGGGGAATTTTGGCTACTGTTTGTTATTTTATGTGTTTCGAAGGTTTATTTGTCATCATTAAAACATTAGGAGATCTTGATAATGTTGCCTCAACAATCTCCCTCTTTTTGATGATGACAAATAAAAACTGAAAGCAAATAAAATTACAAAACGTAGCGAAGACAAAGCGCGCCTTTGGTGTAGCTTTCGTCTTGACCTTGCCTTGTAATTTGGTAAAGCCATTGTCTTAAACTTAAATTGGTCAACTTGAATTGGTCTTCACACTCTTTGCTTTCTTTCTCCTCCTTTTGTCGAATAAAAAAGGCGGGACTTCCAATTGAATTGGAAAGTAGCTTGTTCCATTGCACCTGAGCATGCTCCCCCTTGAACATAGCTCCCCCTAGATCGTTGCTCCCCCTTGTTCCAAGGCGGGGATCCATGGGTCAAGAGCCTCACCTTTGCAGTGGCCTAGCTACATAAAGACACCCAACAAGCAACAACCCAGAGATCCTCGCATGTAAAAGTATAAAATGGGTTAGATGACCATTTGGATACTTACAACATGGGTTAGTTTACAACGATGTATGTGTATATATGCATGACAAGTTAGATAAATTCCAAAAGATTTCATTTCATTTCAAGCATACATGAACAAAATATGCTCCACATTTTATTAGACAAGAACTATCCTAGTACTTTATCTAAAAGCACTATACTAGTAATTGATAACAACATTCAAATATGATGTCTAGTTTCCTAGGTTTAAGCCAAGGTTGACTTCTTCTTTCACCATCTTCCCCTTCCCTTTCACCTTATCATCTTCCAACTTCCTATTCATCATGGAGATAGTGGTTAGCAATTCCATGAGTCCTTCATGAATGGATAAGAGCATCACCCTAGACTCAATCCTTAAATCTTTGAGAGCATTGACCATGTGTGCGGTGTTTTCGCAACAAATGGAGTACTCATGTTCATATAACCTTGGACTTAATGGTTCCTTAATTAAGTCCCACACTTCACTTTCCGCAAAGGTCCTTAACTCATACTCAAACATAATCCAATTATCACCTTCATTTTTCATCATATCCATGAATAACCTTTTCAATCTCTTAGAGCTCTCTGGGTTTTGATTTCCTTGATTGTTGTTAACGGACCTTTCCGAAAGAGACATACTTCTTATTGTGAGAGATATTTTCTAAAGTATAGTGGAGGATGTGTTAGGTTTGAAAGACTTCTTGATGTTTTTATAGAGAAGATGATTGGTATGTATCCAATGGTTAAAAAGGCTTTGTTCGGGTAATAGATCTAAAGGACACAAATTAGCATGATTACTTGTGAAAAGTGTGATTTGGTGTATTTTTAGAAAAAGATTTGTACTTAAGATTCCTCCAATATTTCTTTCTTACCATTTACATCCTCCTCATCTTCTAGCAGTCTCATTCCTAGTCCTAATCTCAAATAATTGAATTGATCCTTATCAAGTGGTTTTGCTAGGATCTTAGATGTGTTATCTACACAAGAAATTTTCTCTATAGTGATATGGTTTTACATAATGTTATCTCTTAGAAAGTGATGTCTAATTTCAATATGCTTGGTTCGAGGGTAATCAATTGGATTTGAGTCAAGATTGATAGAGCACGTGTCGTCACATAGAATAGGAACTTCATTTAACATGACGTTATAATTGACAAACGCTTGCTTCATCCATAATGCTTGTTGACAAGCCCTTTCGGCCGCAACGTAATCGGATTCCATTATGGAGTTGGCAAAAGACGTTTGTTTCTTAGAGAACCACGATGTTAAACATGCTCCTACAAAAGTGCATATTCCACTAGTGCTTTTCATATCAACTATATCTCCCGCATGATCCGAGTTGGCATAAACCAACACATTTACCCCCGTATCCTTGGGAAACCAAAGACATAGATGTTTAGTTCCCTTAATGTACCTAAATATTCTCTTAAGGGCCTCTAAGTGAGAAATCTTAGGGTCTTCTTGAAACCTAGCGCAAAGACAAACACTAAACATTATATCCGGCCTACTTGCCGTTAGGTAAAGTAAACTCCCTATCATGCCCCTATACTTAGTATTATCAATGGATTTGTTTTCTTTGTCTAGGATGAGTACTCTTTTTCTAGAGATATGGGTTTCTGTAGCCTTAGAATTTTCCAAACCAAACTTCTTAAGCATCTCACCAATATACTTAGATTGATTGAAAAATATCCCATCACTTAATTGTTTGATTTGCAATCCTAGAAAGAAACTAACTTCACCCATCATACTCATTTCAAATTCATTATGCATTAATTTTGCAAATTCATCGCAAAGCGATTTGCATGTTGACCCAAAAAAGATATCATCCATATAGATTTGAATAATAATAAGATGATTTCCTTTTGTTTTGGTGAACAAAGTATTATCTACCATACCCATTTTATATTCATTGAGTAAGAGAAAAGATTGCAACCTATCATACCAAGCTTTAGGAGCTTGTTTAAGTCCATACAAAGCCTTTTTGAGCTTATAAACATGATTAAGTTTTTGAAAATCTATAAAACCGGGAGGTTGTGCAACATACACGTCCTCTTCGATGACTCTATTTAGAAATGCACTTTTTACATCCATTTGAAAAAGCTTAAAATTATGACTACATGCATATGCAAGTAAGATTCTGATGGACTCTAATCGCACGACGGCTGCATAAGTTTCATCATAATCAATCCCTTCTTGTTGATTATATCCTTGGGCTACTAACCTAGCTTTATTCCTATAAACTACTCCATTTTCATCAAGTTTATTTTTAAAGACCCACTTGGTTCCTATAATAGTGTAACCACTAGGACATGGAACTAAGATCCATACATCATTTCTTAAGAATCGATCTAATTCCTCTTGCATTGCCATTACCCAATTTTCATCTTTTATGGCCTCCTTAATATTATTGGGTTCTATTGTTGAGACAAATGCAAAGTAATTTTGTCTTGGGCATGTGATCTAAGAGTTCTTTCATCTAATTCTCCTATGACTTGATCTATGGGATGATCTTTAACTTCCTTAATGTTTTCTACTCTAGGTAATACTTCCTCTAGATCATTATTTGGTAATTCTATCCTATTTTGACAAGCATCTTCTTCTATGATGTCATCATCTAGTAAAGGTAATGTCCTAGATTTTGGAGGAGTTTCATCAAAAGTTACATTACATGATTCTTCAACTTTTAGGGTTTCCTTGTTAAGTACAATGTAAGCCTTTGATGTTTGTGAATACCCTAAAAATATTCCATTATAATTTCTAGTATCACACAAGTTGGAGTTTTCTAAGGAGTTGGTGATTAAGCATTTACAACCAAAGACTCTAAAGTACTCTAGGGATGGCCTTTTACCTCTAAGAATCTCATAAGGTGTTTTATTGATGGTCTTCCTAATCAAAACTCTATTAAGTATGTAAGATGCGGTTTCTACGGCTTGACACCAAAATTTATGTGGTATGGCTTGTTCATTTAACATTGTACGACTCATCTCTTGTAGTGTTCGGTTCTTCCTTTCAACTATCCCATTAGATTCAGGAGTCCGAGGAGCCGAGAAGTTATGAAAGATTCCATGTTTGTCACAAAAGACTCCAAATTGTATTTCATTATCAAATTCTCTACCATGATCTGTTCGAATTGAGACAATTGAACATCCAAGTAGGTTTTGCAAAATTTTCCCCAAGACTTTGAATTTGTTAAATGCTTCATTTTTAGCTTTTAAAAATAATGTCCAAGTATATCTTGAATATTCATCCACTATTACTAAAGTATAGAAGTTTCCTCCATAGCTTTGAATAGCAGATGGTCCAAACAAATCCATATGTAAGAGTTCTAAAACTCTTGATGTTGAAATCATGTTTATAAGCTTATTGATGAGTGTGTAAATACTCATTATTTTTACGTATTCTGAGCTGCCAAAAACATCTAAAAACACTCAATATTGAATCAAAATAGTGAAAATATCCCAGAAAAGTGTTTTACATGTTTCAAATGCAAAAGAATAAAAAACAGATGAAAAACGCACAAAGTTGGCAGTTTCAGTCCCTCATCTTTCAAAAGTTGTCAAATCTAGTCCCTGGTTATTCTAAAAACTTGAAAAAGTTACCAAAGGCCCTTTTAAATCAAAAAGTTACATAATTAGTCCTTTGGTGCAAAGTTTCACAAAATGTCAAGTTTAGTCCCTGAAGTTTGGAAAATTGTCAAAAATGGTCCCTGGGATATTAAAACTTTGAGAAAAACAAATTTTGTCCTTGCACTAATCTTTTATGGCAGGATTGGTCCTTGGTGGAAAAGTTTGGTGAAATTACACAATTGGTCCCTGAAGTTTGAAAGTTTGGCAAATTTAGTCCCTGGTGAAATTAAAATGGAAAAATCAATATTGGACCTCATACTATTCATCACTTGGCATAAAACACCCCTTGAAATACTTTGGAAGAATGCGAAGTTACACCCTCAAACTTTCGGTTAATTAAAAAAATAGTCCTTGTGCAATACAAAACCAAACCGGACCCTTAATAGTTATTACCCAATAATAAAACCAAACCCAATCCAATACCAATCCCACTTCCCTTAATTTGGCCCACTCCACAAACCAGCCCATCCCTTTTATATTAAAACGGGGGTCAACGTTTGACCCCTTTGGTCAAACCGAGTCAAACACCCACCCCTACCCTTTCCCTCTCCCAGCTTCCCCCACACCCAACTTTCAGGTCACTTCACCATCACCTCACCCCACTATCACAAGCCACCGCCCAAACCACTCACCTTATACCCTCACCTCAGCATTTAATGCACCACCCCCTTGTTTGATTATCAGAGCAAATTGCAAAATAAGCCTTTCCCGCCAAAACACGTGGCATCCAATCAAAGGTCCTCCAATGATCCAATGGCTCATAAATGATGTGGGATTTGCTCAGAGACTAAATGGAACCCTAATCCTTGGCTATAAAAGGGAAAAGAAGCAAGAAGAAGAGTCTGTCTCAATTTTTAGTGTAAAAAGTAATCGTAGAATTGTAATAGGCAATTGTAGTTTAATTAAAAGCTTTTAAGTATTGTTCTAAGTTAGTTCAGTGTACTTTTAATCTTTTCAAAGCAATAAAATCAAGTTTTCTTAATCCTTATTATTTATGCAATTTTTAGTTCATATCATAATCTTAAATCACATTCTGTTGTTGTATAAATTTGTATTATGGACTCTTAAGCTCATTTAGGTTCCAAGAAAGCTTAAGAAAACTTTTAGAGACCCTTAAAATACTGCTTAGACAAAGAAAATAAAAAATATAAAAAAGGTCAACATAAGTCAACTGTGTTTGTTTGAGTTTAATTTCAGGTATTGAGAAGGATTGAAGGGCAAGCTTGGAAGTGGAATAAGCCTATCTAAAGATAGGCATCTGTGGAAAACCCTTTGTTCATGCTAAGGGTGATTTGTAAGCTTTGCTTATTTTGATTTTTCATCTTAAATCTTAATTCTGTAGTTTGCTTGTTATTCTGTGTTTTTTGTACTTGTTAGGTATTATTAGTTAAGATTGTGGTTTGAAATTAGTTGTTGGTACTTAGATTTCTTTGTTGCTCATTATCTTTGTTCAAACTTCCATAATTAGCCATAGTATTGTCTACTTGTGTATTAATGGTAAAACATGTGTGTTTGAGCTTTACCCACCTTTTTAGATCATATTAGACCATTTGTAAACAGATTAGTGGAGTAAATCAGTTAATTTCATTGGAAATCATTTATAACAGTGCTTAAAGGGGTGTTTGGATTTGTCTGTGTTACTGAATCAAGACTGTGTTAGTTGCTACATTTGGTTCATACAACTCAGGTTATGCATATTTAGGACAAGTAATGCATAAAATAAATAGGTTGTAAGTGAAAAAGTCAAAATCAAAAGATAAAACACCTACACAGTTAACTGTGTAGGTTTTTGAGCACCTCAACATCTCAAATCCTTGCACAAGTGTTTAAGTGTACTTGATTTAGCTTCTTTATAGTTAAATACTTCATAACAAATCAGTAAATCAAGATCTAAGTTTACCAAGGTCAATTTGCAAGTTTTACTCAAAAAGTCAAAGTTGCTTGTCTCAGTTTTTGCAAAAATGGTTTGATTTGTTTTGATTTTTGAGTAAGGATCTTGGCCTTGTAATTCCTATGATTAGTAGCCCCCCAGCTATTCTTTAAGATCTCACCTTGGGTTAATTTTTGTGAATTTTGTTGTGGGCTCCACACATCTCCAAACACACCTGCAGGGAAGAATACTTCCCCTGCACCAGCAGACCACCACAACACCACCACCTTTGGTGGCTGTTGTAGGCCACCTCAGTGGGTCCCAGTGACTCACTTTGGGTTTTCCCAACCCCCCTCCTACCAGGCTGCAATCCTTGACCTTTAGTTTGACCTAGGAATCAGTGGACCCCACCTGGAATCAACCCTAAAGTCTGTCCCATTTATGTGTAAAATTTCAAGTGTCAAAGTGCTTATTTGGTCCCAAACAGCTTATCTGTGCTCATTGCTTGTTGTTTTTAGCTTATTTAAGTCTATTGTGCTTAATTGAACCTAGTTTCATCATTGTGGACCCACATACAGTCATTTGTGCTTATTTTGCTAAATTGGTCAAAGAAAGTCAACTGTTTTGCTTAAAGGGGGTGCACACAACTTATTTTTAAGCTAGATAAAAAGTTGTTTCACAAAAGTTTCTTATTTTCATCATATCTTTAGCTGTCAAAAAGAAAAACTCCAAAAAACCAAACATAAAAATTAGTGATAGCTTCTATTTAATAGATTCTATCTTTTTCATTTTTCATTTCAGCTTATTTATAAGCACTTTTCCATTTTTATAATTTTCTTAATTTCCTAGTACCTTTAATTATTTAAAATATTTTTCTTAGATTTTTCCTAATCAGTTTACTATTTATTAGATTTAAAAGTAGTTTAATTAATTAAATAAGTAATATTAGTTATTAATTAGTTTTCTTAATTTTTTAATAACAATAGTAGGTTTTTATAATTTTTCTAGGTTTTATAAATTAGTTAAGACTTTTAGAAAATATATTTTTAGTTTCTACTTTTCATTTTCCATTTTTCTTATTTTAATTATTTAAATTAGATTTAAGTTAATTAAAAGGTAAATAATTAGTGGAATAGCCTAAATATAATTTTTAGAAGTTTTTATAATTTTGTAGGATTCCTGTGATGGTTAAATAGTTTTATAAATTTTCTCATAATTTTCTAAGTTAATTTAGTATTATTAGTAATTTAAAATAGTTTAATTAGTTTAATTAAGATAATTAGTTTTTAATTAATAAAAAACTCATAAAAAGACAAAAATATTTATTTTTATTTTTTTATACTTTCTTCAAGTTCATTTTTAAGTTTAGAAATTGTTTTTGCAAGTTTATAGTTAAATTTGTAATCCTTATCATTATTAGTTAATTTAAATTAGATTTAAATTAGATTTTAATTATTTTTAATTAATTAAATAATATTTAAATATTAAAATAATCATTTTTATAATTTCATTTTCATTTTAAATTTTCTTTTAATTTTAAGTTTTCAAAAGTTCACTTGCACCCCCTGTAGTTTGTAATTTATCAAAACCCACTTTTCTGTCTGTTACCTGATTCCTAATTGTGAATTTGTGCATATATCTGTATATATGTCATTTGTAAATATTATCTCATTGTGAATACCAAAATATCAGTAGCAAAATCAATTCCATATCATCTTGGCTACTGTCCTCAGTGCTACTCATTCCCAAAAATGATTTCCAAAAGCACCATTTCAATCTCGCTGGGACTTAACGACCCGGGGACATACTATACTATCACCGGAGAATTGGAACGGGGCTGTCTTTGACTTATTGAACTTGGTCAATAATATCTGTCCGTTTCGGGAACAATCAAAATTTGGCGCCGCTGCCGGGGAGGTTGTTGCGTGTTTTTAAAATCGTTTTAAGTTTAGTGGTTTTCAAAACCCTCCCTGTACAAATTTCACACAAATTTGTAAAAAGTTTTTTTAAAAATATAATCATATCAAAAAAAAAAAAAAGTTCATTAACACTTTTCCTGAAGTGTTAACAACACCAAAAAAAAAAAAAAAAATCAAAAACAACAAAACAAACTGTGAAGTTAAATTACTTCGTTTTCTTTAAGATTACAACCTGAAACAGTTGGTTTAAGGTAAAGTTCTGACATTAAATTACGAACTGAAGAGGAAACTTATTTACTTCCTCCCGCCAGCCTGCGAGTAATCTTAAAAGAACGATTTCGGTTAACGAATCAGTTCCAAAAATATTTCCCAAAGTTTTCTGCACACACACCCATAAGCCAAAAAACAGTTTTTCAAATTAATAAATACATAAAATCTTACCACCGCAAACCAAGGCTGAACACCTACCAACTGGGGGTGTGGACATAATAAGTTCCCAAACTTAAGATTAAAACTTGCCTTTATATCCCTGTGAGTGGTGTACCTTTTTTTAAAGAAGCCATTCACTTGTGATAATTGGTTTAAGTTCACTGTGGTTTTGCCTCGATCTTGTTTTGAAAAATTGTTTTTAGTGCATGTGCACTCGGTCACAAACAAAACGTAAACATCAGAAAAACGTACCCGAGCTACGTTCTGTTACAGAAGAACCAAAAACCGAAATGACCGATGGGCCACCACCACCATTACCACCCCCTGACCCTCCCAGGGATGAGCCAGCTCCCGATCTCCGAACGATGGAGGAGCTGTGCCAGCCTACCATGCAAGGGAGGGGCGGGCCTATTGCACCGCTCACTATTGAGGCTACGGACTTTGGCCTCAAGCACCACATGATCCAACAAGTCCAGAATTCGTGTCAATTTCACGGATTACCGGGTGACGATGCTAACAAGCATCTTGACAAATATCTTACCGTCACCCAAAGCATGAAACAGCATGGTGTCACCGATGATACCCTCCGGCTGTATCTCTTCCCCTATTCTCTCACTCATCATGCCACTGCATGGTTTGACCGACTCCCAAAGAATTCTATTCGTACTTTGATGAAATGGTAACCAAGTTTTTAGCAAAATATTTTCCACCTTCCATGGTTACCAAGTTACGAAATGATATCAGCAACTTCCGGCAACGTCCCGATGAGTCTCTTTTTGAGGCTTGGGAACGTTATAAGCTAGCTATTGATCGTTGCCCAAACCACAATATGTTACAAGTTACCATCATAGACACCTTCTATAATGGTCTGACATTGAGGCACCGGGATATTCTCAATGCTGTTGTTGGTGGGACCTTTATGAAAAGGCGTCCCGAAGAGTGCTATGACTTGATTGAGAACATGACTGCCCACCATAACTTTTGGGATTCCTCTGCGGAGAGGGATGAGTCATGTAAATCAGTTATTCCTTCATCATCATATCCTGAAATAATTGCTCTTACCAAAAAGATGGATGATATTTCTACGGCGGTGTTGAGAATGAACCAAACGATGCAAAATCAGGTTCAAAATCAACAAGTGAAAGCCGTGGCCCGAAGTTGTGAAACTTGTGGGGGCCCACATCTTTATTCCGAGTGTCCAGCTACTGCTGGCTTTCCTCAAAAGAACGTTTATGCTGCTCGCGGTTCCTACAACACGGGGGGTAATTCTTACCAACCACAAGGGGACCGTAATCTCTTAAGCTATCGTTCCAACAATTTTCTCGGACCTCCCGGTTTTAACCAAAATCAAAACCGTAACTCGAATTAGAATTTTAACCAAGGTCAAAACTCAAATTTCCAAAACCCGAACCAAAATCAAGGTCATTTTAATCAAAACAATTTTCAAAATGGCAATCAAAATCAAGGTTTTCAAGGAAATTTTCAAAGAAACCAAAATCAAGGGAATTACAATCAGGGTAATTTCAATCAGAGAAACAATTTTCAGGGTAACAACAATCAAAATCAAGGGAATTTTCAAAACAACCGTGTTCAAAATCCTCTTCAAAACGTTGTTCCACCCTCGTCTTCCTCCGATGAAGTGCTAAAACAATTCATGAAAGCACAAGAGGAAACGAATCGGTTATTGATCAGCAAGATCTCTGAGCTTCAGAAGTCTTTAAATGATCGACCCTCGGGCCCGGGTACACTACCGAGCAACACGATCGCTAATCCGAGGGGCGATGTCAAAGCGATCACTACCCGAAGTGGGGTATCATACAATGGACCCTCGATTCCCTCTACCTCTTCTTCTCCTCCTAAGGTGGCGGAACGTGAGCCTGAGGTTACCACGGACACGGTACTTCCTACTAATAACGGAGGTATCAACCACGTCCACCCTCAAGTTGTCCCGGTCCCGACTCGTAAGCCAAAAGTTGTATTTGATCCTCCTGTGAGTTCTGATGAAATTCCAAAGAATGATCCTAAGCCTTCAATTCCATATCCTTCACGTATGAATGATCAAAAGAACCGCGAAAAAGCTAACCATCAGATGGAAAAATTTTATCAAAATTTCCAAGAATTACACTTTGATATTAGCTTTGCGGATGCTCTTCTTCTCATGCCTAAGTTTGCTTCGACAATCAAAAATCTGATAAGCAACAAAGAAAAACTCTGTGAAATGGCAAAAAACCCACTTAATGAGCATTGCTCAGTAGTGCTCTTGAAAAAGCTTCCCGAAAAGCTTGGAGATCCCGGGAAATTTCTCATTCCTTGTATTTTCCCGGGGATGGTTGAATGCTTTGCCTTGGCCGATCTCGGTGCAAGCATTAACCTGATGCCTTACATAGTCTGGAAAAGACTCTCTCTTCCTGCTCTCACTCCTACCTGCATGACTCTCAAGCTTGCAGACCGTACTATATCTCGTCCTCTCAGCATTGCCGAAGATATCTTCGTGAAAGTATGAAAGTTCCATTTTCCGGCAGATTTCGTGATTGTTGATTTCGATGCTGACCCAAGACTTCCTCTCATTCTCGGGAGGGGGTTCTTAAGAACGGATCGCGCTTTAATCGATGTATTCGAAGAAGAAATCACTCTACGTGTTGGTGGTGAAGCCATCACATTCAATCTTGATCAGACTTCAAGATACTCCTCCAACTATGACGCTGAAACGGTTAACCTTATTGACATCATCGATGTTGCGTCTGAGGAGTATTCTCAAGAAGTCCTTGGTTTCTCAGCAAGTGGCAGTACCACTCTTTCTACTGATCCAATCATTTCTGACTCTTCCCCTTCTCTCACTCCGTTTGAGGGAAGTGACTTCCTTCTGGAAGAGGTCGAGGCTTTTGTTGCTCAGGATAGCTCAATCCCAAATGAGGTTGATGAAAACTATCTTGACCCGGAGGGGGACATTCTTCTCCTTGAAAGATTGTTAAATGACGATCCTTCACCCTCTCCGTCTCCAAAAATACTTCATAAAGCGGAAGTAAAAAATGTTGAAATAACTGAAGACTTTCCCGAGGTTGAGCTCAAGGACTTGCCTCCTCATCTAGAATATGCATTTCTGGAGGGTGATAATAAATTGCCCGTCATTATTGCTAAAGACTTAAAAGATGAGGAAAAGGCAGCACTCCTAAAGGTTCTTAAGGCAAACAAGCAAGCAATTGCTTGGAAACTCTCCGACATTAAGGGCATAAGCCCGGACTTTTGTACACACAAAATCTTAATGGATGATGACTGATGACGTATAGTCTATATATGGGCGACAAGCCCAAATGATAAACATTACTCGGCCCAAATCCACCACGAGTGGGCTATCGCTATAAATGACTTGGGCCATCATAATAACGGCTTGGGCTCACGAAGCCCAAAGCCCAACAAAATTAATCGGGCATGCGATAAGGATCTTCTATTCATAGAATAGATATCCTTACCCCGATAAGCACCACGAGTGCGAAGAGTAAGGAGCAAGAAACCCACGCGGTTTCAGCCCCTATATAAGGAATGATATATTCTCATTCAAAGGTACGAGATACAAACCCTAACTCTCTACGAGAACCTTAAATCGATTACTTACTCTCACGCCGGAGTCTAATCGGAGGAGACAATCCCTCGATAAGCCGAACGGTGTTGTTTATTTTCTTAGTGCGCAGGTAAGAAGTACTAAGAAGCGAATTGGTACGAGAGCAAGAGCCAATAACCAGGAACGCCCAACTTTTGTATCAACAAGTGGCGCCATCCGTGGGACCCTACTAAGAACTAGAATGACAAAGCATAAGAATTCAAGCCAGCGGACTCCGCAGTCAGAAAAACGTGACCATCAGAGGAAGAATCAACAAGATCCGACCTCCAGACAAGTGGCTGGGACAACCAGCGCACCTGGTCACCAAGAGGCAGGGACAACCCAACCTCTTCCAGCGGTAGAACTACCTATAAGGACTACCCAAGTCACCCCAGTGGTCCCAAGCGTTGAGGAACTCCAGCGCACCCTCTTCACCACTCCTCATCAAACTGTACCCGCAGTGAACAACACTGCGCCACCAGGCGCGCCTAACCGAGATAGGGTGCCTAAAGCTGAGGCAGAAATTCTTGCAATAACTGAGGACGCACCCGATCTAACTTTGGGAAATTTGTATCCCAAAATTATGAAACCCTAACGGCCCTCATGCAGGAAGAAGCAAGAAGAAGGGCAAGTACGAGCCTACAAGCTCGACTTAATTTTGGTCCTGAACGCGAACCATCACCACTGCGCCACCCACGAGGAAGACGCGCAGAACGTACCACTATCCATGATAGGTTGGGTATGACATCTGATTCACAATACTCAGAAGACAGCGAGAGGCGCACTAATGTTCACTCCAAACTTGGCAGTCGGGGAGTACAAGATCGATTAGGGCCTCAACATTCGCCAAGCCAAGGATCTTCCAAACCTGGGAGTAGGAGGATTCAAGATAGATTGGGGAGAAAAAGATCCCAAAGCAGAGATCCCTCAAGCTCTTCTTCTGAAAGAAGCCGGCGCAAGCGCCGAAAAAGAGACTACCCTTCTTCCAGTGACTCCTCGGACAACGAGGATAAAGAAACAGGACACTGGAAGTCAAGAAGAAGACGTCGCGAGGAAGAGAATGAAGATATGTCTCTCCCATGGCGTCGCCAGAAAATTGATGCGTTTACATGGCGCATCTGCGATTACTCAGACCGCAAACGCAGGCGCATGCCCACTAACGTGAAAACATATGATGGAACAGGTGATCCAGATGATCACCTAAAAATTTTCGAATCAGCCGCCACTATCCAAAACTGGCCACAGCCCGTGTGGTGCCACATGTTTAATTCCACGTTAGTAGGAAACGCGCGCACATGGTTTAGCAAACTCCCACATAGGAGCATCGGTGGATTTGAGGAATTACGGAAAGCATTCCGCCTCAACTTCACCCAGCGAAAGAAGTGCGCTAAAAATCCTGTGGAGCTAGCAAGAGTGAAACAGCGTCAAGGGGAATCAACCAGCGCTTTTATGGAACGTTTCAAGGATGAGTGCATACAAGTCAAAGCATGTCCTGAAATCCTAAAAATTTCAGGGTTCATGAATGGGATCAATAACCCAGAACTCATCCGGAAGCTGAACGACAAAGCTCCACAGACTTTTGATGAGCTAACAAAGCGCACTAGATCCTTTATACAAGGAGAAGCAGCTGCTGCGGATAGCAAAAAGGGTTATTCAAACTATAGGCAGCAAGAGCAGCCGCGGAGACAATCCAATGATCAGAATAACAACCGCAGCAGGAATTACCGCAGTGGAAGAGACAATGACAAATATACCCCTCTTACAAAAACTCCGAGGGAAATATTTGTAACAGAAGGTGCGAACTTCCCAAAACCACCACCAATGCGCACTGCAAAGGAAAAGCGCATAGGGAGCGGATACTGCGAGTACCATGGACAAAAAGGCCATACAACTAACGAGTGCGTCCAACTAAAACAACTAATTGAAAAGCTAGTAAGAGAAGGCAGGATGGACCACCTCGTAAAGAACATCAAAGAGGGAAAAGATAAACAGAGAAACGGGGGTAAGAAAGAACCCCCCAAGGAAAAAGCTGATACTATATACAGGATACAATCATGGCAACGCAAGATAAAGCAAAAAGTCAGCCAAAAATTCTCTCCAGAAAAAGAGATATCTTTCCCTACTATAGTTGCGGACAACGCAGTCGTGGAGCCTCTAACTATTGAAATACATACAGGAGGACATGATATCCACCGCATGTACATTGATGGAGGAGCATCCGCAGATATCCTGTACGATCACTGTTTTAAAAGACTGCGACCTGAGATCCAAAGTCAATTGATACCAGCAACAACGTCATTAACAGGATTCACAGGAGAAAAGATCTGGCCCATGGGGCAGTTACGCTTGTTGGTGGTCGTAGGAGATGAACAACACTCAACCGCAACATGGATAAACTTTATGGTAATAAAATCCCCTTCACCATACAATGGTATCATTGGGAGACCAGGAATATCATACATGCGCGCTGTACCATCCACAGCTCACGGAATGCTTAAGTTTCCAGTGGAAGGAGGAGTTGTCACTCTCTATAACACAACAATACCACCAAGAGAATGCATCGCGGTAACAACTAAAGCAGAGACTATTCCAGAACAATACCACCAAGAGAATGCATCGCTGTATGCGCACTCTTGCAAAAGAACCTAGACATCTTTGCATGGGAACCAAAACATATGACGGGAGTACCGCGCTCTATCACAGAGCATAAGCTGCAAATCCGACAAGGATATCCTCCAATACGACAAAAGAAGCGCGGCCAGGCCCCAGATCGTGCAAAGGCTATTCTGGAAGAAGTACATAAGCTCGTAGACACAGGCATCATGCGTGAAGTATACTACCACGACTGGCTTTCTAACCCAGTTATGGTAAAAAAGAGCAATGGCAGTTGGAGGATGTGCGTGGACTTCACGGACCTCAACAAAGCATGTCCACAGGACTACTATCCACTGCCAGAGATAGACTGGAAGGTCGAATCCCTGTGCGGATACCCTTTCAAATGCTTCCTAGATGCATATAAAGGGTATCATCAAATCCAGATGGCAGTTGAAGATGAGGAAAAAACAGCTTTCCACACTAGTCAAGGAGTGTACTGCTACACAAAAATGCCTTTTGGCCTGAAGAACGCAGGCGCGACATACCAACGACTGGTGGACACAACTTTCGAAAAACAAGTAGGCCGCAACTTGGAAGTCTACGTTGACGACCTTGTCATCAAAAGCCACACAGAGGACGAGTTGGTGCGCGACATCGAGGAGACATTCAGAACATTGGGGCGAATAAACATGAAGTTAAATCCCAAGAAGTGCACCTTTGGCGCAACCGAGGGCATGTTCCTTGGATACTTGATAGAACCCGATGGAATCAAGCCTTGCCCAGAAAAGACAAAGGCTGTTATTGATCTCCCCTCATCGCGCACACTCAAAGAAGTCCAGTCATTGAATGGAAAGCTAGCAGGGCTAAACCGTTTCTTATCTAAGTCAGCAGATAAATCTCTTCCTCTCTTTAAAACACTCACGAAGTGTACTAAAAAGGGAGACTTTCGCTGGACTAAAGAAGTGGAGGAAGCTTTCCAACAACTTAAAAACCATCTGGCCTCTCTTCCCAAACTTGTCGCACCGCGACCAGGGGAAGAACTAATCATGTACTTATCGGCAACCCATGGAGCAGTCAGCGCGGTACTATTGACAGATAGGAATTCCGTCCAGACACCCATATACTTTGTAAGCAAAGCCCTAAAGAAAACAGAGACTAACTACAGCGCTATGGAAAAGCTGGTCTTAGCTCTAGTATTCGCAGCCAAAAGGCTGCGCAGATACTTTCAAGCGCACCGAATAGCTGTAATCACTGATCAGCCAATCAAACAAGTTATCTCTAAGCCTGACGCATCAGGATGTTTACAAAAGTGGAGTGTACTGCTAAGTGAGTATAACATCTCATACAGACCGCGCACTGCAATCAAAGGACAAATCTTAGCCGATTTTATCGTGGAGAAGCCAGACAGCGACAGCCCGACATCTGCAACTAAAACAGATCTACAGGAACCCTGGATTCTGTTCACAGATGGGTCTTCATGTGTGGATGGATCAGGCGCAGGCCTTATTCTTACAAATCCAGAAGGTATAGAATTCACCTATGCGCTACGCTTTGAATTCACAGCCACAAACAATGAGGCAGAATACGAAGCCCTACTAGCCAGACTACGCATCGCAATCCAAATGGGTGTACGCAACCTAGAAGCAAACGTAGATTCGCGACTAGTCGCTAACCACGTGCTAGGTGAATATGAAGCTAAGGATGAACACATGATCCAATACCTGGAAAAGACAAAATCCTTGATCAAAAACTTTGATAGGTTCATAATAAAACAGGTGCCTAAAGGAGATAACAGGAAGGCGGACGCACTCAGCAAGATCGCATCCACAAGCTTCGCACACCTCTCAAAACAGGTATTGGTAGAAACCCTAAAAAACAAGTCAATCTTGGAAATGGAGATATCCACAATGATAGAAGAACAAGATCCTACATGGATGACACCTATCATTGAATTCATTAGCAAGGGAATCCTACCCCAAGATCATAAGGACGCTCGAAGAATACGGCGCACAACGCAACGATTTGAACTACGAGACAACGTACTCTATCGACGCTCTTTCTTACATCCATGGCTCAGATGTGTTGGACCTCTTCAAGCAGACTACGTACTCCGAGAAATTCACGCTGGATCATGTAGTATGCACTCAGGGCCGCGATCCGTGGTGGCAAGCGCTCTAAGGTCAGGGTACTATTGGCCAACAATGCATCGCGACGCACGCGATCTGATAAGAAAATGCAGCAATTGCCAAGTACATAGGCCAATTCCGCGCCGACCACAACAAGAGCTAACACCAATTACCTCACCATGGCCATTTTACAAATGGGGTATTGACATCGCAGGACCCTTCCCTGTAGCAGCTGGAGGAGTAAAGTTCCTCATCGTAGCCATAGACTACTTTACGAAGTGGATCGAAGCAAAGGCGGTGGTGAACATCACAGGAAACCAAGTCAAACGGTTTGTCTGGGACAACATTGTCTGTCGCTTCGGACTACCGGATGCGATCATATCAGACAACGGAAAACAATTCTGTGATAACCCATTCAAAGATTGGTGCGCACAATTGAACATCACACAACACTTTGCTTCAGTAAAACACCGACAAACCAATGGACTAGTTGAGCACGCAAACCGCAGTCTAGGTGAAGGAATAAAAGCGCGCCTTGACAGACACAAAGGAAGGTGGGTAGATGAGCTCTCGCATGTCTTGTGGGCGCATCGCACAACAATCAAAACCAGTACTGGCGACACGCCATTTTCCCTAGTCTATGGAACAGAAGCCGTCATACCAGCTGAGATAGGAATGCCAACTATACGTACAGCAGAGGTCAACGTCACAACAAACGACGAGGAACGGCGCATAGACTTAGACGTACTGGAAGAATGACGCGAACGCGCAGCTATACGCGAAGCAAAGGCTAAGGCAAAAATGAAGAAGTATTATGATGCAAAGGTCAAACACACTTCATTCAGACCAGGAGACTTTGTTTACCGCGCCAACGATGCGACCCACGCAGAAGACACAGGCAAGCTCGGACCTAAATGGGAAGGACCTTACGAGGTCACAGACGCGCTCGGCAACGGCGCATACAGACTGCGCGATATGGAAGGTCACGACCTAGCGCGCACCTGGAACATCTGCAATCTTAAAAGATGTTACTTCTAGGCTACGACCCTTACACAGACACCCTCGGATCCTACGTGATGCCCAATAAGTGTTTGTTTTTTCTTTCCTAGGAATTGTATTTTTTATTTTCTTTAAAAACTTGCAAGTATCAATAAACTGTTATGGTTTTTAGCTAACTCGATAGCGTATTTTACTTTATTGCATACATAATAATATATGTCAATATTGTTATCTTACATTTTTATTGCCTACATGGCGTGCATGCACCACTTAAAGACCCACGAAGGCATAAAGGATGAGTTAACCTACTAATTCACTCGTTGAGTAAGAGGGTTGCAAACCCATCAACATTGGATCACGTATCCTTGCTAAGCGCCTTACTCTTGAGACGTCGAGGTAAGTTTCGCGTGCGCACCCCACGACGGATGCGCACATACTAAGTACACTGTACAAGCTTAGCAACATAACGAGCCAAGACATTTGGTCAAATAATAAAACTTCGCAAACAATGCAAGTATAATTTTTAAAGTCACACACTTAATGAGCCAAGATACTTGGTCAAACCTTCGCAAACAATGCAAGTATAATTCTTCAAAGTCACGCACTTAAAACACTTGGTTAAATAAGTTGGCAAACAATGCAAGAATATTTAAGTCACGAACTTAAGCAAAAAGATATCTTATTCCACATTTATTCATAAAAATTACAAGGAAAGATACATAAATATACAAAAAGCCTACACGCTATTGCGATGCTCAGGGCTATCTTGCGGAGCAGAAGAACTCCCCGCTTCCTGAAGCTTTCTGAGAAGCAATGCATCATTGGGAGATACTGTGGGAACACTCACGGGCACACCATCAGATCTGGGGATGTGCGCAGCACCAATGCCGCACATCACTGCTTTACCCTTGATGCCCTTCTTCTGAGCAGCCCTCTGCTCATGACGCTCCAGAACCTCTTTCAAGGGAATCTCCCTCTCAAGAGCAAAGGGTTTGAGGATGTTGCGAGGCTGCGCGAACACAGGAATCTGCAGCTGCGACACATCAGGCTTCAGATAGTAATCTGATTCCCCTTCCCCATTCTCTCCAAGATGGCACTGCAATGTCAACCCCGCCATAAGTACATCTATGGGGTCGTCTTGATCGCGCTCCAGTCTCCCAATGTGCGGCAGCTCGAGGACCTTCAACCCCGCCATTGCCTGCATCAACTCATCATAAGCAGTAGCACTGTACCCAGGGACTTCCGCCAAGTCCTTCTTCAGCAGCTGGGCCTCATGGAGATCCTCCATAGCCTGCGATCTCCCACGCGCCATCACACAGTGCACCACCTTCCCAAAGGTGTCCACCACCTCTTGGGACTCCAGCGTGCCCATAGCTGCCAGGCGCAGCCCATGGCTAATCAACCACCTAAATTCACAAAGACAATTTGTGTAAGTAAAAAGCATGGTGATAAAGTTATTATGAAGAAGAATAAAACAAAAAGAATACCTGCGCTCAGCAATGGTCGACATCAAATGAGGATATAATTCCTCATCATACTCAATGCTAAGACCACGTAGCTTGTCCTCCTGCGCCTGGATGATCTTCAACATATCCTCCTTAAACTTGGTGATGCTAGCGTAGTGCTCCACCTTCTTCTCCTCCAAGAAGCGCACGGCGAAAGTCAAGTCAGACTTATAATGGTGCAGCTCTCCACGCGCCTTCACCACCTTAGCCATGGCGGACAGCTTCTCGTGGGTAATCTTCTCAGCATACACCCGCGAGGCCTCCAACTCCACCTGCGCATCAGCCAACTGCGCACGGAGCCTCGCTAACTCCTCATCCTTCTGGGCAAGAGCACTGCTCTCCCCGGCATACTTCTCTTTCAACTGAGCCACCAGCTCAGCTTGGCGCGCAGCAGTCGCAGCCAGCTCATCCATCAACTGCTGCGCCTCTCCATCCTCAACAACCTTGGCTTTCCCCTCCCTGTTTTCATTCTGTGGAGAGGAAACCTCATCAACGAAGACTCCATCATTCTTCGTAGCATCATCCCTACAAGAGACAAAACACGACAGTTAGTCAATATTACAACAAGTAATATACGAAAAAAAGAGATGATAAAGGTGCAGACACTTACAAAAACGGAGAAGCCTCAGCAGCCTTTTTCCCCGCACCAGAAGTAGATGTCTCTTCCGCGGTAGACTCCGCATCCCTAATAACGTGACGACGTCTCTTCCTGGTGCCACTGCCCCCAGCCTCTTCCTTGCGCTTGACATTCTGCGCAACTTCCTCCTTCAGCACCTCCTCAGGCTTGAGGATCCTTATGCTGTCAGACGACCCCGAGTGCGCCTCCTCGTGCGCCACCTCCACATTGGGCGCCACCTCCGCATCGGGCGCCATGCTCTGAACGGGCATCACTTGGAGCGGCGGCGTGTTCTCAGGGACCACCTCTGGCAGCACCGTCACGCGACCCTCAGTCGCCTCCAGTAGGGGTTGCTCACCTTCCCTCAGAGGGCGCACCCCTATAGTTACAAGTTTCGGCTTGTCCAGCTTAACAACGGAAAACAGATCCATCTCTGCGCACATCAATAAAAAAAAGGGATTAGTTATTAAAAGCGCGCATACAGAAAAAGAGACTTACAAAATCTTGAAGTAGAAGGGATGAACACCCACCCCGGCCATCCTCACTTAAGAAAGTGGGCACCTCATCCGCAGCGCCGAAATAAGAGCGGCTCAACCCCATGTGCACCAAAAACTCCTCCGGATAGGGGTTAATGGACAGTCGGTTGGCATCAAGAGTTTGCGCATCAACCAGCCTATAGGAACCGGGTGCGGGGCGCCCATCCCTTGGCAATGTGTCCTGAGTATAAAACTCATAAGGCGATGGAAATACTACATCATCAACCCAGAAAAAGTACTCCCTCCAATTCTTTAGGGCATCTACTTTCTCAGTATAACACTGAAGCGCCCCCTGGCGCTTCGCAAAAGAAACCCAACCATTTGACCACGTCGTGTGGTAAAAGGAGCGGAACAAGGCCACGGTCGGTTCTATCGCAAGTAAACGGCAGTTTACTTCAAAATTCGACACTTTAGCCGCACCTATACAGTGCAGCTGAGAGATGTGAAGGCGATAGTGGTTGAGCAAATCGCTCAGAAAGATAGATATGGGTACGTGGTAATTCGTGTACTCAAAGAATTTTGTGTATAGCCCTATTTTCCCTTCGGGGAAATCAGCTATACACGCGTCCACATCTGGAACCTCTGGACGGACATCCAGAGGCACGAAATAGTCGGACGAAAATTGAGTAACATCCTCAATGGTCATCGCAGAGCGAAAGTCCTCTAACTGGGCAACCATATTCATTAAATTACGAAGTGAAACGCACGCAAATTACCTACGAAAATGAAGTATTTTCTTTGCAAAAAGCTTTCAAGAAAAGTGAATAGTGGTGAGTGTGTGTTTTACTGTGTGATCGTAAAAAATGGGGCGGTGACTCTTATATAGGGAGTAAAAACCCTAGTTTATCTCCACGTGGAATCCACTCACAAAAACGTATGGCTGGAACTGAACTGGTACATGCACATTTTCCCGATTTACGAGGGCCACGTGGATACTACCCCCAATTTTCGAGGTATCCATTTGAAATACCCATGGCTAGTTGCATTGCACTTAAAAATGGGCGGTAATATTCCCTTGTTCTCCCGCCACGCTTACCACTGATAATATTAGTCTAGTATCCGCGGCTACGAGCCGCGCACACTAGACTGGGGGGACATGATGACGTATAGTCTATATATGGGCCACAAGCCCAAATGATAAAAATTACTCGGCCCAAATCCACCACGAGTGGGCTATCGTTATAAATGACTTGGGCCATCATAATAACGGCTTGGGCTCACGAAGCCCAAAGCCCAACCAAATTAATCGGGCATGTGATAAGGATCTTCTATTCATAGAATAGATATCCTTACCCCGAAAAGCACCACGAGTGCGAAGAGTAAGGAGCAAGAAACCCACGCGGTTTCAGCCCCTATATAAGGAATGATATATTCTCATTCAAAGGTACGAGATACAAACCCTAACTCTCTACGAGAACCTTAAATCGATTACTTACTCTCACTCCGGAGTCTAATCGGGGGAGACAATCCCTCGATAAGCCTAACGGTGTTGTTTATTTTCTTAGTGCGCAGGTAACAAGTACTAAGAAGCGAATTGGTACGAGAGCAAGAGCCAATAACCAGGAACACCCAACTTTTGTATCAACAATGACTTTAAGCCAGCAGTGCAACAACAGAGAAGGGTAAATCCCAAAATCCACGAAGTTATCAAACAAGAGGTTCTAAAACTTCTTGATGCGGGATTGATTTATCCTATATCTGACAGTCCTTGGGTTAGCCCAATTCATTGTGTTCCTAAAAAGGGTGGCATAACCGTTGTCACCAATGAGGAAAACGAGTTGATTCCAACTCGTTTGGTCATGGGTTGGCGTGTATGTTTTGACTATCGAAAGTTAAGTGAAGCCACCCGTAAAGACCATTTTCCTCTCCCTTTTATGGATCAGATGCTCGAAAGACTTGCGGGGAATGAATACTACTGCTTCCTCGATGGTTTTTCGGGTTACTTCCAAATCCCCATTGATCCACAGGATCAAGAGAAAACTACCTTCACATGCCCCTATGGAACTTTTGCTTACAGACATATGCCTTTCGGCTTATGTAATGCACCAGGCACGTTCCAGAGGTGCATGATGTCTATCTTTTCCGAAATGATCGGAAAAACCATGTAGGTATTTATGGATGACTTTTCAGTCATCGGGGATTCATTCCAGTCTTGTCTCTCCCACTTGGAACAGATGCTTAAACGTTGCAAAGAAACGAATTTAAGTCTCAACTGGGAGAAGAGCCATTTTATGGTTAAAGAGGGCATTGTCCTCGGCCATAAAATTTCAAAGAACGGGATTGAGGTTGACAAAGCCAAAATCGATGTCATTGCTAAATTACCTCATCCCACCACCGTTAAAGGTGTTAGGAGCTTTTTGGGTCATGCCGGCTTCTACAGTAGGTTTATCCAAGATTTCTCTAAGATTGCCCGGCCTATGACCCATCTCCTTGAGAAGGATGCTCCTTTCATCTTCTCTCCTGAGTACATCGAAGCTTTTGAAACATTAAAGAAAAAGCTTACCGAGGCACCGATTCTTGTTGCCCCCGATTGGGACCTACCTTTTGAGCTTATGTGCGATGCTAGTGATTTTGCCATAGGTGCGGTCTTGGGGCAACGTAAAGCAAAATACTTTCAGCCTATACACTACGCAAGCAAAACTATGACCGAGGCTCAAGGTCATTACACCACCACTGAAAAAGAACTCCTAGCTGTGGTGTATGCCTTTGAAAAATTCCGGCCATACTTAATCCTGACAAAATGCGTAGTGTATACGGATCACTCGGCTTTGAAGTACCTATTTGCAAAGCAAGATGCAAAGCCGAGGCTTCTCCGTTGGGTTCTCCTCCTCCAAGAATTTGATATCATTATCCGTGATAAAAAAGGAGCTGAGAACCTTGCTGCTGATCATCTCTCACGATTAGAAAACCCTCATCAGGATGTGTTCGAGAAAAAGGAAATAAATGAAACATTCCCTCTCGAGACACTCAATGCGGTTGCTTTTCGTGGTGACTCTATTACCCCATGGTTTGCCGACTTTGCAAGTTACCATGCGGGTAACTTCATCGTTAAGGAGATGACGTCCCAACAGAAGAACAAATTCTTCAAATACGTTAAACATTACTTCTGGGACGACCCCTTTCTCTTCAAAATCTGTGCCTATCAAGTCATCAGGCGATGTGTATACGGACAGGAAGCTGCTGATATTCTTAAGGCTTGCCATGCTGGACCCACCGGGGGCCACCATAGTCCTAACTACACCGCCAAAAAGGTGTTTGATTCCGGTTTCTATTGGCCCACGATCTATAAGGATGCCCACGAGTTAGTCAAAGCTTGTGATGCTTGTCAGTGTCACGGGAATATTTCACAAAAGAACGAAATGCCACAAAATGCTATTCAAGTTTGTGAAATCTTTGACGTCTGGGGCATTGATTTTATGGGGCCATTCCCATCTTCTCGTGGAAATAAATACATTCTCGTGGCAGTTGACTACTTGTCAAAATGGGTTGAGGCTAAGGCCTTACCCACTAACGATGCCCGAGTTGTTGTGAAATTTTTGAAATCCCTCTTTGCTCGTTTTAGAACTCCACGTGCCATCATTAGTGATCGCGGTACACACTTTTGCAATGATCGATTTGCAAAAGTCATGCTAAAGTACGGTGTTACTCATCGTCTTTCTACCGCATATCACCCACAAACAAGTGGGCAGGTGGAGGTTTCAAACCGTGGTATTAAATGGATTCTTGAGAGGATCGTAGGTGAAAACCATGCTTCCTGGTCAGATAAACTAGATGATGCACTCTGGGCCTTCCGTATAGCTTACAAAACACCCATCGGGTGTACTCCCTACAAGCTTGTATACGGGAAGGCGTGTCATTTACCGATCGAGCTCGAGCACAAAGCCTACTGGGCCTTGAAACATGCAAACTACGACCTTCATAAAGCGGGTGATCACCGTAAGGTTCAACTCAATGAATTAAACGAACTTCGTGATCAAGCCTACGAGAACTCTTTGATCTACAAAGAAAAGACAAAGAAGATTCACGACTCTAAGATTAAGAACCGCGTTTTCAACGTCGGTGACAGAGTCCTTCTTTTCAACTCAAGGTTAAAGATCTTCTCGGGGAAATTAAAAACCCGATGGACTGGACCATTCACTGTTGCTAAAGTATATCCATACGGGACTATTGAGTTATCTCAACCCGAAGGTCCCAACTTCAAAGTGAATGGCCATCGTTTGAAACATTATTTTGGAGAGGACATACCACCCATGGTTGTCCCAGATCTCCAAACTTTCCCCATGGACCAATGAATTCGGGGATCGAGTCAAGCTAGTGACTCGGTGAACAAAAATTAGCAAAATATATGGGTTTTCACCCATATTTCTGACTTCTTTCTACTTTCTACCACTCTAGTGTGGGGGAGTGGCCGTCCCCCGCCTTTTGAAAAGTAAATATGTATATAAAGTTTCAGTAAAAAAAATGATAAAACTGTTTATATGTACAGATAAATAAAGTGAAAAATAAAATCAATATTTCCACAGTTAGTTTCGAATATTAGCTTTTTCCATTCACAGATTCGGCATAATAGCCGGGACTTTGAATATTGAGGACAATATTCAATTCTAGTGTGGGGGGGGGGGGGAATTCTTACGAATTTTATCACAAAATACTTTCTAAGTACCCCCATTTTAGGCCTAAATTTTTAAAAAAATTTTCACTTTATTTCAAAATTTTTGTGGTAATCAGTCCGCCAAAGTCTTAATAACAAATGGATTGGCTAGTCCAGGAGCAAACGGCTCTTGGTAAAGACATCTCAAACCCGTTGATGGCTTGCAATTTGCCAAAAATTATATGGTAAATCAACTCGCCATATCCCATAAAGCGAAAGAGTTGGCTAGCCCACAAGATTATGGCTTGTGGTAAAGGCCGTGGAAAATCCATAATTGGTAATCAGCTCACCAAGATGTTCACTTAGTCCATCAAGATGCTGGCTAGTCCAGAAGCAAACGGCTTTTGGTAAAGACTAATCAAATCCGTTGACAGCTGGTGGTTTGCTCAAGATCACATGGTTATCAGGTGTGCCACAGTTCTTACACCTGGCTACTCCAGAAGTGATAGCTTTTGGTAAAGAGATTTTCAAATCCATCAAGTTTTTCTCAAAAGATTGCTAGGGACTAGCAATGTTTTAATGTGGGGGATTGATGAGTGTGTAAATACTCATCATTTTTACCTTTTCTGAGCTGCCAAAAACATCTAAAAACACTCAATATTGAATCAAAATAGTGAAAATATCCCAGAAAAGTGTTTTACATGTTTCAAATGCAAAAGAATAAAAAATAGATGAAAAACGCACAAAGTTGGCAGTTTCAGTCCCTCATCTTTCAAAAGTTGTCAAATCTAGTCCCTGGTTATTCTAAAAACTTGAAAAAGTCACCAAAGGCCCGTTTAAATCAAAAAGTTACATAATTAGTCCTTTGGTGCAAAGTTTCACAAAATGTCAAGTTTAGTCCCTGAAGTTTGGAAAATTGTCAAAAATGGTCCCTGGGATATTAAAACTTTGAGAAAAACAAATTTTGTCCTTGCACTAATCTTTTATGGCAGGATTGGTCCTTGGTGGAAAAGTTTGGTGAAATTACACAATTGGTCCCTGAAGTTTGAAAGTTTGCCAAATTTAGTCCCTGGTGAAATTAAAATAGAAAAATCAATATTGGACCTCATACTATTCATCACTTGGCATAAAACACCCCTTGAAATACTTTGGAAGAATGCCAAGTTACACCCTCAAACTTTCGGTTAATTACAAAAATAGTCCTTGTGCAATACAAAACCAAACCGGACCCTTAATAGTTATTAGCCAATAATAAAACCAAACCCAATCCAATACCAAGCCCACTTCCCTTAATTTGGCCCACTCCACAAACCAGCCCATCCCTTTTATATTAAAACGGGGGTCAACGTTTGACCCCTTTGGTCAAACCGAGTCAAACACCCACCCCTACCCTTTCCCTCTCCCAGCCTCCCCCACACCCAACTTGCAGGTCACTTCACCATCACCTCACCCCACCATCACAAGCCACCGCCCAAACCACTTACCTTATACCCTCACCTCAGCATTTAATGCACCACCCCCTTGTTTGATTATCAGAGCAAATTGCAAAATAAGCCTTTCCCGCCAAAACACGTGGCATCCAATCAAAGGTCCTCCAATGATCCAATGGATCAGAAATGATGTGGGATTTGCTCAGAGACTCAATGGAACCCTAATCCTTGGCTATAAAAGGGAAAAGAAGCAAGAAGAAGAGTTTGTCTCAATTTTTAGTGTAAAAAGTAATTGTAGAAGTGTAATAGGCAATTGTAGTTTAATTAAAAGCTTTTAAGCATTGTTCTAAGTTAATTCAGTGTACTTTTAATCTTTTCAAAGCAAGAAAATCAAGTTTTCTTAATCCTTATTGTTTATGCAATTTTTAGTTCATATCATAATCTTAAATCACATTCTGTTGTTGTATAAATTTGTATTATGGACTCTGAAGCTCATTTAGGTTCCAAGAAAGCTTAAGAAAGCTTTTAGAGACCGTTAAAATACTGCTTAGACAAAGAAAATAAAAAATATAAAAAAGGTCAACATAAGTCAACTGTGTTTGTTTGAGTTTAATTTCAGGTATTGAGAAGGATTGAAGGGCAAGCTTGGAAGTGGAATAAGCCTATCTAAAGATAGGCATCTGTGGAAAACCCTTTGTTCAAGCTAAGGGTGATTTGTAAGCTTTGCTTATTTTGATTTTTCATCTTAAATCTTAATTCTGTAGTTTGCTTGTTATTCTATGTTTTTAGTACTTGTTAGGTATTATTAGTTAAGATTGTGGTTTGAAATTAGTTGTTGGTACTTAGATTTCTTTGTTGCTCATTATCTTTGTTCAAACTGCCATAATTAGCCATAGTATTGTCTACTTGTGTATTAGTGGTAAAACCTGTGTGTTTGAGCTTTACTCACCTTTTTAGATCATATTAGACCATTTGTAAACAGATTAGTGGAGTAAATCAGTTAATTTCATTAGAAATCATTTATAACAGTGCTTAAAGGGGTGTTTGGATTTGTCCATGTTACTGAATCAAGACTGTGTTAGTTGCTACCTTTGGTTCATACAACTCAGGTTATGCATATTTAGGACAAGTAATGCATAAAATAAATAGGTTGTAAGTGAAAAAGTCAAAATCAAAAGATAAAACACCTACACAGTTAACTGTGTAGGTTTTTGAGCACCTCAACATCTCAAATCCTTGCACAAGTGTTTAAGTATACTTGATTTAGCTTCTTTATAGTTAAATACTTTATAACAAATCAGTAAATCAAGATCAAAGTTCACCAAGGTCAATTTGCAAGTTTTACTCAAAAAGTCAAAGTTGCTTGTCTCAGTTTTTGCAAAAATGGTTTGATTTGTTTTGATTTTTGAGTAAGGATCTAGGCCTTGTAATTCCTAGGATTAATAGCCCCCCCAGCTCTTCTTTAAGATCTCACCTTGGGTTAATTTTTGTGAATTTTTTTGTGGGCTCCACACATCTCCAAACACACCTGCAGGGAAGAATACTTCCCCTGCACCAGCAGACCACCACAACACCACCACCTTTGGTGGCTGTTGTAGGCCACCTCAGTGGGTCCCAGCGACTCACTTTGGGTTTTCCCAACCCCACTCCTACCAGGCTACAAGCCTTGACCTTTAGTTTGACCTAGTAATCAGTGGACCCCACCTGGAATCAACTCTAAAGTCTGTCCCATTTTTGTGTAAAATTTCAAGTGTCAAAGTGCTTATTTGGTCCCAAACAGCTTATCTGTGCTCATTGCTTGTTGTTTTTAGCTTATTTAAGTCTATTGTGCTTAATTGAACCTAGTTTCATCATTGTGGACCCCACATACAGTCATTTGTGCTTATTTTGCTAAATTGGTCAAAGAAAGTCAACTATTTTGCTTAAAGGGGGTGCACACAGCTTATTTTTAAGCTAGATAAAAAGTTGTTTCACAAAAGTTTCTTATTTTCATCATATCTTTAGCTGTCAAAAAGAAAAACTCCAAAAAACTAAATATAAAAATTAGTGATAGCTTCTATTTAATAGATTCTATCTTTTTCATTTTTCATTTCAGCTTATTTATAAGCACTTTTCCATTTTTATAATTTTCTTAATTTCCTAGTACCTTTAAGTATTTAAAATAATTTTCTTAGATTTTTCCTAATCAGTTTACTATTTATTAGATTTAAAAGTAGTTTAATTAATTAAATAAGTAATATTAGTTATTAATTAGTTTTCTTAATTTTTTAATAACAACAGTAGGTTTTTATAATTTTTCTAGATTTTATAAATTAGTTAAGACTTTTAGAAAATATATTTTTAGTTTCTACTGTTCATTTTCCATTTTTCTTATTTTAATTATTTAAATTAGATTTAAGTTAATTAAAATGTAAATAATTAGTGGAATAGCCTAAATATAATTTTTAGAAGTTTTTATAATTTTGTAGGATTCCTGTGATGGTTAAATAGTTTTATAAATTTTCTCATAATTTTCTAAGTTAATTTAGTATTATTAGTAATTTAAAATAGTTTAATTAAGATAATTAGTTTTTAATTAATAAAAAACTCATAAAAAGACAAAAATATTTATTTTTATTTTTTTTATACTTTCTTCAAGTTCATTTTTAAGTTTAGAAGTTGTTTTTGCAAGTTTATAGTTAAATTTGTAATCCTTATCATTATTAGTTAATTTGAATTAGATTTTAATTAGTTTTAATTAATTAAATAATATTTAAATATTAAAATAATCATTTTTATAATTTCATTTTCATTTTAAATTTTCTTTTAATTTTAAGTTTTCAAAAGTTCACTTGCACCCCCTGTAGTTTGTAATTTATCAAAACCCACTTTTCTGTTTGTTACCTGATTCCTAATTGTGAATTTGTGCATATACCTGTATATCTGTTATTTGTGAATATTATCTCATTGTGAATACCAAAATATCAGTAGCAAAATCAATTCCATATCATCTTGGCTACTGTCCTCAGTGCCACTCATTCCCAAAAACGATTTCCAAAAGCACCATTTCAATCTCGCTGGGACTTAACGACCCGGGGACACACTATACTATCACCAGAGAATTGGAACGGGGCTGTCTTTGACTTATTGACCTTGGTCAATAATATCTGACCGTTTCGGGACCAATCACTTATGACTTGTATGGACTTGTTTACCTACTTTACATGCATCGCAAAAATGATTATCAAATTTCTCTTTAGGTAGTTTACTAACTAATTCTTTAGATGCAATATTGTAAATTAATCGCATGTTAGCATGACCTAATCTCCTAAGCCAAAGATTGAAATTATCTGCAATGGATGCAAGATTTATTTTGGAGATACAAGACACATTACCTAGTTTTGTATCCTTTTCCTTAGAGATGATTTCAATTATGGTATGCTGACAATCAACATCTTTACTAGGTTGAGATCTTGTAAGTGGATTCTCCTTGAAGCATACCTAAAATTTGAAATGCAACTCAAACTTTTGGTACCCATGTTTCTTGGGTCCGACATGGTTAGCACATAAAAAGCCCATATTGAATACTCTAGGGTCTTGAAGCAATAAATATAGTTGTTCGATGCCATATTTTGAAAGGGTAGACCAAGGGTTCTTTTGAAAATATGTTTTGTTTTGAAGGTTGGGTCTTACATTTCTTTGATTCAAAGAGTATGAAGGTCTCATGTTTGGAGTAGGCAAGAGAGGTCTTTGGTCAACTCGAACTTGAGTATACTTAAGACCATTTTGTGAAACCGGGTTGTAATATGGTTTTGTGTGTTCTCTCCATACAATGGGTCTTTGATTACGTTGAGTGTTTGCAAAAGAAACGTGAGGAGTGATATGTTTAATAGAGCTTTTAGTTTGAGCTTCTCTTTTCTTCAGAGTCCTGGCGCGCTTCTGGCGCGTTGATACGTCACCTAGCGCGTCAGCCTCGGAGGTTTCGAGAATTTTATTTCTATTTGTTTTCACCAAATTAAGGGGTTTAGCTAGACTCTCAGAAGTGGTTTTCTTGTTGTTTTTAAATCCAAGACCTTCCTTATCTCGGGACACTTTTTGATGATTCATTATCTCATTCAAATCATTACTACTCTTATTGAATTTTCTAAGATTTAATGACTTTTGTTGAAGTTCCGATATTTCTTCACTCAAAGAGACAACCTTAAGTGTGAGATTCTCACAATCTTTACATGGTTCAATATTCTCATGGAGAGTGGTGAGTCTCTTTATTTCAATTTCAAGTTCATTGTTTTTATGTAGTGCTTTAGAAAGTTCCTTTTGAAAAGAGCGTTTTTCTTTAATAGTTATTTTAATTTTCTAAATACTTCTTCATAATTATTAAGTAATTCCTCATTTTCCTCTTGCAATTCATTTATATCAAAAGAAGTTTTGCTAGTAGTGGAGTTATGTTGTACCTCATGAGACTTAATTGCCATAAGACATGTTGCTTCCTTGTTTTCTTCATTGCCATCTTCATTGTCACTCCATACACCGCCAACAAATGCTTTGTAATGTAGAGGCTTTGGGCAATCACTAACGAAGTGGTCTTTGTCACCACAATTGAAGCATCCATCTTCACGCTTTGAACCTTGATCAGCTCTACTAATCTTTCCATCCTTGTTTCTACGATAATTAGTGCGGTTGCCAAACCGATTCCCTCGTTCAAACTTTCCACCTCTTCTAAAAAACTTCCTAAAGCTTCTAGCCATGAGATTGAATTCTTCATCATTCATCTCTTCTTCATCACTCCCTTCAATTCTACCACCACCCTCACTTGCTTGACTTTTAGTGACTTTAGCTTTAAGGGCCAAAGACTTTACTTTTTCCTTCTTGTCCTTGGTCGTAGCCTTGTCACTTTCGAAAATCATTTCATAAACTTTAAGATTCCCGATGCGCTCGCCTAGAGGAAGCTCCACCAAGTTCCTGGCTTCTTCAATGGCCGTCACCTTAGGCCGCCACTTGACCGAAAGAGCACGAAGAAATTTTCTCACATGGTTCTTATTGTAAAAGCTAGGATCTAAAGCCGTGAGGCTTGTGATAATAGCATTGAATCGTGTATAACCATTGTCAATGGTCTTTTCGTCTAAGACCACAAACTTCTCATATTGTTGAATGAGTAAGTCAATCTTGCAATCCTTGACATGTGAATTTCCTTGATGAGTTATTACGAGTGAATGCCAAATTTCTTTGGCGGTCTTGTATACATGAACCCTCTTGAACTCCCTTTGAGGTAGAGCATTGTAGATCATCATCTTGGCTTCTTGATTTTTAACAAGCCTTCTCTTTTCATCTTCCTTTAACTCTAAGTATGGTTTCTCTTCCATCAACTTGGTTTCGGGATCTAGCATCATGAAAACAAAATCACCATTTTCGATGATTTCCCATAAGTCAAGATCCTTAGACCTAACATAGGTCTCAAATCGGGTTTTTCAAAAACAAAACCGGTCGGTCTCGAGCAAAGGTGGTCTTTGCATAGAACACCCCTGATACGTGGGAATCGCATCAGGCTTTACCTCTCAAGGGATCTCGAGAAGCTTACAACCCCCACCAAGCGGTGTACCTGATCGTTGTAGTATAGTATAGTGACAAGTACCGGGGGATTGATCGTTCAACTTAGGAATAGTGTCGCTAGGATTATAAAGTCTCCTAAACTAAGTCTAGAGGTGAGGGATGATTCTTTTTGTGTTTTTATATTTTATAAAAGCAAATAAAATCTTGGGTTTTGGAAGAGTGGGCGGAATTAGTTGCTAGCCAACTAACCTAATTAACTAAGATGCAATCAAAATAAAATGACAGAAATGAAAATAAATCTAATTATACTATTGTGGTGTAAACAATGATGGGGAAAGTTGTGTTTACTTAGATTTCATTACTCCCTGGATATCTTTTACAGGTTGATAGCTTATTACAATTGCATGGATTACGGGTCATATTCCTTAATACTAGTCGTAGGGCCGTGTACAATATTCCCTAACTCTATAGGATCCTACTTCACTCCTATGTCGAGCCGTTAGAAGCTCCTAACATGGGATCATTAGAATTCTCCTACGCATTAAATACAACCAAATATCTTTGTACACGTCCGATCATGTTTCTTAAGATGTTCAAGCAAGTTACCAATGGAAGTCTGCCAGTTTTCTTAAGCCTAACATCGAATACAATCATCCGTAACAACTATAAACAAACAATCAACCCATAATTAACATCTAGGTTTCACTACATCTAAGCAAACAGAAAGGAAATCTAGCCTAGCATGTTAAATTGAAGACAATCGTAAGATATATTCAAACAACACATAGACATATTGAACGAATTGAAAGAGTACTTATCTCTAATAGAACATGAAAGATTCAAAGGGTTGAAACCCCTGAAAAAGCAGGAAAATTCGACCTAGGGTTTTTTCCCTCAAAGTTGCACACTAATGAATGAAATTTGGAAAACTATATATAGATTACAATGGGTAAAGGCGTCATGTATTAAGTTGTGACGCCTTCAACTCGCCGCCTATAATGAAATCGTATTGTCTAGATCCAATTGTGACGCCGCTATGTGTAAATTTCTTCTGGGCCATCACTAATACTTGGACCATGAAGGCCTTGGGTGACGCCGTCATCTCCTATGTACAAAACTCGCTGGATCGTCATGTGTATTGTCCACATCCACCTCTTTTGTAACTCTTGACGCCGTCATGTAGAAGCTCTTGACGCCGTCAGGTACTGTTCCCAGCAAGGAAAATTGAGACTTTGCCGTTTTCTTCACTTTTATGCTCCAAAAACGTCCAAAATGCTTCCTTTTCCAGATTTCTCTCCAAAAGTACCTAAAATGACAAAAGGAACGATTTAGGGCAATATTTGATTAAATAATCACGAATCCAGGCTTAAATGACCCCTTAAAAGTGGTTCACTTTTCGCCTCATCAAATACCCTTACACTTGAGATTTGCTTGTCCTCAAGCAAATGCGCTTTTATTCTAATCAAAATACAAGTTAGGGGTCATTTAACACTAATATAAAAGTAATTACAACAAATAATCGTTCGACTAAAGACCAAAGACAAGCATGGAGGTCATACACTAGCACCTCACAAATAGTGTTTAGATACTCACATCTCTCGGGTGTAATAAAGTATATATCACAATATGGAAGTGGAAAACATCTCTCACTACCTGTCATAGAAAAATAGTTACCATAGGCTTGGGAAAAGATCAATCCTCCACCACTCGGCGTAAGAACCTAGGATAAACTATCAAAGAGGTCTTTCAAAGGGTTATAACGTTAGGTGTAGGGATATGGAAAACACGGTTTTGTTGGATAAAGGCAATATTTACTGGTGGTGAGTTAATCATCTTGGTTAATTACATGTACAATATGGCGTTGCTAAGCCAAGACTCGACTCGACTGAAGCTAATGAATCAAAGATAACAAAAACTTAAAACAAACATAAAATGAAACGGGATGGTAGTCCGTATGTTTTTTCTCTTTTCTTTTTCTATATTATTTTTTTTTTCTTTTTGTTAATTTTTTTGATTTTTTTTGCATACACTCTTACCCTACCATCTAAAATAATACATCATAGGGAATGTACATTCCCTTTGCACTTGAATTTTTGCATACTTTACAATAAACTAATCTAATAACTCGAATCAAGATAATCAAAACACTTGGAGTACTTTTTAAGATTAACGCACATATGGGGATAATATATTATGTTCTTCCCCATTACTTCATAACACAAGTACTTTACCCATGAGTCCCAATCATCCCAAAACAATATGTACAAGATATGACTCGACTTAGCAACCATGTAATCAATTAGATAATTAACTAAGGGCTTAAACATATAACAATAATGCACTAAAGGTAAGTGCATACAAGGAAGGCTAAGGCGATTTGGTTGCACATTTGGGTGGGTTGTAACAAATTCTTCCTTTAAGTAAGATGCTTAAAGTTAGGAACGAAAAGATAGGCTCGGAAGGGTGTACTAGGGGTTTCGTGTACTAAAAATGAGTACAACGCTAAGGTTTGGGAAAATTAATTGACTTTACTAGCCAAGTAATATGACTTAAATGGTCAAGTAATTATGATACGGGTTTAACACAAGGGTGATCCTAATGCCTCTTATCATGTAGTAAATCCTACTACACGAATGTAGTCTCACTAGCGGTCTCGGGATGCATCACTAACGCAAGTTCTAGAATCTAAATGCTACCGGTACACTCATAAGCACTAATAATGAATGCTTTTCCTATCAAATCTAAAGGCGAACCTCACATATTTGGGTGGAAAATTTTTCTGAATGGTACGGTTTTGTGCTAGTCATACAACTCCTATCCATGAGACGCTTGCTAAGGCTAAAGTTTTACTCCTAAATGTTGTAAAAAATTTTAAATTTGGTGCTAAAATTACACTAACAAGTATTTCTCTTAGTTTTATTACACACCTACCATCAATCAAACAAACTCAAGTGCAATTGTATCCTATAAGGTATCATCATTTACCCTCCCCTTACACTTAGGATGAACATTGTCCCCAATGTTCAATTAAAGAATGTAAAAGTGAAATAGGTAAAAGAATGAAAGCAAATACTCCCCTGATTCGTTCGATCAGGATAGTATGTTAACAAGGTTAGATCTTCCTCCAAGAAAATGAACATTCAAAGCTTCCCTTCTAGAAAAATAAATCATCTTCTTGTCATATATAACATGTTAAACTTGAGAAAACAAACAAGGCAACCTCGCATAAAATCGGCGGCAATCTATACATACTAACAAATCCTAGAAAACAAATTAAGATATAATGCTTGTGGAATGAATGTTTGCTGATTTCCTGGAGTTTATAAAACTAAAGAATTAACAAAAACTTTAAGACTCCGTTAGAAAAACAAAACTCGCAAAATTTCCAGAATTTTACACATGACGCCGTCAGGAGTTAACTCCTGATGCCGTTAAAAGTGAACTGTAGAAATCTTTACGTTAAGTTTCCGGAAAATTTCTGGAAAAACTTATGTCCTACTTCCTGGAAAATCCTGCAAAACATCATTATGACTCGATACAAGCATTTGACTCTAACAAATACTAATACACATGTTCATTTAATATTGTGGCGAATCAAGATCAATTTCGTTCTTAGAAACAAATTTGGGGTTTCCCCTTACACTTAGCTTTTGCAAAATACCTTTATATGAAGTTAAGACGAAGTTAAACAACAAAATAAAGCATTTTCACAATTTAGTTTTGAAACATGATCTACCAACAATAAAAATAAAGCATGCATATGAAAGCAAATAACAATCAAACAAATAAAAATCACACAAAACATGGGTTGCCTCCCAAGAAGCGCTTTTCTTTATTTATGAGTCTTGTAGCTAGACTCAAGGTCATAGGCTATCGTGTGTCGCTTATGCTCACATACCCTAGGGTGAGTCATCTAATAGTTGCCTCATCTTTCTTATAGTCATCACTTAGCTCTAAACATCCGTGATAATACCTTTTATTCTTTTCATGAGGATATTTAAGCCCTTTCCTTTTATCATTCTCACTTAGCATTTCTAGGGGTGGATACCTACTACATTTCTCTATAGAAAAATCCTTGAACCTAGGGTGTGCACGGGGCATTTGGTAAACAAAATCTTCATCCCCGTCCGAGAATGTAATTAACCCTTCCACAAGTTTTTCATCAAGGTTGGTTAACCTTTTAAAGGGTTTGTTGGGAATTATATTTATTGATTTGATGATACAAAACAAGAAGAATGAAACATGAAGGGCTTGAAGTGACAAGAAGGGAAACTACAAAAAGATGGAGGATTTAGAAGATTCTAGAAGAATATTTAGTTTCCTAATTGTATTATGATTCCTCTTGTAAACCCTAATCCTCTAGTATATAAAAAGGACATGGGTCATTAGTTTAATTGTACGTACAAGATGTAAACACCAAAGGTGTGTGTGTGTGGGAACCTAGGCGTAAGGATTTGGGAAAACGCCTAGGGTTTAGTTGATTAGTTTAGTATAGCCTCAAGGTCGTTCTACCTTGATCAAGTAGGATTGGAGCTGTAAATTATTAATATATGTTAGAGATGATGACGAAGAACCTTGTTGATAATAATAATAATCTTTATGTTATTCCGTTGTGCTTATTATTATCATTGTGCTTTATTGTTTATCCTAGATCAATGTCTAAACAACATGGAGTCCAAAACGGTCCTAGAACTTAGAAGATGGCGTGTGCATGAGTTCTATCAAGTGGTATCAGAGCAAGGGGGCTCTCGATCTAGGGATCTACAAGGTTTTTCGAAGAAAAGAAGAAAAATTCGTAACTGGTATAATTTTCGTAATCTTTCTGCAGGGCTGTTTTCAAACAGCGATATCTCCTTCGTTAACCGTTGGATCGGGCTGAAATTTTATGTGAAGATTCTTGGTATATCTAGCTATTATCCCACCGGAGGGATCTTCGATCTGAGCGTTTATGCGAAAGTTCTGGTGTGTCAAAAACTGCTGCAGACAAGGTTTTTGTAAGTCGAATTTTTAAGGTTTCTTTGATATTCAACTTCATGAATTCGTGTTTTACTTGTTATTATTCATCATGGAAGTTGGATATATGTTTTTTGCTGTCTATAATTCATGATAGAAGGGCTTTGAAGTCGATTAGGTTTTCATACTTTTGGAACCCTAGTAAACTACTCTAAAAACCCTCAGCATGCTGCCAAGAGAGATTAAAGTTCTGCCAAGAGAGATTACTGTTGCAACGTACTGCTCATGTAATTCAAAGTACTGCCCGTATTTTTCTAAAGTACTGCTGCAGCTGATGTTGAATTGGTTTGTCGTATTGGAGTTATAAGGTTGTCGTATGCTGCATGGCTTATTAAAGTCGACAAAGATTCCTAGTACAATTAATCAGTTTGCTTGTCGGTGCAAGTTATTAATGATTGGGTCGAGAGGTATCGTGTTTCGCAAGTGGTAAGAAGAATTAATTAACCTCGTACCAAGATTTGATAATGGATCGATGCTATTAATTATGGTCTACTGTCAAAGAAGTTTGTCGCATGTGGTGCTATCTATTATCCCTAAAGTCGATTATCGTCTTTTGCAAGAGGTGCACTGATTGGTAGTCTTCATCATGGGTCGGTGTGTTTAATGATAGATGAAACCTCGTACTTTGTGGGATAGATATGGTGTGATTCAATTCGTTAAATGTAATATTGTTGTTGATTATTCTCATTAATGGGCCGGTGGAAGTATTGGTTTTTGAGATTACGTGGGATGGAATATATAATATATGAAGAGGTGGAGTTGTCGTGTTTTGAGCATGGTATTCTTTTCGTGATTGGCTGATGCAACTTACTAACCTCATACTAATGAGATTCGATGGTACTAATTTTGATTGGTTGACTACTTGACTCTATTAAAGGTTTGTCGCATACATGATTCTACCTCGTACTGAATTAACACATGGATCAGAATTATAATTTGTTTTGTTGTTGCACACATAGGTCGGTGGTGATTCACAAGAATTGATTTATTTATTAAAGATTGTGGATCGGTGTTAATATTTGAGTTGGTTTTGAGATATAACTGATCATATACATGAAAGTACTGCTGCTAGCTTCAAAGTACTGCTCCATATTTTTCAAGGTACTGCTGTCCAAGTTTGATACGTACTGCTCTGCTCGAATATTGCTATTGCTTGATTTGTGATTTGGATGTGGGTACGTATGCCTTAGCAAGAATGGAGTTATTGGTTATTCGAAGGTACTGTTCGTATTAATTCAAAGTACTGTTCCAAAGTACTTCTACTTCAAGGTACTGTTGCTCGTTTATCTCAAAGTACTGCTGCTCAGATGAAAGTACTGTTGCGTGTCTCATTGCAAAGTACTGCTACAAGATGATTTATTGAGACACGTAAAGAGTTTTATGGTTCAATATATATGCATGATTTATGAGAAGTAAGGGGAAGTCTAGCTGAGTTAGATTGGTTTTGGTTTTACACACACAGAATGGTTAGTTCGTTCACACACACAGGAAGAAGTTTCTTAAAAGTTTCAAAGGGCTCGTTATTTGGTTTCTTATGGATTAATTGATTACGAAGAAGGTTGAATATCATTTATTTGATGTTGTAGTTGAGTTTCACAGGTTTGTGTTCTTATCATATAGCTTGATGAATCTAGCAATGTGTGATTTTTCTTATGATGCTCTATGCGCACATTGACTATCACTTAAAGGAGTTACATTGTAGTGCTCAGTGTCTCATATTAGTTGAGGATTTTGTTCAAGGGATTGCGGTCTACTTATATTTATGGTTGGGTATAAGTATGGAGTTACGTGGATAGTAAAGATTTAAGACACAAGTTTGGGAAATTCTACTTCTTCATCAAATTCGTTATACTTGATTTTCTTCACAAGTGATCATTACAAGGAGCCTACAGATTTGAAGAATCATGAAGATGGTTAACACATTGATTTCAGGGGAAGCATATTATGATGTGTTTAATCATTTGATGTTCATGCACCACTCAAGGGGAAGTGTTTGATTCTTACTACTATTGATTAGTATTACTACTGCTAGTTGGAGTTTCTATTGTTTTGGATTCATTTTTAGTAAGCATTTTGGTGTTCTTCATGGAGGGCAATTCGAAACATTGGATGGCTTGGATTGTAAGTTTATGATATTAGTTCGTGGTGGTTAAGATCATTATTTGCATACGTTCCCTATTTGTTGATAACAAAAGGGGAAGAGATGTTAGAAGAGATTTTGGAGTGGCATAGCATGGATTAAGGGGAAGACAAAGATTGTTTCATTCATGGCGAGATTTAATTATCTCAACTTTTCTACTTCGTCTAGGGAAGTTCGTACAAGAATGTGTTTGTTTTGTCATCATCAAATAGGGGAAGATTGTTGGGAATTATATTTATTGATTTGATGATACAAAACAAGAAGAATGAAACATGAAGGACTTGAAGTGACAAGAAGGGAAACTACAAAAAGATGGAGGATTTAGAAGATTCTAGAAGAATATTTAGTTTCCTAATTGTATTATGATTCCTCTTGTAAACCCTAATCCTCTAGTATATAAAGAGGACATGGGTCATTAGTTTAATTGTACGTACAAGATGTAAACACCAAAGGTGTGTGTGTGTGGGAACCTAGGCGTACGGATTTGGGAAAACGCCTAGGGTTTAGTTGATTAGTTTAGTATAGCCTCAAGGTCGTTCTACCTTGATCAAGTAGGATTGGAGCTGTAAATTATTAATATATGTTAGAGATGATGACGAAGAACCTTGTTGATAATAAAAATAATCTTTATGTTATTCCGTTGTGCTTATTATTATCATTGTGCTTTATTGTTTATCCTAGATCAATGTCTAAACAACATGGAGTCCAAAACGGTCCTAGAACTTAGAAGATGGCGTGTGCATGAGTTCTATCAGGTTTTCCAAACACAACTTTGGTTAACTTACTATCGATAAATTCTCCTAGATTCTCCATAACCACGAACTCAACAAGATAAACAAAGCTTCATACAAACACATGCAATGACAATGCCCTAGCAATAATATTATCTCCTTTGTATTCTAATTCATCTACCATAATTTTATTGTATTCACTACGCGAGATTATGTTCATTGGTAGAGATGAGTTAACGTAGGCATCAAAGCTCCTAAATCCAATTTTACAAGGAAATTGCATATTAAATGGGTTATCATTCTCAATCCTTGTTCTAGGG
The DNA here is from genome assembly GCA_030686995.1 of Artemisia argyi. NCBI lineage: Eukaryota > Viridiplantae > Streptophyta > Magnoliopsida > Asterales > Asteraceae > Artemisia > Artemisia argyi. The sequence goes on along the minus strand of CM060709.1, from coordinate 95,170,018 downwards.
TCGACATACCTAAGAGGGTCCACTTCATCATCCATCCTATCCTCATTAATTACGTCACCATCATCTAGGTCCTCATCAGAATCCGAATAGTAAAAAGGACTAGCCCTATGGTCATCATCATGGTCGGACTCCTCCATCTCCGAGTTATTGTCAAAGTGGTGGTTAGGTGAAAGATTAGGTGGGTTCTCATTTTCCACTAAAGGGATTGGGGCGGGAATTTGGAAAATTCTACGACGAAAAACAAGAATAACAGGAATCAAGCGATCAATGCTATTGTTATCCATCGAGATAGTTTACGAACAAAGGAAACAAAGAAATAAGATAGACTAAAGAAAACCTAAAAATGAAAATAAAATCTTACTAGAAAGGAATCTAGCAAGTAGGCCTAATAAAAAGAAATCCTAACCTAGACAATAACTATTCCCCGGGCTGTGGCGCCAAAAACTTGATACATGGGAATCGCACCAGGCTTTACCTCTCAAGGGATCTCGAGAAGCTTACAACCCCCACCAGGCACTGTACCTGATCGTTGTAGTATAGTATAGTGACAAGTACCGGGGGATTGATCGTTCAACTCAGGAATAGTGTCGCTAGGATTAGAAAGTCTCCTAAACTAAGTCTAGAGGTTAGGGATGATTCTTTTTGTGTTTTTATATTTTGTAAAAGCAAATAAAATCTCGGGTTTTGGAAGAGTGCGCGGAATTAGTTGTTAGCCAACTAACCCAATTAACTAAGAAGCAATCAAAATAAAATGACAGAAATGAAAATAAATCTAATTATACTAATTTGGTGTAAACAATGATGGGGAAAGTTGTGTTTACTTAGATTTCATTACTCCCTAGATATCTTTTACAGGTTGATAGCTTGTTACAATTGCATGGATGACGGGTCATATTCCTTAATACTAGTCGTAGGGCCTTGTACAATATTTCCTAACTCTATAGGATCCTACTTCACTCCTATGTCGAGCCGTTAGAAGCTCCTAATATGGGATCATTAGAATTCTCCTACGCATTAAATACAACCAAATATCTTAGTACACCTCCGATCATGTTTCTTAAGACGTTCAAGCAAGTTACCAATGGAAGTCTGCCAGTTTTCTTAAGCCTAACATCGAATACAATCATCCGTAACAACTATAAATAAACAATCAACCGATAATTAACATCTAGGTTTCACTACATCTAAGCAAACACAAAGGAAATCTAGCATAGCATGTTAAATTGAAGACAACCGTAAGATATATTCAAACAACACATAGACATATTGAATGAATTGAAAGAGTACTTAACTCTAATAGAACATGAAAGATTCAAAGGGTTGAAACCCTTGAAAAAGCTGGAAAATTCAACCTAGGGTTTTTTCCCTCAAAGTTGCACACTAATGAATGAAATTTGGAAAACTATATATAGATTACAATGGGTGATGACATCATGTATTGAGTTGTGACGCCATCAACTCGCCGCCTATAATGAAATCGTATTGCCTAGATCCAATTGTGACGCCGTCATGTGTAAATTTCTTCTGGGCCGTCACTAATACTTGGACCATGACGGCCTTGGTTGACGCCGTCATCTCCTATGTAAAAAACTCTCTGGATCGTCACGTGTATTGTCCACATCAACCTCTTTTGTAACTCTTGACGCCGTCATGTAGAAGCTCTTGACGCCGTCAGGTACTATTCCCAGCAAGGAAAATTGAGACTTTGCCGTTTTCTTCACTTTTATGCTCCAAAAACGTCCAAAATGCTTCCTTTTCCAGATTTCTCTCCAAAAGTACCTAAAATGACAAAAGGAACGATTTAGGGCAATATTTGATCAAATAATCACGAATCCGGGCTTAAATGACCCCTTAAAAGTGGTTCACTTTTCACCTCATCAACCCCTCAACATAGTTCTCTTGAGCCATGGATCTATACTCAACTTTGTCAAAAATCTTGTTTAGGATTTTATATTTTTGAGAAAAAAGTTTTTGACTTAAAACAGCTTCTCGGGAAGGTTTTAACGCTCAAAAACTTGAGTATTCCGCTCTGATACCAATTGTAGAACCGTAGAGGGGGTGAATACGGTTTCTTTGGCTTTTTAGATGTTTAAAAACTTTAAGCCAAGACGAACCTCAAGTGGTTGTACAATAATCCAACAACCACAAACACAACCAATGTATATAAAGCAAGTAAAGAACACAACGATATATATTGGTTCGGGATGTGGGGTTTATACCATCCGTACCTCTAGTTGCGAATCCACGACACCGATACTATTCACTAGTATAATCCTTTTGGTGGACTACAAACCGTTACAATTCACTCCACCGATATTCGCCAATATCTCGTGATTCGACTTACACTTGGTCAACTAGACCACATACAAAACTTCCACCCGGAAGTATCAAACCCCAACTAGATCCCCAATGATGTAGTCTTGGTCACCAAGACACAAGACTTCCCTTACAAACAATTGAATGAATGAATAAGTGTTTGTTCAACCAAGCCCTAACCTAACCTAGAGACTCGATTGTAATAGAAAGGGTAAAGATAAGAAGACCCTAGACACAATCACAAGAGTGGATTAAGTTCTTGAGATTCTTCCCTTGCAAGGAGATGTGTTCTTTCAAAAGATGTTAGTGTGTTTAAATAAGTACACAAGAAAGAATTAGAGGATTATAGAGAAAGAATGTAGAGAGAAAGAATAACGGCAAGATATGAGGAATACAAGAGCCAAGGTGGGGTATTTATAGGCAAAAACCCAACTAGGGAAAAATTTACCGAGCCCGCGCGTTGCCCACGCGTCAACGCATGGTTGACGCGCCAAAGGCTCTGTAACATTTTTCCCAAATGTTGAGTTTTGGTCTTGTAAATACCTAACCTTGCTAAACCCCTAATTGTACTTCACACTAAACCTTAACATTAATCAATCTAAGGTTTACCAACTCAAATAGCCAATTTAGAAAATATTTTTGTGAAGTGTTTATGAGAAAACCAATTACCAAGGGTAGAAGAGTAGAAAGGGTAATTTGGTAGGGGTAGAAAGGGTATTCCTCACATGGCATAATAGAGAAGAGAATATGCCATGTGATATTCCTCTAAAGGGAAGTGTGAGTGAGGTTAGGTTAAGAAGTAACCATGGTTAGATTTAGAAAGAAGTGTATAGAGATTAAACCATGGTTAGGTTAGAAGGTGTGTAGAGAATAAACTATGGTTAGGTTAGAAGGTGAACCATGGTTAGGTTAAAGGGTGTATCCAAGGGAATGTTCCATCCTTGGTGTGGTTAAGAGTTAACCATGGTTGGGTGAGTTAGAAACAAGCCATAGTTTGGTTAGAAGTGATCCCTGGTTGGGTTAAGAGAAGAATATTCCAAAGGATATTCCATTTCTTGGGGAGGAAGGAGAAATTGATGGTTGAGATGTGTTGTAGAGAATGAATGGTTTAGATGGAGAGTGTGTAAGGAATATAAGAGATGAGTTGGATTGTGTAAGAGTCAAGAGATGTGTGTAAGGGAATATGTAGAAAGTTGGATGTGATGGGGGGCCTAGTGTGTGTAGAGAATGAGATGGTTGTGAGTATTGTGTGTATTTTGAAAATAAAGTTGTTGGACGTGTAAGAGTGTTGATGAGTGTCTAAATACTCATCATTTCGTTCACATTTAGGCTACTAAAACATCTGAAATCATACAAATATGCTTCAAAATATGGAAATATCATGAAATTGTGTTTTTAAGTGTTACAAGTGCAAAAGGGATGAAAACTGATTAAAAACATGTAAAATATACTTAATTTACAGTTTCAGTCCTTGAACTTTGACAAATTGGCAAAACTAGTCCCTGGTCAATCAAAACTTGTTCAAATATCATAAAAGGTCCTTGGGATTCATAAGTTGTAAGAAATAGTACTTTAAAGTTTAAAATCACATATTTACAACTTTGGTCCCTAAACTTTGAAAAGTGTCAAAATTAGTCCCTAAGGTTTTAAAAATAAGAAAATAATCAAAATAAACCTTATACTATTTATCAATGACATAATTGGTCCTTTGTGTTAACTGTTTGATATTTACAGGTTTAGCCCTTCAAAATCAGAAAATTACATAAAAGGTCCCTGGAGTTTAGAAAAGTGGAAATTTTGCATCCATGGTCCTTGAGGTATTCAAGTATAACATAAGTGGTCCCTATAACAACTTTTCAAAGTTTACACATCAGGTCCCTTAACTTTGGCAGAATTACATTATTGGTCCTTGTGTAATATTAAAACCAAACGGATCCTTATGTTTATTAAAAAACCAAAACCAAAAACAAACCCAATCCATACCACCCCTTGGCCCTTTTTTGTTATATGATCCAGCAGGCCCAACACAACACCCAGCCCACACCCTTTATAAATAAAACCCACCGTTTGACCTGCGTTGACCCCGCCACAAACCACCTTCACTGTTCATCGTCTCCCCAAACCACCCAGTCACATACCAGGTGCTTTTTACCACCTGTTTTAACCCTCCACCTCACTACTCTACTCACCCACTCCCTCCACCACCTCTGTGACTACAACCCACCACAATAAATGCACTCCACACCACTTTTTCCTTCCAAAACCTTATCCTTCCTCTGTTTTCTTCCATAACACCCCAACTTGGCTAAATATCTCCCAAACTTGGTCCTTACACCTCTATAACAATCCAAGAAGCTTTAATTAGCTTGTAACCGCCTCTAGCCACGTGTGAAGACTTTGGCGCCAAAACAGTTTAAACGGCCAAGATGTAATTGACCAATCCAATGGCCTCAATTTGAAGTGGGAAAGTGTGAGGAAGCTAGTGGGATGCTTTTGAGTTATTATAAAGAAAGAAAGAGCCAGAAGTGAAGCAATATCATAGAATACGTTTTGTGATCAAAATCCTTTATTGCTTACCTTTAATTATTGTCATTTAAAAGCTTTCAGTACTGTAATAAACCTTGACAAAGTTCAATTACATACTATTTACAGTTTGTAGCTTCATAATCTTTCAATACATGTCATTTACTTAATTGTCATTTTCTTAAATTGTCATTTACTTAACATTGTCTGTTATAGCTGTTTAGAGGACATCAATAAGTCACTTAGGCTCCTGACAAAAGCTCTAAGGCTTTTTAGAAACCTTAAAAGCAGTTGTAATACATAAACTCAAAAATCATAAAAAGAAATATTGGAGAAAATTGTTTGCAAGAAAGAACAAGTGGAGCAGGGTGAAATTTGGATTGCTGAGGGGTATTAGAAGCTTATTGGAAGCAATAGGTGTAATCTAAGTCCTGTTTGGGGCCCATATTAATCAGTATTCACAATTGGACACTTTTGTAAGCATTTTCTTGTATTTTGATAATTTACTGTTTAATATCTTATTTACTATAATCTTTGTTGTTTCTTGCTTATTATATGTTTATAGCCTAATATCAGTAGCTTGTTTGTTGTTTTCTTAAGTTGTTAAGTTTTCTTGAAAAACAGTCATATAGTATAATCTTTGATTCTGTGTTCTTTTGTTGTTATTGTTATTATTTTGTGTTTAATAGATCCATTATGATGATGTTTTAAGGTCTGAGATCAGATTAGAGGCTTAGGTCATTGATTTGCTTTGAAAATCTTCAAAACAGTGAATTTAAAGGGTGTTTGGATCATTAGTGTTCACTGAGTCTCAGACTCATTTAGTTGTTGTTTGTTATTGTAAAATGTTAGTTTAGGTTTATATAGGTTTAATCAGTCATAAAATTAGTAACTTATTAGTTGTAAAGTCAAAATCCAACTTCAAATCCCTTGACAGTTAACTGTCAAGGATTTGAGTCACACAGACCCTCACTTTAGCTCATAAGTTGTAGCTTTAGATTATTTTAGGTTTATCATAGCTTAGTATAACTTAATCAATCAGTTAGAAGTGTTAGAATCTCAAGAAAGTCAAACTAGCAAAGTTCTATCAAAAGTCAAATTGCTTGATACTCAGTTTTTTACCAAAACTTCAAGGATTTTTGTAGATTTTTGTATTAAGTTTCAAGGTCTGAAATTTGTTTTAGTAACACTCTACCACTTTGTCTTTAAGTTCCTACATAGCTTATATTTTTAGCATTTTTACCCTGGGCCCCACTCAACCCCAAAATCACTTGCAGGGAAGACCTCTTCCCCTGCACCAGCAGAATCACCCATCACCACCACTTTGGTGGTGATTTGTGATCAACTCAGTGGGCCCCACACTTTCAAATTAGTTTCTTACAACCCCCCTCCTACCAGGGATTATAGATTGACCATTTGTTTGACCTGAATCACTGTGGACCCCACCTGAATCAGACCCTAAACTCTGTCCCAATTCTGTGTTATAATTAAGTTTTGGAATTGCTTATTTTTGCTTATCAGCTTATCTATTGAGCTTATTTGGAAAATTATAGCTTAGACAAGTCTAACTTACTTAATAGAATCAGATTTATCCATAGTGGGTCCCACATAAGCTCATTTGAGCTTATTTCCATCTTCAGTCAACAAAAGTCAACTGTGGTAGCATTAAGCTTCCACAGTGCTTATTATTAGCTTTTAAATTAGTTGTTTTTATTAAAGTTGTCTATTTTTAGATATAATATAGTTTTGTAAAAGAAAAATCAAGAAAATCCAACATAAAAATAAGTGATAGTTTCTATTTAATTTAATTAAATTTTAATTTTCATTTTTAGATTTTTATTAAGTAAGTTGTGTTTTTTATATTTTTATTAATTTCCTTATATATTAAAGTATTTTTAATAATTTTCTTAGATTTTTATTTTGTAATTTAGTATTTATTAGAATTAATAATAGTTTTATTAGTAATTAATTAATAAGTAAGTTATAAATAGCATAATTAGTTTTTATAAAGTAACACCTAGTTTTTATATTTTTTATAGATTTTATAGGTCATAAAATAGTTTTATAAATTTTTCCATAATTTTCTAAGTTAATTTAGTATTATTAGTAATTCAAAATAGTTTAATTAGTATAATTAAGATAAATAGTTTTTAATTAATAAAAAGCTTATAAAAAGACAAAAACAATTATTTTTATTTTTTATACTTTCTTCAAGTTCTAATTTAAGTTTAGAAAATATTTTTGCAAATTTTTAGTTTAAGTTGTAGTATTTATCATTTTTAGTTTGATTTAAATTAGTTTTTATTAAAAAGTTAAATAGTTATTAATTAAATAATTAATAATAAATAATATAATAATCTAAAAAATAGTTTTCTTTTTAATTTAATTTTCGTTTTAGTTTAAGTTTATAGAATTTTCATTTTTAACCCCTATAGTTTATTTTCTTTAAAACTCACCTTTTTCTTAGTACGCAGTCGCGTACGTTTTTAATTCCTTTTACATTTTTAAGTTTTCTTATTTCAAGGTTTTGTTTATATAGCTTATTAAAGCTATTTTCTTTTCTCCTAGGGTAATCACAATCACATACCCTTTCCTGTTCAATAATTCTCGATCACAGATCCGTTCTAACTCAGGATATCACACTTCCAAGGGACATAAACGACCCGGGGACACTAAACTCCTTGGATATATTTGTATTCAGGTTTCTTTAGTTTGATTTTTATTGATTGACCATTCACCAGTGGTTGACTAAATAAAGTTGACTAGAAAAGCGTGAATCAATTTTTGGCGCCGCTGCCGGGGAAGTGTGCTGCGTTGAACGATTCTGAAGTATCAGATTTGTTGAATACCTATCCATAGTACATATATCTTATATAATATCATTATTAAATCTTCCATAAACATATAAAACACCAAAAATATTTTCTTTTTCTTTCTATATATATATAACATAAAATAAAAACCTAAAAATACTCTTCTCACCCTTATCTGAGTTTCCTTTTCTTCAAGGATCCTTAGACGCGTCTTAGTGCATGCGCACTCGTTCTTCAAGGTCATCAAGTCCTCTTCGTGAGCTTGTAACCATACCTCGTAGAAGTCGTAGACGTTCTGCTCCATCAGTCGTACCCGAGATACGTACTGATCTTAAAATTCCTGTCATCATGACAGAAGACCGTCCGATGAATGAGCTTCTCCAAGCACCCACCGAGGGTTACGGAGATGCTATTGTTGTTCCAGCCATCGTGGCTGAGAATTTTGAGCTCAAGACTGGGTTGATAGCTCTGGTAACCCAGCGGCAATTCTATGGTTTTGAAAGGGACGATCCTCATGATCACATTAGATGGTTTAACAAGATCACTTGTACCATCAAATGTAAAAATGTCCCTGAGGAATCAATCAAACTTCTTCTCTTCCCATTTTCCATCGAAGGCAATGCCAGGATTTGGCTTGATAAACAGCCCCCTAAATCGATTGAAACATGGGGAGATTTGGTTCATAAGTTCGTTAATGAATTCTTTCCTCCTTCCAAAACCACATTTCTTAAAAATGAGATCATGAAGTTCTCTCAAAGGTTTGATGAACCATTCGGAGAGGCATGGGATCGTTTCAAAAGAATTGCTTCGCAGATGTCCACATCACGGTTTCACCGAATTGATGCAAATGGACACTTTCTACAATGGGTTAAACCCATCTGATCAAAATTCTCTGAACGCCTCAGCTGGAGGTAATTTTCTAAGCAAATCCACAAAGGAAGCCATTGCTTTAATTGAAAACATGTCTAAGGTCCCTTACTACGAGAGATAGAACTTATAATTCTCATGCTAGTGCTGGTCCTTCTACATCATCTCCCGTGACTTCTAGCACTGATTCTCAGATTGCTGAACTCACGAAGGCTATCCAAGCTTTGGTTTCCAAGAAAGAGTCTGCTCCGCAAATTTCTCAAACTGCTGAAGTTAAAAAGGTAGACGTTTGTGTTACTTGTGGAGGTCCTCATCCATACTACAATTGTACCCACACCGTTGGCAATGCAATTGGAGTCAATGCTATAGCAGGCAGTTCCAATCAAGGGGGAAACCAATTCCGTCCTCAAGTGGAAACAAACTACCGTACTAACAATCAAGGAGGACAGCCTGGATTATACCAACCAAACAATGCTAATAGGTTTATTCCTAACCAGCAACGAGGACAAAACACACAAAATCAATATCATGCCCCGAGCAATCAAATGGTTCCTTTTCAATACCCACCCCACAAGGGAAATTCAAACATAGGGTATTCAGCTCCTGCTCATCAAATGGTTCCTTATCAAGAATCTCCCTCCAATGACCTCGCTAACCACATCAAGGTTAATGATGCTAACATGAGGGCAATGCAGAACCAAATCTCCAATTTGAAGAATGAATTTGATTCTTCAATTGCTAAGAACAACCATGAGCTGAGGAACGATATTAAGGACATGTTTGCTGGTTTAGTAAAACAACTAAATCCACCAGCTACCTCGGGAACTCTCCCAGGTAACACTGTTCCAAATCTAAAGGGTGAACTCAAAGCTATTACCACTTGTAGTGGTAAAGCTCATGATGGACCATCGATTCCTATTCCTACTTCGAAGAAGAATATGGAACGAGAAACCAAGGTGACAAAGGACCCGGTACTTCCTTCTAATAATAGAAGTGCTCATTACGTCCAAACCACGGTTGTCCCAAAATCTACACCCCCTGTCACTCCTACATCGTCAAGAATAGATCCTACTCTTTCACGATTCACGGTTAAAAGTTTGTCAAGCAATCTTTATGACCAAAGGGCAGCTGTGACTTATTCTCATATGCTTAATTCTGCCCGTAGGAGTGTATTAGATGACAGTGATGATGAGGAGGATGATTCCAATGTCATCAAAGCTATCACCACTCGTAGTGGTGCTGCTTATGATGGACCCTCAATGCCTATCCCTCCTCCATTGTATGATGTGGAAAAATAGGTGGAGGATACAACGGACGAAGTGCAAATTCCAAATTCACAAAGTACTGCACAAGTCTCTCATCCGGTCCTCCCTAAAGAGAAATCCAAATCAAGAGTTTTCTTTGAATCTGTAGAGACTCCTGAGAATACCGTCCCTAAATCCAAACCTTATCTTCCGTACCCATCACGTATGAATGAGGATAGGACCCGTGAAAAGAATAGTCAACAAATAGATAAATTCTTTTAAATCTTTAAAGAATTACATTTTGACATTAGTTTCACGGATTCTCTCATTCTAATGCCTAAGTTTGCAGCGACAATCAAACAACTGCTAAACAACAAGGGAAAGTTGTTTGAGATGGCAAAAACTCCAGTAAGCGAAAACTGCTCGGCAGTTATCTTAAAAAAGCTTCCTGTGAAGCTTGGAGATCCTGGGAAATTCCTAATACCTTGTGTATTCCCAGGAATGATTGAATGTTATGCCTTGGCCGATCTCGGTGCTAGCATCAATCTAATGCCTTATTCAGTGTGGAAGAAACTTTCTCTTCCTGAACTCTCCTCTACCTGCATGACTCTCGAGCTTGCAGATCGTACCATATCTATGCCCCTCGGCATCGCTGAGGATGTATTTGTTAAAGTAGGGAGGTTCCATTTTCCAGCAGACTTTGTGGTCGTTGACTTTGATGCCGATCAAAAGGTTCCTCTCATTCTTGGAAGAGGATTCCTTAGAACCGGCCATGCTCTTATTGATGTTTTGGAGCATGAGATCACCTTACGTGTTGGTAAGGAATCTGTTACATTTGATCAAAATCAAACTTCGAGGTACTCCTCAAACTATAACTCTGAATCGGTTAACCGAATCGATATCATTGATGTTACTTCAAAGGAGTATTCTCAAGAAAATCTTGATTATTTTCATAATTCTGTGATTGGTAATCCCACTCCATCTTCTACTACTATCTTAGCCGACTTTTCATCTTCTCTCACTCTGGATGAGACTGAAAGTGATCCCATTTGGGATGAAGATGAGACTGAAAGTGATCCCATTTGGGATGAAGATGAAACTGAGAGTGATGAGGAGGGAGATATTCTTCTGCTTGAGGAATTAATGCATAATGATCCAATTCCCCCTCCTCCGCTAGAAGAACTTCATAATGAGAGTACTGATTCTATTCTGGATGAAATCGATGTTTATCTCGATTTAGACACATTTATGCCAGGTATTGATGATGCCGAGAGTATTCAGGAGGGAGATGTCAGTCTTCTTCTTGAACAACTTTTATACCCAGAAAATTATCCCACCCTCCAACCCAAACAACTTTATAAGGAGGAATTCAAATCAGTTGAAGAAACTGATAAAATTCCTGAGATCAAGCATAAGACCTTGCCTCCTTCACTTAAATTTCAAATTCTTGAGGAGGAAGTTTTTGTGATTACTTCTGTTCTGATCTCCCTACTACCCTTCACCTACCCGGTGATTTCTCCTTCTCTTCACTCATTCGAGAGTGAGGATGTTACTTTTGACCCTGGCATTTTCAATATAACATTGGTTTAAATACCAGATATATCTCTCTTGGTGTGGAACTTTCATGTACTTCAATGTGTATGCAAACATTTTATATGAAAGTCCGATGGAGATAGTTTCTTCCACTTACTTCCCCATAGATTTTTAAATTGCTTTTTCTCCCAGCCTTTTCAGGAGCTCTTTATTACAGTTAACCGTTCACAAGCGGTTAGCTTGCATGATAAACCTGACAGTTTGGGAGGAAAGAAATCTAATAAGGGGTCGAGTCAAGCTAGTGACTCGGAAATCAAAAACATTAGCAAAAACATGGGCTTGTCACCCGTGTGTAACACCCAAATGTGGGGGAGATGCCCCACATGTTGTATATATGTAAATATCTTTCAAAAAAAAATGTACATATAGTGATAGCTTCAATTTAAGAAGTTTTATCTAAAAAAATAGTTGTATGTATATACATCTTTAAATAATGGCTAGTTATATTTCCTTTTTACGTTCTAAGTTCGGTTTAACACCCGGGTACTTTGAATATTGAGGGCAATATTCAGTTCTAAGTGTGTGTGTGTGGGGGGGGGGGGGGGGGATTCTCACGAATTCAAACACATGTTCCATCAGGAACCCCCAATTTAGCCAAAAATTTTAAAATTTTTTCTCACTTAGAACGCAACAAATGGTAATCAATCCGCCATGTCTAACCCACATAAGGATTGGCTAATCCAGGAGCAAACGACTCTTGGTAAAGATATCTCAAACCCGTTTATGGCTTGCAATTTGCCCAAAATTGTATGGTTCCTCAACTCCCCATATCCCATAAAGCAAATGAGTTGGCTAGCCCGCAAGATTATGGCTTGTGGTAAAGGCAGTGGAAAAACCATAATTGGTAATCAGCTCACCAAGATGTTGACTATTCCATCAAGAGTTGGCTAGTCCAGAAGCAAACGGCTTTTGGTAAAGACTAATCAAATCCGTTGACAGCTGGTGATTTGCTCAAAATCACACGGTTATCAGATGTGCCACAGTTCTTACATCTGGCTACTCCAGAAGTGATGGCTTTTGGTAAAGAGTTCTTTGAAATCCATTAAAACTTCATAAAATATTGCTAGGGACTAGCAATAGTTTAGTGTGGGGGATTGATGAGTGTCTAAATACTCATTATTTCGTTCACATTTAGGCTACTAAAACATCTGAAATCATACAAATATGCTTCAAAATATGGAAATATCATGAAATTGTGTTTTTAAGTGTTACAAGTGCAAAAGGGATGAAAACTGATGAAAAACATGTAAAATATACTTAATTTACAGTTTCAGTCCCTGAACTTTGACAAATTGGCAAAACTAGTCCCTGGTCAATCAAAACTTGTTCAAATATCATAAAAGGTCCTTGGGATTCATAAGTTGTAAGAAATAGTCCTTTAAAGTTTAAAATCACATATTTACAACTTTGGTCCTTAAACTTTGAAAAGTGTCAAAATTAGTCCCTAAGGTTTTAAAAATAAGAAAATAATCAAAATAAACCTTATACTATTTATCAATGACATAATTGGTCCTTTGTGTTAACTGTTTGATATTTACAGGTTTAGCCCTTCAAAATCAGAAAATTACATAAAAGGTCCCTGGAGTTTAGAAAAGTGGAAATTTTGCATCCATGGTCCTTGAGGTATTCAAGTATAACATAAGTGGTCCCTATAACAACTTTTCAAAGTTTACACATCAGGTCCCTTAACTTTGGCAGAATTACATTATTGGTCCTTGTGTAATATTAAAACCAAACGGATCCTTATGTTTATTAAAAAACCAAAACCAAAAACAAACCCAATCCATACCACCCCTTGGCCCTTTTTTGTTATATGATCCAGCAGGCCCAACACAACACCCAGCCCACACCCTTTATAAATAAAACCCACCGTTTGACCTGCGTTGACCCCGCCACAAACCACCTTCACTGTTCATCGTCTCCCCAAACCACTCAGTCACATACCAGGTGCTTTTTACCACCTGTTTTCACCCTCCACCTCACTACTCTACTCACCCACTCCCTCCACCACCTCTGTGACTATAACCCACGACAATAAATGCACTCCACACCACTTTTTCCTTCCAAAACCTTATCCTTCCTCTGTTTTCTTCCATGACACCCCAACTTGGCTAAATATCTCCCAAACTTGGTCCTTACACCTCTATAACAATCCAAGAAGCTTTAATTAGCTTGTAACCGCCTCTAGCCACGTGTGAAGACTTTGGCGCCAAAAAAGTTTAAACGGCCAAGATGTAATTGACCAATCCAATGGCCTCAATTTGAAGTGGGAAAGTGTGAGGACGCTAGTGGGATGCTTTTGAGTTATTATAAAGAAAGAAAGAGCCAGAAGTGAAGCACTATCATAGAATACGTTTTGTGATCAAAATCCTTTATTGCTTACCTTTAATTATTGTCATTTAAAAGCTTTCAGTACTGTAATAAACCTTGACAAAGTTCAATTACATACTATTTACAGTTTGTAGCTTCATAATCTTTCAATACATGTCATTTACTTAATTGTCATTTTCTTAAATTATCATTTACTTAACATTGTCTGTTATAGCTGTTTAGAGGACATCAATAAGTCACTTAGGCTCCTGACAAAAGCTCTAAGGCTTTTTAGAAACCTTAAAAGCAGTTGTAATACATAAACTCAAAAATCACAAAAAGAAATATTGGAGAAAATTGTTTGCAAGAAAGAACAAGTGGAGCAGGGTGAAATTTGGATTGCTGAGGGGTATTAGAAGCTTATTGGAAGCAATAGGTGTAATCTAAGTCCTGTTTGGGGCCCATATTAATCAGTATTCACAATTGGACACTTTTGTAAGCATTTTCTTGTATTTTGATAATTTACTGTTTAATATCTTATTTACTATAATCTTTGTTGTTTCTTGCTTATTATATGTTTATAGCCTAATATCAGTAGCTTGTTTGTTGTTTTCTTAAGTTGTTAAGTTTTCTTGAAAAACAGTCATATAGTATAATCTTTGATTCTGTGTTCTTTTGTTGTTATTGTTATTATTTTGTGTTTAATAGATCCATTATGATGATGTTTTAAGGTCTGAGATCAGATTAGAGGCTTAGGTCATTGATTTGCTTTGAAAATCTTCAAAACAGTGAATTTAAAGGGTGTTTGGATCATTAGTGTTCACTGAGTCTCAGACTCATTTAGTTGTTGTTTGTTATTGTAAAATGTTAGTTTAGGTTTATATAGGTTTAATCAGTCATAAAATTAGTAACTTATTAGTTGTAAAGTCAAAATCCAACTTCAAATCCCTTGACAGTTAACTGTCAAGGATTTGAGTCACACAGACCCTCACTTTAGCTCATAAGTTGTAGCTTTAGATTATTTTAGGTTTATCATAGCTTAGTATAACTTAATCAATCAGTTAGAAGTGTTAGAATCTCAAGAAAGTCAAACTAGCAAAGTTCTATCAAAAGTCAAATTGCTTGATACTCAGTTTTTTACCAAAACTTCAAGGATTTTTGTAGATTTTTGTATTAAGTTTCAAGGTCTGAAATTTGTTTTAGTAACACTCTACCACTTTGTCTTTAAGTTCCTACATAGCTTATATTTTTAGCATTTTTACCCTGGGCCCCACTCAACCCCAAAATCACTTGCAGGGAAGACCTCTTCCCCTGCACCAGCAGAATCACCCATCACCACCACTTTGGTGGTGATTTGTGATCAACTCAGTGGGCCCCACACTTTCAAATTAGTTTCTTACAACCCCCCTCCTACCAGGGATTATAGATTGACCATTTGTTTGACCTGAATCACTGTGGACCCCACCTGAATCAGACCCTAAACTCTGTCCCAATTCTGTGTTATAATTAAGTTTTGGAATTGCTTATTTTTGCTTATCAGCTTATCTATTGAGCTTATTTGGAAAATTATAGCTTAGACAAGTCTAACTTACTTAATAGAACCAGATTTATCCATAGTGGGTCCCACATAAGCTCATTTGAGCTTATTTCCATCTTCAGTCAACAAAAGTCAATTGTGGTAGCATTAAGCTTCCACAGTGCTTATTATTAGCTTTTAAATTAGTTGTTTTTATTAAAGTTGTCTATTTTTAGATATAATATAGTTTTGTAAAAGAAAAATCAAGAAAATCCAACATAAAAATAAGTGATAGTTTCTATTTAATTTAATTAAATTTTAATTTTCATTTTTAGATTTTTATTAAGTAAGTTGTGTTTTTTATATTTTTATTAATTTCCTTATATATTAAAGTATTTTTAATAATTTTCTTAGATTTCTATTTTGTAATTTAGTATTTATTAGAATTAATAGTAGTTTTATTAGTAATTAATTAATAAGTAAGTTATAAATAGCATAATTAGTTTTTATAAAGTAACACCTAGTTTTTATATTTTTATAGCTTTTATAGGTCATAAAATAGTTTTATGAATTTTTCCATAATTTTATAAGTTAATTTAGTATTATTAGTAATTCAAAATAGTTTAATTAGTATAATTAAGATAAATAGTTTTTAATTAATAAAAAGCTTATAAAAAGACAAAAACAATTATTTTTATTTTTTATACTTTCTTCAAGTTCTAATTTAAGTTTAGAAAATGTTTTTGCAAATTTTTAGTTTAAGTTGTAGTATTTATCATTTTTAGTTTGATTTAAATTAGTTTTAATTAAAAAGTTAAATAGTTATTAATTAAATAATTAATAATAAATAATATAATAATCTAAAAAATAGTTTTCTTTTTAATTTAATTTTCTTTTTAGTTTAAGTTTATAGAATTTTCATTTTTAACCCCTATAGTTTATTTTCTTTAAAACTCACCTTTTTCTTATTACGCAGTCGCGTACGTTTTTAATTCCTTTTACATTTTTAAGTTTTCTTATTTCAAGGTTTTGTTTATATAGCTTATTAAAGCTATTTTCTTTTCTCCTAGGGTAATCACAATCACATACCCTTTCCTGTTCAATAATTCCTGATCACAGATCCGTTCTAACTCAGGATATCACACTTCCAAGGGACATAAACGACCCGGGGACACTAAACTCCTTGGATATATTTGTATTCAGGTTTCTTTAGTTTGATTTTTATTGATTGACCATTCACAAGTGGTTGACTAAATAAAGTTGACTAGAAAAGCGTAAATCAAGTGTGTAAGAGAATATGTAAGAGTTGGATGTTATGGGGAGACTAGTGTGTGTAGAGAATGGGATGGTTGTGAGTAGTGTGTGTAAATATTAAAATAAAGTTGTTGTGGTTTAAGGAATATGTTGTGAGGATGGGATGTGTGTAAGGAGTGAGTTATATGTGTAAGGAATATGTATGAAGGATGTGATGGGGAGCCTTTTGTGTGTGAAGAGAGGTATGTGACTGAAGTGCTTGTATTTTGAATGTAAAGGTATTGGGAGTGTAAGTGTGTGTGTAAAAAAGTAGTGTGTGTATAGGGAAGTGTATGTATGTGTATATAAAAAAGGTGTATGAGAAATGTATAAAGTGAAGGGAATATTTTGTGGGAAAGTGTGTGAGTCAAAAAGGTATGAATGTGTAAGAGGTGTAAGGGAATATTTAGAGGATGTTGAGTTGTTTGGAGGCTTCGTCTCTTGTGATTAAGAAGGTGATTAAGAGATAATCTAATTGTCATTAAGAAGAAAAGGTTTAGAAAATTAAGATTATGAGTTGAGAAAATCATAGGTTACTTACAAGTCCAAGCAACACAACGTTGAGAATCCATAGTTTCATAACTCAGGACTTTCCACGACTCTATGTACTCAACTAACACCTTGGTACAAACAAGCCAAGTGCTTTGCCATGATGTAAATCATAACCCAGGCGGGAAAGGATGCGTTTACGCAAAGTGACCTTTGACTTAGTTTGACCAATAAGGGAGTAAACCCGTTACATGATTAGAGAAGACGTAAGCACGGGATATGAGCATATGTGTTTTCACGTGATGTTACGTGAAATATATAAGCTCCCTATGTTTAGAAAAGCCTTGGCTAGAGGCAAGAGTTAGAAAACATGAGTTGGTGTTTTCCCGTAAACGGGTGTTTCAAAAGTTGGATCTCTCTTATCCCAAAACTCGTTTCGAGTGTTCTCAATTAAGCACATAGCATATTCATACCTGTTTTCAAAGATCCACATTTGTTGGGTAAGGGGAATGCCGACTTTCAAAATTCATCCCGAACCATACAGAAGCATGGCGCATCAGCTACGCGTCAATGCGTGGGTGACGCGTCAGGAACAGGTATGGAGTTCGGGGAATTTTGGCTACCGTTTGGTTTTGTATGTGTTTTGAAGCTTTATTTGTCATCATTAAAACGTTAGGAGATCTTGATAATGTTGTCTCAACAATGATCAATTATTACCTTAAATCGTTTCTTTTGTCAATTTAGGTATTTTTGAGAAGAATTCTGAAAAATGAAGCATTTTGGACGTTTTTGAAGCAAAAAATGAAGAAAACGACAAACTCAAGAATCCAAGCTGGAAATTGTACCTGAAAGCATCAAGCATTTCAAAGGGACGGCGTCACTCATTGGAACAAGAGTTGGATATCACAATTGCACTTGACGCGCCAGAAGAAAAGTTGAAGCATAAGGCATGACGGCGTCACGTTATATATAAAGTAGGCCATCACGTGTATTTCCCAAGGCGTGACGGCCCAGAAGTCCTACAAGGGGATGGCGTCAAGAAGTTGGATTAGACGACAAGAAACCCTAGACCCGGCTAGATGACGACGCCAACCATTAAAAGGGGACGCCATCACCATTGTAAATTGATATATACTTTTTGATTTTTCATTCATAAAAGGAGGACGTAGGGAACTTTTGGTACGAACCCTAGTTGAATTTTGCAGCAATTTTAGGGTTCAAACCCTCTTTTCTTCCATGTTCAATTAAAGATAAGTTATCCTTTAATCATTCAATATGTCAAATGTGTTGTTTGATTATATCGTATGCTTTTCTTTCTTTTAACATGCTAGCTTAGATTTACTTGTGTTTGCTTAGATCTAATAAAACCTAGTTATTGATTATTGGTTGTTGGTTTGTCATTAATTGTTGTGGGTGATTGATTTTAGCGTTAGGCTTAAGAAAACTGACTAATCTCCTGTATGGTAACTTGCTTGAACGTCTTAAGAAACGTAATCGGATGTGTACTACGGTTTTATTGGTTGTATTAAATGCATAAGTGACTATAAATGAGGCCATGATAGGATACTAAACGTGTCGTCATAGGAAGAGATAGAAGCTTATAGAGTTTGAGAAGATCGTACACGGCCCCACGAATGGTATTAAGGAATGCCACCCTTCACCCATGTAATTGTGACAAACCAATTAATAAATAAAAGATAATTAGGGAGTAATGAAATCTAAGTAAACACACTTTTCTCCATATTAGAAGTTCTCATACTTTTTATTTTCTTGTTATTTATTTATTTGTTTAAGTAGTTATTTAGGTTAGTTGACTAGCAACTAATTCCGCCCACTCTTCTAATACCCGAGATATTTACTTGCTTTCCATAAAATATAAAAATACAAAAAGAATCATCCCTCACCTCTAGACCTAATTAGATTAGTTTCAATCTTAACGAACAATATTCCCCGAGAAAATGATCAATCCCCCGGTACTTGCCATTCACTATACTACATCGGTCGGGTACACTACCTAGTGGGGACTGCAAGCTTCTCAAGATCCCTTGAGAGGTAAAACCTTTTGCGTACACCACAATCCACGCATCAGTTGCTAAGCCAAGACTCGACTTGATGAGATCAAACAAGTACATTTTATTAGCGTCATTTATCCTATTTAATTGACTTGTTTTATATTGTTTTGTGTAAGCATTGGTGCTTTAATGTCTACTTTAGTGATTCTCAGGTAAAAACAAGCAATTGGTGAAAGTTAATGATATTGGACGACTTATGGAGATAAATGATCAAGAGTTGAAAAGTCTACTGAAATTCAAGAGATGCGCCGTATCACTCTCAACAGATACGCCGCAACATCATACTTAGATGAATTCGAAGACCATTGCCTGACTTTGAAGAATTCCCCGCATCTAATCATAACATGCGCCGCATATGAAACTTTGGTCAACGAAAAATAATCAACTTGTTCTACTCCAAATACGCCGCATCTCATTTACAACATGCGGCGTATCAGCTAAAGACTTCGCCAGATACTATCCAAGACGTTAAAGAACATGCGCCGGATAGAGAAACAAGTTACGCCGCATCTAAAGGCGGTGTATGAATATTCCAGAATATAATAATCTTGGACCCCACGTGAAGTTAAGTAGATGCGCCGCATTTGTCATCAACATGCGCCGCATCGATCCCTCATACAGAAACTATAAATACCCCATGACAGATACGAGTTTGGTGTGAAGAAAAACCCTAAGGAGACAAATTTAGTCAAAGAAGCATCACAAGACACGCCTTAAACGAAGATCTTAGAGCCGTAAGAAGGTCCTGTATGTGTATAATTCATTAAGTAGTTTTGTTTATTGTATTAGTAAGCTTTAATCCATCAGGATTGATGGGCTTGTGGACACCATACTGCTCCCCTTAAAATTGCTTTCCCTTCAATTAAAGTTTATATGATGATGTTTTTGGTGATTTTATTTGTGCATTGATAACCTCTGTGTTTAGTTGAGTCTTCTGGGCTACCATACCTGTTCCTCGCCTGCTTATCTAGTGTCTAGAAGGTAGGATAAACATAAGTAATCATTAAGAGTTTACTCGCCGATAATTAGGACCCAACGAGACATATTAGATTACGATACTCATCATATAAAACTAGCAATAAAACAAGTGACAAGCTATTTAATTATAAGGACGGGTCTTCTTACGTGTTTCTATTATCTATCTGTGTACATGATTGCTATTCACTGATTCATTCTCATTAGTTTTACTTTTATTGTTTAATTAAATCTGTGTTAGTCTCTCAGGCAAAACCCCCGTTTATTAGATTAGGATGGTAAACTAACTTAGATATTAAAATACTGATTAAATCAACTAGATATTACGCTCCATTCTTAGTGTTCGACACTCTACTTAACACTATATACATATTGATCGGGTACACTGCTCGTTAAGTATGTGTGTTAGTAATAAGTCGGCTAAATATAAATTTAGAACTTGAAAATGCTTAAGCACCCTATGCTACACTGACATATCACACACATCAAGTTTTTGGCGCCGTTGCCGGGGAATGAATTGTTAATATATGTTTATTTGATTAGTATTTTAATTAGATTCTAACCACTAACTTTGTTGTATATTAGTATAGATTGCATTCATTGTATACTTTGCATATTTTATTTTCTTGTTTTTTGTTTGTTTTATTTTATTTTCTGTATTTTTTTTTTATTTTCTTTTTATTTTCTCTGTATTACTGCTCTCTGCTATATTTTGCTGATCTAAACGATGCGACACATCTGATTTATCAAATACAGTGCATTGCGTTTTTTTATTTTTATATACAGCGTAAACTTAAAAATTCGAAGTACGGCGCATCTATCCCCTAGATACGACGTATTCTGTTTTTAATCAGAAAATCTTCAAAACCCTAACGAGATACGATGCATCTGTTTCGACAGTTGCGGCGCATCTATTTATTTATTAAAAACAATTTTTCGAATTTATTAAACTGAGATACGACGCATCTGTTTTCATAGATACGACGTATCGTTTTTCTGAATAAAAGTCTGATTTAATCTTTAACGTAACAAGATATGACGCATCCTACTTCTGGGATACGACGCATCGACAGCAGATATCAGCTTCCTTTATTTTTCGTATTCCGTTTTCGTTACTAGTTTTCTGATATTATACTTCATGAAACCTATCCTACTGATGCTTTTGTGCTGAATCTCAGGAAGTGCATGACCCGGAGCTCTATTAAAGAACTCACCAAACCTTTCGACGATCCTGAAAAAGCTTTTCATTCACTTAAAAGGCTTTTCAACACAACAAACTTTGATTATTCGAGCCCAACTGAGCTCGACTACTTTTTTGAAAAAAGAGGAAGCTAGTGAAGAAGAAGTTACTGAAACAATGACGGAAAACACTACCATGGAGGAATACATGAACAAGACCCGAGCGGACTATAGTTCGGGAGTTGCTAAACCAAATTTAATGATGATACTAAGTTTGAATTGAAGAGTCAATTTCTCAAGGAGCTTAGAGAAAATGCTTTCAGTGGATCAGAGAATGAAGATGCAAATGACCATGTAGAAAAGATCCTTGAAATTGCAGATTTATTTACTAAAATTGAGAAACTAAAAATTGACCAAGTTATGCTTTTTGTTTTCCCTATTTCTCTTACAGGAGCTGCTAGTAGGTGGCTTAAGAATGAACCTGCTGGTTCTATTGACAAATGGGAAGACTTGAAGAGCAAATTCCTCAAGCGATATTGTCCACCTGCAAAGACCGCTAAAAAGATAGAGGCTATCAATAACTTTAAGCAAGAGCCCGATGAAACTATTTATCGTGCTTGGGAGCGATTCAAGGAACTATTATTGAAATGTCCTCAATATTATCTATTCCCTATGCAGGAAATAATATTGTTTTATCAAGCTTTGGACGTGCCTACTCGACAGCAATTGGATTCTAAGGGAGCTGTACCTCAGATGAGTACAGCTAATGCTAGGAAAGCTATTCAAGAGGCTGTTGGTCATTCTCAGAAGTCGCACGATGGAACCTCTACTAGGTCTAGAATCAACACTAATTCTGATGGTTTTGCTGCAATTCAAGCTCAATTGGACAAGCTTAGTAGAGAGATTAAGAAGAGAGATGAAAGAGCTTATGCTGCCCAAGTTGGATGTGAAAAGTGCCAAGGTCCCCATTACACTAATGATTGTCCATCAAGGAATGATGAAACATTTGAGGAGGCCTACTACACACAATTTGGACAACCATTCCAACCTTCAGGAAAATTTAGGGAAATTGCTCCAGGTTATTATCAAAGAAACAATGGAAATCCCTCATATCAAGAAAGGAGACAGACTTTGGATGACACTTTAAAGCAAATGATGGCCGATGCTACCAAGAGACATGAAAAGAATACTGCTATGATCAAAGAAATCCGAGCTTCTACTGATGCTACTATAAGGAACCAAAGAGCTTCAATCAAAGCACTTGAACAACAAATCGGTCAGATGAGTAAAGTACTTCAAGAAAGGGGATACATAAGTTTACCTAGCTCAACTGAAACTAATCCAAGGGATCATGTCAAGGCTATCACTACTACCGAAGAAGTCATGCCTAACACACCTTTCCTTAGAAAATTGAATAACGGTGATGTTTTAAAACCCCAATATTTCTTTAACTCTTTAATCAGTGTCAAGAGATTGCTCAAGGAAAAATCAAGGATTGAAGAGGAGATCAAGGCTGATATGAAAGAACAGAACTCTGTAACTGACTATAACACCTTGCCTCACAAAGAAAAAGATCCAGGAAGTTTTACTTTACCTTGTTCGATTAATAATGTATCATTTAATAATGCCTTAGCTGACTTAGGAGCCATTGTTAGTGTCATGCCATTTAAGACCATTACCTCTTCAGGTTTAGGAAAATTAGCTCCAACTATGTTGCTTATTGAATTAGCAGATAATACGGTAAAACGACCTGAGGGGATTGTTGAAAACGTACTAGTTAGGATCGAGAAATTTGTATTCCTCGTAGACTTTATAATACTAGACATGCCTGAGAATATTAAGATTCCCTTAATCCTTAGAAGACCGTTCCTCTCTACTGCTCATGCTAAAATTGATGTGTTTAAAAGAAAAATATCATTATGAATAGGGGATAACAAACTTGTTTTTATGTGTGAAAATCCGGTTAAGAGCATAATTAGGAATGTTTACATGGTTGGATTAAATGAATACATGGACCCTAACCTGGAAGCCAGGCTAATTGGAAGAAGTTTAATTCATAATGACTCTATTAATGCAATCGATAAGTCTGACGATGAATGTGAAGTTGTTAATAAACGTAGAAGGGTTAAGGAACATAATGAAATATTTGTTGAGTTACCACCTCATCTAGAATATTTATGCCTT
This sequence comes from Artemisia argyi, assembly GCA_030686995.1. Classification (NCBI taxonomy): domain Eukaryota; kingdom Viridiplantae; phylum Streptophyta; class Magnoliopsida; order Asterales; family Asteraceae; genus Artemisia; species Artemisia argyi. The sequence continues at coordinate 95,146,644 of CM060709.1, read as the reverse complement.
CGTAAGAATAAGAATTTCCCGTCTATTTTCCTGTCATCACTGCCCAAAAGGGATAGAAGTTTACTTGCACAGATTTTGAGAAGGAATGGCATGGAAATCGAGGAGGGACAAGATATACTTGATATTACTGGATTGGGGATGAGGGAGCGCGATGCCGCAGATGGCGTTAATGATACAAAATAGAAGCTGAACGTGAGTCTAACTTGAAGACTCTGGAATAAAGAGAAGTGCTTACTGATGCGTGGGAATCGCACCTTGCTTTACCTCTCGAGGGATCTCGAGAAGCTTACAACCCCCACCAGGCAGTGTACCTGATCGTTGTAGTATAGTATAGTGACAAGTACCGGGGGATTGATCGTTCAGCTTAGGAATAGTGTCGCTAGGATCAGAAAGCCTAATTACTAGTTCTAGAGGTGAGGGATGATTATTTTTGTGTTTTTATATTTTTATGAAAGCAAGTAAAATCTCGGGTTTTTGAAGGAGTGGGCGGAATTAGTTGCTATTCAACTAAACAAAACTAATATATAATCGAAATAAAATACTGAAAATGAAATTAAACTAAATTATACTAAGGTTGTGAGCAGTAATTGGAGAAATTGTGTTTACTTAGACTTCACTACTCCCTAGATATTTTTTACACGTTAATTACTTGTTATACTTGTATGGATGACGGATTGTATTCCTTAATACCATTCGTGGGGTGGCATACATAACTCCCTAACTCTATGAGCTCTTATCTCCTCCTACACCATGACCCAGCACAACTATAGGGATTGTAAACAGTGGCTCATGCATTAAATACAACCAATAAAGACCTAGTACGCCTTGGTTCATGTTTCTTAGGACGTTCAAGCATGTTACCATTTGGAGATCTGCCAGTTTTCTTAAGCCTAACATATAAATCATTCATCCAATAACAAGAATAAACAAGTAATCAACACATAATCAACATCTAGGTTTCATTAGATCTAAGCAAACACAAGAGAGATCTAGCCTAGCATAATTGAATTGAGACAAGAACAAGAGATAAACAACCAACACATAGACATATTGATTGAATTAGAAGAACACTTATCTCAATTACAATGCAAGGTATCAAGGGTTTGGAACCCTTGAAAAACCTGTAAAAGAGGCACCAAATTCGTCTTTAGGGTTTCACCAAAACTTCTCTTTTTTTAATGAAAAAACTAGAAAACTATATATAGGAAAACTGGGCTGACGGCGTCAAGACAAGCATGTGACGCCGTCACCTCGCCGCCAAATACTTCCTCGGACGACCTTGATCTACTTATGACGGCCTATGTGACGCCGTCACCAACCACGGTATTTTATTCTTGGGACTTTGACGCCGTCAGGATGGATTTTGACGCCGTCATTAACTACGGTGTTTTATTCTTGATGTCTGACGCCGTCAGGGTGTAACTCTTGATGCCGTCACCTAGTGTCTTCAGCATGGAAAATTGATACTTTGCCGTTTTCTTCACTTTTATGCTCCAAAAACGTCCAAAATGGCTTCTTTTCCAGAATTCACTCTCCAAACACCTAAAATCACAAAAGGAACGATTTAGGGCAATATTTGATCAAATAAAGTCGGATTCGGGCTTAAATGACCCCCTAAAAACGGATCATTTTTCGCCTCATCATATACCCTTACACTTGAGATTTGCTTGTCCTCAAGCAAATGAGCTTTTATTCTACTCAAAAGACAAGTTAGGGGTCATTTAACACTAATATAAAAGTAATTACAACAAATAATCGTTCCACTAAAGACCAATAGACAAGCACGGAGGTCATACACAAGCACCTCACAAATAGTGTTTAGATACTCACATATCTCGGGTGTAATAAAGTAATATAACATTATGGAAATGGAAGATATCTCTCACTACCTGTCATAGCAAAATAGATTACCATAGGCTTGGGAAAGGATCAAACCTCCACCACATGGCGTAAGCACCTAGGATAAACTATCAAAGAGGTCTTTTAAAGGGTTGTAACGTTAGGTATAGGGATATGAATTACACGGTTTTGTTGGATAAAGGAAGTTTTACTGGTGGCGAGTTAACAATCTTGGTTAATTACATGTACAATGTGGCGTTGCTAAGCCAAGACTAGACTCGACTTAAGCTAATAAATGAAAAATAACAAAAACATAAAATGAACATAGAATAAAAACGGGATGGTAGTCCGTATGTTTTTTTCTCCTTTTCCTTTTCTATTTTTTTTTCTTTTTCTTGATTTTTTTTTTTTTTTTTTTTTTTTTTTTTTTTTTTTTTTTTTTTGCATACACTCTTACCCTACCATCCAAAATAATACATCATAGGGGATGAGACTTCCCCTTACACTTGATTTTTTACATACTTTACATTAAACTAATCTAATGACTCGAATTAAGAAAATCAAAACACTTGGAGCACTTTTAAGATTAACGTACATATGGGGGTAATAAGTGATGTTCTTCCCCATTACTCCATAAAATAAGTACTTACCCATGAGTCCCAATCGTCCCAAAACAATATCTACAAGGATATGACTCGACTTAGCAACCATGTAATCAATTAGAAAGTTAACTTAGGGTTTAACAAATAACAATAATGCACTAAAAATGAGCGCATACACGGAAGGCTAAGGCAATTTGGGTGTACATTTAAGCGGGGTGTAACAAATTCTTCCTTTAAGTAAGATGCTTAAAGTTAGAAACGAAAAGATAGGCTCGGAGGGATGTACTAGGGGTTTCGTGTACTAAAAATGAGTACAACGCTAAGGGTGTGGGAAAAATTAGTTGACTTAACTAGCCAAGTAATATGACTTAAATGGTCAAGTAATTATAATACGGGTTTAACACAAGGGTGATCCTAATGCCTCTTATCATGTAGTAAATCCTACCACACGAATGTAGTCTCACTAGCGGTCTCAGGATGCATCACTAACGCAAGTTCTAGAATCTAAATACTACCGGTACACTCATAAGCACTAATAATGAATGCTTTTCCTATCAAATCTAAAGGCGAACCTCACATTTTTGGGTGGAAATTTTTTCTGAATATACGGTTATGTGCTAGTCATACAACCTCCTATCCATGAGACGCTTGCTATGGCTAAAGTTTCACTCCTAAATGTTGTAAAAAAATTTAAATTTGGCGCTAAAATTGCACTAACAAGTATTTCTCGTAGTTTTATTACACATCTACCATCAAACAAAACAAACTCAAGCGAAAGTGCATATGTAAGGTATCATCTTTTTACCCTCCCCTTACACTTAAGATGAACATTGTCCCCAATGTTCAAGTAAAGAATGTAAAAGTGAAAAAGTATAGAGAATGAAATCAAATACTCCCCTGATTCGCTCGGTATGGATTTTAGGTTGGCCAGGTTAAATCTTCTTCCAAGAAAACGAACAATCAAAGCTTCCCTTCCAGAATATAAATCATCTTCTTGTCAAAAATAACCTGTAAATCCTGACAACAATAGACAAGGCAACCTCGCGTAAAATCGGCGGCATCCTATATAAGTTACTAAATCCTAGAAAACAATATAAGATATAATGCTTGTGGAATGAAGTTTGCAGATTTCATGGAGATTATAAAACTTAATAATTCACAAAAACCATAAGACTCCGTTAGAAAAACAAAACCGGTAAAATTTCCAGATTTTTAACTCCTGACGCTGTCAAGAGTAATACTCTGACGCCGTCAGAATGGACCTGCAGAAATTCTTATGTTAAGTTTCCAGAAAATTTCTGGAAAAACTTCGTCCTACTTCCTGGAAAATCCTGCAAAATTTCATTATGACTCAATACAAGCATTTGACTCTAACAAATACGAATATACATGTTCATTTAATATTGTGGAGAATCATGATCGGGGTGTTTCTTGAAAACATATTTGGGGTTTCCCCTTACACTTATCTTTTGCAAAAATACTTTTAGGTTGGAGTTAAGACTAGGCCAAACAACATAATAAAGTATTTCCATATTTTAATTCAGAAACATGATCAACCAACAATAAAAATAAAACATGCATACGGAAGCAAATAACAATCAAACAAATAAAATCACACAAAACATGGGTTGCCTCCCAAGAAGCGCTTTTCTTTATTTACGAGTCTTGTAGCTAGACTCAAAGTCATGGGCTATCACGTGATCTCATCATTGGTTCCACTCTCTAGGTCGTCTTCTAAACCAGTTTTGTATTCCGGACCTAGTTGCAAGCACTCTTTGTAGAAACCAAGCATCCTATTTCTAACATACTCTACTCCTCTACGTCTATCCTCCTCATTCCTATAATAAGCCGCTTGCTTGCGTTCCTTTTCGAAATTAGAGAGAAGGCGGTATTGCTCAATCTTGTAGGGCATTTGATAAGCAACCTCATCATTCTCTTCCTTGAATCTAACTATTCCTAAAGTCGGATCATAACTCATCCTAGTGGCCTCAACAAATGGTTTCCCAAATATTATTTGACTTAGGCAAGCATCTATCACCGGACGAGTGTCTTCCACTATCATAAAATCAATCTCATAGGTAAGATTCCCTATGATCACATGTAATCCCTTAACTCTCCCTACAAAATTACTTATCCAATTTTTACCGGGCATCATCCTAAAATTGAGTTGCTTCTTCATCACCCAATTGTAAAAAGTCCTAGTCATGATGTTCACGGGGGATCTAAGGTCGATATAAGCTTTCCATATATGCATGTGCCCAATATTGCATGGGATGTTAATGTTAGAGGGGTCTCCCATTTTGATAAGGGGGTCGCCAAAGATATATGTTTTCTCGGGACTATCGAATAAATCCTTATGGTATTCCCGTTCTTCCTCGGTTGGCAACTTATCAAAGTATTCCTCTATAGGTTCTACCTCCTCTAATTCCTCATCCTTATTAACCTCAACTTCCCTACTCTCATCCTCACTATCGGCTTCTACTCTAACTTCATCCTTGTCACTCTCCTCTATCTCCTTATCTATTGGCTTAATGGTGACAACATTGACAAAGTGGACATGTTTGGATGATGAGGGGTCCTTAATTTGGATTCCACTATTGGTGTCCCTAGTGTCCTTCCTAGGTGTGATTAACGTTTGGTTGTTGAGGGCTTTCAACAAGTTGTCAATCTTGTTGGTCATCTCCGTTTGTTGTTGGTTGAATTCGGTTTCGAACCTAGCTATGCTGGCTTCTTGAGATGCCATGAATTTTGACATCAATCCTTCAAGATTGTTGGTACTACCATAGTTGTTAGAAGGATTGTTGTTGAAGGTACGGTTGGATGGTGGACCATTTGGTTGATAACGATTAGGTGGGTTGGATAAATTGGGTTGATTTTGTTTCCACCTAAGGTTTGGGTGATTTTTCCATGAGGGGTTGTATGAATCACCGTATGTGTTTGGCTCGGGCTTGAAAGTGTACCACTTATCTCTCGCTTCGTCGGTACGCGTGGATGCGTAATCCGCAAAAGCTGTTCCGGGGAGTTCCACACAATCACGAGTGTCATGGGGACCACTACATAATTCGCATAAAGAAGTGATTTTGTTCACTTGGCTTGAAGGCTTCGGAGCTTCGTAAGATTTCATGAGAAACTTGACTTGGTCCTCAAGTTCCATGATCCTATGGTCGGGAGTGCTAGAATTGTTCGAAGGCAAAGATATTGCCTTGACCGTTTTGTTCAAGTCACGGGGATCATTCCAACTTTCGTTGTCATAGAGAGCAAGATCTTCTATGAGTTCCCATGATTGTTCCGCACTAAGATCACGTAGTTTACCACCGGCCGATTGGTCAATGGTTCGCCTCGTGGAGATGTCGATATGGTCATAGAAGATTTGGACTTGGAGCCAAAGATCTATGCCATGATGAGGGACTTTTTGGAGTAAGTCCTTGAAACGAGTCCATGCTTCATAAAGAGATTCATTTTGACGTTGTTGAAACATCAAGATGTCATTCCTAAGCTTAGTAGTTCTCCCCGGTGGGAAAAATTGAGCAAGGAAACGAGTGGTGAGATCATCCCATGTGGTGATGGATCCTGCGGGTAAACGCTCAAGCCATTGACTAGCTTGATCCCGTAGAGAGAATTGAAATAGGCGTAAACGGGTAGTCTCTCTAGTTTCAACACCTAGGTCTATGGAATCTACAATTTTGAGGAAGTCCTTAAGGTGTTGGTTTGGATCTTCGGAACGAAGTCCATGGAATGCACATCCGCTTTGGACCAACCGGATGGTGTCGGATCGCAAGGGGGTCACATTGGCTCCGGTGAGCTCAATGGTGTTTCGGTAGCCTTGATGGCTAGGTCGGGAGTACTCTCCTAAGGTTCGGGGCCTAAGGGGTTCTAGTGGTGGGTTTTGTTGTGGTGGGATGACGGGTTCAAAGATGTTACCACCTTCCATGATGTCAGATGGTAAAGAGTTACGAACAAAGGCACAAAGAAATAAGATAGACTAAAGAAGACCTAAAAATAAAAATAAAATCTTACTAGAAAGGAATCTAGCAAGTAGACCTAACTAAAAGAAATCCTAACCTAGACAATAACTATTCCCCGGGCTGCGGCGCCAAAAACTTGATGCGTGGGAACCAAGGAGCTTCAATCAAAGAAATCCGAGCTTCTACTGATGCTACTATAAGGAACCAAGGAGCTTCAATCAAAGCACTTGAACAACAAATCGGTCAGATGAGTAAAGTACTTCAAGAAAGGGGATACATAAGTTTACCTAGCTCAACTGAAACTAATCCAAGGGATCATGTCAAGGCTATCACTACTACCGAAGAAGTCATGCCTAACACACCTTTCCTTGGAAAATTGAATAATGGTGATGTTTTAAAACCCCAATATTTCTTTAACTCTTTAATCAGTGTCAAGAGATTGCTCAAGGAAAAATCAAGGATTGAAGAGGAGATCAAGGCTGATATGAAAGAACAGAACTCTGCAACTGACTATAACACCTTGCCTCACAAAGAAAAAGATCCAGGAAGTTTTACTTTACCTTGTTCGATTAATAATGTATCATTTAATAATGCCTTAGCTGACTTAGGAGCCATTGTTAGTGTCATGCCATTTAAGACCTTTTACCTCTTCAGGTTTAGGAAAATTAGCTCCAACTAAGTTGCTTATTGAATTAGCAGATAATACGGTAAAACGACCTGAGGGGATTGTTGAAAACGTACTAGTTAGGATCGAGAAATTTGTATTCCTCGTAGACTTTATAATACTAGACATGCCTGAGGATATTAAGATTCCCTTAATCCTTAGAAGACCGTTCCTCTCTACTGCTCATGCTAAAATTGATGTGTTTAAAAGAAAAATATCATTATGAATAGGGGATAACAAACTTGTTTTTATGTGTGAAAATCCGGTTAAGAGCATAATTAGGAATGTTTACATGGTTGGATTAAATGAATACATGGACCCTAACCAGGAAGCCAGGCTAATTGGAAGAAGTTTAATTCATAATGACTCTATTAATGCAATCGATAAGTCTGACGATGAATGTGAAGTTGTTAACAAACGTAGAAGGGTTAAGGAACATAATGAAATATTTGTTGAGTTACCACCTCATCTAGAATATTTATGCCTTCGTAAGAATAAGAATTTCCCGTCTATTTTCCTGTCATCACTGCCCAAAAGGGATAGAAGTTTACTTGCACAGATTTTGAGAAGGAATGGCATGGAAATCGAGGAGGGACAAGATATACTTGATATTACTGGATTGGGGATGAGGGAGCGCGATGCCGCAGATGGCGTTAATGATACAAAATAGAAGCTGAACGTGAGTCTAACTTGAAGACTCTGGAATAAAGAGAAGTGCTTACTGATGCGTGGGAATCGCATCTTGCTTTACCTCTCGAGGGATCTCGAGAAGCTTACAACCCCCACCAGGCAGTGTACCTGATCGTTGTAGTATAGTATAGTGACAAGTACCGGGGGATTGATCGTTCAGCTTAGGAATAGTGTCGCTAGGATCAGAAAGCCTAATTACTAGTTCTAGAGGTGAGGGATGATTATTTTTGTGTTTTTATATTTTTATGAAAGCAAGTAAAATCTCGGGTTTTTGAAGGAGTGGGCGGAATTAGTTGCTATTCAACTAACCCTAAACTAATATATAATCGAAATAAAATACTGAAAATGAAATTAAACTAAATTATACTAAGGTTGTGAGCAGTAATTGGAGAAATTGTGTTTACTTAGACTTCACTACTCCCTAGATATTTTTTACACGTTAATTACTTGTTATACTTGTATGGATGACGGATTGTATTCTTTAATACCATTCGTGGGGTGGCATACATAACTCCCCAACTCTATGAGCTCTTATCTCCTCCTACACCATGACCCAGCACAAGTATAGGGATTGTAAACAGTGGCTCATGCATTAAATACAACCAATAAAGACCTAGTACGCCTCGGTTCATGTTTCTTAAGACGTTCAAGCATGTTACCATTTGGAGATCTGCCAGTTTTCTTAAGCCAAACATATAAATCATTCATCTAATAACAAGAATAAACAAGTAATCAACACATAATCAACATCTAGGTTTCATTAGATCTAAGCAAACACAAGAGAGATCTAGCCTAGCATAATTGAATTGAGACAAGAACAAGAGATAAACAACCAACACATAGACATATTGATTGAATTAGAAGAACACTTATCTCAATTACAATGCAAGGTATCAAGGGTTTGGAACCCTTGAAAAACCTGTAAAAGAGGCACCAAATTCGTCTTTAGGGTTTCACCAAAACTTCTCTTTTTTTAATGAAAAAACTAGAAAACTATATATAGGAAAACTGGGCTGACGGCGTCAAGACAAGCATGTGACGCCGTCACCTCGCCGCCAAATACTTCCTCGGACGACCTTGATCTACTTATGACGGCCTATGTGACGCCGTCACCAACCACGGTATTTTATTCTTGGGACTTTGACGCCGTCAGGATGGATTTTAATGCCGTCATCAACTACGGTGTTTTATTCTTGATGTCTGACGCCGTCAGGGTGTAACTCTTGACGCCGTCACCTAGTGTCTTCAACATGGAAAATTGATACTTTGCCGTTTTCTTCACTTTTATGCTCCAAAAACGTCCAAAATGGCTTCTTTTCCAGAATTCACTCTCCAAACACCTAAAATCACAAAACGAACGATTTAGGGCAATATTTGATCAAATAAAGTCGGATTCGGGCTTAAATGACCCCCTAAAAACGGATCATTTTTCGCCTCATCACTTACCGGGAGACAACCCGAATTTATCTTTACTGTTTTTTGCTGTCGAGTCTGTCAGACCTGTAGCGGATACGGCGCATCTCCATCAATAGATGCGACGTATCTACTGCACAGGTCATATCTGTTTTTATTTTTTTTGCATTTTATTTTCTGAACTATGAACTTTTTGTCAGTTTATTTAATACGGCGCATCCCTGGTTAAGGATGCGACGCATCTAATCTTTCTGACCCGTACCAATTCCAGGTTCGATACGGCGTATCTTCTTCAATAAGATGCGGCGCATCGACTAACCTGATGATTTACAGATCTTATTTTTATTTTTATTTTCTAACCACTAATGAATTTTGTACAATTATCGATCTTCTTAAACTCAGGTGTATAATTGGTGGCATTTATATTTATTGCTCGCAAATGCATAATGGAGGATCAAACCGAGCAAATATCAGGGACGTTGTTTAACTTAAGTGGGGGGATGGAGAATTAGAACTTTTACTTAACTCTTACTTGTCCTTATTTTTAAAGAATCTACTTTAATTTGCGCTTAATATATCAAAATTTAAAATTTTTTTAGCATGTTTTTGTTTAATCTAAGTTGCATAGCTGCACACAAGACTTTGTTTTCTAAAATTGTGATTTCAAAATTCACAAATCTATGAGTGTGCCAGTGACTTGTAAACTTTAGAACTTGACTTGTATACTATTCGAGACCACCATAATAAGTATTATTTTTATAATTGGAGTGACTTGTCTAAATTGGTAAAATTCTAGGATTACACCAAAAAGCCTTTATATGTTATGTTATATTAACTAATTACACTGGTTAGTTAACCCCCGTATAAACCCTTTGTTACTCTCATTTTTAGAGTAAGATACCCCTAAAAAAACACGCAGAGCCATTCCTTTAGGATGTATACACCTTGTTATTATGTTTCGTTACACCTTACACCTTAGCCTACCCAGTAGATTTCAGTTTGTGGTTAGTTGCTTAGGCAAAGTGTGTTTCCTTGCGTTACCTGTGTTCGTGTGTATAAATTCATTATCTTTGGTTAGGTCGGGAAATTGCACAATGCAATTGGAGTGAAAGTACATATTGTAAATTTTTAGTCAGTTTTTCGTGTGTTCACTACTTTCAGTATTACATTATGTCTGAAAGTCTGAAAAGTAAAAAAATTATCCAAAATTATTGTGATGGTATTGTGGTGAAATTTTACACCATTAGTTTTGTTAAAAAAAATCAAAAAAAATGAGAAAAGAAAAAGAAAGAAGAAGTTGGTAGTTTGTTTAAACCAACGATGTAAAGTTTTGTATTAAAGTGGTTGATATCGCCACTATTGTTGTATTATATTTATGGATTGAAAGGGAGTTGGACGTATGGGAGCGTCAACTAAGGATTGTTTATTCTTTGTCTAAGATCTTATTGAGTATAATTCGTGCCTACCTAAAGCGTGAGTTACAAAAGTGTCAAAGCGTGAGTTATTCAATGATATGAGTCTTATTCATGTGATGGTAGGGAAGTATTCTAACCACACTTAGGACTTAATCTATTTGTTTCTTGTTATATATTTGTATTTTACACCAATTTATATCCTAAATGTTATCCATACTGTTAGGAATACATTTATTCATATGAAAGATTCGGTCATCCCGAGTATAGTTTAGCATTATGTAGCTCGTAGTATTTATCGTATTAGTTAGTAGTTAACTTAGTACTAGTTAAGTAACATCGTGGAAGAAGGACGGGTCTTTACCCACTGTACACCTAATCCACAGCCTGGGAGTAGGAATTTTAGTTGTAACTATAAATACCCCTCTCCCACCAAGGGAGAGGGTTGGACCTTTTACTCGAAGCTAATACATTTCTCTTGTTTCTCTCACTAAAAAAAGGCTCCCACTTTCTCTCTCTAAAACTCTCCTTCTAATCGAATCTAACACTAAACCATACATGTTTATGATTATGAGTATCCTACATATACCTAGCCGTATTGTTATATTCGTTGTTAGCTTTCGAGCATCCGAATATGATAATGGCCAAGTAAGAATATTAAATGTATGAATAAGGTAGTGACCATCCGAGTATTAGATTAATTAGCTAACGCGCCAGCGATCTGGTGTGTGAATTGGTGACCATCCGAGTTTAATATTGATTAAATGATGCGCCAACGATCTGGTGTGCAACTTGGTGACCATCCGTTATGAAAATAACGCGCCAGCGATCCAAGGAACACATTAGTGACCATCCATCATTTGAAAGATCAAGGACTCGCGCCAGCGATCCATGAAGCATATTAGTGACTCGCGCCAGCGATCTACTATGTTTATGCAGGAAATGTTCAAGCAAAGCTAGGTTTAGCCCATGAAAAAAAAAAACCCTTTTTACCGCTTTAGACTTATTACTCCTTAGCTTTAGTGGGGGAGATGTGTATCCTTTTCAAGCATATGATAGAATAGAATATACGTCACGTCCGGACAGTTAAACGATTAGATTTGCTTTTATTAAAATTATATTTTGTTTCTAATTGGTTAAGTGTTTGGCTGTGCAATTTTGATAAAACGAATAAGTGCTTAAAAGTACAAATATCCTATCAAGGATACATTTTCATTATGCTTATTCTAAAGGTTTACTTAAGGACAAGTAAAGTTCAAGTGGGGGGATATTTGATGAGATCAAATATGTAACACCCCAACCCGAGAAGGGCTAAAGTGTAACATTATGGAGTCAAATCAGAACACAAGCGAACGGAGATACATTTCTAATACAATGTATACAAAGGTTACAAGGAGAACTAAACAAAATACAAATGAGTAACAACGATGAACTAAGCCCAACATCAATTTCTTCTAATCATCTCTAAGTCCAGCCCGTAGCTAATCAGGGTGAATTCTTCAAAGTCCAAAATAAGATCTCTCATCCACAAACCAAGCTTCCTACTAAACCTGCCGCATGAGAAAAGAAATGCGGCTGAGCTTACAAAGCTTAGTGAACAGATATAAAGGTAACAAAGCAGTAATAATGATGTAACGAAGTAAAAGAAACAATGCAAGATATAATAAGAGTGAGTGAATAAGGAAAAGAGTATAAGGTAAAGGAAACAGTAAAGGTAAACGTTAAGGTTAAGGTTGTATCAGTATTCTACCCTGAGCCAAACAAATCAAATCAAATCAAAGTCTTCAGCATAGTAACCATATACTCAAAGGGGAGACCTCAGAATACCAAATGTAGTAGGAGGGGAGTCCTCAAGTAACCACGGAGTAGCTAGCTCCCAAATATATGTGAAAGGCATGTACTGCACACAGTACCAGACACCAAACCAAATGTAGTAGCAAATCAAATCAAAGCAAATCTAGGATGCATCCATACGCCCCTACCCAAACCAAATGCAGATCAAACAAAGGGACGGTGTGGAACATTACTCGACCACACTGGAGTCATGACATTGGTGCATCAATGCCACGGCCATGTTACCTTCATGGCTAGGAAAATGCTCGGGTATAATACTGAAGGGTCAAAGGCAAATCAAATAGCAAAGTCTAAGTCAAATCAAAGTATCATAATCCAAGGTACATAGCAAAGGTTCAGGTCAAAGGTTTACAAATGGCAGGGTTCATAATAAGAGTTCAAATCAAAGGTTCATAGCAAAGGTTCAATATCAAAGGTTCAGTATCAAAGGTTCTGTATCAAAGGTTCATTATCAAAGGTTCAATATCAAAGGTCAATGTCAAAGTATCAATCAAAGATGTAATATCAATTGGTCAAAATGGAGAGGTCAAAGCCAAAGTTCCCAATCCACAAGGTTCACTATTCCAAGTCCCATAGTTCATGATCAAAGGGTCATAATGAGAGTTTAAAACAAAAGTACAATTTAGCAAGTTCCCATCACTTGTTTAAAAAGGTTTGTAGTACAATCATTTAAAAGGTTTATAACAAGGTTTATTTAGAAAAGATCTTCCAAAAGATAAAATTTATAAAAGTGATCTTTAATAAAGGTTTTCATAAGATATTCTTCAAAAGTGGTCTTTATGAATTAATAAAATCCCATAGATAAGTGGTCTTAAATCATATTAAAAGTGCCGTTACAAAATATTTTTTCCTTTAAATGTTTCCATGTCATAATTAAGAAAAGAAATTTCACTTCCTGTTATAATATCCCAAAAGAACATTCAATGTCTCACAAGGGTTTCATCTCCCGTTACAATATCCCAAAATATCCAAGGTCTCACAAAGGTTCAAAGGTTAAGGTAACAAAAGGTTATCGAACGGATCATAAGGGTTCAAACGAATAACAATAGGATCACAAATACCGGTGAAACACAACAATCATAGAGCCAAGTACGAAGGGTCATAATCAAGATCAAAAGAAATCACAATACGATGACAAATCAAAGACAAAGTCAAGAGAGAGGAAGTGTGCACTCTTACTGAAAGAGTACGGAATATCTGTACCTTAGTCCAAAAGAAAAAGCAAGGTCACAAATCAAAAAGAATGGGTCACTCCCGCTTCACCGAACCTAGAAGCGAATGGATACGAATCAAGACGAGTCCAAATTACTTAAGTTACCTCTTTTAGTTATCTTTCCATTTTTTAGAAATTTTCCATATTTAGCAGCTTTCTATTTTAGGTAAGTTTCCATATTAGTAAGTTTCAACATGACTTCCCAATTTAGTAATTTTTATTTGTTAGAGTTCAAGTGACAATTAATTAAGCATTTAAGGTTTAATATAGTTAATATAATGGTCTAATATTAAATATGACAACAGATAATAGTTTAGGGTTTAAAGTGTCTAAATAGCAAAGTATAGGGTTAAATATAAAAGTTAGGCTAAAAGTATTATATTTAGCATGCATGCTAATCTCTTCCTTGTTATTATAACAGTAAGATGCCAAAATCGACTCGTAACCTTTTCATATTATTTTGTGATTCGAAAGAAACAAACATGCATGCAATCTCTATAATGAATAGCTCGAATATGATTATACCGACGCATGTTTTAGACCGAACGAAATATAGATCGAAACATACAAGTCAAACCAAGACATATACATCGATTACATAGGTTTCGAAATCATTATTTTATGTGTTCCCTTCTATCATTTTTATGTAACAACACGACTAAATCGGCTTTCGAAAACATTATTTCATGTAAGGTTGTTTATTATTTCATGAAAACTTTCATGTGAAAAGGTATACGTATAGTATGCATGCAAAAATTCGAGGCCAATAGAACATCAGATTGTCTTATATACGTATGAGGTTATCTTCCAAATACATGCATGCAAAACTTATAGCCAACTCATTTTAGTTAGTATATTACATTACATATGCATATGACAGATTCGAAACAAAACATATCAAGATCGACACCTATGTTTATCTTCTTTTATTTTCGATCAAGTGTAACAGTTTTAACAAGTCACCCAAGTCGTTATTTTACGTGACACCCGATTCGAAGGTCCCGAAAACAGAAAACAAAGTCGTCATATATGTTTCATACATTCATCATTTTATGTAGCTTTACATATTAGCTAGTCGTGTATAGTTTTAATGAAACAAACGTTTAACACTTAGACAATATTTATGATCGTATGTACGTTATCACATCAGGTTTCGGTACCATGTATGTGTCGAATAGATGGAACAACAAGGAAGGATGGTGAAGATACCTTGGCAGCAAAATAACGAGGCAAAAAGAGGAACCAAAACCAAACCCTTACAAATCCAACACCATCCACGATCTATACCAGGGCCGAGATATCCCGAACCTATCACCACCTTAGCTAAACACCCACGTACTACTTGCTTTCTTGGATGGAAATGAGGCTGCCGAAATGTTTAAGTATTTGTTTAGGGTTTAACGTGTGAGAACAGGTGATATACGGTTGTGATAAGGAGAATAATTGGAAAATATATCGGGGATAGTGTACCAAGTCTTAGGGAGAGGAGCGTGTAAATAAAAATGGAAAATCGTGTGGGATTGCCAAGATTTAAGGAAGACCAAATCTTTTCATTTAACACAATATTTGGTTCTATATTCTTATCCCATTTTTAGTCGTGGGAACATAAGGAAAGGTCACATTTTCAGTTCAAGTAGGCACATAGGAAACGTGTAATAGACTAAGGCATAGGAGGTGCATTTTAATTAACAAATAATACTTAGGATATAACGGGCTACTTATTTTATAAGTTGTGTACGAGTTTTAAATGTTTTTGGACCCGTTAGGTTACGTAACGTGCAATATTCGTTTCTTAGTCCAAATTTCATATTCTTGGGTTCTCATAATATTGTAGTAGCTCAATTGTGATTTACTTGAAGTTACATGTCTATGTTTGTGATCGTACGATAACCGTTTTTTATTTCGGCTTGTTTGGTCAACGTACTTAATTCTTCAAATTTTCAAATTGGATGGTATTTTAGTCATTTAATCATGTCATGAAAATGTGGGCTCTACAACTATCTCCCCCTCAAACGAATTTTCGTCCGCGAAAATGCAAAAGGTAAGGTGGCGAAACAACACGAAGGTACACCAGACTACGAACAGAAAAAGTAGTAGTTGACTCGCATCAACTCAGACTTAGAGCTATTTCAACAAACAGAATGATGTCGATCCAGAGATAGTTTCGGTTTCAAAGAGAAGACACATCATACAGAATCCAAACCAACGCATCTCGTACCGAATGTAACAGATGATAATTGCATCCCTTAAAAGATATACAAAGGAAAATGTAGGATTAGGTGGGTATTCCATTCGCGGCAAAGAAAAGAGTTGATCAGATGAGTATGTATCGAATGATAGCATCACGAAGATGACATATATAAGTCTAACTCTTCAGATTTCAAACAGTTTCGTCTTCAATACGACCTTCCAAAGGTATTTTCGTAAACCGACAGATCTTGATTCTCAGAATCCAAAACTTCATATTTTAGTTCATAACAGATCATCCTGAAACGGATCCACCGAATAAGAAGCATAAACATAGCAAGTCATAGGTGTAGCTCTTTATGGTAACGAATCAAATCCGTATAGACATGAATAAGTTGATCGATAGCATCAAATGGTAGGAAGCTCTACAATGGAACTTAGGATTTTATCAAAACATAGAGGTCAAACGATCGCGTGACGAGAAATCAAACATATCAAAACGTACGGCGATAAGGCAGATCAAACGTACCGATCGAAAGAATCCTAAAACAGAAATCTAAGTCTCCACTAAGGCACTTCTCAAGACATCCTATGAACACAACAAGTGCACGTTATATGATGTAAGTATTATCACGTTGGCCAGACGTCATAATACTAGCATCATATAAATATGCCCTCATGATGATCATACTTTATCTCAATCAGTGAAACAAATCTACAAATCCACCTAACAGTCCAACTAACTCCTGGGTTAGCCCTATTCAAAGATCAATAACAAAACATTGTCGAACAAAACAAATGAAGCTCGGAAAGATGTATCAAAATCAATCAATCATCATCAAAAGAAACATGTCGCTAAGGCATCAATTTCTTCATCATAAGGTTCTTTTCGAGAATTTGTCTCTTTAGAATCTTGTTATGTCCAAGTTGTCAGTCTTCGTCCATCTTCCAATCTGAGAGTGAAACGAAATCATCATCTTGGGTTTGGTTCCTCAAGCATTCTCTAGTTTCTTCTTGGCATGTGACTGAGTAACGTAAATCTCCGGTACGATCTTCGATCTCCTCATCATCCAGTCTGCTTCCACTCTCAATTCATCTTAGTACGACTAAGATGAATAGGGAAGTGAGACTGTATGTTCTTCATCAGCTCCAGGTTCGCCGTCTTGACTAGGTTCCTGCGTTCTGCTCATCCATTCTTCCGTCTTGCGAGGTATGTCATCAACTCTCCAGGGTAGTTACCGCTGTCTGTCATCTTCAGGTTCTATCCAACTTTATCCTCTGGTGGAAAACTTGGTGGTTCAACAAGAATCATATCCGAAATTTCAGGGTGCCAAAACATAATTCACACGAAAATGTTCATCTCTTGGCGGACAAAGTAGGTGTAAGAGAACTTCATAACCGCGAAAGTAACATACGAGTCTCTAGAGAAAATAATGATAGCAAAAGTTCAAAGATAGGAAATCATGGTAGAGAATAGTTCAAAGCATCAAAGGTGAGACATAGTAGAACAATCGTCAGCATCTCGAATGCTTAAACAACCAACCATATATCAGAATCAAATCGAAGTTGACTTTCCAAAGAAAGGCAGATTAACATAGCATATTTTATCGTTCGAAAGGGAAAGAGATATTCTCATACTCGTGGTTAAACACCACCAGACTTCTCAGAGATGGAAAAGATGAGTAAAACAAAATCAAATAACTTCAGGAAGCTTACAGGGGATTTACCAAAAGCAAGATACGAACAGAGAGTGCTTCAAACACGTCATCGCCATTTAGATTCTCAGAATGCCCAAAGAGGTGTCAAAAGGATCAACAAACAGATCAGAGATCAAAGATAAAATCAAAATAGAGTGATGCATTAACACGCAATCTTAAATGCCTTCCAACTTACTAGTGGTAAACTTAGGTGGTGCAAAATCTCTAATTCCAAAAGAATGATTCCAAAAAGGCATAGCTAAACGTAAGGCACGAAACAGAGTAATGCGGAAACAAAGATACATAAGCGGAATCTTAGAGTCTACCATTCCTTACCGGTCAAAACTTAAGTTCATATAGGGGATTCCTAAAGCAAGTTATCAAAGCGGTTTCCTATGTTCCTACAGTGGAAGCCTAATGGTCCAAAACTCACAGGTCATAGCCTAAGCTCTACGGATGTTGCATCCGCCGATCCAAACCTGGCTCTGATACCATAGTTGTAACACCCCAACCCGAGAAGGGCTAAAGTGTAACATTATGGAGTCAAATCAGAACACAAGCGAACGGAGATACATTTTTAATACAAAGTATACAAAGGTTACAAGGAGAACTAAACAAAATACAAATGAGTAACAACGATGAACTAAGCCCAACATCAATTTCTTCTAATCATCTCTAAGTCTAGCCCGTAGCTAATCAGGGTGAAGTCTTCGAAGTCCAAAATAAGAACTCTCATCCACAAACCAAGCTTCCTACTAAACCTGCCGCATGAGAAAAGAAATGCGGCTGAGCTTACAAAGCTCAGTGAACAGATATAAAGGTAACAAAGCAGTGATAATGATGTAACGAAGTAAAAGAAACAATGCAAGATATAATAAGAGTGAGTGAATAAGGAAAAGAGTATAAGGTAAAGGAAACAGTAAAGGTAAAGGTTAAGGTTAAGGTTGTATCAGTATTCTACCCTGAGCCAAACAAATCAAATCAAATCAAAGTCTTCAGCATAGTAACCATGTACTCAAAGGGGAGACCTCAGAATACCAAATGTAGTAGGAGGGGAGTCCTCAAGTAACCACGGAGTAGCTAGCTCCCAAATATATGTGAAAGGCATGTATTGCACACAGTACCAGACACCAAACCAAATGAAGTAGCAAATCAAATCAAAGCAAATCTAGGATGCATCCATACGCCCCTACCCAAACCAAATGCAGATCAAACAAAGGGACGGTGTGGAACATCACTCGACCACACTGGAGTCATGACATTGGTGCATCAATGCCACGGCCATGTTACCTTCATGGCTAGGAAAATGCTCGGGTATAATACTGAAGGGTCAAAGGCAAATCAAATAGCAAAGTCTAAGTCAAATCAAAGTATCATAATCCAAGGTACATAGCAAAGGTTCAGGTCAAAGGTTTACAAATGGCAGGGTTCATAATAAGAGTTCAAATCAAAGGTTCATAGCAAAGGTTCAATATCAAAGGTTCAGTATCAAAGGTTCTGTATCAAAGGTTCATTATCAAAGGTTCAATATCAAAGGTCAATGTCAAAGTATCAATCAAAGATGTAATATCAATTGGTCAAAATGGAGAGGTCAAAGCCAAAGTTCCCAATCCACAAGGTTCACTATTCCAAGTCCCATAGTTCATGATCAAAGGGTCATAATGAGAGTTTAAAACAAAAGTTCAATTTAGCAGGTTCCCATCACTTGTTTAAAAAGGTTTGTAGTACAATCATTTAAAAGGTTTATAACAAGGTTTATTTAGAAAAGATCTTCCAAAAGATAAAATTTATAAAAGTGATCTTTAATAAAGGTTTTCATAAGATATTCTTCAAAAGTGGTCTTTATGAATTAATAAAATCCCATAGATAAGTGGTCTTAAATCATATTAAAAGTGCCGTTACAAAATAGTTTTTCCTTTAAAGGTTTCCATGTCATAATTAAGAAAAGAAATTTCACCTCCCGTTATAATATCCCAAAAGAACATTCAAAGTCTCACAAGGGTTTCATCTCCCGTTACAATATCCCAAAATATCCAAGGTCTCACAAAGGTTCAAAGGTTAAGGTAACAAAAGGTTATCGAACGGATCATAAGGGTTCAAACGAATAACAATAGGATCGCAAATACCGGTGAAACACAACAATCATAGAGCCAAGTACGAAGGGTCATAATCAAGATCGAAAGAAATCACAATACGATGACAAATCAAAGACAAAGTCATGAGAGAGGAAGTGTGCACTCTTACTGAAAGAGTACGGAATATCTGTACCTTAGTCCAAAAGCAAAAGCAAGGTCACAAATCAAAAAGAATGGGTCACTCCCGCTTCACCGAACCTAGAAGAGAATGGATACGAATCAAGAAGAGTCCAAATTACTTAAGTTACCTCTTTTAGTTATCTTTCCATTTTTTAGAAATTTTCCATATTTAGCAGCTTTCTATTTTAGGTAAGTTTCCATATTAGTAAGTTTCAACATGACTTCCCAATTTAGTAATTTTTATTAGTTAGAGTTCAAGTGACAATTAATTAAGCATTTAAGGTTTAATATAGTTAATATAATGGTCTAATATTAAATATGACAACAGATAATAGTTTAGGGTTTAAAGTGTCTAAATAGCAAAGTATAGGGTTAAATATAAAAGTTAGGCAAAAAGTATTATATTTAGCATGCATGCTAATCTCTTCCTTGTTATTATAACAGTAAGATGCCAAAATCGACTCGTAACCTTTTCATATTATTTTGTGATTCGAAAGAAACAAACATGCATGCAATCTCTATAATGAATAGCTCGAATATGATTAAACCGACGCATGTTTTAGACCGAATGAAATATAGATCGAAACATACAAGTCGAACCAAGACATATACATCGATTACATAGGTTTCGAAATCATTATTTTATGTGTTCCCTCTATCATTTTTATGTAACAACACGACTAAATCGGCTTTCGAAAACATTATTTCATGTAAGGTTGTTTATTATTTCATGAAAACTTTCATGTGAAAAGGTATACGTATAGTATGCATGCAAAAATTCGAGGCCAATAGAACATCAGATTGTCTTATATACGTATGAGGCTATCTTCCAAATACATGCATGCAAAACTTATGGCCAACTCATTTTAGTTAGTATATTACAATACATATGCATATGACAGATTCGAAACAAAACATATCAAGATCGACACCTATGTTTATCTTCTTTTATTTTCGATCAAGTGTAACAGTTTTAAGAAGTCACCCAAGTCGTTATTTTACGTGACACCCGATTCGAAGGTCCCGAAAACAGAAAACAAAGTCGTCATATATGTTTCATACATTCATCATTTTATGTAGCTTTACATATTAGCTAGTCGTATATAGTTTTAATGATACAAACGTTTAACACTTAGACAATATTTATGATCGTATGTACGTTATCACATCAGGTTTCGGTACCATGTATGTGTCGAATAGATGGAACAACAAGGAAGGATGGTGAAGATACCTTGGCAGCAAAATAACGAGGCAAAAAGAGGAACCAAAACCAAACCCTTACAAATCCAACACCATCCACGATCTACACCAGGGCCGAGATATCACGAACCTATCACCACCTTAGCTAAACACCCACGTACTACTTGCTTTCTTGGATGGAAATGAGGCTGCCGAAATGTTTAAGTATTTGTTTAGGGTTTAACGTGTGAGAACAGGTGATATACGGTTGTGATAAGGAGAATAATTGGAAAATATATCGGGGATAGTGTACCAAGTCTTAGGGAGAGGAGCGTGTAAATAAAAATGGAAAATCGTGTGGGATTGCCAAGATTTAAGGAAGACCAAATCTTTTCATTTAACACAATATTTGGTTCTATCTTCTTATCCCATTTTTAGTCGTGGGAACATAAGGAAAGGTCACATTTTCAGTTCAAGTAGGCACATAGGAAACGTGTGATAGACTAAGGCATAGGAGGTGCATTTTAATTAACAAATAATACTTAGGATATAATGGGCTACTTATTTTATAAGTTGTGTACGAGTTTTAAATGTTTTTGGACCCGTTAGGTTACGTAACGTGCAATATTCGTTTCTTAGTCCAAATTTCATATTCTTGGGTTCTCATAATATTGTAGTAGCTCAATTGTGATTTACTTGAAGTTACATGTCCATGTTTGTGATCGTACGATAACCGTTTTTTATTTCGGCTTGTTTGGTCAACATACTTAATTCTTCAAAATTTCAAATTGGAGGGTATTTTAGTCATTTAATCATGTCATGAAAATGTGGGCTTTACAAAATAAGTACATTTTATTAGCATCATTTATCCTATTTAATTGACTTGTTTAATATTGTTTTGTATGAGAATTGGTTCTTTAATGTCTAATTTAGTGATTCTCAGGTAAAAACAAGCAATTGGTGAAAGTTAATGATATTGGACGAATTATAGAGCTAAATGATCAAGATTTTAAAAGTCCACTGAAATTCAAGAGATGCGCCGTATCACTCTCAACAGATATGCCGCAACATCATACTTAGATGAATTCGAAGACCATTGCCTGACTTTGAAGAATGCGCCGCATCTAATCATAACATGCGCCGCATATGAAACTTTGGTCAACGAAAGATAATCAACTTGTTCTACTACAAATACGCCGCATCTCATTTACAACATGCGGCGTATCAGTTAAAGACTTCACCAGATACTATCCAAGACGTTAAAGAACATGCCCCGCATAGAGAAACAAGTTACGCCGCATCTAAATGCGGTGTACGAATATTCCAGAATATAATAATCTTGGACCCCACGCGAAGTTAAGTAGATGCGCCGCATCTGTCATCAACATGCGCCGCATCGATCCCTCAGCCAGAAACTATAAATACCCCATGACAGATACGAATTTGGTGTGAAGAAAAACCCTAAGGAGACGAATTCAGTCAAAGAAGCATCACAAGACACGCCTTAAATGAAGATCTTAGAGCCGTAAGAAGGTCCTGCATGTGTATAATTCATTAAGTAGTTTTATTTATTGTATTAGTAAGCTTTAATCCATCAGGATTGATGGGCTTGTGGCCACCATACTGCTCCCCTTAAACTTGCTTTCCCTTCAATTAAAGTTTATATGATGATGTTTTTGGTGACTTTTCTTTGTGCATCGATAACCTATGTGTTTAGTTGAGTCTTCTGGGCTACCATACTTGTTCCTCGCCTGCTTGTCTAGTGTCTAGAAGGTAGGATAAACATAAGTAATCATTAAGAGTTTACTCGCCGATAATTAGGACCCAACGAGACATATTAGATTACGATACTAATCATATAAAACTAGCAATAAAACAAGTGACAAGCTACTTAATAATAAGGACGGGTCTTCTTACGTGTTTCTATTATCTATCTATGTACATGATTGCTATTCACTGATTCGTTCTCATTAGTTTTACTTTTGTTGTTTAATTAAATATGTGTTAGTCTCTCAGGCTAAATCCTCGTTTATTAGATTAGGATTGTAAAACTAACTTAGATATTAAAAT
The DNA here is from genome assembly GCA_030686995.1 of Artemisia argyi. Taxonomy (NCBI): domain Eukaryota; kingdom Viridiplantae; phylum Streptophyta; class Magnoliopsida; order Asterales; family Asteraceae; genus Artemisia; species Artemisia argyi. Next base: position 95,123,604 of record CM060709.1, on the reverse strand, counting down.
AGTGATTAAATCAACTAGATATTACGTTCCATTCTTAGTGTTTGACACTCTACTTATCACTATATACATATTGATTGGGTACACTGCTCGTTAAATAGTGTCTTTAAAATGTTCTTCATTAATATTTTGGAATCCACCGAAATATCACGAGAACCACGAAAAAGATAGGTTCTGAGGGGTGTACTATGGGTATCGTGTACTAAAAATGAGTATATTGTGGAAAACTAGAAGGGGGGGGGGGGTTGAATAGTTTTACGTTAATTTTTATTTTATAAAAACTTTGTTTGCAAAATAATCGATTCTAGTTTTATGTGAGATCAATAAATAATACTTATATAAACTAATATCTACGAAATAAAATGACAACAATGTAAGTAAATAAGTAAAGAGATAGAGATGGAAAGATCGCACCACAAGACAAAGGATTTATAGTGGTTCGGCTACGAAGTACCTCTTCGCCCTACTCCATTCCCCGAGCACCTAACTCGAGAGTTTTCTTCACTACGTCAACAAGCTCCCTTATGGCGGAGAAAACCTTACACAACTTTTGCTTACACCAATTTACGACACTAAGCTAAATGTCGAGTCCTAATAGTAGCTAGAACTAATCTCACACCACTACACACCTTCTTCACAACTTATGAACACCACTACTACTACACAACTTCACTACTTCTTTTCCACAACACTACTTCTACTTCTACCCAACACAACTACTTCTATTCACAACTACTAACACACCTAGATCTATCTATTACACAACTTCTACACCTTTACAATATACACAAGCCTACAATACTTCTTAATAAGATGTTGGAGGAGTATTCTTCTCTTGCACTTTGAATGATGAAGGATTGGATCACTTGAAACAAGAACTAATATGTTTATGATCAAAGGATTTGGGAAGATGATTTGAGAGAATTAGAACAGAAAGTTTTAGTGCAAAAGGTGTGAAAAAAATTCAGATTTGAACCAGTATTTATAGGCAAAGAAATCTGACACAGGAGCGTATTCCGGTCCCCTTAATTGTGTGCCGGACCCCTTAAAATTAAGGGGGTCGCCCCTTATAATTAAGGGGGCCGCCCACTGTAACAGCCTGATTTCTTTGTCTTTTCTGGGGAAAGTTTATTTGGTGAAAATTTAACTGAATTTGATTAAAAATTTGAATTCATATAATTATTGTGAAATAAACATTTTCCTTTAATTACCAAAAGTGTTTTTCTTAAATATATAAAATGTTTATACCATTTTATATAATTTGTAATTAGTAATTAAACCTTCCTTTGATCATAAAATGTATTAGGCACTTATTTATTCATACCTTAAGTGAATTAGTTGGATATAATGATATTTTGTCACTAAATACTTATTTACGTAATGATTTTACGTTTAATGATTTTATATTTTGTGATCGTCAAAACATAGGGATATTGAAAAATATTAATAACGTTTTTAAGCATTATTTATATCAACAATCTCCTCCTTTTTGATGATTACAAAATCTAAACTCATTAAATCAAAAATTATTATATATGCAAGAATTTAGTGAGTTTATATCACTTCTCCCCCTTTTTGTGAAGATCAAAAAGGTTAACCCGAAATCGGATGAGCTCCCCCTTGATGTGTACTCCCCCTCGTTTTAAGGTTAAATGACAAATTGAGATATGGAATACTTGCAAAAATATTTAGTACATACAATATATATATATATATATATATATATATATATATATATATATATATATATATATATATATATATATATATATATAATGCAATAAACTAAATATATAACTAGAAAACATGTAAAAAGCAAACAATAAATCTCCACAAGCATTCATTATTCATAAAAATAGATTATGTTGAAAAACATAATCAATATTACATAAGCATACATATATGCTTTTCTTAGCAAACTACACTAGATAATACTAAGTTGCCATCTTGAGGTCTCTAGGACTTGCTTGGAGATTTGAAACATGGAGCATGGATTTAGTGGAGATAGACATTTGTGGGGATTTTGTTTGGAGAGTTTGGAGTGGTTGATGGAGGTGAGCTTGGAGTGGAAGAGTTGGATTGTTGTGTTTGTGATGGTGATGGGGAAAACCTTGTGAGGAGATACTCAATCCAAGTGAAGTGCTCATTGAGAGCAATGTTTTGTTTTTGGAGAAAAATACAACAAGGACAATTGTTGACATGATTCTCAAGTGGGACAATGTTGGTGGATGGTGAGGATGGAGTGGTAGAGGGTTGTTGAACCAAATTGCGTTGAGAAAGATGTAGGGCAAGGAGAGCACTAAGCTCATGGGCTTCTTTGAGCTCCTCAACGAACTTTTTATGTTCGGAGGAAGGTGATGATGGAGGAGTTGGGTTATTGTTGGGGATTGAGGTTTGGACATTAGACATAGGATTCATGTCTTGATGAGAAGGATGGATGTGGTTTTGGGATTGAGTATGTTCCTCAAAAGGATCATTTGGAAGATTTGTGGTGAGTGAGATAGTAAGGTTGTCATGTGGAGCTAAAGTGAAGGTATCATTTAGGTGAAGTGAATGTTTAGTTGTTGGTTGGTTAGAGACAACATCATTAATGGATGAGAATTTTTGACACGTGTCAAGTTTTCTTCTCCACACGGGTTTGACGGTGATTCTTGCACCTCTTGTGGGTTTGGTTCTTGGATGATTGGGGGAAGACATGATGGATTGAGTGATGATTAATGATGAATGAGGGTATTTATAGTGTGATGATTTGGTGTTTATGGAAGGATAATATGTGGTAGATTTGATAGACAAAGAATGTTTGTGAATTTAGGGAAGTGGGGAATCAAAATAGGGTGAAATGGGCTAAAAAGCAGAAAGCAACCAGGGAACCTCGACCATCAGGTGGCCGGCCCCCTTAATTAATGGCCGACCCCTTTAATTTTAAGGGGGCCGCCCGTTATAATTATGGGGGCCGCCTAATGTCTGGTTCCCAGATTGCCAGAAATGGTTTTTGGCACAGATTTTTCTAGAAAGATGTTTGTTTTGAGGTTTGGTTTTGGGCAAGTCCATCTCTTTAGGCAACTAAACAAATATTATCTTGATGAAGTATGCATGGAAAGTTTATATATTTAGGCAACTAAGCAAATATTATAGTTTTCATGCAAAGGCAATAATGATAAAGAACAAATAAGCAAGTTATGTATCCTAAGGCAACAAATAAAGTATAAGGCAAATTAGTGAGGGAGAAACTAATGATGGAACAAATGTGACCAAGTGACACTTGACATTTTTCTAGTGTGTGCATATATGCAAGAAATGTGGAGATGCGATTGCTTCGACTCCTAATTCAAAGAAATACATGTATCCTAAGAAGCAATCCAAAAATTCCTTGATTCAATTTGCTTAGTCCATGATTGCCAAAGATACATATAGGATCATATATTTTGACACTTCATGTGAGCTCTTATGCATGATTTTAGAAAAACGTTTTTAACATTATTCAACAATGTATATAATCAAAATTTGAAAATGATGAGTTTTCCTAATCGTGAGAATGATTTCAAAATAAATTGAGGTTTTCTTTTGAGAGTATATATGCAAAAACAAAATATCTCGATTCTTGATTTTTGTGCAAAACAGAATCCTAGACTCAGACTTGAGAAGAGAGAATAGAAAATTTAATATTTTTATGCTCAGATGGCCGACCCTCTTAAAGTGAGGCCGGTCCCCTTAATTTTAAGGGGGCCGCCCTTATAAATTTAAGGGGTCCGCCCATCTGATAGTTAGAAAAAAAAATTCAGAATCATGAAATTTCAGAAATAAATTTGAATCTATTTGTTCCATCATTCCTAATCCTAAACGCAAGTGGTTAAATAATTCACGCTTAAGAGGCTTAGTAAATATAGCCGCAATGTTATCTTTCGAGGCTACCTTTTCTATTGTTATGTTTCCCTTTTGTACGTTATCCCTAAGAAAGTGATGACGTATTTCTATATGTTTAGTCCTAGAGTGTTGAACGGGATTCTTACTTAAATCTATGACTCCTTTATTATCACACATTATAGAAATGTTTTCTAACCTAACGCCATAGTCTACGAGAGCTTGTTTCATCCATAGTGCTTGTTGACATGCCTTTCCAGTGCTTACATATTCAGCTTCGGTGGTTGAAATGGCAAGAGCGGTTTGCTTCTTGGAAAACCAAGACGTTAGGCAACATACCATAAACGTGCAAATACCACTAGTGCTTTTTCGATCCACGTAGTCTCCCGCATGATCCGAATCCGCATAGACAATGGTTTCTATGCCGGATCCCTTAGGATACCATAATCCTAAGTGTATAGTGCCTTTAATGTATCAGAAGATACGCTTAACCGCTTCTAGGTGAGAGGTTTTGGAATCCTCTTGAAAGCAGGCACAAAGGCAAACACTAAACATGATATCGGGTCTACTTGCCGTTAAGTATAGTAAACTACATATCATTCCTCTATACTTAGTGTTATCTACGGACTCACCTTCTTCATCTCTTGTGAGTTTCATTTCCGTAGACATAGGTGTCTTAAGGGGTTTTGAGTCTTCTAGGCCAAATTTCTTAAGCATTTCCTTAATGTATTTTGATTGGTTAAAAAATATTCCATCTTTTAATTGTTTTATTTGTAATCCTAGGAAGAAGTTTAGTTCACCCATCATGCTCATCTCAAACTCATCACGCATGATTTTGGCAAATTCATCACACATATCCTGACAAGTCGATCCAAATACAATGTCATCGACATATATTTGAACAATGATGATATTTGGGTCACTTATTTTAGTGAAGAGAGTGTTATCTACCATTCCCATGGAATAATTATGCTCAACTAGGAAAGCTTTAAGTCTATCATACCAAGCCTTTGGAGCTTGCTTAAGACCATGTAAAGCTTTCTTTAGTTTGTAAACATAATCAGGTTTTACGAAGTCAATGAATCCCGGAGGTTGTGCCACATAAACCTCCTCATTGATAAAACTGTTGAGGAATGCACTCTTCACATCCATTTGGTATAACTTAAAGTCTAGGGCGCATGCATAAGCTAAAAGGATTCTAATCTAGCTACAGGAGCATAGGTTTCGTCATAATCAATTCCTTCTTGTTGATTATAACCTTGGGTGACTAACCTAGCTTTATTTCTGGTTACTATTCCATTTTCATCTAATTTATTCCTAAATACCCACTTAGTTCCTATTATGGTAGCATTCCTAGGATTTGGGACTAGTTCCCAAACATCATTTGTTTTAAATTGATTTAATTCTTCTTGCATAGCCATAATCCAACTTTCATCCTTTAAGGCTTCATTTATATTCTTATCTTGAGCTTGTAACCTAAGTGTTCTTTGATTTAGGTGACCTATAATGTTATCTAATGGATGTGACTTTGATTCCTTAACATTTACAGCTTCATTTTCTTCTAAAGTTTCTACTTCAAGATCATTACCTAAGGGTTTGGTTTTACTAACCTCAATAGCTTCTTCCTCTATAACATCATCATCTTCTAAGGGTAGTGTTTTAGGTAGTGGAGGAATTTCATCAAAGGTTACATTTAGGGATTCTTCTACTTTCATGGTATGTTTATTAAGAATTATATATGCCTTACTATTTTGAGAATATCCTAGAAAAACTCCTTCGTAAGCCTTAGGGTCGAACTTATTGAGATAGTCTTTTGTATTAAGAATGAAGCATTTACTTCCGAATACTCTAAAGTAGCCTATGTTAGGTTTTCTACCTCTTAATAATTCATATGGAGTTTTTCCTAAGATTCGTCTAATGGAAACTCTATTAAGTATATATGTTGATGTATCTACGGCGTGACACCAAAATTTTTGTGGGATAGATTGTTCATTTAACATTGTTCTACTCATTTCTTGTAAAGACCTATTTTTTCTTTTTACTACCCCATTTGATTGCGGAGTACGTGGAGCGGAAAAGTTTTCAGATATTCCATTTTTATCACAAAATTTTCCGAATTGTACTTCGTTATCAAATTCCCTACCATGGTCCGTCCTAATTGAGACTATAGAGCATCCTAACTTATTTTGTATCATTTTACTAAATATCTCAAATTTTTCAAAAGCTTCGGTTTTATCACTTAAGAACCTAGTCCACGTGTATCGTGAATAATCATCTACTATAACTAAGGTGTAACGATTGCCACCGTAGCTCCGCACAGCGGATGGACAAAAAAGGTCCATATGAAGTAATTCTAAGCATCTAGTTGTGGATAACATATTTTTAGCTTTGTGACTAGCACGTGCTTGTTTTCCAATTTTACAAGCATCGCAAAAGTGTTGATCATATCTTAGGCTAAGTAAGTTTCTAACTAGTTCCTTAGAGGCTAAAGATTATATTTGTTGCATGTTTGCATGACCTAATCTCCTATGCCACAAAGTGGAGTTTTCATCTATAGTAGCTAGGCATATCTTATCTTCCGGTTTGTCTCCTAATTTCATAACATATATACCTCCTTTCCTAATTCCTCTACCTATAACTTTCTTATCTTTAATTATTTCACTATCTTTCTCGGTAAAGGTAACCCTACACTTATTATCACATATTTGGCTTATACTAAGCAAGTTATAAGTTAGATTATCTACATGCTCGACATTTTCAATAGTTAGAGAGTCTTGAGAGATCGTACATTTGCCTATGATTTTTCTACGACGATCACTACCAAAAACAACATTACCTCCGTTGTATGCCTTATATGTAGAAAATAGCTTGCGATTCCACGTCATGTGTCTTGAGCATCCACTATCCTTTATCCACTCATCGGGCTCCAAATCTACTCCTAGACATATTTCATCAGGTGCATGAGCCACGAAACATTTGTGCTTCATTGTTTCGTCTTCGTCGCTAGATATTCTTCTTCGGGTGGTTTTCCTTTTATCTTGTGCTTTTAGTCGCTTCTTAATAATATTCTTGAATTCTTTAATGACCTTTGCATATTCTTAATCTTCATTTTCGGAACTATAATAATCATCATTATTACGTTCGATCGTTGACTTTGTACACCCTTCTTGTTTGCTCTTGGTATGACTCATGAGCTTTTCGTCATTATTACCTACACATGCAAAATTTGAACTAGTAGCACTTGTACTCATTTCAACTAAATACTTATCTACTATACTTTCATTTTCAACTATTTTATATATGGAATTTTCTTTGGCTTGACATTTCTCTTGATGAAAATTTAAAAGATTTTTCCACATATCATTTGCCGTTTGACAAAAAAAAAATATTCTTTCTGATGAGTATGCAAATACTCATCATTTCACCACCAATTTTGATACGAAAAATACAAAAATGGCCAAAAACAATATAGATATCCTTGGTTTCGTGTTTTTATGCGTCTCAGGTACAAAGGATTGAAATCCGGGCGGAAACATACAATTTTGATCGACAAACGTGCATTTTTGAACAACTCGACAATAAATTGAGCATACTATGATATTAAAGACGAAGTCGAGTAAATTCTGGTTGTGGTTGTGTGATATTAATCCAAAACTATGCTTAACCATTATCCAAAACAAGTCCAAATCAAACCCGGCCCACATCCAATCACTAGGCCCAACCATCACCCTAGCCTAAAAACCTCCCTTTTTGCGTTTCAATATAATGTGCCAGGAACAACAAAAGTCTCCCACCTCCATCCTCTTCACTTCCCCAGGATATCACAAGCAAAGACAAAACATACACACCCTCCTAACAAATCAAACACAACTACACATCCTCCCAACTTCTTGTCTCCCCCAACATACCTGCTCCAGCCACCTTCTTGTTCCCTCAGTATCTCCACAAGATATTTTCTCCAGGCTGGCACATCACAACCCCAAATTGGCGCCAAAAACAAAATGAAGGGCTGAGATTGTTTCAAGATAATTCAATGGTTGGGATTTTGTTTTAAAAAAGCACAAGTGAAGACCCTTTGGTATTTTAGTATAAATAAGAGTGCTTGTAAGCCTTTGATGGCAAGTAGTTTTTAACATAGTTTCTAGTTTAATATTTTAGTAGTCTGCTCTTTTAAATATCAGTCTTAAGATCCTACTATTAAGCTTTGTACTCACTTTTCAGTTTTAATATAAATTTGATGTTTTAGTAAGAAATCTTGTCAATGTTCCAATGTTGTTTAAATTATTTTCATAATCTTCAATAAGCTCTCAAAAGTATAAAAGAGAAGAAAAGAAGAGGAAGCCGTAGCAGTGAGTATCATGAATGGTTCAAATTGGTTTAGCGCTTCATGGGAAGCATTAGGATAGGTTGAAATTAATGTCGCCACGGCAGTTAGATTAAAGGTTCTACACGCTCATTTCCTAATTTCTGTATTCTTGGTATAACTTTGCACAACTTGTTCTTGCTAGTTTTAGTGATAACCTGCCATTTGATTCTATTTTAACTGCTTATCCCTGCTTGTTGTTGTTTATCTCAAACTAGTATGACCTTGTAGCTTCGTAGTCTAATTCATCTTTTGCTCCATTAAGGTTCCGTAGCAGTGGTTATTTAGTGTTTGGATTAAGCTCAAAGTTCACGCTAATAGTTGATTTAAAAGACAAAAATAGTTTAGACATATTCCTTTAGAGTAATTTAGGGTAAGTATTGCATAAAACTTGTAGGTAATTAGTTTAAAGTCAAAATTTCATTTTATCATATGAAGTTGTGTATAACCTGTTAGTACCAGTAGATATAATCATAATGTTAGGTTCAGAAGTAGCTTAGACTAGCTTAATTTAGACTTTATTTAGCTTAGCGTAACTGATCACCTATGATCGTTATAACCTCAATTTAGTCAACTCTCACAAACATTAATAAAGGGCCGAAACTTCAGAAAAAGGTGTGAAACAGGTTTAATATGGGATTTTTGATTCACGCAGTTTTAAGTAATTGGATCTGAAACTTGGGGCATTTAAATATTTGCTTGCTTATCTTTGCATAGGTAAATTTGTTATAATTTTTAGAATTTTCTTTGATTGTGTTTGAATGGTCTAAAGTTGGTTAACTGAACTTGTTTCTGCCTTGTAACATGAAAACCCCAATCTGACCCGTTTGCTATAGCCCTTCCCTTGTTTACCTTCTGAGCTTATTGTGTGATGTTTAGTGTTTTGGAGAGCTAGAACCACTGTCTCCTTGAATCTAGTTTTAGTTTGCAATTACGGCTTGCTGCTTGCTCATTTTTAGCCCACAAAGTGACCCCTTAGTTCACATGTCTGCTGCTAATCAGTAGTTGCTAATCTTTATTGATTTCATGTTCCTATGGGATTCTTGTTCATTAATTGTTGTTAGGATGATAGTTTGAAGTTATGTAAGTTCATGCTCGCCATGGTCTACGCTTGTGTTTCGATTATTTTAGTTTGAATTAGTGTGATAGTTGCTAGTTTCTGTACTACCACGTCAACTTGGTACTCCATTTGTTGCAATTTTATCTGTCTCTATTCGGCACTTTTTGATACTTGTAGTGATTGGCTCGTTTGAAGATTGTGTTCATGTATGTTTGACTTTGTTTCGGCCTGAAATTTACATTATGTAAGCTTATTAGTACTGTGAAAATAGCAAGTTTCGTTGATATCACTTTAAGCATACACTCATAACTGTTTGATTTTTAATCTTGTACAAGTTTATTTCAAAACTTTTCATCTTCACAAAAGTAGTACATATTTATTGTTAAAGTGTTGTGCAAAAGAGAGTTAGCTGAATTAGTAAATGATTTGCAAAAAAGTGATAGTGCTAGGATTCGACCCCTGGACTTCTTGAACGCACCATACCATCTGCCCTTGGGTTTTCTTTGGGGGTACTTCGCACAATATAATATTTAGCCTTTCATTTTTTAGTTTGCTTATTTAACCATAATCAGTTCTTGTTTGCTTATTTCTGGCTTATTTTTACCTTGTGCTCCCACTCTAGGATTTTTCTTAAATTAATAATTAGTTGTAGTATTTGCTAAAAAGTTTTAGATTCATTTGAAAAGATTTAGTATTAATTAGGATTTAATTAAGTGTTAAATAGTTTTTAATTAATAGTAATTAGAATTTTAATCTTATAATTAATTTTTCTTAAAAACCTTCGTTTGCCATTTAGTACGTAGGAAATTTTTTTTATACCCATAGATCTAGTCTTGTTTAGTATTCACTTTTCCTTTCGTGCACTTATACTGTTTCTAATTGAATCGCTTGTTTCTAGTTTCTTATACGTTTTATAATTTGTTGCCTTATGTTTCTGATTCACAATTCCAAATAATCTCACAATCGTTCTTGCAAGCATTTTAATCCCGAACCTTATTCGAATTTGCCCATTCACACCTCGTTGGGACACGACCCGGGTAATCACTTACCCGGTATCACATATATATATATAGAGAGAGAGAGAGAGAGAGTATTCACGGGTTCTGCACGTCGGCCTTTTCACAAAGGTCGACTTATCAAATTCCACGCATACTTTGTATGTATCAATGATATCCGTTCACACTAGAACGAGCTATATCAATTTTGACGCCGCTGCCGGGGAGGTTGTGTTGCGACAATATCGTTAAGGTTTTAACGATTAGTGGCTTGTAGATCCTTCGTCAAGAATTTATCGCTTTCATAAAATATAAAACACAAAACTATTTTCCTTTTTCTTTGTATATATATATATATATATATATATATATATATATATATATATGTAAAATATAAAAACCCAAAAACATTTTTCGTTTCCTTGATAATAAATAGATAAAATATTACCACCGCAAACCAAGGCAGAACACCTACCAACTGAGGGTGTGAACATAATAAGTTCCCAAACCAAAGATTAAAACTTACTATTGTATCCTTGTGAGTGGTGTACCTTTTTCTTTGTATATATATATATATATATATATATATATATATATATATATATATATATATATATATATATATATATGTAAAATATAAAAACCCAAAAACATTTTTCGTTTCCTTGATAATAAATAGATAAAATATTACCACCGCAAACCAAGGCAGAACACCTACCAACTGAGGGTGTGAACATAATAAGTTCCCAAACCAAAGATTAAAACTTACTATTGTATCCTTGTGAGTGGTGTACCTTTTTCAAAGAAGCCATTCATTTGTGATCATTGTTTTAAGTTCAACTTGTCTTTTTGAGTTGGTCTGTTTTAATTGAGTTGTTCTCGTTCGTCTACGTCAAAGCCCTTTTCTTGAACTAGTCAAAATTCCTCGAAGACGTACCCGAAGATTATCCGAAATAGTTGAACCCGAGATTCGTACTATTCCTACCATTGCGGCTGAGCCCACTATGAATGAGCTTCTCCAAGCACCCATCGAGGGTTATGGAGATGCTATCGTTGTTCCAGCCATCGTGGCTGACAATTTTGAGCTTAAAACGGGGTTGATAAACCTTGTCACCTCGCGTCAATTCTACGGTTTCGAAAGGGACGACCCTCAAGATTACGTTCGATGGTTCAATAAAATCACATCCACCATCAAATGCAAAAATGTCCCTGAAGAGGCAATCAAACTTGTTCTCTTCTCGTTTTCCCTCGATGGGGCAGCCAAAAATTGGCTTGATAAACAACCCCCTCGATCAATTGAAACATGGGAGGATTTGGTAAAACAATTTGTGAATGAATTCTTTCCTCCTTCGAAAACTACGGCCCTCAAGAATGAGATCATGAAATTCACATAGAAATTCGATGAATCATTCGGTGAGGCATGGGACCGTTATAAGGATATGCTTCGTAAATGTCCTCATCATGGTTTCTCCGAGTTAATGCAACTCGACACTTTCTATAATGGTGTGAGCCAAATTGATAAAGACTCTCTAAATGCCTCCGCGGGAGGTAATTTCTTGAATCGAACCACAAAGGATGCTTTAGTAATTATCGAGAATAAGTCTAAGGTCCGCATTCCACGAAGCAAGCCGGTTGTTTCCCAAGTTAATGTTAGTCCTTCTACCTCATCACCCGTGGCTCAATCTAGCACCGTTGCTAGGCTTGACCAAAAATAAGAAAGTTTCTCCTCAACCTGCCGTAGTCAAAAAGGTTGAAGTCTGTGTAACTTGTGGTGGGCCGCATGCCTACTACAATTGCACAGCTGATGAGGCGAAAAATGATCCGTTTTTAGGGGGTCATTTAAGCCCGAATTCGAATTTATTTGATCAAATATTTCCCTAAATCGTTCCTTTTGTGATTTTAGGTACTTTGGGAGTGAAATCTGGAAAAGGAAGCAATTCGGACGTTTTTGGAGTATAAAAGTGAAAAAAACGCCAAAGTCTTAATTTTCCATGATGGGAACAGTAGGTGACGGCGTCAAGAGTAACTCCCTGACGGCGTCAAGAGCAAAATTCCATGACGATCCAGAAGAGATTTGACGGCGTCATGAAGGTAGGGCGTCAAGAGTAAAAGTCATGACGGCCTGGAAATGATTAAGTCTTGACGGCATCAAATGTAGATCAAGGCAGTCCGAGAATAGTTTTGGCGGCGAGGTGACGGCGTCACAAGCTTTGTCTTGACGCCGTCAGACCTCTTTTCCTATATATAGTTTTCTAATTTTTCACATTTAAAAAAGAGAAGTTTTGGAGAAACCCTAAGTACGAACTTGGTGCGAATTTTACAGGTTTTTCAAGGGTTCCAAGCCCTTGATACCTTACATGTGTAATTGAGATAAGTGTTCTTTCAATTCAATCAATATGTCTATGTGTTGGTTGTCTATATCTTGTTCTTGTCTTAATTCCATCATGCTAGGCTAGATCTATCTTGTGTTTGCTTAGATCTAATGAAACCTAGATGTTAATTATGTGTTGATTACTTGTTTATACTTGTTTTGGATGAATGATTTATATGTTAGGCTTAAGAAAACTGGCAGATCTCCAATTGGTAACATGCTTGAACTTCTTAAGAAACATGAACCGACGCGCACTAGGTCTTTATTGGTTGTATTTAATGCATGAGCCACTGTTTACAATCCCTATAGTTGTGCTGGGCATGGTGTAGGAGGAGATAAGAGCTCATAGAATTGGGGAGTTAAGTGTGCCACCCCATGAATGGTATTAAGGAATACGATCCGTCATCCATGCATTTATAACAAGTAATTAACGTGTAAAAGATGTCTAGGGAGTAGTGAAATCTAAGTAAACACATTTTCTCCACTTATTGCTCACAACTTTAGTATAATTTAGTTTATTTTCATTTCTAGTATTTTATTTTGATTGCATCTTTAGTATTGGGTTAGTTGATTAGCAACTAATTCCGCCTAAACCCTTCAAACCCGAGAATTTTAATTGCATTCTAAAAAATATAAAAACACAAAAATAATCATCCCTCACCTTTAGAACTAGTATTTAGGCTTTCTAATCCTAGCGACACTATTCCTAAGCTGAACGATCAATCCCCCGATACTTGTCACTATACTATACTACAACGATCAGGTACACTGCCTGGTGGGGGTTGTAAGCTTCTCGAGATCCCTCGAGAGGTAAAGCCTGTTGCGATTCCCACGCATCAAGTTTTTGGCGCCGCAGCCCGGGGAATAGTTATTGTCTAGGTTAGAATTTCTTTTTATTAGGTCTACTTGCTAGATTCCTTTCTAGTAAGATTTTATTTTTATTTTTAGGTTCTCTTTAGTTTATCTTATTTCTTTGTGCCTTTGTTCGTAACCACCCGACATCATGGACAACGGGAACATCTTTGAACCCGTCATCCTACCACAACAAAACCCACCATTAGAACCCCTTAGGCCCCGAACCTTAGGAGAGTATTCCCGACCTAGCCATCAAGGCTACCGAAACACCATTGAGCTCACCGGAGCCAATGTGACCCCCTTGCGATCCGACACCATCCGGTTGGTGCAAAGCGGATGTGCATTCCATGGACTTCGTTCCGAAGATCCAAACCAACATCTTAAGGACTTCCTCAAAATCGTAGATTCCATAGACCTAGATGTTGCAACTAGAGAGACAACCCGATTACGCCTATTCCAATTCTCTCTACGGGATCAAGCTAGTCAATGGCTTGAGCGTTTACCCGCGGGATCCATCACCACATGGGATGATCTCACCACTCGTTTCCTTGCTCAATTTTTCCCACCGGGGAGAACTACTAAGCTTAGAAATGACATCTTGATGTTCCAACAACGTCAAAATGAATCTCTTTATGAAGCATGGACTCGTTTCAAGGACTTACTCCAAAAAGTCCCTCATCATGGCATAGATCTTTGGCTCCAAGTCCAAATCTTTTATGACCATATCGACATCTCCACGAGGCGAGCCATTGACCAATCGGCCGGTGGTAAGCTACGTGATCTTAGTGCGGAACAATCATGGGAACTCATAGAAGATCTTGCTCTCTATGACAACGAAAGTTGGAATGATCCCCATGACTTGAATAAAACGGTCAAGGCAATATCTTTGCCTTCGAACAATTCTAGCACTCCCGACCGTAGGATCATGGAACTTGAGGACCAAGTAAAGTTTCTCATGAAATCTTACGAAGCTCCTAAGCCTTCAAGCCAAGTGAACAGAATCACTTCTTCATGCGAATGATGTAGTGGTCCCCACGACACTCGTGATTGTGTGGAACTCCCCGGAACAGCTTTTGCGGACTACGCATCCACGCGTACCGACGAAGCGGGAGATAAGTGGTATACTTTCAAGCCCGAGCCAAATACTTACGGTGACTCATACAACCCCTCATGGAAAAATCACCCAAACCTTAGGTGGAAACAAAATCAACCCAATTCTTCCAACCCACCTAATCGTTACCAACCAACCGGTCCACCCTCCAACCGTACTTTCAACAACAATCCTTCTAACAACTTTGGTGGTACCAACAATCTTGAAGGATTGATGTCTAAGTTCATGGCATCTCAAGAGGCTCGCATAGCTAGGTTTGAAACCGAATTCAACCAACAACAAACAGAGATAACCAACAAGATTGACAACTTGTTGAAGGCCCTCAACAACCAAGCACTAGTCACACCTAGGAAAGACACTAGGGACACCAATAACGGAAGCCAAATTAAGGACCCCTCATCATCCAAACATGTCCACTTTGTCAATGTTGTCACCGTCAAGCCAATAGATAAGGAGATTGAGGAGAGTGACAAGGATGAAGTTAGAATAGAAGCCGAGACTAAGGATGAGAGTAGGGAAGTTGAGGTAGAGCCTATAGAAGAATACTTTGATAAGTTGCCCACCAAGGAAGAACAGGAATACCATAAGGATTTATTCGATAGTCCCGAGAGACCATATATCCTTGGCACCCCCCTTATCAAAATAGGAGACTCCTCTAACATTAACATCCCATGCAATATCGGGCACATGCATATATGGAAAGCTTACATCGACCTTAGATCCCCCGTGAACATCATGACTAGGACTTATTACAATTGGGTGATGAAGAAGCAACTTGATTTTAGGATGATGCCCGATAAGAATCTGATAAGTAATTTTGCAGGAAGGGTGAAGGGACTGCATGTGATTATAGAGAATCTCACCTATGAGATCGATTTTATGATAGTTGAGGACACTCGTCCGGTGATAGATGCTTGCCTAAGCCAAATAATATTTGGAAAACCATTTGTTGAGGCCACTAGGATGAGTTATGATCCGACTTTAGGGATAGTTAGATTCAAGGAAGAAAATGATGAGGTTGCCTACCAAATGCCCTACAAAATTGAGCAATACCGCCTTCTCTCTAATTTTGAAAAGGAACACAAGCAAGCGGCTTATTATAGGAATAAGGAGGATAGACGTAGAGGAGTAGAGTATGTAAAGAATAGAATGCTTGGTTTCTACAAAGAATGCTTGCAACTAGGTCCGGAATACAAAACTGGTTTAGAAGACGACCTAGAGAGTGGAACCAATGATGAGGTCACGTAGTAACCCATGACCTTGAGTCTAGCTACAAGACTCGTAAATAAAGAAAAGCGCTTCTTGGGAGGCAACCCATGTTTTGTGTGATTTTATTTGTTTGTTTGTTATTTGCTTCCGTATGCATATTTTATTTTTATTGTTGGTAGATCATGTTTCTAAACTAAATAGTGGAAATACTTTACTTTGTTGTTTTGGCCTAGTCTTAACTCCACCTAAAGGAATTTTTGCAAAAGATAAGTGTAAGGGGAAACCCCAAATATGTTTTAAGAAACAAACCGATCATGATTCTCCACAATATTAAGTGAACATGTATATTCGTATTTGTTAGAGTCAAATGCTTGTATTGAGTCATAATGAAGTTTTGCAGGATTTTCCAGGAAGTAGGACCAAGTTTTTCCAGAAATTTTCCGGAAACTTAACATAAGAATTTCTGCAGGTCACTTCTGACGGCGTCAAGAGTTTACTCTTGACGGCGTCAAGTGGAAAAATCTGGAAATTTTACCGGTTTTGTTTTTCTAACGGAGTCTTATGGTTTTTGTGAATTATTAAGTTTTATAATCTCCAGGAGATCTGCAAACTTCATTCCACAAGCATTATATCTTATCTTGTTTTCTAGGATTTAGTAGCTTATATAGGATGCCGCCGATTTGACGCGAGGTTGTCTTGTCTATTTTGTCAGGTTTTACAGGTTACGTATGACAAGAAAATGATTTACATTCTGGAAGGGAAGCTTTGATTGTTCATTTTCTTGGAGGAAGATTTAACCTGGCCACCTTATTATCCATACCGAGCGAATCAGGGGAGTATTTGATTTCATTCTCTTTACTATTTCACTTTTACATTCTTTACTTGAACATTGGGGACAATGTTCATCTTAAGTGTAAGGGGAGGGTAAAAAGATGATACCTTACATATGCACTTTCGCTTGAGTTTGTTTTGTTTAATAGTAGATGTGTAATAAAACTATGAGAAATACTTGTTAGTGCAATTTTAGCGCCAAATTTAAAATTTTTTACAACATTTAGGAGTGAAACTTTAGCCATAGCAAGCATCTCATGGATAGGAGATTGTATGACTAGCACATAACCGTATATTCAGAAAGATTTTCCACCCAAATATGTGAGGTTCGCCTTTAGATTTGATAGGAAAAGCATTCATTATTAGTGCTTATGAGTGTACCGGTAGCATTTAGATTCTAGAACTTGCGTTAGTGATGCATCCTGAGACCGCTAGTGAGACTACATTCGTGTGGTAGGATTTACTACATGATAAGAGGCATTAGGATCACCCTTGTGTTAAACCCGTATCATAATTACTTGACCATTTAAGTCATATTACTTGGCTAGTTAAGTCAACTAATTTTTCCCACACCCTTAGCGTTGTACTCATTTTTAGTACACGAAACCCCTAGTACACCCCTCCGAGCCTATCTTTTCATTTCTAACTTTAAGCATTTTACTTAAAGGAAGAATTTGTTACACCCCACTTAAATGTACAACCAAATCGCCTTAGCCTTCCGTATATGCGCTCATTTTTAGTGCATTATTGTTATTTGTTAAACCCTAAGTTAACTATCTAATTGATTACATGGTTGCTAAGTCGAGTCATATCCTTGTACATATTGTTTTGGGAGGATTGGGACTCATGGGTAAGTACTTATTTTATGGAGTAATGGGGAAGAACATCATTTATTACCCCCATATGTACGTTAATCTTAAAAGTGCTACAAGTGTTTTAATTTTCTTAATTCAAGTCATTAGATTAATTTATTGTAAAGTATGTAAAGATTCAAGTGTAAGGGAAATGTTCATTCCCTATGATGTATTATTTTGGATGGTAGGGTAAGAGTGTATGCAAAAAAAAAAAAAAAATCAAAAAAAAAAAAAAAAAATCAAAAAAAAAATCAAAAAAATCAAGAAAAAGAAAAAATAATAGAAAAAAAGGAAAAAGAGAAAAAACATACGGACTACCATCCCGTTTCATTCTATGTTTATTTTATGTTTTTGTTATTTTTCATTTATTAGCATAAGTCGAGTCTAGTCTTGGCTTAGCAACGCCATATTGTACATGTAATTGACCAAGATTGTTAACTCGCCACTTGTAAAACTTCCTTTATCCAACAAAACCGTGTATTTCATATCCCTACACTTAACGTTACAACCCTTTAAAAGACCTCTTTGATAGTTTATCCTAGGTGCTTACGCCATGTGGTGGAGGTTTGATCCTTTCCCAAGCCTATGGTAATCTATTTTGCTATAACAGGTAGTGAGAGATATCTTCCATTTCCATATTATAATTTACACTTTATTACACCCGAGAGATGTGAGTATCTAAACACTATTTGTGAGGTGCTAGTGTATGACCTCCGTGCTTGTCTATTGGTCTTTAGTGGAATGATTATTTGTTGTAATTACTTTTATATTAGTGTTAAATGCCCCCTAACTTGTATTTTGAGTAGCATAAAAGCGCATTTGTTTGAGGACGAGCAAATCTCAAGTGTAAGGGTATATGATGAGGCGAAAAATGATCCGTTTTTAGGGGGTCATTTAAGCCCGAATTCGAATTTATTTGATCAAATATTGCCCTAAATCATTCCTTTTGTGATTTTAGGTACTTTGGGAGTGAAATCTGGAAAAGGAAGCAATTCGGACGTTTTTGGAGCATAAAAGTGAAGAAAACGCCAAAGTCTTAATTTTCCATGCTGGGAACAGTAGGTGACGGCGTCAAGAGTAACTCCCTGACGGCGTCAAGAGCAAAATTCCATGACGATCCAGAAGAGATTTGACGGCGTCATGATAGTAGGGCGTCAAGAGTAAAAGTCATGACGGCCTGGAAATCATTAAGTCTTGACGGCGTCAAATGTAGATCAAGGCAGTCCGAGAATAGTTTTGGCGGCGAGGTGACGGCGTCACAAGCTTTGTCTTGACGCCGTCAGACCTCTTTTCCTATATATAGTTTTCTAATTTTTCACATTTAAAAAAGAGAAGTTTTGGAGGAACCCTAAATACGAACTTGGTGCGAATTTTACAGGTTTTTCAAGGGTTCCAAGCCCTTGATACCTTACATGTGTAATTGAGATAAGTGTTCTTTCAATTCAATCAATATGTCTATGTGTTGGTTGTCTATATCTTGTTCTTGTCTTAATTTCATCATGCTAGGCTAGATCTATCTTGTGTTTGCTTAGATCTAATGAAACCTAGATGTTAATTATGTGTTGATTACTTGTTTATACTTGTTTTGGATGAATGATTTATATGTTAGGCTTAAGAAAACTGGCAGATCTCCAATTGGTAACATGCTTGAACGTCTTAAGAAACATGAACCGACGCGCACTAGGTCTTTATTGGTTGTATTTAATGCATGAGACACTGTTTACAATCCCTATAGTTGTGCTGGGCATGGTGTAGGAGGAGATAAGAGGTCATAGAATTGGGGAGTTAAGTGTGCCACCCCATGAATGGTATTAAGGAATACGATCCGTCATCCATGCATTTATAACAAGTAATTAACGTGTAAAAGATGTCTAGGGAGTAGTGAAATCTAAGTAAACACATTTTCTCCACTTATTGCTCACAACTTTAGTATAATTTAGTTTATTTTCATTTCTAGTATTTTATTTTGATTGCATCTTTAGTATTGGGTTAGTTGATTAGCAACTAATTCCGCCCAAATCCTTCAAACCCAAGAATTTTAATTGCTTTCTAAAAAATATAAAAACACAAAAATAATCATCCCTCGCCTTTAGAACTAGTATTTAGGCTTTCTAATCCTAGCGACACTATTCCTAAGCTGAACGATCAGTCCCCCGGTACTTGTCACTATACTATACTACAACGATCAGGTACACTGCCTGGTGGGGGTTGTAAGCTTCTCGAGATCCCTCGAGAGGTAAAGCCTGTTGCGATTCCCACGCATCAACAGCTACTGATGGTTCTCCATTTGAAGCTCAAGCTATAGCCGGGTCATCTAATCAAGGAGGCAATCAATACCGCCCTTCTATGGACCCGAACTATCATCCTAATCATTACCCTGGACCTCCCGGTTTTAATCAAAACCAAAATGTCCAAAACCGTAACCAAAATCAAAATAGAGTGAACCAAGGTTTTCAAAACCAAGGTAACTTCAATCAAGGTCACGGTTTTCAAAATCAAAATCAAGGTTTCCAAAATCAAGGAAACTTTAATAGAAACCAAGGTCAGGGTAACTTCTATCAAGGGTATTTCCATGGAAATAACAACCAAAATCAAGGAAATTTCAACCAAGGTCCTAACCAAAACAATCGTGCTCAAAATTTTAATAACCAAAATCAAGCCATTGTTCCAACTGGGCCTTCATCTGACGAGTTGTTAAAGCAATTCATGAAATCCCAAGAAGAGATGAACAAGTTGTTGATTAGCCAGATATCTGAAATCAAGAAGTCTTTAAATGATCGACCCTCGGGCTCAGGAACACTTCCGAGCAACACGATCGCTAACCCGAGGGGCGATACAAAGGCGATCACAACTAGAAGTGGTTTTTCATATAATGAACCCGCGATTCCTACTACCTCTTCTTCCTCTCCTCCAAAGGTAGTGGAACGTGAACCTGAGGTGACAACGGACAAGGTGCAATCTCCTAGCTCACGAAGTACCGCACACGTCCAACCTCAGGTTATTCCAGAAACCAGATGCAAACCTAGAGTTGTCTTTGAACCACCTGAAACTCCAGAGGACAACCCTAAATCCAAAACTTCTATTCCTTACCCATCACGTCTCAATGAACAAAAGCTCCGCAAAAAAACTAGTCACCAAATGGATAAATTTTTCCAAATCTTTCAAGATTTACATTTTGACATCAGCTTCGCGGATGCTATCATCTTGATGCCCTAATTCGCTTCAATCAAAAATTTGCTAAGTAACAAGGAAAAGCTCTTTGAGATGGCTAGAACTCCTTTGAATGAGAACTGCTCAGCAGTTCTTTTGAAAAAGCTTCCCGAGAAACTTGGGGACCCCGGGAAATTTCTCATTCCTTGTACCTTCCTGGGTATGGTTGAATGCTTCGCCTTGGCCGATCTAGGTGCTAGCATTAACCTGATGCCATATTCTGTGTGGAAGAAACTTTCTCTTCCCGAACTCACTCCCACGTGCATGACTTTAGAGCTTGCCGATCGTTCGATCTCTCGTCCCCTCGGCATTGCCGAGGACGTATTCGTTAAAGTGGGAAAGTTCCATTTTCCAGCAGATTTTGTGATTGTTGACTTTGATGCCGATTCAAGGGTCCCTCTCATTCTTGGAAGGGGATTCCTTAGAACTGGGCGTGCTCTCATCGATGTATTTTAGCAAGAGATCACATTGCGTGTTGGAGCTGAAGCAATCACCTTCAACCTTGATCAAACATCAAGGTACTCCTCTAATTATGAATCTGATTCGATAAACCGAATAAATGTCATTGATGTTGCTGCTGAGGAATACGCTCAAGAGGTTTTAGGTTTCAATGATAATTCTTCGAGTGAAAACTTCACTCCATCTTCTCGTCCCATCATTTCCAATTCTTCTCCTTCCCTCACTCCGTTTGAGGGAAGTGACTTCATCTTAGAAGAGATTGAGGCCGTTCTCAAAAGTGATTCGATTCCCGATGGAATCGATAACCAAGAGATTGATCCCGAGAAGGATATTCTTCTCCTTAAAAAATTGTTAAACGAAGATCCCTCTCCTCTTCCTGTTCTACCACAACAACTTCATAATCAGGAAATCAAATATGTTGAGAAAACTGATGATTTTCCTGAGGTTGAACTTAAGGACTTACCGCCTCATCTTGAATATGCGTTTCTGGAGGGTGATGATAAATTACCCGTCATAATTGCTAAAGATTTGAGTGTTGAGGAAAAGGCTGCTCTAATAAAGGTTTTAAAGTCACATAAACAAGCAAGTGCTTGGCGACTCTCCGACATCAAGGGCATTGACCCTGAATTTTGTACCCACAAGATTTTAATGGAGGATGACTTCAAACTAGCAGTCCAACAACAAAGAAGGGTGAATCCAAAAATTCATGAGGTCATCAAACAAGAAGTTTTAAAACTTCTTGATGCCGGATTGATTTACCCTATCTCGGACAGTTCTTGGGTTAGCCCAATACACTGCGTTCCAAAAAAGGGTGGCATTACTGTTGTCACTAACGAAGAAAACGAGTTGATTCCAACTCGATTGGTTACGGGTTGGCGTGTATGTATTGACTATCGCAAGTTAAATAACGCCACCCGCAAAGACCATTTTCCTCTGCCATTTATGGATCAGATGCTCGAGAGATTAGCGGGGAATGAGTACTATTGCTTCCTCGATGGTTTCTCGGGTTACTTTCAGATTCCCATTGATCCGCAAGATCAAGAAAAGACCACTTTCACGTGCCCATATGGACCTTTTGCTTATAAACGTATGCTATTTGGTTTATGTAATGCTCCGGGCACGTTTCAAAGATGTATGATGGCCATATTTTCCGACATGATCGGGAAAACTATGGAGGTCTTTATGGACGATTTTTCGGTCATTGGGGATTCGTTTCAATCATGTCTCTCCCATTTAGACAACATGCTCAAACGTTGTGAAGACACAATGTTATGTCTAAATTGGGAGAAGAGCCACTTTATGGTCAAAGAGGGCATTGTCCTCGGCCATAAAATTTCAAAGAACGGGATTGAGGTTGACAGAGCCAAAGTTGATGTCATAGCAAAATTACCTCATCCCACCACCGTCAAAGGTGTTAGGAGCTTTTTGGGTCATGCCGGTTTTTACCGTAGGTTCATTCAAGATTTTTACAAAATCGCCCGGCCTATGACCTATCTCCTCGAAAAGGATGCTCCTTTTATCTTCTCGCCCGAGTGCATCGAAGCTTTTGAAACATTAAAGAAAAAGCTTACCGAGGCACCGATTCTTGTTGCCCCCGATTGGGACTTGCCCTTTGAACTCATGTGTGATGCGAGTGATTATGCAATTGGGGCAGTCTTGGGGCAACGCAAAACAAAACACTTTCAGCCTATACACTATGCAAGCAAGACAATGACCGAGGCTCAAAGTCATTACACCACCACTGAAAAAGAATTATTAGATGTGGTGTATGCCTTTGAAAAATTCCGGACATACTTGATATTGACCAAAAGCATAGTGTATATGGATCACTCGGCTTTGAAGTACCTCTTTGCAAAACAAGATGCAAAGCCGAGACTACTCCGTTGGGTTCTCCTCCTGCAGGAATTTGATATCATTATTCGTGATAAAAAAGGAGCTGAGAACCTAGCTGCTGATCATCTCTCCCGATTGGAAAACCCCCACCAAGATGTCTTCGAAAAGAAGGAAATTAATGAAACCTTCCCTCTCGAGACACTCAATGTGGTTGCCTTTCGTGGAGATTCTATTACCCCATGGTTTGCCGATTTTGCAAACTACCTTGCGGGTAATTTTGTGGTGAAAGGGATGTCGTCCCAACAGAAGAATAAATTCTTCAAAGATGTAAAACATTACTTCTGGGACGACCCCTACATTTTCAAAATATGTGCAGATCAAGTCATCCGGCGGTGTGTTTATGGACAGGAAGCCAATGACATCCTCAAGGCTTGCCATGCTGGACTCACGGGGGGCCACCATAATCCAAACTACACCGCCAAAAAGGTGTTTGATTCCGGTTTTTACTGGCCCACAATATATAAGGATGCCCAGGAATTAGTCAAATCCTGTGACGCTTGTCAACGTCACGGGAATATTTCACAAAAGAATGAAATGCCTCAAAATGCAATTCAAGTGTGTGAAATCTTTTACGTGTGGGGCATTGACTTTATGGGGCCATTTCCATCATCTTATGGAAACAAGTACATACTCGTGGCTATTGACTATTTGTCAAAATGGGTTGAAGCGAAAGCTTTACCCACTAGTGATGCCCGAGTAGTTGTGAAATTTTTGAAAGCTCTTTTTGCTCGATTTGGAACTCCACGTGCTATAATCAGTGATCGTGGTACGCATTTCTGTAATGACAAATAGGATAAAGTCATGCAAAAATATGGTGTAACTCACCGTCTTTCTACTGCGTACCACCCTTAAACAAGTGGACAAGTTGAAGTTTCCAATCGGGGTATTAAAAGAATCTTAGAAAGAACCGTAGGTGAAAATCGTGCATCATTGATGAGTGCTCAAACACTCATCATTTTTGGTCAAATCTGAACTGCAAAACATACAAAAACACTCAGAAATGCATCAAAATACTAAAAATATTTCAAAATTGTGTTTTATATGTTTTATATGCAAAATGAGTAAAAACAAATGAAAAACGTACAAA
Organism: Artemisia argyi; assembly: GCA_030686995.1. Classification (NCBI taxonomy): domain Eukaryota; kingdom Viridiplantae; phylum Streptophyta; class Magnoliopsida; order Asterales; family Asteraceae; genus Artemisia; species Artemisia argyi. Next base: position 95,099,448 of record CM060709.1, on the reverse strand, counting down.
GTTTGCAAAATTGGCAGTTTCAGTCCCCCAACTTTCAAAATTTGGCAAAAATAGTCCTTGAGCACATATTTTAAAAGAAAAGTCATCAAAGGTCCTTTTGAAATCATAAGTTGTCATATTTTGTCCTTTGGTGAAAAATCTCAAAAGTGTTGGAAATTTGTAATTTAGTCCCTGGAGTTTCAAATTTTAGTAGAATTGGTCCCTGGTGGGATATTTTTGAAAGAAAAATCATTAAGGGTCCTTTGGAAAATGAAACTTGGCAAGAAATGCCCTTGGATAAAAGTTTTGACAAAATGACAAGAATGGTCCTTTAACTTTGAAAAATATCATTTTTGGTCCCTGGGAATTTCAAAATGAAAAAAATATCACTTTTAGTCCGTGTACTAATGAAACTATGGCAGGAATGATTCTTGGAATACTCTGGAGAAGTTGTCAAACCCACCCCCTCCATTTTCAGCATATTACATTTTGGGTCCTTGTGATTAATATACAAAACCAAACGGATCCTTGTGTTATTAACCCAAAACAAAACAACACCCCAAACAAAACCCAATCCACCACAACACCTAGCCCACTACCATTTCCCTTGGCCCAACATCTCATCCAGCCCACCAAAACAAAAAGAAAAACCTCACCCCCGTTTTTATTTCCCCCTCGTTGACCCCCAGTCAAACTAATCACCCTCACCACTTGAACCCTGCAACACCACTTCCACACTCAACCCCCCTCCTGCACATCAGCCATCCCATACCATGTTTCCCCAAGCCTCCACTAATATCCAAAGAGCATTAATTGCTCAGAAGCTCCTCCAAGTTATCAAAAAAAAGTGGGAAAGATCTTTCGGCGCCAAAACAACTTTTGAACGGCCATGATTATTTCAAGCCATCCAACGGCCAAGAAAAGAGGTGGGATTGAGAGAGAGACTACTCCAGGTCCATATAAGTCAAGAAAGGAATGAAAAAAGGCATTAGTTAGAGTAGTAGTAAATTTAGCTTAGTTTAAGCTTGTAGATTTTAATTTCCAATTGTAAAATCAAATTACCTTGTAATCTTACTGTTGTAAGTTTAGTTTTCTCATGTAATACATTTCCTTTAAACCAAATTTAAGTATTATTCGGTTTTCAAGACAATTCAAGTTTTACTTAAGTTTTTCTCACTTTTTGTTAACTGTCACTCTCCACTTTAACTTGTAGTCAAATTGTGCTCAGAAGCTTATTTAAGTAAATCAAAAGTCTTTTAGAGTTTAAAAAATCAGAAAACTCAGGAAAGAAGAATATATATATATACAAGAAAAATATTCAAGAAAAATAAAAAAATGGTTGTCTCTAGTAATGAAGCAGAAGCAAGTATGGATTTGGAATGGTTTAGAGCATATGGAAGCTTTAAGATTGGTTAGATAGTGATTGGGAAGGTTTACAGTGGACTTGATTGTAAGTCTCATTTCATGTTTTTCTTACTTATTGTTCATCCTTTGTTTTAAATAGGTTTAGGTGGTATTAGTTGTTAATTTCTGTTTGTATATGTTTATATCAGGTTAGTATAAGCTTTTAATTCAGTTTCATGGGTTAGAATCTAGGTTTGCTTCACTAATCATGAAAATCAGTTACTTAAGGGGTGTTTGGCACAGGGGAGTACCCTGTGCATTTGTGGTATTTAGTGGCTAAATCTTACCTATACACATCACATTAGGTAATAGTAGTATCCCACCTCATCTTCAAAATCCCATCTTCACTCCATTTTTGTGAATTTTCCTCTGGGCCCCACAAGCCAAGAAACTCAGCTGCAGGGGAGGGATACCCCCTGCTGCAGCAGGTCACAACCATCACCACCACTTTGGTGGTGGTTTCTGGCCACCACAGTGGTCCACAGCCCCCCTCCTTGGTTCTTTGAACTCACCTCCTACCCCTCTCTCCATTCCAACCATTTATTTGAGCTTAGGGTCAGTGGACCCCACTTGGAATTGCCCTCAAACTTTGTCCCATTTCTGAGTCGGTTGTTTGGCATTTGGATTAGCTTAATCAATCTTTTAGCTTATTCAGTGCTATTTTCTTGTTGATTTAGGCTTATTTAAGTTCACATAGCTTATTCACACCTGAATTATGCCTTGTGGGCCCCTTGTGGCTTATTTTTATGCTTAAAAGCTCCCACAGTTGACCAAAGTCAACTATTAAGCCAATAAGCACTCGTAGTGCTAATTTCTGATATATATAAAAGTTATTTTTGTAAAAGTTTTCTATTTTTAGTATTTAAATAGTATTGTAAAAGAAAAATCAAGAAAAACCAATTTAAAATTAAGTGATAGTTTCTATTTAATGTAATTTAAATTTTAATTTTCCTTTTTAGATTTTTATTAAGCACTTAGCATTTTTATATTTTTCTTAAATTCCTTTTATGTTAAAGTAATTTCAGTAATTTTTATAGATTTAATTTTGTCATTTAGTATTTATTAGATTTAATATTAGTTTTATTTATAATTAATTAATAATTAAGTATTAAATAGCATAATTAATTTTTATAAAGTAACACCTAGTTTTTATATTTTTCCTAGCTTTTATATAATATATTATAATTTTAGGAATTTTTCTAGAATTATTACTGTTCATCTTGTAATTTTTAGAATTTAATTAGTTTAATTAGATATTAATTAATAAATAAGTAAATAAATAGTAAATTAGTTTAAATATAATTTTTACAAACTTTTTATAATTTTTTAGGATTCCTGTGATGGTTAATTAGTTTTTTAAATTTTTTCTTAATTTTCTAAGTCTCTTTAGTATTATTAATAATTTAAAAATAGTTTAATTAGTTTAATTAATATAAATAGTAATTAATTAATATAAAAATCACAAAAAGACAAAAATGCATATTTTTAGTTTTAAAACTTGTTTTTAGTTATTTTATAATTTTAGAAATTTAATTTACATTTTTCTAGTATTAAAATAATATTGTATTATATTTAAGTATTTTAAATATTAATAATTAGTATTAAATAGAATTTAATTAATATTAAATGATTAATTAGTGTGAAAATTTATTTTCTTTTTCTAAAAATTTTCTTTCATCCTTTAGTTTGTAAAAAAGTCATTTTCACCCCCTGGGGGTTTTCAAATTTCAGTTTTCACGTTTTATTTTGTACGTTCGCGTTAATTTAATCTGAACGTACACGTTTTTAGATATTAAACGTTTTTAGGTATTTAACTTTCACGTAATCATCTATATAGCTTGTTTAAGCTATTTATTCGTTTATTCCTTAGTTCAAATAATTCACAACCCCTTTCCCGTCCAGATTCACCCGATCACAAACCCGTTTGATAACAATTCACACCTCGTCGGGACATAACGACCTGGTGATTTCCTATATTACCCGGAAGCATTGGTCTAGGGAGTTTGACCTTGTTGACCATATCCTTGGTCAATTTAGGTTGACTGTTTAGCACCAATCAAAATTTGGCACCGCTGCCGGGGAGGTTGTACGCGTTATTCTAAAACGGTTTTCAGATTAATGAATCGGGATATACATCCATTGTATATTTACCCACCCTTGTTCATATTGTCATCTTATTTTCATATAAAAACAAAACGGTTCACGAAAACATTTTAAAATCAGTTTTCAACGAACACAAAAAACCCAAAAAGATTTTCCTTCTTATTTGTATATAAAATGTCTTTCCATAAACACAAAAGTATTCACCTTTACCCTCTCACATCTTTGATTCTTCATTCCTTACCCTCCCAAACCTTTTGATTCTTTTTATGTCTCATCCACACCTTCTTATTTGCCATTGGTGTGGTAATCCTTATAATAGTGGCAATTGCCCCAGTTGTGGCATGGTAGAGTCAGGAAACGGGTCTGTCTATAACCAGAATCCCTATTCCTACCATGACACGACTGATTCATTCCATCAGTTACCACACCATGAGACTCAGCAGTTTTACTGTTGTGAGTACTGTGGTGGTTCACACTACAGTTATGATTGTCAATCGAGAAACACGCTTGTCTATGAGCAGTTTCCTGATAACAATTATAACTCAAGCACATATAACCCACAGCCACATCAGTTTCATTGTTGTGATTACTGTGGAGGTCCACACTCTAGCTCGGATTGTCAAACAAGGAATCCATTTCCTTGTAACAATTACGACTATTCGTTTTCAGACCCACCTCCACAGTACCATATGATTCACACAACTCCTCATGATACTGAGCAAGACCTTTTACTAAAGGCTCTTGATATATTGAAAGAACTTAAAGAGGAGTTGGTTACTACATCGTTTCGAGACTCTCGTGAGAAATCTATGGCAGAATTACTTGCTGAAGAACGAGATGCTAGAAACGAATTGAGCATGGAAGAATTACTAGTCTTAGAACAAGCAGCTATAACACGTGCCAAATTTCGTAAAGCTGCTCTTCTAGACTGTGATGATGATAGTGATAATGAAGACACCCTTGATATCCTTCAATTTTATAAGGGTTCGTCATATTCATCATTTGTGATTCCTCCCATTGAAAATCAGGGAGAAAATAATGAGACGGAGAAATTACTAGCAGAAGATCAAATGGAACTTGTACAATCCATGAATGCTAGGTCCTCTCATCTCCCTCAGTCTGTTGTTATTGCACCCGAAGTTCACACTCACTCTCTAAACATGGGGGATGAGCATCTTAACACTGTTCCTAATAAGGAATCGGACGAATTAATAAAGTCTAGTGTTGAGATCCTTGTCCCAATCCCGAGAGAGTCACAGGGAGCTTTTGATCAAGTGTGTGATATTCCTTCACCCCCTGATAATCCAAATGATCAAATTGAGACTGTCTATGATTCCAGTGATGATTGTTTATCTTATGGAGACATTGAGTATGTTGATGCATCCCTTCCCCACTCTAATGTTGACTTTCTTCTTGAGGAGTTCGCCGATGAACTCACTCACACCAATCCACTTCCATCGGGATGTGATGATGATCTCTTTGATTTCAAAGATGATTTGGAAGAAGTCGAAGCATTCCTTGCTCTAGATAGTTCAACTTCGTATGAAGTTGATGATAACTATCTTGATTCTGAGGGGGATATTCTTTTCCTTGAAAGCTTATTGAATGATGATCCATCATTCAATTCCTATCTCAATACCGGGCTTAGTGATTCACACACTGATGAAAATTCTATCTTATGGAGACATTAGTGATGTTGATGAAATATCTTCTGAGCCTATCATTGATCACCTTATCATGACTCCTTCGGAGTATGATGGCAAGAAACATCATGATCGGGGGGAAAGATTCTCAATCATGAGAATTTGTATTTCTATGACAAATTATCCCACCCTCCATCCCGGGATGTTTTCTAACCCTAAGAGCTTAACCAACAAAATCCAAATTCAGGAAACTAAACCTGCTCTTGAGGATGAGCATCCTTTCATGATTATTCTCATGACCTTCTCGGTTCCTTCCTCTCTTCTTCACTCCTTCGGGAATGAAGACACTATCTTTGACCCCGGCATTTTCATTTACCATTATCTTGAGCCGGGATTATATCTCATCGGTTGTGGAACTTTCACGTGCTTCAAATGTTTGTCCAAATATCTTGAATGAAAGTCCGATTGAGATTGTTTCTTCCACATCATGCTTCCCCAAGGACAAATGAATTCGGGGTCGAGTCAAGCTAGCGACTCGGTAAACAAAAACAGTAGCATGCTTATAGGGTTTTCACCCTAAGTGTGGGGGAGTTACCCTTACAGTGGTTACCAATAAAGTGAAAAACAAAATGGTATTTCGACATTTAGCTTGTAATGTTGCCCTTTTACGTTCAAAGAGTCGGCATAATAGCCGGGACTTTGAATATTTAGGACAATATTCATCCTAAGTGTGGGGGGGGGGGGGGTATTCTAGCGAATTTTATCACATTTTACTATCTAGTACCCCCGTTTTTGGCCAAAATCTCAAAAAATTTTAAAAAAATTTCACTTGTGCTTCAAAAATTTTGTAGTTATCAGTCCGCCATGTCTAAACGACAAAAGGATTGGCTAATCCAGGAGCAAACGGCTCTTGGTAAAGATATATCAAATCCGTTGATGGCTTGCAATTTGCCCAAAATTGTATGGTACCTCAACTCGCCATATCCCAAAAAGTGAATGAGTTGGCTAGCCCACAAGATTATGGCTTGTGGTAAAGGCAGTGGAAAAACCATAATTGGTAATCAGCTCACCAAGATGTTGACTTAGTCCATCAAGAGTTAGCTAGTCAAGAAGCAAACGGCTTTTGGTAAAGACTAATCAAATCCGTTGACAGCTGGTGGTTTGCTCAAAATCACATGGTTATCAGGTGGACCATAGTTCTTACTTGAATCGATACATCTGGCTACTCCAGAAGTAATGGCTTTTGGTAAAGAGATTAAAATCCATTAAGTTTTCAAAATAGTTTATTGCTAGGGACTAGCAATAGTTTAGTGTGGGGGATTGATAAGTGCTCAAACACTCATCATTTTTTGTCAAATCTGAACTGCAAAACATACAAAAACACTCAGAAATGCATCAAAATACTAAAAATATTTCAAAATTGTGTTTTATATGTTTTTTTAGATGCAAAATGAGTAAAAACAAATGAAAAACGTACAAAGTTTGCAAAATTGGCAGTTTCAGTCCCCCAACTTTCAAAAATTAGCAAAAATAGTCCCTGAGCACATATTTAAAAAGAAAAGTCACCACAGGTCCTTTTGAAATCATAAGTTGTCATATTTTTTCCTTTGGTGAAAAATCTCAAGGGTTTTGGAAATTTGCAATTTAGTCCCTGGAGTTTCAAATTTTGGCAGAATTGGTCCCTGGTGGGATATTTTTGAAAGAAAAATCATTAAGGGTCCTTTGGAAAATGAAACTTGACAAGAAATGCCCTTGGATAAAAGTTTTGACAAAATGACAAGAATGGTCCTTTAACTTTGAAAAATATCATTTTTGGTCCCTGGGAATTTCAAAATGAAAAAAATATCACTTTTAGTCCGTGTACTAATGAAACTATGGCAGGAATGATTCTTGGAATACTTTGGAGAAGTTGTCAAACCCACCCCCTCCATTTTCAGCATATTACATTTTGGGTCCTTGTGATTAATATACAAAACCAAACGGATCCTTGTGTTATTAACCCAAAACAAAACAACACCCCAAACAAAACCCAATCCACCACAACACCTAGCCCACTACCACTTCCCTTGGCCCAACATCCCATCCAGCCCACCAAAACAAAAAGAAAAACCTCACTCCCGTTTTTATTTCCCCCTCGTTGACCCCCAATCAAACTACTCACCCTCACTACTTGAACCCTGCAACACCACTTCCACACTCAACCCCCCTCCTGCACATCAGCCATCCCATACCATGTTTCCCCAAGCCTCTACTAATATCCAAAGAGCATTAATTGCTCAGAAGCTCCTCCAAGTTATCAAGAAAAAGTGGGAAAGACCTTTTGACGCCAAAACAACTTTTAAACGGCCATGATTATTTCAAGCTATCCAACGGCCAAGAAAATATGTGGGATTGAGAGACAGACTACTCCAGGTCCATATAAGTCAAGAAAGGAATGAAAAAAGGCATTAGTTAGAGTAGTAGTAGATTTAGCTTAGTTTAAGCTTGTAGATTCTAATTTCCAATTTTAAAATCAAATTACCTTGTAATCTTACTGTTGTAAGTTTAGTTTTCTCATGTAATACATTTCCTTTAAACCAAATTTAAGTATTATTCAGTTTTCAAGATAATTCAAGTTTTACTTAAGTTTTTCTCAATTTTTGTTAACTGTCACTCTCCACTTTAACTTGTAGTCAAATTGTGCTCAGAAGCTTATTTAAGTAAATCAAAAGTCTTTTAGAGTTTCAAAAATCAGAAAACTCGGGAAAGAAGAATATATATTTATACAAGAAAAATATTCAAGAAAAATAAAAAAATGGTTGTCTCTAGTAATGAAGCAGAAGCAAGTATGGATTTGGAATGGTTTAGAGCTTATGGAAGCTTTAAGATTGGTTAGATAGTGATTGGGAAGGTTTACAGTGGACTTGATTGTAAGTCTCATTTCATGTTTTTCTTACTTATTGTTCATCCTTTGTTTTAAATAGTTTTAGGTGGTATTAGTTGTTAATTTCTATTTGTATATGTTTATATCAGGTTAGTATAAGCTTTTAATTCAGTTTCATGGGTTAGAATCTAGGTTTGCTTCACTAATCATGAAAATTAGTTACTTAAGGGGTGTTTGGCACAGGGGAGTACCCTGTGCATTTGTGGTATTTAGTGGCTAAATCTTACCTATACACATCACATTAGGTAATAGTAGGATAGGAGAAGCATAATTTCTTAGTCTTACATATCAGAAAGTCAAATCCACATCCAAGTCCCCTAACAGTTAACTGTTAAGGACTTAAGACCCACAAATCACCATTTCATTGCATAAGTAGGTAATTTAGCCTAAATTAGTTCTATTATAGCTTAAGATAGCTTAACTAATCAGTAAATTAGCATCAAAGTTCAAGAAAGTCAATTTATCATGTTTTCACAAAAAGTCAAATTTAATCTCTCTCAGATTTTTCATTTCTTGCAAGATTTATTGTGAATTTAGTAGTTGGATTCAAGACTTGATCTTTTTAGGAATTATAGTATCCCACCTCATCTTCAAAATCCCATCTTCACTCCATTTTTTTGAATTTTCCTCTGGGCCCCACAAGCCAAGAAACTCAGCTGCAGGGGAGGGATACCCCCTGCTGCAGCAGGTCACAACCATCACCACCACTTTGGTGGTGGTTTCTGGCCACCACAGTGGTCCACAGCCCCCCTCCTTGGTTCTTTGAACTCACCTCCTACCCCTCTCTCCATTCCAACCATTTATTTGAGCTTAGGGTCAGTGGACCCCACTTGGAATTGCCCTCAAACTTTGTCCTACTTCTAAGTCGGTTGTTTGGCATTTGGATTAGCTTAATCAATCTTTTAGCTTATTCAGTGCTATTTTCTTGTTGATTTAGGCTTATTTAAGTTCACATAGCTTATTCACACCTGAATTATGCCTTGTGGGCCCCTTGTGGCTTATTTTTAAGCTTAAAAGCTCCCACAGTTGACCAAAGTCAACTATTAAGCCAATAAGCACTCTTAGTGCTTATTTCTGATATATATAAAAGTTGTTTTTGTAAAAGTTTTCTATTTTTAGTATTTAAATAGTATTGTAAAAGAAAAATCAAGAAAAACCAATTTAAAATTAAGTGATAGTTTCTATTTAATGTAATTTAAATTTTAATTTTCCTTTTTAGATTTTTATTAAGCACTTAGCATTTTTATATTTTTCTTAAATTCCTTTTATGTTAAAGTAATTTCAGTAATTTTTATAGATTTAATTTTGTCATTTAGTATTTATTAGATTTAATATTAGTTTTATTTATAATTAATTAATAATTAAGTATTAAATAGCATAATTAGTTTTTATAAAGTAACACCTAGTTTTTATATTTTTCCTAGCTTTTATATAATATAATATAATTTTAGGAATTTTTCTAGAATTATTACTGTTCATCTTGTAATTTTTAGAATTTAATTAGTTTAATTAGATATTAATTAATAAATAAGTAAATAAATAGTAAATTTGTTTAAATATAATTTTTACAAACTTTTTATAATTTTTTAGGATTCCTGTGATGGTTAATTAGTTTTGTAAAATTTTTCTTAATTTTCTAAGTCTTTTTAGTATTATTAATAATTTAAAAATAGTTTAATTAGTTTAATTAATATAAATAGTAATTAATTAATATAAAAATCACAAAAAGACAAAAATACATATTTTTAATTTTAAAACCTGTTTTTAGTTATTTTATAATTTTAGAAATTTAATTTTCATTTTTCTAGTATTAAAATAAAATTGTATTATATTTAAATATTTTAAATATTAATAATTAGTATTAAATAGAATTTAATTAATATTAAATAATTAATTAGTGTGAAAATTTATTTTCTTTTTCTAAAAAATTTCTTTCATCCTTTAGTTTGTAAAAAAGTCATTTTCACCCCCTGGGGGTTTTCAGATTTCAGTTTTCACGTTTTATTTTGTACGTTCGCGTTAATTTAATATGAACGTACACGTTTTTAGATATTAAACGTTTTTAGGTATTTAACTTTCACGTAATCATCTATATAGCTTGTTTAAGCTATTTATTCGTATATTCCTTAGTTCAAATAATTCACAACCCCTTTCCCGTCCAGATTCACCCGATCACAAACCCGTTTGATAACAATTCACACCTTGTCGGGACATAACGACCTGGTGATTTCCTATATTACCCGGAAGCATTGGTCTAGGGAGTTTGACCTTGTTGACCATATCCTTGGTCAATTTAGGTTGACTGTTTAGCACCAATCAATCATGGTCGGATAAATTAGATGATGCACTTTGGGCTTTCCGTACAGCTTACAAAACACCTATCGGGTGTACGCCTTACAAGCTTGTGTACGGGAAAGCGTGCCATCTTCCGATCGAGCTTGAGCACAAAGCCTATTGGGCCCTCAAGCATGCAAATTTTGACCTTAAAACTGCGGGTGATCATCGAAAAGTTCAATTGAATGAATTAAATGAACTTCGTGATCAAGCTTACGAGAACTCTTTGATCTATAAGGAAAAGACAAAGAAGATTCATGACTGCAAAATCAAAGACCGCATTTTTAACGTTGGTGATCGAGTCCTTCTTTTCAACTCTAGACTCAAGATCTTCTCGGGAAAGCTCAAATCCCGTTGGACTGGTCCATTCAGTATCGCAAAAGTTTACCCCTATGGCACCGTCGAGTTATCTCAAAATGACGGTCCTAATTTCAAAGTGAATGGGCATTGGTTGAAGCATTACTTTGGAGAGGACATACCATCCATGGTTGTCCCGGTTCTCCAAACTTTCCCCAAGGACAATTGAATTCGGGGATCGAGTCAAGCTAGCGACTCGATAAATAAAAACAATAGCAACAACATGGGTTTTCACCCATGTCTCTGACTTCTTTCTACTTTCTAACACCCTAGTGTGGGGGAGTGGCCGTCCCCTGCAGCTATTTGAAATGTATATATCTTTGAAAAAAAAAAGTGTGATTGTATGTACATATAAATAAAGTGAAAAATTACAAAACGATATTTCCACAGTTAGCTTATAATATTATCTTTTTACGTTCAAAGAGTCGGCATAATAGCCGGGACTTTGAATATTGAGGACAATATTCAATTCTAAGTGTGGGGGGGTGATTGAGCCCGAACCACCTAACTTATATTGACCAAGGAATGGTCAACAAAGTCAAATAGCCTAGATCAATGCTCCGCGGAAGTATAAGGTTTCCCCGGGTCGTTATGTCCCGACGAGGTGTGAATTGTTAACAAACGGTTTCGTGATCGGGTGAATTTGGATGAAAAGGGGGTTTGTGAATGGTTTAACTAAGGAATCTACAAGAGAATAGCTTAAACAAGCTATATGAATAAGACGAGAAAGTGAGAAAAACCAGAAACGTTTAAAACCTAAAAACGCGTACGTTACGTTTAAATAAAACGTAGACGTACAAAATAAAAAGTGAAAAGTAAAATCTGAAAACACCCAGGGGGTGAAAATGACTTTTTTACAAACTTAAAAGTAAAAGAAAATTTATAGAAAAAGAAAATAATTTTTTTTACACTAATTAATTATTTAATATTAATTAAATACTAATTATTACTTATTAATAATATTTAAGTAACTTAAATATAATACAATATTATTTAAATACTAAAAAGGTGAAAATAAAATTCCTAAAATTATAAAATAACTAAAAATAAGTTTTAAAATTAAAAATAAGTATTTTTGTCTTTTTGTGATTTTTATATTAATTAATTACTAATTAATTACTAATTAACTAATTAAACTATTTTAAATTAAGAAAAATACTAAATGAACAGTAAAAATTCTAATAAAATTTCTAAAATTATTTTACAACATATAAAATCTATAAAAAATATAAAAACTTGATTTTACTTAATAAAAACTAATTATGCTATTTTAAACTAATTATTAACTAATAATTAATAAAACTAAGATTAATTATAATAAATACTAAATGACAAAATAAAAATCTGAGAAAATTACTATAAATACTTTAATATAAGAGGTAATTAATAAAAATATAAAAATGACAAGTACTTAATTAAAATCTAAAAATGAAAAATAAAATTTAAATAAAATTAAATAGAAACTATCACTTAAAATTACTTTGATTTTTCTGGATTTTTATTTTAGAAACTTATTTTATAACTAAAAACAAAAACTTTTTACAAAAACAACTTTCTAGGAAATCAGAAATAAGCACTTGAGGTGCTTATTTGGTCAACAGTTGACTTCTGTTGACCAAATGTGGAAATGAGCTAAAATGGCTAAAAGTGGGGTCCACTCTGGTTGATTCAAGTCCAAACAAGTTAAGAGAACAAGAATAAGCTATAAAAAGCAAGGGAGAACCACAGAATAAGCTATTAAGCTGATAATAAGCACTTGGAAACTTTCTATAAACTCAGAACTGGGACAGATTTCATGGACAATTCCAAGTGGGGTCCACTGGGTTAGGGGTCAAACTATTGGTCAAAGTATCAAGCCAGGTAGGAGGGGGATGGAAGGAACCAAGTATGGTGGCCTGGGGCCCACTGAAATGGCTGGAAACCACCACCAAGTGGTGGTGGTGGGTGTGCAGCTGCTGAGACAGAGCAGACCTCAGCCCTGCAGCTCACTTTGGGGCAATGTGGGGCCCAGGGTAAAATTGGTAAAAATGCAATGACCAAGGGAGCTTAAAGTTGAGCTGTTGGACAACCTATGGAAACAAGTCACAAGCCTAGAAACCAACTACAAAAATCAAATTAATTTCTTGAAATTTTGGAAAAACCTGAAATGATCAAACTTTGACTTTTGATAAAAATTAGTAGATTGACTTTTATGAACTTGTGATTAATCCTTTGAACTTATGAAGTTATATTAAGCTATTACAAAGCTAACCTAAGCTAAATTTATCAATTATAAGCTAAAGGGGGGGTTTTGAGGTCTCACAGCTCCAACAGTGGACTGTGAGGAACCTTGGTGATGATTTTTGACTTTGGGTTGTTTAAGGTGCCATTTTGTGACTTACAAGACCTTATAAAACCTACTACAGGTTGTCTATAACAAAACAACAACTCAACAACAACAAAAGAGTAGCAATGAAGCTATAACCAAACACCCCTGTAAACTAAAGCTTACACCACAACTTTTATATTTTAGACTATAACCTATGGATTTAAAGACTAAAACAGATTAAGTAAATGCTAATTAACTTAATTCAACCTAATTTTCATACAAGGAATAAAAGGAACCATTAATGCCAAAAATTAGAAATTGCTTACAACTTGAGGCAATTGAGATACAAGTAACCAGGGTCTACATTCCACACCTAAAGCTTCTTACCAGCTTTAAAACCATGAAATTTCAAAAATCCCCCAGGCTCTAAGCTCCAACTTCTTCTGTTCTTGAATTTTTTATTTAATGCCTATTTTTTTTTTTTTTTTTTTGCTAATTTTGAGATTTTTGATTTCATCAACCTAGTTTATCTAAGATGCTTTCTAAATCTTAAGAAACTTATCAGTGAGTACTAATTAGCTTGACTAATAACTGAACAACCACTTTAACAACTATTATAGTCAAATGAGATTTTCAAATTGAAATTGACATGAACTGAGAAGGAAACTTGAAATTAAGGATTTAAATGAGTTCATAAACATTGAAAATACTTAGGTTAACAATTTACAGCTACAAAGTACACTAGGAATAAGAAATTAATTTAAAACGACATTGAAAAATATATTGAACTACACTACTGCTACACTACACTAACTACTGCCTTTTTCTTCTCTTTTCTTGACTTTTAATAGACCTTGGAGTCTCTCATGACTTTCCCACCTCTGTTTGCAGCCCTTGGATGGCTTAAATGGATCTCAGTCGTCCATTGTATTTTGGCGGGAAAAGGGTAAAAGCAGCCTTGAGTGGGTTTGGTGAGGTGGGTTGGGTGTAATAAACGAGGAGGGGGAATTAGAGTGGTGTGGTTGAGTGTTTGGTGGAAAAGGAGGAGGGGGAAGGTGGACAAAAGCCTGGAAATTAGGGCGGGTTAATTTGAGGTTAGGGGTGATGAACAGTGGTATGGCTGGGAGTTTGACTGGGGTCAACGACGGGGTATATTATAAAAATGGTGTGGGCTTTGGTGGGCTGGGGTTATTGGATCAGGGGTGCATTTTGGGTTTAGGGTAAATGGTGGTTTGGTTTGTTTGTTTTGTTTATTTTGCAAAAACCACAAGGACCACTCATGTAATTAGTGAAAGTTCAAGGGCTGTGATTGTAACTTTCCAAAAGTAACCATAAGGACTTATTTTGATACATTTGAGAATTACAAGGATGAAAATTAATATTTTCCAAAATAAAAATACCCGGGGACCAAAATTGCAAATTTCCAAACTCTGGGGACTAAACTTGTGATTTTCTCAAAATTTTCATCCAGGGATTAAAAGTGATTTTTATGAATTCCCAAGGACCAAAATTGATTTTTCATTCAAAATTATCCCACCAGGGACCAAAACTGCCAAAGTTTGAAACTCCAGGGACTAATTTTGTAAATTTTCAAAACTTTTATGATTTTTCACCAAAGGACAAAATATGACAACTTATGATTGTAAAAGGACCTTTGGTGATAATTTTCTATATTTTAAATATTCAGGGACTAGTTTTGTAATTTTATGAAAGTTGGGGGACTGAAACTGCCAATTTTGCAAACTTTGTACGTTTTTCGTCTGTTTTTACTCGTTTTGCATCTAAAACATATAAAACACAATTTTGAAATATTTTCAGTATTTTGATGCATTACTGAGTGTTTTTGTATGTTTTGCAGTTCAGATTAGACCAAAAATGATGAGTGTTTGAGCACTCATCATTCCCCCACACTAAACTATTGCTAGTCCCTAGCAATACTGTTTTGAAAACTTGATGGATTTGAAAAACTCTTTACCAAAATCCATCACTTCTGGAGTAGCCAGGTATAAGAACTGTGGCACACCTGACAACCGTGTGATTTTGAGCAAACCACCAGCTGTCAACGGATTTGATTTGTCTTTACCAGGAGCCGTTTGCTTCTGGACTAGCCAGCTCTTGATGGAATAGTCAACATCTTGGTGAGCTGATTACCAATTATGGATTTCCCACGGCCTTTACCACAAGCCATAATCTTACGGGCTAGCCAACTCATTTGTTTTTGGGGAGTTGAGGAACCGTACAATTTTGGGCAAATTGCAAGCCGTAAACGGATTTGAGATGTCTTTACCAAGAGCCGTTTGCTCCTGGACTAGCCAATCCCTTTTGTCGCTTAGACAAGGCGGACTGATTACCACAAAAATTTTGAAGCACTAGTGAAAAATTTTTGAAATTTTTTTGAAATTTTGGCTAAAACGGGGGTATAAGATAGTAAAATGTAATAAAATTCGCTAGAATAGCGAAATACCCCCCACACTTAGCATGAATATTGTCCTCAATATTCAAAGTCCCGGCTATTATGCCGACTCTTTGAACGTAAAAGGGCAACATCACAAGCTAAGCGTGGAAAACACCATTTTGTATTTTCACTTTTGTAATCATAGCATGGGTGACTCCCCCACACTTAGGGTGAAAACCCTATAAGCATGCTACTGTTTTTGTTTACCGAGTCGCTAGCTTGACTCGACCCCGAATTCATTTGTCCTTGGGGAAGCATGATGTGGAAGAAACAATCTCAATCGGACTTTCATTCAAGATGTTTGGACAAACATTTGAAGCACGTGAAAGTTCCACACCGATGAGATAAGTACCCGGCTTAAGATAATGATACATGAAAATGCCGGGGTCAAAGATGGTATCCTCACTCCCGAAGGAGTGAAGAAGAGAAGAAGTCACCTTATAGGTGAAGAAAAGGAAGAAAACCATGATGAAAATCATGATTTGATCATCTTCCTCAAGAGCAGGCTCAGTAGCCTGAATTTGGATTTCAAAGGTTAAGCTCGTAAATATCCCGGGAGGGTGGGTGGGAATTTGCAAATCTTCATGATTGAGTACATCTCCCCCCGGGCTATCAAACTCCGGAGGAGTCATGATATGATGAGTGAGTTCACCGGAGAACTCCTCATGAAGAGAATTATTCACAAGATGTGAATCTGTGAATTCATGTTCCGGAATAGACTCATCACAATCCTCATTCTGAATATCAAATAGTGGATTATCAGAAATCAAAGTGAATTCAGAGTCGAATTCAAATAGAGAATTGGTGAGAGTAGTATTGAATGTTTCGGGAACAAAGTGATCAATATTCTCTATTGGACTGTTAGGATCAGAAGTGAGTGGTGGATCATGATATAGGAGACTTTCAATTTCTCCCAGATCGGCTTGGAAATCAAGGAGACCATCATCACTTTCTAATGAAAGTGGATTGATGTGAGTAAGTTCATCAGCTAACTCCTCATGAAGAGGATCAACATCAGACTGAGGGAGTGATGCCTCGATATACTCAATGTCTCCATGAGATGTACAATCATCATTAAAATCTGAGAAAGTCTCAAAATGATCGTTTGAACACTCAAGAGGGGAAGGAATATCACACATATGCTCAAGAGTTCCCTGTGACTCTCTTGGGATTGGAACAAGGTTCTCAACACTAGACTTTATGAATTCGTCCGATTCCCTTTCAGGAACAGTGTCAAGATGCTCGTCCCCCATGATCAAAGAGTGAGTGGGAACCTCGGGTGTGGTAGCAGTTGTTTGAGATGAAATCTCAACTGCTGGGATATCAACTGATGAACTTGATGGATCTTTATAGAATTGAAGGATATCAAGTGTATCCTCATCATCACTGTCATCAGGAATAAAACGGAACAAAGAACTAGATCTGGCTGCTTTTTCTTTTGCAATGGATTCCCTAACAGATTTTTCATATGCATCTTGGGAATTTATTCTAGCAGCCTGCTCTTCAGCAAGCAATTCTTCCATGGATTTTTGATGAGTATGTCTTTGGGCAAAGTCTTTAACTAAACCCTTAAGCTCATCAACGATTTTCATCATATTTTGCATTTCTGGAAGAAGTGCTTGATTCATATCGTACTGTGGAGGTTGGTCATAATAAGGTGTGTCAAAATTGTCACAAGGGTATGGATTCCCCGTTTGATAATCTGAACTGAAGTGTGGACCTCCACAGTAATCACAACAGTAAAACTGATGTGGCTGTGAGTCGTATGTGCTAGAGTCATAATTGTTATCAGGAAACTGCTCATAGACAAGCGTGTTTCCTGATTGACAATCAGAACTGTAGTGTGGACCACCACAGTACTCACAACAGTAAAACTGCTGAGAATCATGGTGTGGTAACTGATGGAATGAATCAGTCGTGTCATGGTAGGAATAGGGATTCTGGTTATAGACAGACCCGTTTCCCGACTCTACCATGCCACAACTGGGGCAATTGCCACCATTATAAGGATAACCACACCACTGACAAATCAGAAAGTGTGGATGAGACATAGAAAGAATCAAATGTGTATAGAGGGTGAGGAAATGAGAATCAAAAGGGTGAGAGGGTAAAGGAGAATGTTTTTGGATTTTTGGATAAACATTTTATACAAATAAGAAAGAAAATGTTTTTGGGTTTTTGTGTTCGTTGAAAACTGAGTTTAAAATGTTTTCGGGAACGGTTTTGTTTTGATAATAAGAAATATGAACAAAGGATGGATAAATGTACAATGGAACGAATTCCAAAATCACTAATCAGAAAACCGTTTTAGAATAACGCGCACGACTTCCCCGGCAGCGGCGCCAAAATTTTGATTGAGCCCGAACCACCTAACTTATATTGACCAAGGAATGGTCGACAAAGTCAAATAGCCTAGATCAATGCTCCGCGGAAGTATAAGGTTTCCCCGGGTCGTTATGTCCCGACGAGGTGTGAATTGTTAACAAACGGTTTCGTGATCGGGTGAATTTGGATGAAAAGGGGGTTTGTGAATGGTTTAACTAAGGAATCTACAAGAGAATAGCTTAAACAAGCTATATGAATAAGACGAGAAAGTGAGAAAAACCAGAAACGTTTAAAACCTAAAAACGCGTACGTTACGTTTAAATAAAACGTAGACGTACAAAATAAAAAGTGAAAAGTAAAATCTGAAAACACCCAGGGGGTGAAAATGACTTTTTTACAAACTTAAAAGTAAAAGAAAATTTATAGAAAAAGAAAATAATTTTTTTTACACTAATTAATTATTTAATATTAATTAAATACTAATTATTACTTATTAATAATATTTAAGTAACTTAAATATAATACAATATTATTTAAATACTAAAAAGGTGAAAATAAAATTCCTAAAATTATAAAATAACTAAAAATAAGTTTTAAAATTAAAAATAAGTATTTTTGTCTTTTTGTGATTTTTATATTAATTAATTACTAATTAATTACTAATTAACTAATTAAACTATTTTAAATTAAGAAAAATACTAAATGAACAGTAAAAATTATAATAAAATTTCTAAAATTATTTTACAACATATAAAATCTATAAAAAATATAAAAACTTGATTTTACTTAATAAAAACTAATTATGCTATTTTAAACTAATTATTAACTAATGATTAATAAAACTAAGATTAATTCTAATAAATACTAAATGACAAAATAAAAATCTAAGAAAATTACTATAAATACTTTAATATAAGAGGTAATTAATAAAAATATAAAAATGACAAGTACTTAATTAAAATCTAAAAATGAAAAATAAAATTTAAATAAAATTAAATAGAAACTATCACTTAAAATTACTTTGATTTTTCTGGATTTTTATTTTAGAAACTTATTTTATAACTAAAAACAAAAACTTTTTACAAAAACAATTTTCTAGGAAATCAGAAATAAGCACTTGAGGTGCTTATTTGGTCAACAGTTGACTTCTGTTGACCAAATGTGGAAATGAGCTAAAATGGCTAAAAGTGGGGTCCACTCTGGTTGATTCAAGTCCAAACAAGTTAAGAGAACAAGAATAAGCTATAAAAAGCAAGGGAGAACCACAGAATAAGCTATTAAGCTGATAATAAGCACTTGGAAACTTTCTATAAACTTAGAACTGGGACAGATTTCATGGACAATTCCAAGTGGGGTCCACTGGGTTAGGGGTCAAACTATTGGTCAAAGTATCAAGCCAGGTAGGAGGGGGGATGGAAGGAACCAAGTATGGTGGTTTGGGGCCCACTGAAATGGCTGGAAACCACCACCACTGGGTGTGCAGCTGCTGAGACAGAGCAGACCTTAGCCCTGCAGCTCACTTTGGGGCAATGTGGGGCCCAGGGTAAAATTGGTAGAAATGCAATGACCAAGGGAGCTTAAAGTTGAGCTATTTGACAACCTATGGAAACAAGTCACAAGCCTAGAAACCAACTACAAAAATCAAATTAATTTCTTGAAATTTTGGAAAAACCTGAAATGATCAAACTTTGACTTTTGATAAAAATTAGTAGATTGACTTTTATGAACTTGTGATTAATCCTATGAACTTATGAAGTTATATTAAGCTATTACAAAGCTAACCTAAGCTAAATTTATCAATTATAAGCTAAAGGGGGGGTTTTGAGGTCTCACAGCTCCAACAGTGGACTGTGAGGAACCTTAGTGATGATTTTTGACTTTGGGTTGTTTAAGGTGCCATTTTGTAACTTACAAGACCTTATAAAACCTACTACAGGTTGTCTATAACAAAACAACAACTCAACAACAACAAAAGAGTAGCAATGAAGCTATAATCAAACACCCCTGTAAACTAAAGCTTACACCACAACTTTTATATTTTAGACTATAACCTATGGATTTAAAGACTAAAACAGATTAAGTAAATGCTAATTAACTTAATTAAACCTAATTTACATACAAGGAATAAAAGGAACCATTAATGCCAAAAATTAGAAATTGCTTACAACTTGAGGCAATTGAGATACAAGTAACCAGGGTCTACATTCCACACCT
The DNA here is from genome assembly GCA_030686995.1 of Artemisia argyi. NCBI lineage: Eukaryota > Viridiplantae > Streptophyta > Magnoliopsida > Asterales > Asteraceae > Artemisia > Artemisia argyi. Next base: position 95,079,403 of record CM060709.1, on the reverse strand, counting down.
AAAGCTTCTTACCAGCTTTAAAACCATGAAATTTCAAAAATCCCCCAGGCTCCAAGCTCCAACTTCTTCTGTTCTTGAATTTTTTATTTAATGCCTATTTTTTTTTTTTTTTTTTTTTTTTTTTTTTTTGCTAATTTTGAGATTTTTGATTTCATCAACCTAGTTTATCTAAGATGCTTTCTAAATCTTAAGAAACTTATCAGTGAGTACTAATTAGCTTGACTAATAACTGAACAACCACTTTAACAACTATTATAGTCAAATGAGATTTTCAAATTGAAATTGACATGAACTGAGAAGGAAACTTGAAATTAAGGATTTAAATGAGTTCATAAACAATGAAAATACTTAAGTTAACAATTTACAGCTACAAAGTACACTGGGAATAAGAAATTAATTTAAAACGACATTGAAAAATATATTGAACTACACTACTGCTACACTACACTAACTACTGCCTTTTTCTTCTCTTTTCTTCACTTTTTATAGACCTTGGAGTCTCTCATGACTTTCCCACCTCTGTTTGCAGCCCTTGGATGGCTTAAATGGATCTCAGTCGTCCATTGTATTTTGGCGGGAAAAGGGTAAAAGCAGCCTTGAGTGGGTTTGGTGAGGTGGGTTGGGTGTAATAAATGAGGAGGGGGAATTAGAGTGGCGTGGTTGAGTGTTTGGTGGAAAAGGAGGAGGGGGAAGGTGGACAAAAGCCTGGAAATTAGGGCGGGTTAATTTGAGGTTAGGGGTGATGAACAGTGGTATGGCTGGGAGTTTGACTGGGGTCAACGACGGGGTATATTATAAAAATGGTGTGGGCTTTGGTGGGCTGGGGTTATTGGATCAGGGGTGCTTTTTGGGTTTAGGGTAAATGGTGGTTTGGTTTGTTTGTTTTGTTTATTTTGCAAAAACCACAAGGACCACTCATGTAATTAGTGAAAGTTCAAGGGTTGTGATTGTAACTTTCCAAAAGTAACCATAAGGACTTATTTTGATACATTTGAGAATTACAAGGATGAAAATTAATATTTTCCAAAATAAAAATACCCGGGGACCAAAATTGCAAATTTCCAAACTCCGGGGACTAAACTTGTAATTTTCTCAAAATTTTCATCCAGGGATTAAAAGTGATTTTTATGAATTCCCAAGGACCAAAATTGATTTTTCATTCAAAATTATCCCACCAGGGACCAAAACTGCCAAAGTTTGAAACTCCAGGGACTAATTTTGTAAATTTCCAAAACTTTTATGATTTTTCACCAAAGGACAAAATATGACAACTTATGATTGTAAAAGGACCTTTGGTGATAATTTTCTATATTTTAAATATCCAAGGACTAGTTTTGTAATTTTATGAAAGTTGGGGGACTGAAACTGCCAATTTTGCAAACTTTGTATGTTTTTCGTCTGTTTTTACTCGTTTTGCATCTAAAACATATAAAACACAATTTTGAAATATTTTCAGTATTTTGATGCATTACTGAGTGTTTTTGTATGTTTTGCAGTTCAGATTAGACCAAAAATGATGAGTGTTTGAGCACTCATCAGGGGGGGGGGGGAAATTCTAGCGAATTTTATCACATTATATCCCCTAGAACCCCCGTTTTTGGCCCAAAAGTTTCAACTTTTTTTTCACTTTATTTCAAAATTTTTGTGGTTATCAGTCCGCCATGTCTAAACGACAAAAGGATTGGCTAATCCAAGAGCAAACAGCTCTTGGTAAAGATATCTCAAACCCGTTGATGGCTTGCAATTTGCCCAAAATTGTATGGTATCTCAACTCGCCATATCCTAAAAAGTGAAAGAGTTGGCTAGCCCGCAAGATTATGGCTTGTGGTAAAGGCAGTGGAAAAACCATAATTGGTAATCGGCTCACCAAGACGTTGACTATGTCCATCAAGAGTTGGCTAGTCCAGAAGCAAACGGCTTTTGGTAAAGACAAATCAAATCCGTTGACAGCTGATGATTTGCTCAAAATCATATGGTCATCAAGTGGACCATAGTTCTTACTTGAACTGAAAACATTTGGCTACTCCAGAAGTAATGGCTTTTGGTAAAGAGATTCAAATCTATTATGTTTTCTAAAAAGATTGCTAGGGACTAGCAATAATTTAGTATGGGGGATTGATGAGTATGCAAATACTCATCATTTCACCACCAATTTTGATACGTAAAAATACAAAAAGGGCCAAAAACAATATAGATATCCTTGGTTTCGTGTTTTTATGTGTCTCATGTACAAAGGATTGAAATTCGGGCGGAGACATACAATTTTGATCGACAAACGTGCATTTTTGAACAACTCGACAATAAATTGAGCATACTGTGATATTAAAGACGAAGTCGAATAAATTCTGGATGTGATTGTGTGATATTAATCCAAAACTATGCTTAACCATTATCCAAAACAAGTCCAAATCAAACCCGGCCCACATCCAATCACCAGGCCCAACCATCACCCTAACCCAAAAACCTCCCTTTTTGCGTTTCAATATAATGTGCCAGGAACAACAAAAGTCTCCCACCTCCATCCTCTTCACTTCCCCAGGATATCACAAGCAAAGACAAAACATACACACCCTCCTAACAAATCAAACACAACTACACATCCTCCCAACTTCTTGTCTCCCCCAACATACCTGCTCCAGCCACCTTCTTGTTCCCTCAGTATCTCCACAAGATATTTTCTCCAGGCTGGCACATCACAACCCCAATTTGGCACCAAAAACAAAATGAAGGGCTGAGATTGTTTCAAGATAATTCAATGGTTGGGATTTTGTTCTAAAAAAGCACAAGTGAAGACCCTTTGGTATTTTAGTATAAATAAGAGTGCTTGTAAGCCTTTGATGGCAAGTAGTTTTTAACATAGTTTCTAGTTTAATATTTTAGTAGTCTGCTCTTTTAAATATCAGTCTTAAGATCCTACTATTAAGCTTTGTACTTACTTTTCAGTTTTAATATAAATTTGAAGTTTTAGTAAGAAATCTTGTCTATGTTCCAATGTTGTTTAAATTATTTTCATAATCTTCAATAAGCTCTCAAAAGTATAAAAGAGAAGAAAAGAAGAGGAAGTCGTAGCAGTGAGTATCATGAATGGTTCAAATTGGTTTAGCGCTTCATGGGAAGCATTAGGATAGGTTGAAATTAATGTCGCCACGGCAGTTAGATTAAAGGTTCTACACGCTCATTTCCTAATTTTTGTATTCTTGGTATAACTTTGGACAACTTGTTCTTGCTAGTTTTAGTGATAACCTGCCATTTGATTCTGTTTTAACTGCTTATCCCTGCTTGTTGTTGTTTATCTCAAACTAGTATGACCTTGTAGCTTCATAGTCTAATTCATCTTTTGATCCATTAAGGTTCCGTAGCAGTGGTTATTTAGTGTTTGGATTAAGCTCAAAGTTCACGCTAACAGTTGATTTAAAAGAAAAAAATAGTTTAGACATATTCCTTTAGAGTAATTTAGGGTAAGTATTGCATAAAACTTGTAGGTAATTAGTTTAAAGTCAAAATTTCATTTTATCATCTGAAGTTGTGTATAACCTGTTAGTACCAGTAGATATAATCATAATGTTAGGTTCAGAAGTAGCTTAGACTAGCTTAATTTAGACTTTATTCAGCTTAGCGTAACTGATTTAATCACCTATGATCGTTATAACCTCAATTTAGTCAACTCTCACAAACATTAATAAAGGGCCAAAACTTCAGAAAAAGGTGTGAAACAGGTTTAATATCGGATTTTTGATTCACGCAGTTTTAAGTAATTGGATCTGAAACTTGGGGCATTTAAATATTTGCTTGCTTATCTTTGCATAGGTAATTTTGTTATAATTTTTAGAATTTTCTTTGATTGTGTTTGAATGGTCTAAAGTTGGTTAATTGAACTTGTTTCTGCCTTGTAACATGAAAACCCCAATCTGACCCGTTTGCTATAGCCCTTCCCTTGTTTAACTTCTGAGCTTATTGTGTGATGTTTAGTGTTTTGGAGAGCTAGAACCACTGTCTCCTTGAATCTAGTTTTAGTTTGCAATTACGGCTTGTTGCTTGCACATTTTTAGCCCACAAAGTCACCCCTTAGTTCACATGTTTGCTGCTAATCAGTAGTTGCTAAACTTTGTTGATTTCATGTTCCTATGGGATTCTTGTTCATTAATTGTTGTTAGGATGATAGTTTGAAGTTATGTAAGTTCATGCTCGCCATGGTCTAAGCTTGTGTTTCGATTATTTTAGTTTGAATTAGTGTGATAGTTGCTAGTTTCTGTACTACCACGTCAACTTGGTACTCCATTTGTTGCAATTTTATCTGTCTCTATTCGGCACTTTTTGATAGTTGTAGTGATCGGCTCGTTTAAAGATTGTGTTCATGTAGTTTGACTTTGTTTCGGCCTAAAATTTACATTATGTAAACTTATTAGTACTGTGATAATAGCAACTTTCGTTGATATCACTTTAAGCATACACTCATAACTGTTTGATTTTTAATCTTGTACAAGTTTATTTCAAAACTTTTCATCTTCACAAAAGTAGTACATATTTATTGTTAAAGTGTTGTGCAAAAGAGAGTTAGCTGAATTAGTAAATGATTTGCAAAAAAGTGATAGTGCTAGGATCTGCCCTTGGGTTTTCTTTGGGGGTACTTCGCACAATATAATATTTAGCCTTTCATTTTTTAGTTTGCTTATTTAACCATAATCAGTTCTTGTTTGCTTATTTCTGGCTTATTTGTGCTCCCACTCTAGGATTTTTCTTAAATTAATAATTAGTTGTAGTATTTTCTAAAAAGTTTTAGATTCATTTGAAAAGATTTAGTATTAATTAGGATTTAATTAAGTGTTAAATAGTTTTTAATTAATAGTAATTAGAATTTTAATCTTATAATTAATTTTTCTTAAAAACCTTCTTTTGCCATTTAGTACGTAGGAAATTATTTTTTTACCCATAGATCTAGTTTTGTTTAGTATTCACTTTTCCTTTCGCGCACTTATACAGTTTCTAATTGAATCGCTTGTTTCTAGTTTCTTATACGTTTTATAATTTGTTGCCTTACGTTTCTGATTCACAATTCCAAATAATCTCACAATCGTTCTTGCAAGCATTTTAATCCCGAACCTTATTCGAATTTGCCTGTTCACACCTCGTTGGGACACGACCCGGGTAATCACTTACCCGGTATCACACACACACACACACACACACACACACACACACACACACACACACACACACACACACATATATATATATATATATATATATATATATATATATATATATATATATATATATATATATATATATATATATATATATATATATATATATATATATAGTATTCACGGGTTCTGCACGTCGGCCTTTTCACAAAGGTCGACTTATCAAATTCCACGCATACTTTGTATGTATCAATGATATCCGTTCACACTAGAACGAGCTATATCACTTTCATATTCAATATTTGGTAAAGCTTTGTATATAATCATTTTAGTAATATCATTTTTATCAAGCACTACTTTGAAATAATTATCTTGTTTTTCAAAAGTGGTTTTTGTTGATTGAAAATTACCAATTGAAATGACATGCCAAAAATCATAATCTATTAGTTTCACATAACTTTCGAATCGATTTTTCCATTCAAGAAAACTTGTATTTTCAAAATATGGTGGTTTAAATGGCATGTTCCCTTCTAAATATTTTTCCGATTCCATAGATCGATTTCAAGTTTTAAAATACAGTTTATTTTAAAAATCTTGTTTAACGTAGCTCTGATGCCAATTGTGGAAAACTAGAAAGGGGGTTGAATAGTTTTACATCAATTTTTATTTTATAAAAACTTTGTTTGCAAAATAATCGATTCTAGTTTTATGTGAGATCAATAAACAATACTTATATTAACTAATATCTACGAAATAAAATGCCAACAATGTAAGTAAATAAGTAAAGAGATAGAGATGGAAAGATCGCACCACAAGACAAAGGATTTATAGTGGTTCGGCTACGAAGTACCTCTTCGCCCTACTCCACTCCCCGAGCACCTAACTCGAGAGTTTTCTTCACTACGTCAACAAGCTCCCTTATGGCGGAGAAAACCTTACACAACTTTTGCTTACACCAATTTATGGCACTAAGCTAAATGTCGAGTCCTAATAGTAGCTAGAACCAATCTCACACCACTACACACCTTCTTCACAACTTATGCACACCACTACTACTACACAACTTCACTACTTCTTTTTCACAACACTACTTCTACTTCTACCCAACACAACTACTTCTATTCACAACTACTAACACACCTAGATCTATCTATTACACAACTTCTACACCTTTACAATATACACAAGCCAACAATACTTCTTAACAAGATGTTGAAGGAGTATTCTTCTCTTGCACTTTGAATGATGAAGGATTGGATCACTTGAAACAAGAACTAATATGTTTATGATCAAAGGATTTGGGAAGATGATTTGAGAGAATTAGAACAGAAAGTTTTAGTGCAAAAGGTGTGGAAAAAATTCAGATTTGAACCAGTATTTATAGGCAAAGAAATCTGACACAGGAGCGTATGCAGGCCCCCTTAATTGTGTGCCGGCCCCCTTAAAATTAAGGGGGCCGCCCCTTATAATTAAGGGGGCTGCCTACTGTAACGGCCTGATTTCTTTGTCTTTTCTGGGGAAAGTTTATTTGGTGAAAATTTAACTGAATTTTGTTAAAAATTTGAATTCATATATTTATTGTGAAATAAACATTTTCCTTTAATTACCAAAAGTGTTTTGCTTAAATATATAAAATGTTTATACCATTTTATATAATTTGTAATTAGTAATTAAACCTTCCTTTGATCATAAAATGTATTAGGCACTTGTTTATTCATACCGTAAGTGAATTAGTTGGATATAATGATATTTTGTCACTAAATACTTATTTACGTAATGATTTTACGTTTAATGATTTTATATTTTGTGATCGTCAAAACATAGGGATATCGAAAAATATTAATAACCTTTTTACGCATTATTTATATCAACATATATCGCAAAGGTTTGGGAGAATTACTTGACCAAAAAAGTCAATGTAATTATAATACAGGTTTAAAACAAAGGGTTATCCTAATACCTCTTATCATATAGTAAATCCTAACTACACGGATATAGTCTTACTAGCGGCCTCAGGATGAATCACAAACGCAAGTTCTAGAATCTATATACTACCGGCACACTCTTAAGTATCAAAGATGAATGCTTTTTTCTAAACATCTAAAGGCGTTCCTCACATATTTGAGGTGGAAATTTTTTAGTGGTACGGTTTTTTGTGCTTTAAATTTGATGCCAAAATTGCCCTAACAAGTATTTCTCTTAGTTTCGTTACACATTTACTCTAAAACAAAGCAAAAATCAAGTGGAGTTACAATTTCTAAGGTATCCCATTTTACCCTCCCTACAGTTAAATCGAACATTGTCCCCAATGTTCCTAAAAAATATAAACGTAATGATCAAAGAGAAAGAAAGAAACTAGTACTTCCCTGATTTGCTCGGTATAGACGATATGGAAAGATGGTTAAATCTTCCTCCAAAAAAACGAACATGCTAAGCTTCACTTCCGATATATATTTCATCTTCTTGTCCAATATAACCTATAAATAACTAAGAAAGCAAAACACAAAACCTCGCATAAAATCGGCCGTAAAATCTACATATAAAATTAAATCCTAGAAAGAAATGTAAGATATAATGCTTGCAAAATAAATGTTTACAGATTCCTAGAATTTTAAAATTCTGAAATTTTTAAAAAATATAAGATTTTCAGCAGAAAAACAAAACCTGAAAAATTGTGCAGATACAGTGCCTGACATCGTCAGGTATAATATGACAGAATTTTTATATTTTGTTTCTGGAAAATTTCTGGAATTGAGTTTTAACACGTGGAAATTCTGTAAAACATTAATTGTGACTCGATACAAGCATTTGACTCAAACAAACACGTTAATATATATGCTAAATCAATCTTTGTTATTGTTCATGTCAAATCCGTTCTTAAAAATAAATATGATCTTCCCTACACTCATCTTTTTGTAAAATACCTTTATATGTGATTAAGGCGAACTTAAAAATAAAATAAAATATTTTCAAAAAATATGTAAGACATGAATAATAAACAAAGAAAGATGGAGCATATATATAAAATCAAATAAAAACAAAAATAAACAAGCAAACAATTAAAAGCTTGGGTTGCCTCCCAAGAAGTACTTTTCTTTATTAACGAGTCTTGTAGCTAGATTTAAAGTCACGTTTACGTTTTCTTATTCTTTTTCTCACTTGCACACTTAATCCTCTTAACAAATTCCATGTCAACTCTATATCTTGGTCCCAGGGTCAAACAATCCTTATAGAAAAGGCTCCTTTTTCCCATATATATATTCCAAACCCTTTTTCTTGTCATCATCATTAGTATCCTCAAAAGTACAAATGTTATCTTTATCTAAATTGGATACATAACGAAATTCCTTCATCATATGAGGCATCCTATACGTAATTTCCTTGGCCCCACCAGAAAATTGAACTGTCCCCTCTAACCGATCGTACCTCAACTTGGATTTATAAACAAATGGCTTACCAAGCACAACATGAGATAAACCACTATCTATAACACTCCTTATATCTTCTAAAATCAAGAAATCAGTGACATAGGTATAGCTCTCAACAAAGATATGTAAACCCTTTACTTTACTAACAAAGTTACAAATTCCTGGATAATGCTAAAACATTTTTTTGCTCTCCCCTTCTTTGGCGATTTTTTAGTGGTTCACAAAAACCCTAATCGTTTTTCCTATATCCCCAATTGATCCAATCTCTTTCATTACAACTCTGATTTAAGTATTGATTATATCTTCTATGTTTTCAATCTTAATTCTTAACTTGTTCTTAGCAGAGTCACTATCGATTTAGGTTTATCTTTAGGGTTTTTTTTATCGTTAGTTGGGTTTTAATTATAGTCGGTACTGCTTGCAATTCCTTCATTTACTAATAATTGGATCCACTATTATTCAATACATCATAATTGTTATGGGTTGATAATTTGCACGTCTGGTTTATAAACCCTAGTTTGTAAACTAGGGTTTTACTCGTTGATTGAAGACTAGACGACTCTTTTTGTTTGCTTATTATGCGATTTACCTTTTTAAGGTGATTAAGGTCTGTTGAATTTTTTGATGTCGAATTTGGGAGAGGCGAATACTAGTATGCCATGTCCAGTGGCCAAAGATAACATGGGCAATGTTGATGAATTGAGTACGGGGGAGGAAAATATGAATTTGTCGTCATATGTGACAAGGAGGAACAAAAGAAATCTAGTAGTAATGTTGTTGTTGATGAATTGGTTGGACAACCATTTGTGATACGACACCATGTCCGTCTAATAAGGTTAATGCTACTGATCATGTGATGCATGTGGAGCCGGTTCCACATGCTTCAGGTCCTGTACATGCTTCTGGTTCTAAGGAATGTGTGTCATCTTCTATTACGAGTAATCACGATTATATTGATACTTTGTTGTGTGTCGATTAGAACTCTAAAGGAAATTTGTGATTGCGTTACGAGTATTGAAGAGGGTAATTATCCGATGTGGGCTGATTTGGAAAGTGATGTTCGAACTATGATAATCGATGCTGTAGATGGTTTGTGGGAGGCTTTTAAGGCTAAGTTGATACTCATAAATCTCCTAATGAGTCTCCTATTGTCAAAGCTGTGGACATCAACGCTAATGCTACATCCTATGTTGGAGCTGCGGGTTTGATGGATGACCATCCTAAAATAGCTATTAATTTTCGTCCACTGGTTGCCAAACCCGTATTTGAAGGTGTTAACATTTCTATTCCCCGTAAAGTGGTTGAAAAGGTTAGTTATCGTTTGGAACACACTTTGTATGGATATTTTATTGGTAAGAGGATGGCGTTTCCAGTTGTTGAATACTATGCTAGGAATAACTAGGTGAAACATGGCTTAAAAAGAATTATGATGAATTCCAAAGGCTTCTTTTTCTTTAAATTTTTTACATTGGCTGGTTTAGAAGCTGTTTTGGAAAGTGGTCGTTGGATGATACGCAAGTCCCCAATAATTCTCAAGAAATGGTCTACGGATACTAGTTTGCGTAAGGAAGAATTGACTAGCATTTCGGCGTGGGTTAAATTGCATGATGTTCCTCTCCAAGTTTTTGAAGAGGATGGTATTAGTTTGATTGCTACATTTATTGGTAAACATGTTATGCTTGATTCTTACACGAGCTTTATGTGTAAGGATTCGTGAGGTAGAAGTAGTTTTGCTAGATGTCTTATTGAGGTCAATTCCGATGTTGATCTCAAGGAGGTTGTTACTATTGGTTTCCCTTCACTTTCTGGGGAGGGTTTTACTAAAGAGACTATCCTGGCTGAAATTGAATGGAGACCTCCCAGCTGTGATATATGCAAAAATATTTGGTCATACTCATGATCAATGTCCCAAACAGGTGGTGAGCCCTTCTGTTGTTTCTACTTCACATGTGGTTACTCGTACTGTGACGCTGAATAATGACGGTTTCCAAAGGGTGGGTAAGAAGAAGAAGAAGGGTAAGGCCAAGTCTACTAATGGAAATCAGTTTGTTGGTCCATTTGTTAAACAGAATGTTAGATATGAGCCGAAGGCGGCTACTAGTAAACCTAAGAAGGGAGCTAATACTATAGGTAATGTATCTAAATCGTCGTCTATGTTGAAGTCTACTCGTCCTATCTCTAAGGAAGGTAACATTACTACATCTAATTCGTCTGCTGCAGGTGAATGATGAAGCTGAAAATGGTGAATATGTTGCTAATTTGAATGAAGAATCGGCTAATTTGGATCCAAATATAGGTGGAAGTCCATCTTTCATGGTGTCTGCTGGTTAGATGGTTTCCTTTTGTTTCTTGAGTTGTAAAACTTCACGGTATCTGCTGGTTTGCTAGTTTCTTTTTGTTTCTTGAGTTGTAAGTGCTAATGGCATGTCATAAGCACTATTTTTTTTGTTATTTTTAAGCTCTTTAGCTGTCCACCTTGTTATGTAAGCTTTATCACCTATGTAACGGGCTAAGATATGGGACTTCACCTATATCCTTTGTACTTAATTGTTTTTTTTTAGTAATACATTTACCGGGTCTTTTTGACCTTTTACCCCCCAAAAAAAGTTACAAATACCTTCGGGATATTTGGAGTTTTTCCTAGGCTCAAGCCGTGTGTTCATTATGTTATTGTACACAACCGAAGACATTACATTGATTGGGGATTCTATGTCAATATAAGCTTGTTCAATGTATTTATATCTAATCATGCATGGGATTTACATTCCAAGGGTTGCCCCTCTTAATTTTGGGATCTATTCTCATAAAAGAGGGATGAGGATTATCAATTATGTTCCTATGGTACGCTATTTCCTCCTTAGTGAGGTATAGCTTAAAATATTCTATATCTAATCCTTCCTTTTCGCTTTCCTCTTCTTTGTCTATAACTATTGTTCCCCATACTTCAAGCTCATCATCAGAATCATCACTTGTAGTAGAAGTATCATCTAGTGTACTAATTACAATCTCAAGCGTATCATTGATCAATCTATTAAGCTCCCTAAGTTCACTAATTTGCCTCTCAATCTGGTCACGCAACGAAATCATTGTACTAGGTGAAACGGATGAATTCACGTTTTCCATAATGGCAAACAGAATAGTCAATGGACAAGGTTACGAACAATAACACTAAGAAAAGATAGACAAAAGAAAGCTAGAAAAAGAAAATAAAAATTTGACTTGATAGGAATCTAGTGAGTAGACGTAAACGAGATAGAAATCAAACCTAAGCAATAACTATTCCCCAGCAGCAGCGCCAAAAACTTGATGCGAGAATTGTGGCCACGCATAAGGTTTTACTTCTCAAGGGATATTGAGAAGCTTGCAATCCTCCAGACAGTGTACCTGGTTGTTTTAGTGTAGTATATGTATGTCCGGGGATTGATCGTTCTCTAGGGGAATGGTGTCGTTAGGTTGAAGTGTATGACGATTTAAGCCTAAAAGTGAGGGATAATTCTTTTTGTATTTTTATATTTTATAAAAGCAAGTAAAATCTCGATTTTTAAAAGAGTAGGCAGAATTAGTTGCTAGTAAACTAACCTAAAAAGCTATTTTTAATAAACAAAAATTAAAATAACAAGAAAAGTAAATGTGGTGAACTACTTATGATGAGACAAACATGTTTACTTAGATTTAATTACTCCCTAATTATCTTTTATTGAATTGTTGAATGTCACAGTGCAGTTGTTTTAGTTAAAGCGTTGTATTCCTTAATACCAGTCGTGGGGGTGTGCTACCTTTCCCAACTCTATAGATATCAATTTCACCTACAACCGTAAGTCAATTACGCAATCATAGGATCATCAACCTCAACTCATGCATTAAATACAAGGGGAAAAACCTATATTGCACATAAGGTTACGTTTTCTAAGACGTTCAAGCTGTTTACACAAAGGAAGTCAGCCAGTTTTCTTAGCCTAACATGAAGCAATCAACTAAACAATATACATTGCAACAATAGTCAATAACTATGTTTCATTAGATCTAAGCAAACACTAAGTAAAGTAAGCTAGCATGTTAAAAGTAAGGAAAGATAAACAAGTAATCAAACAACACATAGACATATTGAATGATTAAAAAAAAACTTAACTTCAATTAAACATGTGTGAAAAGAGGCTGTAAAAGCCTTATAAGAGCTGCAAAATTTGTCTAGGGTTTAAGTCTCCAAAGTGTCACACTAATAAATGAAAAATCGAAAACCATATATAGATTTACAAATCTGACGGCGTCAGGTCATGGATCCTGACACCGTTAGACTGCCGTGATTAGTGTTTCTTCTTGTGCAACTCTCCCTTCTGACGCCGTCTCTCTTGATCTTCTGACGCCGTCAGGTTAAGTCTAACGTCGTCCGTCTTTAAGCTTTCTGAGCCGTCTCTCACTACTTTAACACGAGACGTCCTTCATCCAATTGCACCTGACGCCGTCAGGTGTAAAATCTCCAAATGTTCTCTGAGGCGACGTGTATTAATTTTCCAAGCTCCAATTTATCAAGTGACGGCGTCACCAATTAAAGCATGACGCCGTTAGGTGTCTTATCCTAACAGGTTTTTTCGTGACTTTATTGTTTTCTTCAATTTTACGCCCAGAAACGTACAAAAAGCTCTAAATTCCATAAATCTCGTCCCAATGACCTAAAATACGAAAAGAAACGATTTGAGTCAATATTTGATTATATAAACACGATTTTAGGCTTAAACGACTCTTTAAAAATGTATTAAATAAATCCTTATCATTGTCACAACATGCGAGTTTAATAGAGCATAATAACCGTTGATGAAGTTAAAATATACATAGTAAAGTTTTTTTAAAATGTTTTTTCGGATATCCTTATATAAACTTTAAATATGACTTACATGATTCATTGTTATAAGTACAATCGCGTATATTTATTTCATATCACAATAACTCGTGCTTACATTTGATATTTATTTTTTCATTAATAATAATTTAGTTGTTTTTAATTTTCAAACCCGTGTACGCATGAGTTAAAACTATAAAAAGGAATAACATGAGTTCTTATTGAACGCAGATTGTAAAAAAATATTTTTCAGATATCCTACTTAAACTCGTAAAGAAGAATAAAATGAGTTGTTCATATATGTATAACCCCGTGTATTTATTTACATACACAATAATTCGTGCTTTCATTTTGATATTTATAATTTCGTGCATATACATGTTGTATTTTTAAAATATAAAGTTTAGCGGATAATTCTTGTATTTTCTAAAGTTATTAAAAAAATAAAACCTTATAAGTTTACACTTAACATCACATAATTTATTTAAAATCCAACCACTATAATTTTATTAATTACCTTATTTTTTTATTATTATTTTTTTTTTACAAATTTGACATCTATATTTTTATGTTTTTTTTCACCTTCATAAAATTTATTTAAGTTTGGTTAATTTTTTTAATTTTAACTTTCAATTAGCTAATAAGAATGCTTGATTTTGTTGCACGTCAAAACAAATCAACCTAATAGACTTAATTTTTTTCTCAATAAAAATGTTTTAGGAAAATACTTTCAAAATAATGTAATTCTTTTATCGTATAAAAAGATCTTTTAAAGTGCTGTAAATTCTTTTAGCTAATTTAAGTATAGAGTTGTTTTATTTTTTAACTCCAAAATTTTATAAATTACCTCTTCGTTCTTTTCTAAGTTTTTACTTCTACATTTTGAACCCATTATAACTTTCTTAGTAAGAATCTCAAGTCTATTTTGACCTATTATCAAATTTCCCAATCAATATTTTACACCAATAAACTTGTTTCACTAAACTAGTCTCAAAGTTAATTACTAGGGAGTAGATTAGTTTAAGGTAAAATACTTTCAAGTTTTGTCATGTAGGAACAAAAGAAAGATATGTGTGAAAGTGTAGTTCATGGATATAACCGAAAGAAGTAAAAAGTGGGGTCACTTGTTATCCTTCCCTCCATTAAAATGAGACTCACAAACAACGACACAATGGGTGGTGGTTACTCTTACACTTCCAAACCATCTTCATCTTCGTCTTCATCTTCATCATCACTATCTTTTTCTTCCTTAATTATCTCATCTTCATTGTCATCTTGACCATCTTAACAATGGCAACATCTTTGCAGAATAACTTCAAAATGCACACTTCTGTCTCACTTCTCCCTTCTTCTCAGTCTTCTTTTTCTGGGACAAAATTTGCCACCTCTATCCAGGTACCCTTTTCATGGAAAGTATAATATTTTAAAAAGGTCTAGTTAATTGGTTTCATATTTGTTGCATAATTTATTATCAATGTGGAGTTATAAATGAATGTTAACTTTGGAGTTGATCCAATTGTTTTAACTAAAAAGTAAATGGGGAAAAATTCTTTTATTTATGTTTAGTTTTGGAGTTGATCCAATTGTTTGGAAATGATGTTTGTTAAAGAATGCTGACATGTGTTGTTGCGAGATATGCTTGTGATCAAGGTCAAGTTTGTTTGCAACAATGAACTCTAACTCGTCAGGCATTTTAAGAAATTCTTCATGACAACATTACACAGTATACATAGGCTGTTTGGCATTGCTGTTTAAGTTTTCAAGTAGCAAATAATCAATTCCTATGCAATTATTTAGGAGCTATGTAATAAGTTTAAATAATAAATGCAACAAATATGATTCTACTTATAAGATTATATTTTCGAAACGCTCAAACAACGTATTATCCGATTATCACAACTTCAAACATCGTAAGATTATTGCTCGTTTTGTAACAACTACTTATCTGATCTTGATTATTCCATACAACATAATAAGTGCAAGTTTTGGAAATTTTAGGTGACAGCTTAGTACATTTATCCTTGTCAAATTCAACTGGAACGAAAAAACAAGTTTGACTCAAAAAGTTAAAGTTAGCATCTTGCAAGTCCAATAATTTAAGAATAATACGAAATTCCTTTGCTTTCAGTATAAGAGGAAAGTATGTCAACCAAAAGGAGCTTTGAACGTGATGGCATCGAGCTCCAAGAAAATCTTGGTTATGGGAGGGACACGTTTCATTGGAATCTTTCTTTCCAGACTACTTGTTGAAGAGGGACATCAGGTTATGTATTGCATAATTAATCTTTCATTATTTTATTTTATTTTATTTATTTATTTATTTATTTTTTCATGTTATAGTGTTATAAGAATCGTTTATAAACTTTGGATTATCATTTTATTGTATGCAGGTAACTTTGTTCACTAGAGGAAAAGCTCCTATCACACAACAGTTGCCTGGTGAAGCAGAAGCGGCTTACAATGCTTTCAAATCAAAGGTAATATAAGTCGTGAACGAACCAATAACAGAAAGAAGTTGTATTACAATTAATAGGTTATCCGTGTGAAATAGTCACTTGTTTTATTTTCATGATATATATTGTGTTCCACATTGCAGATATTGCACTTGAAAGGTGATAGGAAGGATTATGATTTCGTGAAGACCAGTCTTGCTGCTGAAGGCTTCGATGTCGTCTATGATATTAATGGTGCGTAAAATCATAGAAGTTTTACATTTAATTTTTCAGACTCCCCAGGAAAACACTTTGAAAATATTTGCGCCTGATGACAAAATTGCCCTTCTTTACTACCAACTGTCAAGAGTCCCGAAGCATAAGACGATGTTTTGTCTGAGTAAAGAGGGTATATATAATAGTCAAATCTTATATAACCCAATTTCCCCAGTTTACATGGATAGTATAATGTGAAATGAAGGTATATATAACCCATCCTCCGCGTTATATAACACATGTTCGTTTTCCGTTTCTTAGGGCGTGAGGCGGAAGAGGTGGAGCCAATATTGGATGCATTGCCAAATCTTGAACAGTATGTTATGACTATAAGCTCCTTAAAATACAATAAGAATAATCAAATTACTATTGGAAGTTATTTTTGTTTCCTTTTTCGTTCAATTATTCAACTATTTTACCACATGACAGGTATATATACTGCTCGTCAGCTGGTGTTTACCTTAAATCTGATCTTTTGCCACATTGTGAGGTCAGTTAATTAACATTTTTTCTATGCTTTAATGTTAGATAGATACCTTCTAATCTCTCCCATCTCATCAGAATTCATCCATATCGTCATTTAAAACAAATCAATGTTGCTTCCATATAATTCCATCTGTTGTCCTATTCAAGTGTATTATTTTATACACTTATTTCACATTTTATCTGTATTGGCAATAGACGCATGCCGTTGATCCTAAGAGCAGACATAAGGGAAAGCTTGAGACAGAGGCCTTGTTACAGTCAAAGGGTGTTAATTACACTTCTATAAGACCGGTTTATATCTATGGCCCACTGAACTACAACCCTGTTGAAGAATGGTTTTTCCATCGATTGAAAGCAGGACGACCGATCCCAATTCCCAACTCGGGTTTACAAGTTACCCAGCTTGGTCACGTAAAGGTTAGTAGATTAAACTAGCATTAGTTACATGCTTGGAATTTTCTTCTTATTCTTAGATCTAAGTTTATGCATTTTTGTTCACGTGCGTACGACTTTACTTCTTTCGCCCTTAATTTTCCATGTCACCAAATTATTAAATGTCCAATGAAACCTGCAATATTTTCTCTTCCCACCAACCTTTTGGGTTATAATTATCTTTCATGTTATCCTCATAAAAGATTTGATTATATTGTTTATGGTCCAACACATTTCCTTACTATGCCATTTCTAAACTATTTTCCAGTCACTATGTGTCTGCTGTCTGGTCAAACATTTTTGTCAAACACAAGGAGTATCTATTGTGATGTTTATAATGACCACAAATTTTATAGCTTTGATACGATTTTAAAACGGATATTTTTTTATAACAGTCTTGATTAGCCAATATTTACCAAATGTAGGATTTGGCAACAGCTTTTATCAAAGTTTTAGGGAACGAAAAAGCAAGCAAGCAAATATACAACATATCAGGAGATAGATATGTTACCTTTGATGGACTAGCAAGAGCTTGTGCTAAGGTAATTTTCTCTATAATTACCTTAACTTAAAATCCAAAAATTTATAACATATACTCCTTGCAGGCTGGTGGATTCCCCGAGCCTGAGCTCATTCACTACAACCCTAAGGAATTTGATTTTGGGAAAAAGAAAGCCTTTCCATTCCGTGACCAGGTATATACAGTCCTATTCATATGTTTTGGTGGGAAAAGTCAAGCTTGCGTTTGACTTTTCTTATTGATCTAACCATTCTTTTAAATCCAGTCATTCACTAATCCAGAAAAGTTAATGCCCTGGACGAGTCAACAACGGTTTGTGAACATAATAATTATGGACCTATGAATGGGTAGATTCGGGTTTTACCAGCCGAGTTTAGGGTTTAGGTTTTAGGGATTACAACAATTATTTTAGAGGTGTCAAATTTAACACTTTTATTCATGAATCGGTTGATTTGTTTATGTTTAATCTCTATAGTCCAATAAGGGAATGGGTCATACAGGTTGAAACTTGTCCAAAATGTATTTTGTAATCATAAAAGACACACGCATTGCTTAACGATTCTGTCAACCCATTACCTGACTTCTTTTGACCCGTTACCTAACCCACCCGGCCAGTGGCGAATCTAGAAATTTAAATGGGTGTGGCACGATATTTTTTGTTTTACCCGAAAGTTCTAACTTCTTTAAAACAAAAAGTATGATATGATGATTTACAACCTAAAAAATGACCTGCTTATATGACTAATAATTTACCGTTGGGCTAAATCAGTCGTGCCCTATTGTTGAGCTTTAGTATTTCTATCTATGAGATTTTCTGTTAGCCAAAAAGTCAAAAAACATTAAATTCTGTAAACAAATAATAGTACACAGGCTCATTTTGCTATCTTGTTGTGAATTAACATATCTGGGAAACTATTTGGTACAGCATTTCTTTGCATCTGTGGAAAAAGCAAAGGCGGAGCTTGGAATCATCCCAGAATATGGATTGGTTGAAGGTTTGACAGACTCATACAATTTGGATTTCGGGAGAGGAACATTTAGGAAAGAAGCCGATTTCACCACAGATGACATTATTCTTGGAAAGAGCCTTGTTTTAAGCTGATTTTACCATATTCTTCCTTCTATTAAAGATTATGGAGCAATGAATACAATATTTGTATAACAAAGTCCAGTTTGTTAATTTCTTTGACAGATTTGATTTCTATTAAGAAATGGTGCTCAATTTTGTTACAGTCTTACCTGGTGTAATGTAGATTCAAACCACTGCCCAATTTGTTAAACCGCACAAGTTCAATTTCTTTGACAGATCATGAGAATTCAAAATTAGCTTACAACAGCACAAGTTCAAGAGGTTGTAGATTCAAACCATCTAGGCGACAAATGTGCAGTGTAGGTTGTTGTGTGAGTTTGCCGCTAATAGCCAGCTTAAATAATGCCACTGCCCAATTTGTTAAAACGCAGCCCATGTAATGTCATAAGGCAAGACCTAAGGTTCATCAAATAAAAGCTAATTTTACGATGTTATAAGTAAAGACAACTCATAAAGGTCCATCATATTGACCACATGCTTATTTACCCCTTGATCGATACATTAAGGAAGCGATTATTGGTGGCACAAACATCATAGAAAGGATTATGTATAGAGATGGGGCCAGAAAAAATGTGAAGAAATTAAGGTTGATTTATTATGCTCTTAGTTATTGGTTGTATTTAATGAAACTTTTAGTATGAAAAAGTGGGTGTAACCACAATTGGTACGTGATATGTGTTGAAATATTCATTATGTGACATTGGCATGAACATAGAAGAACTCTTGTATATAAAGTATTGACTTATGAAATGTGTTTTTTGTATAATGTATGAGTTCGCAGAGATGCCAAGGTATATAAATACAGGGTCGGTTCACATCAGTATAGGCCATTGTGTGTGTTAAAGTATGGTTATTCCTTGGTCAACCTAACTTGAAGGGTCATTTCTGCCACGATAGAAATTCTATTTGTTAGGTTTAATCCTGATGGCTAGAAGCGTTATTATCCTATGTCTTGTATTAGTATTTTGTATTACTTTTGTTTTGTTTGTAATAAGAGAAGCGAGGTAGGCAGCTTGGTACACTTAATCTATGTAAAGGGATTAGGCCCAATAAGCTCAATTCATACCTCACTTCAGTAGCCTACCTCGCTGCTCCAGTAGTATAAATACCCCCTCACTTTACAGCGAGGGTGTGGTCAGATAGGTTGTGTAGTTATACATTTCATTAAGAAATAATATTTTGTCTGGTAACCTTTCTCTCTACCTCGCTCCGTCTCATTTCTAATCAAATCTTCTAAGTTATTAACATTGTGTGATGATAATGATTGAAGGGAAACCTATATATTCATAAACACAAAACACACATATATTTAACATTTTCATTATGTTTTTGGTATTTTGGGTCCATTTTAATAAAGAAAAGGGTATGTGATTTACTCATAATCATTATTGATCATCAAAACTAGAAAAGGGTATGATATTTTGATTTACACTACTTATGTATCTCCAAAACTAAAAATCATCAAACTCCTTAGTTTGGTGCATTTTCTATAAGTTTCTAGGGTAAAGGGTTACACCGGTAAATAATATTAAAACCGAAAAATTTAAGTACAAATGGAATATGGCTGAGACACCATATTTACCTCAAGCTAAACAGCTTGATAAACATCTAATACTAGTGCTTATGACATGCCATAAGCACTTGCAACTCTAGGAACAAAAGATGCACCTAAAACAAACAATCAACTGAAACATGCTAACCAGCAGCTAACGTGAAAGATGAAGTTTCACCGGTATGTGAATTAAATAAGTTGGCCGATTAATCATACACATTTTCAACAAAATCTTCATCATCATCTTCATCCATCACCAATGCAGCATACGGATTAGATGTAGTAATATTACCTTCCTTTGAGGTAGTGCTAGTAGACTTCAACATAGAAGACGAATAAGAAGCATTACCCATAGAAGTAGTACCCTTCTTAGGTTCATTAGTTGCTGCCTTTGGAACATATTTGACATTCTGTTTAATCGATGGACTAACAAACCGATGACCATTAGTAGACTTGGTTTTACTCTTCTTCTTATTTTTACCCGCCATTTGGAAACTGTCTTTATCCAGCACCACACTTTGATTAACAACATGTGGATTAGAAACAACAGGAGGACTCACCACCTTTTTAGGACATTGATTATGGGTGTGACCAAAAATCATGCATACA
The DNA here is from genome assembly GCA_030686995.1 of Artemisia argyi. NCBI lineage: Eukaryota > Viridiplantae > Streptophyta > Magnoliopsida > Asterales > Asteraceae > Artemisia > Artemisia argyi. The sequence goes on along the minus strand of CM060709.1, from coordinate 95,058,597 downwards.
TTACACCTGGGAGGTCTCCATTCATACTCAACACGGATAGTAGCTTTAGTAAAACCCTCCCCAGAAAGTGAAGGAAAACCAATAGTAACAACATCCACAAGATCAGCTTCAGAGTTGATCTCAATAAGACACCTAGCAAAGCTACTTCTTCCCCACGACTCCTTACACATAGAGCTCGTATAAGAATCAAACATAACAGGTTTTCCAAAAAACGTAGAAATCAAACTAATACCATCCTCTTCAAACACTTGAAGAGGAACATCATGAAATTTAACCCATACCGGAATATGAGTCAATTCTTCCTTATGCAGACTAGTATCCATAGACCATTTCTTAAGGATTATTGGAGATTTGTGTATCATCCACCAACCACCTTCCAAAACAGCTTCTAACCCAACTAATGTATCAAATTTAAAGAAAAAGAAACCTTTGGAATTCATCATAATCTTTTTCAACCCATGTTTCCCCCAGTTATTCCTAGCATAATCTTCAACAACCAGAAATGCCATCCTATTTCCAATTTTTCTATAAGTTTCTACCTCGCTGTTGTTTTCAAAAGATCAAAATTTGTTTATTTCACGTTTAATTCTCAAAAAGTTTTCATTTTTCAAGTTTAACTAGTGATTTTACAAGTATCTTAATGGGTGGAATCGTTTTAAACCTCTCACTTAGTTGTTTTTAAGTCGATTTTGGTATACGTGTCATCAGCGAAGTAGAGATATAGTTTAAACCAGCTCAGTAGGTTCACCAGCTAAGTAGGACAAAACCAGCTTAGTAGAAAAAGTCAAACAGTCAAAACCCTAATTTAGCTCAGTAGGATTTTAGTTACCTCTTTGCTTCTACCTCACTGTTACTACCTCGCTACTACTACCTCATTGTTACTACCTCTTTGCTATTACCTCACTTTTTACTAAAATTACTATTTTGCCCTTATACTCCCTCGTTGCTAAAAATTGAACCTTTCACAGAGATTTACTTACAAACACACATCTTTATCATTTACAAGATCCATAAAATCATTTAACTCACACAAAACGAAATGTTTGAATTAATTAACCAAGTTCAACAATTCATTAGTGGCCAACAAGCCATCATTGATGCCGGTTCCGATAACAGTCCTGCTATGCTTGAAAAGGGAAGTAATGTTCCATTGGCTAGTCGTTTTATGAGATATATTGAGCAAAAGAAAGATAGAGGAAAATGGATGAAGCAAGTCATTATCGATGGACCATTTGTTATGCCTACAATAATTATACCTTCTGATCCAGAAAGCACTCCACCTCGTCATGAACACACTCGAATTAGAACTTGGGATGAACTTTCTGCTGATGAGAAACGACACGCTGAAGCTGATGGAAATGCAATGCAACAAATTCTCTTGGGAATACCAAACACCATCTACTCGAGTGTTGATGCATGCCAGACTACTAAGCTTATGTGGGAGCGTGTGAGACGTCTTATAGAAGGAACTGAGTTAAGAAAAGCTGATATGGAAACTAAGTTGGTCAACATCTATGATACATTTAAGATGACCCCGAGAGAGTCACTTGTGTCATATTATTAGCGTTTCTTACAGATTCTCAATGACATGGAACGATACAATATCTTACCTAAGGTTGTTGTCACTAACACCAAGTTTTAGAACTCACTTGAACCTGAATGGCATCACTACACAACCATAGACAGATAAACTAAGAATTTGCATGAAGTCAATTATGACCATTTGTTTGATTTCCTCAAAATGAACCAAAGTGCAGTTGATGCAGCAAGAGCTTTGACAAAAAAACATGATTATCTTGCATTAGTAGCTTAAACCAGTAACCCTTCTCCTTCATGCCTCAACGTTCTTACTACTCACCACAACGACAACTGTCCTAACCCAGTCCCTACAATTATCAACAACCACTAGCTCTTCAAGCCTCAACTAGTTCTGATATACCAAACACATTGGACCAACAATACTTTGAAGTTCAACCTGAATCTGCTTATGTTGTTACCGATGATCCATTTGTTAATGTCAATCAAGATATGGCTTTACTTGCAAGAGCATTCAACTAAATTGCCACCACCAACAACTGTCTTAGATCTTCTTCAAATCCACGTGCTTAAGCAGTGATGGTCAATGGACAAACAAATCAAGCTAGGATTGTGGAGATATGTAGAAACTCAATGAGTGTTGGGAATTTTGGGAATGTTCAGAGGTTTGCAAATCAAAGGGCAACTGTCACTAATTCCAATGTTGGTAATGTGGGAAATGTTGAAACTGGTCAAGTCAGAAACAGAAATGGTCAGACGGGGAGAAGGTTGATTAGGTGTTATAATTGTCATGGTTTAGGTCATATGGCCAATGCTTGTCCTCAACCAAGGGTTCGTGATTCAAACTACTACAAAGAAGCAATGATGTTAGCTAAAAAGGAAGAAAGTGGAATGCCTCTGAGAACGGATGAGAATCATTTCTTAGCAAGTGCAGGTATTGAACCAGATGAAAAATGTGAAGACAGTGATCTTGATGGCCAACATTCAGGAAATGCTGCTAAGTGATCCAGGTATCGGACCAACACTTGAAGCTGTAGTATCTAAGGTACCATATACTGACACTTGCTACATGCAAAATGTATTCTCGTTGTCTGCTCACGAAGACGAGCATTCTGTACAATCTGAATCATCACATATGGCTAATCAATTAGAAAGTGACATATGTGAATCTTGATGATCCAGCAGTTGAACAACATGCAACTCCAAATGATCAGAATCAAGATACGGTCAATCATAACAAAACCAATGCAAACAATGCTTAGACTGTTGATCTGGAAAACTATAAGGAACGTGTGAAGTATTTTGAAACCATCATTGATACACAGAAAAGTTATGAAAATGCGTTTCAAGAATCATGTTTACGTGAAAGAAAGCTAAAGGAAAAACTTGATCATGAACTCGTTCTTGGGAATGAAAAGCGGACTAAAATTGAAAAAGAAAATTTAGATCTTAAAGGTCAAATTGATGAACAACAAAAATCACTTTCAAGTTGTCATGAAAATCTTTTAGAATACAAAAGAAAATCTCATGAAAACAATAGATAAATTCCAAGATGAGGTGATCGAGTTGCTATATGATTCGGAGGCTATTCTCTCTCTCCCTAACCACTTTCCCTAACCACTTTCCACCATTAAAAAAGCTTCATAATCCTTTATTCTCTATCAATTACTGATCCATTTTCATTCTAGTTTACATAATTCGATTCAATTTTTCATTCCGATTCTATTGATACTACTTTTATTCATTTTGCCCAAATTTACTGAAACCCTAATTTTTTGATTTCTTCTAATTGAGCTTTAGTTGATAACGAATTTCACTAATTGAAGAATAATTTGGATTCAGTATATGATTAGTAGTGCAAAAATGTCAAATAGTAGACCTAAAAGGAAAACTAAGCGATCAATGAAATTAGATGATTTTGTTGATAGTGTTGATGGTAAGAAAAATAAGAATCTGAGTAATAAGGGTGAAGCAAGTAATGGGGGAAATGTATCTGATAATGGTGTGTCTCAGGAAATGTTGGGTTGTGAGAACAATGGGAAGGGTGATAAGATGTGTTGTAGTGAACATGATATGAATAAGGGGAATGAGGAAACAGTTGTTACTGAGGTATCTGTGGCTGAAAGGGAATTGATTAGTAAAGATAAAACAAATAATAATTTGAGTGCTGATGGTACAAGCTCTGCTGCTATTGATTCTGACAGTCCTGATAGTCATATTAGTGTTGCTAATCAAAATGAGAATGCTAATAAGGTGAATGTGAATGACAGTCAGAAGGATTCTTCTATGGCTACTAATGATCCAATAGTTGTAGAGCAATGTAAGTCTCCTATGACCAGTAATACTGCATCTAAAAATGTGAATGGTTCTGATAGCAATAATAAGTCTGTTGATAAGAAGGTTAGCTATGCTGATAAGCTGAATCATCATAAGGATATATTTGACAATAAGCTGTTTCAAATTCCCACTATACTTAATGAGAATGGGCAAGAATTTGTAATTTTTGATGAAGAAATTATAAATGAGGGAAGTAAAAAATGGGAATTGTCTGCTTGTGGTTATTTTGTGGGGTATAAAATGTCAATGCAAGAGTTGAGTTTTCACCTATTCAAAATGTGGAGTAAGTTTGGTCTCAAACAGATACTCAATAATGGGAATGGTACTTTTGTGTTTAAATTCAACAATGCTCAAGGTCTGCAAACTGTAATTGAAAGTGGGCCATGGATTGTGAATAATAAACCAATGGTTGTTCAAAAATGGAGTACTGATATTGATCTTGATAAGTCTGAACCTGATACATTGCCTATTTGGGTCAAATTGATGAATCTTCCCTTGGAAGCTTGGAGCACCAAAGGCTTGAGTGCTTTAACTAGTAAGATTGGTAAACCATTGATAATGGATGCTATGACTGCTAGAATGTGCTGTCAAGGGGTAGGTAGACTTGGATTTGCAAGAGTGCTTGTTGAGGTGAATGCTAGTAAAGGACTTGAGGATTCTATTGAAGTATTGTACAAAAGCAGAGTTGATGGGAGGCAATTTGTTAAGAAAGTGACAGTGGAGTATGATTGGAAACCACCTTTGTGTTCTCAGTGTAAAGTTTTTGGGCACACTTTTGAGAAATGTCTAAAAAGGGAAAGAACAGAGGAACATGTGAATGAGAATCAAAAAGATGAGGAAGGTTTTGTACAAGCTAATACCAGGAAAGTTAACAACAATAAGGAGCAAAGAAATGCACCACAACTGAAACCTAAGGAGAAGGCTGCAAACTCTCAAAAGATGTATAAACCTGTAGCTAAATCTGTTGAGAAACAAAATGTCAAGGCAAACAATACTAGTGTGCAAGACAAAGAACCACAAGGATCACAAAGGAGAACATGGAATGTTAATGATGAAGTTGTGCAAGCTGTGAGAAATACTGCTAATAGATATTCTGTTCTGGAAAGCCAAAATGAGGAACATGAAGTGAGTAAAGATAGAGGTAATGGGGAGAATATGACTGAGAAGGAAAAAGAAATTGTGAGTGATTTTGTATCAAAGAAATTGCAACCTGATCTTGAAATATCTGAAAAGTGGAATCACTGTATAAGAAGATTTTTCAAAGAAAGTTGGGAAGCAAAGTATGGTAAGGAGAATAATCATAATAATGGACAGTTGAATGAAAAGGAAGTATATGCAGATAAGTCTAAAATGGCTAGTTTTATGACTGAGAATGAGGTAAGTAGTGGAGATAGTGGCCTTTTCAACAATTCTCAATGAATGATCTCAGAATAGCAGCATGGAACATTAGAGGTTTAGGAACAACCTCTAAACAAACTGAAGTCAAGAATTTGATTTGGAATGAGAAACTTAGTATTTGTGCAATTTTAGAGACTCGTATGAAGGTTAATAGAATTGAGAAAGTATGTAATAATGTTTTTGGAAGTTGGCAGTGGCAGAGTAATGTGCAATTGAGTATGAGAGGATGTAGAATTGCAGTGGGTTAGGATGGTAATAATATCAGATGTTCTTTGATCCATGCTACATCTCAAGCCATGTTGTATTTGATAGAGGTTCTGAGTACTCAACAAGTCTTGTATTGCACTTTCATTTATGCAGCTAATAAAGGAAGAGATAGAAAGGAACTCTGGAAAGATCTTATTCTGTTCAAAAGAATTGTTGGTAATGTGCCATGGGCTATTATGGGAGATATGAATGTCTGCTTAAATCTCCATGATCACTCAGAAGGCATATCACATCACACACAAGATATGATTGATTTTCAAGACTGCATTAATGAAGTTGAAATGGAGGATATAAGTAGCACTGGTCTACATTTCACTTGGACTAAGAGTTTGTTAAATCCTGAAGCTACTGTTCTAAAGAAGCTTGATAGAGTAATGGGGAATAGCAATTTGTTTTCTCAATACAATAATGCAAGTGCAAGTTTCTTACCCTATGGTATATCTGATCATAGCCCAGCTATTATGTGTATACCTCAAGCTATGATTAAGAAGAACAAATCATTTAGGTTTGCCAACTATGTTGCTGATAAGAAAGAATTTCAAGAGTTGTTGGTGGATAAGTGGAACACAGAAATCCAGAGACATGCAATGTACAAGCTTGTTCAAAAATTGAAAGCTCTAAAGCCTCATCTCAATAAACTTAATTGGAAAAATGGTAATCTATTCAATAGAGTTGTTGAGTTAAAAAACAAGTTGTGTGCAGTACAAATGAAGATTGATCAAGAGCCTGTGAATAAGAATCTCAGGAATGAAGAATGTGAGCTATTAAAAGAGTACAAAATTGCAGTGGCTGATGAAGAAAAACTACTAAGACAAAAAGCAAAAGTCACTTGGCTGAATGTGGGTGATAAAAACACAGCTTTTTTCCATAAAGTGTTGAAAACTAAAATTAATAAAAGTAGAATTATGTCAATCTGTGGGGAAGATGGAACTAGGTATGAATATAAGGATGTGGCTCATCAATTTGTCAAGCATTTTGAAGGTTTTCTTGGAATCAGTCCTGTTGCGAGTAGTCTTAATGATGAAGATGATAGAATTTTTGGGTAGAAAGTGCCAAGTCATGAAGCTGCAACTATGATAAGAGAGGTTACAGATGTGGAAATCAAAGAGGCATTGTTTGACATTGATGATGACAAGGCTCCTGGTCCAGATGGTTTTACTTCCAAATTTTTCAAAAAAGCCTGGAACATTGTTCAGAAGGAGTTCTGTGCAGCAATTAAAGATTTTTTTATGACAGGAAAGCTTCTTGGGGAGGTAAATGCTACACTCATTGCTCTTGTGCCTAAGTCAAACACTCCTCTCAAGGTATCTGATTTTAGACCCATAGCATGTTGTAATGTCATTTACAAATGCATAATCAAAATTCTTACCAATAGGATTAAAAATGCTCTTAGTTATGTTGTTGAAGATAACCAAAGTGCATTTATTCCTGGAAGAGCAATAACAGATAATATCTTGTTAACACAAGAGTTGCTTAAGGGTTATAACTGTGTTAATGGACCTCAAAGAGTTGCTTTCAAAATTGATATTCAAAAGGCATATGATACAGTCAATTGGCAATTCTTAGAAGTGATTATGGATAAGTTTGGGTTCCCAAAGCAAATGGTAGATTGGATTATGACTTGTATCACTAATGCCAAGTTCACTATCTGTGTTAATGGGGAAAGACATGGGTATTTCAATGGTGGTAAAGGGTTGAGACAAGGGGATCCAATATCTCCCTATATTTTCACTTTAGTTATGGAGATGCTTAACTTGATTGTAAAAGATGAGGTCAGGAAGAATAAAGATTTCAAGTTCCACTTTGGATGTAAGCAACTCAAGATTACCCATTTGTGTTTTGCTGATGATTTGATTATGCTCTGTCATGGTGGTGTTGAATCAGTTAAAACTCTTAATTCAGCCCTCAAAAAGTTCAGTGCTGTCTCTGGTCTACATCCTAATCTTGGCAAGTGTGCAATGTTCTGTGGCAGTCTTGATGAAGAAACAACCAATGCTATAAGTAACATAATGCCTTTCAAACAAGGTAAACTTCCAGCGAGATATTTAGGTGACCCATTGGTAACAAAGAAGATTGGAGTTGCAGATTGCAAGCAATTGGTTGATAAAGTCCAAAAAAAGCTCAATGACTGGAAAAACAAAAGTTTATCTTATGCTGGAAGGGCACAATTAATTGCTTCTGTTCTGTCATCTATGCAATTATATTGGGGCTCTGTGTTCATGTTTCCAAAGGCTACTATTAATGATATTGAGTCTCTGTTCAAAAAGTTTCTATGGAATAGTGGTGAAAGCTGTAATGGTAAAGCAAGAGTGGCTTGGAAAGATGTGTGCAGGCCTAAGGATCAAGGAGGATTGGGGTTCAAACCTTTGGAATTATGGAATAAAACTCTTCTGTCAAAACACCTCTGGAATGTGGCTTCTAATAAAGAATCTCTTTGGGTCAAATGGGTTAATGTGGTGAAACTCAAGAACAGAAGTATTTGGGATGTGAATGCTGATAATAATGATAGTTGGTTTTGGAAGTGTATTCTGAATCTCAGAGATTGGGTGGGGAAATATATGAGGTTTCTAGTTGGTAATGGCAAAACCATCAATATTTGGCATGATAGGTGGAATAAAGATGATCCTTTATATACTTTTATTAGTAAGAAAGAGGTCTTTCTTGCTGGATTTAAGGATGATACTAAACTTGCTGATGTTATAAGTGATGAAGAATGGAAGTGGCCTATTCAATGGTTAATCAAGTTTCCTCTATTAAACAACATTCCAGTTCCTGTACTTAATGAGAATCATGATAGGCTGGTGTGGGTGAACAAGCATGGCAATACAATGAAATTTACCATTAGCAGAGCTTGGAATGATTTGAGAGAAGATATTGATAAAGTTGATTGGAAGAATTTGGTTTGGCATTCACACTGTGTACCAAAACACACATTCTTATTATGGCTTGCTGTCAAAGGAAAGTTGTGTACACAAGATAAACTACAAAAATGGTATCCTACTAGGTCTTATGAATGCAGTTTGTGTGGAACTGAGGCAGACTCTCATAATCACTTCAATTGTGAGTTTGCTATGAAGATTTGGAACCCAATGTGTAAGATTGCCAAAATTCAAGCAAGTGATAACAACTGGGACAGAATGGTGCAAAAGTTGAGTACAGAAACCACAGGAGGGGGGATCTGGAAGGTGATCAAAAAACTATGTCTAGCAGCCACAGTCTACTACATCTGGCAAGAAAGAAATAGTAGACTTTTCACTGGTCAGAAAAGGAGTGCAGAAGAGATGTTTAAGACAATATGTGATGAAGTCAAAGCAAAGATGGTCTCAATCAAAGTTAAGCAGAATTCAAATGTTACCAATGCTGAAACTATATGGAATGTCAAATTTGACAGAAAACTATAGTACAAGTGGAGCAGGGGATTTTAAGGGGTGTGTGGCAGTAATTGCTAGCTGTGTACTATGGAAATGGTTAGCAAAGCAGAGTATGATTTTGGTTAACTGTTGGATAAGAGCAATGGTTCTTAGTATACTTGCTCTTATATTCATTATCAGGCCATTACAATGGGTTGTTACATTGTACCTTGGAGTCCTAATTGGTGTGACTATACCTATTATAGTCACTTTGTTGGTTCAAACTGGCATTGGGAGGAGTTTGGACAATAAAGTTTGGCTAGATAGGAGGTCTAATTCAATATGGATGTACCATAATGAAGGAACTTCCATTGTGAAGGGTAAATGGTTGGGGGACAGTGCATGATGGGTGGAATAGAGAGGAATGAAAAATGGACCTTCTTGGTCCACCCAATACACTGTCAAGGAGGTAAAGGATGGTCATCATGGAGGGTGTGTGTTCCCATACAACTGAGGCCTTCCTTATGAGAGGGAAATGTAGGTTGTATTGGCAAAGCCCCCCATGGATGGGAATTGGGTTCCTAGTGATGCCTCTCCTCAATTCTGTCAAGTATACTGTGGTGGCAGGTTGAGTAGCTTGATAGATTGAGGTAGGGGAAATGTAGCTAGATGGTTTGTGCAACTTTAGTGAGATGATTCTGAAAGTATATGATAGGATGAAGTAACTCTAATACTAGTACTGGTTTACTAGTATAGTATATGGCAGAGTCTAGTCTGTTATAGTTAGAATGGATAGTTGTATTGTATCAGATTTGTGGGTTTGTCACAAATCTTTCTCTATTCTTATGTTTGTACAAAGTTTGGAGTATTAATAATATATCTCACAGTTGCACCAAAAAAAAAACCTCAGTTGTATATATATGAATAATTGTTGTGATGAATGGGCCGAAGGGAGTCGATCAAATGAATCAAAGAATTGAAATACCACCAATTGATTACTCAAAATTAAATTCTCTTTATGAGCATTTTACACCAAAACGTGAAAATAATGATAATCAATGGTCTTTATCTTCATCTTCTACAACCGATATTATTCCGACGAAATAAATTTTTCAAAAGAATCAAAATTTTTCAAAAGAATTACCAAAACAAAGTGGCGTCAAATGGTACATGGCAACGTTTAAAGAAGACGTAAGTATGCTTGAACAAGTAATTTCAAATTGAACTGAAGTAAATGCTTCAAACTTTCAATCACCAAATTTCAAAGAAATTCGAAACATGTTCAAAACTGTAGTTCAGCCTACCGTTGACCATTTGCGTCTTTGTATAACACACTTTGAATTGGAATTAATAAAGGAAGTTGAAGAGATGATAAATGCTTTCAATGGATTTGAAAAAGAATTTCAAGATGAAAATTGGAAAAACAAACATCTTGAAAACGAAATCGACCGACTCCTTGAAGTTGTCATGACTCATGACCACTAATGTTATGTATGGTGCTTTATATCCTTGTGATCCTTTGTACTATCATGCATTAGAACTAGAGAACCAAACTCTAAAAGATGAAAATGCAAGGATTTTAAAAGAGTCAGATGATGTCCATGTGAATTTTGTAAAACAACTTGTTCAAATTGAACGCAATTTTCAAAGATGCCAAAACCATTGTCACAATCTTGAACTAGAACTATAAAACCAAGCTGAAAAGGAAAAGTTTGACAAACCCTAGATATATTTAGACCATAATCTTACGTAATTAACTTAACATGTATATAGATTGCACTTTAATATTCACTGCCATAATGCGATTGACGTTAGTCAATGATTTTATAATGAACCATATATTTTAATCAAATTAACATGTCATGTAATAAATATTACTATAAAACAATGGAAATTTACTTTTTTTTTGGAAGTTGACTTTCAATTTTTGGTTTTAGAGAGTCACACCTGCCATAGGTTGGCGTAGTGGGGATTCAATGACTTCCGCCCGGAAACCGTTCTGCCTCCACACGAGAATACTCGCTGGAGTAACAGCCGGATGAAAACCGGGGCCGGCTCGAATTCAAGTCTCCACAACAATGGCTCAAAGACTCTCCTCTTCATTGCCTAATATCTCCGAAGCATTATGGTCCACAAGTGGACCACAAGTGAGGACTTCCCGGTAGGTCACCCACCCGGTACTACTCCCACTTGTGGCTCGCTTAACAAGTTAAGCCCCACCCACTAGACCACAAGTCCTTTGATGGAAATTTACTTACATGTGTAGATCTAATGGTGAATTTCCAACCAAAAAAAAAAAAAAAAAAAAAAAAAATCAGGTCGTTCAACCGTCATCTATTGGTTTGCATTTTTTTTCCCCGAAACTATCGTGCTGTCTTGTTGATAACGTGTTATGAAAATTAATAAGCAAGAACACAAGAACAAGAAAGAAGGAAAAGAAAATTATTATTAAGTAGTGATCAAGGTTACAAGTAAATTATATATATTGGATAGATGAATACATCTCAAACATTAAAACTCTCTATAAGTAAATGTGAATATACATAAGTCCATTAATATTTACTAACAATTTTTGTTATGTATATTAGCATTTGTATTATCTTTATTAATTTTCTTATCTTATAGTGGATTTTAATAGGCGGATATAATCTCATTCGAAATTGCAATGCGGATACGAGCCATATTCCGGTATGCATTGCAGTGCCATCATAGGTAAACATTTGTAATATAGCTTAACCCATCAGCAACTCTATCAACAACTTTGAAAGCCAAACTATTAGAAGGCCATCAGAAGTCCATCAACAATTATAATTATATGAAAAGGCAACAACAAAAATATCAGCAACTCAGTGACCAACATCAACAGCTATCTGAAAGTCATAAGCAACTACATGAAAAGCCATCAGAAATTCAGTGATCAACATCAACAACTCTCTAATAGCCATCGACAACTATCTTCAAAGCCATCAACACTTTGTAAAGCCATCAGCAACTCTCGACAAAACCATCAACAATTCTATGAAAAGCAAAACTCAGTGACCAACAAAACTTTTGAAGATTAACTGATTTGTTTGTTAATCGTAGTTAAAAGTATGCTAAATTGGTGTTTACTCGATGTTCTTTACTTCCAACAATTATTTATCCAACAAACTTTAAGCTAAAGCTTAATCTAATAAAAATCAAACCCAAAATCCCGTACGTATATGAGGATCTAAAACTAGAACTATGTAATAATAATAATAATAATAATGAATTTTAAAAGAATATAATAAGTTTATTCATTTATGATTTATATAAACATTATAAAAATTGATAATCTTTTAGTAAAATGCATAAAATTAATTTTTGAAATGGATCGAATACAATGTCCTTTATCGTACAAAGATTTTAATCAAATAAACCAACATATGTAATTTCTCTTGCGAAAAAAATGTTGGTCTGACCGGCTTACGCTTCATCTTTAAGAGCAATATGTCAAAAATAATATCAAAGCTAATTGAACGATGTAGGTGCTCAAGGAAATCTAACGTATATAAGTGATGAGACTGAAAATCACAAAACAGAATAAAGAATAATTATACAAACGGACATGATATAGGCAAATTAATTTGGTGAAATAAGAATAAAGAATTGGATGATGATAGATAGATAGAGTATGGTGGGTCTACCGACATTTATTTTCACTTCAACGACCTCTCATGGCTAGGTGGCAGAATGTAGCTGGCCATAAATCTTTGAAGAATGTAGGAAAATGTTTACGTAAAAAGAACTACTCCATATTATAGAATGGTTGATCATATATTTCAAAATATTATTTTAATTTAGAAGATTGTCACAGTGTTGTAAGTATTACATGTCCATTTAGTGTTAGATGAATATTAATTGTTATATAATTTATTCCCATGGTTTGTAGCAAGTTATCAGCGAATATGAGAACAATTTGAGTTTGATTGAAATTTACAAAGGTAAACAGGGGTAAGGAACAAAATCAAAAAGTCAAATCAAAATCGGAAAAAAAAAAAAAAAAAAAAAAAAAAAAATCAGATACTGATTGTGCGGTTTTGGTTTTTATAAAAATCAAAAGGTTTTTTGTTCAATTCTTGGATTTATATGAAAACCCAAACCGAAAAAACTGAAGCACCACATACTAATATTAATTAAACTAATAAAAATAGAGAAATTTTCAAAAGGGTCCGTTCGCTCAAGGGCACATCACTTTTTACCCATTCATTTTTTAAAAGTTCAGGAAAGACCAAGGCAACTGCACTATTGGGCAACTCAACTTTTTTTTTGGACAAATGTCTCTTGTTTTTTAAGCAACTTGTACTTTTAGGGTAACTTGTACTTTTATTGTACCGAGCCGAACTTTTGATGCGGGGTTTGGTTTAAAAAAAAAACTTAGGGAAAACTGCAAAAAATAACCCTAAAATTTGGCAAAATTGCAAAAAGTGTCCTCTTACGAAATATTTTGCAAAAAGTGTACTTGAGCAGTTTTCAATCTGCAAATAATGCCCTTGAAGGGTTATTGTTCATGCAAAAATGGTTTTTTGCCTAACGCTCTTTAAAAAAACCCGTTAGTTTCTAGTCATGTGCATTGCACGTGAGGGTATTTTCATCATTTCACTGTTCCCGCCATCAAATCCAACTGACAGGCCCACTAGCACACCTACACTTGTGTTGAGGGACATTTTTTGCAACTAAAGTTTATTCCTCTTTCATTCTTATACAACACGAGTAAGCATTAACTATTACACACCCTTCAATCTACACTTACTCCTCATCATCTTGTTGCACCCAAAAATCTTGTTGACCTGAAACAATGGTTCTTTGCGCCTACGGTCTTTAATGCGTCGTTAGAACTTCGTGGACGAATAGGAATCCTGGTAGGCGGTTCTACTCATGCCCCACATACGTAAGTTTGACTCTTGATCGAAACAATAATAATGTTACATTTTACAAGTTGCATCTGTTTTCTTCTTTTTAATTACATTTCTTTCATTTTACAGAACTCTAGTTGTCCCTTCATCGGATGGGTAGATCCACCCATGTGTGACCGATCTCTAGACATCATCCATGGTCTACTTAGGACCAGGGATGCTTTGGAAGATGCGCTGGCTTTATAGCAGGAAAGGGCCGACTGGGAGGAGCACCGTGCAAATAAGGAGGAGACATGGGGAAACCAAGCGGAGCTTCGGGCATATATGGAGGAATAGCGGGCTAAGAAGCTAAGAAAATACCTTATCATTAGTTGGGTTTTCTTCGCTTCTTATGTTTACTTGCAAAATTGAAAGTTCGGTTTTAGTCAATGTGGGTTGGTTTTTTTGGTTTCTGGTAGTTAATGGTGTTTATGTTAGGTGTATATGAACAATGTATTTTGTTGATGGTTGGTTATGCAGTTAATGTACATTATGGTATCACAACAATGGTTCAAGTATCTTTAATTATCTTATTTGATTTGTGATATTTGTTTGTTAAGTAGGATTATGATTGTTTATGATTCGTGTTATTTGTTTGTTAAGTAGGATTATGATTTCACCAATATAACTATTGATGGAGTAGGAATGTATCTGTTATGTGTAGATAATGAACCAGTGGCAATGAAGCATCAACATTTTACTTCGTTCATTCTTATATAACATGATTTGCATACTGTTTATCCGAAATACACAATCTTCCTGACCTTGTTAGAAACATGATGATTTATCTCCAAATCATCATGTTTCTTGAATTACATCTTTCCTCTTTAGAGGATGATTCCAAATGCTTCATCTTCTTTCAGACTGCATGAAGATCTTCCTTAGACGTTCCCTTACCCTCTGTGTATGCTCATCCACCCAGAGTTTTGCTGACAACATCAAAGTGAGTGTACCCCTTGACAATGGGTAGTCTTGCTCCACCAGCATATAAATATCTGTTCCAGCTGTTATAGACATATGATAAACTGCACATGAGTCATACAATCTCCATGTCAAACTATGAGTACCAGCCTGAAATTTCCATAACTTATCACCTTCATCTGGCTCAAAGATTCTCTTCAAATGTACCCATAGCATTCTTTCTTTGTTATCTTGTGGTTCTGATGATGTGAATTTCTGTTTGACTAAACACCATAGCTTTACTAGATCTTCTTTGTCAAATTGTTTGAGCATGTCATCAAAGTGTTGATAAACTTCAATGTGATTATCAACCCTAATGATCTTCCAACTCTTTATTTTGCCTGCATCTTGATTCTCCCAATCTATAATAGGATGCTTAGTCTGTAGATCTTCAACATTCCTGGCTTCTTGTTGAACAATCATCATCATATGTTGTAACCTTTCCTCAGTCAAATCTTCTTCTTGCTCTTTTTGCTCTTGCTCTTGTTCAGCCACATCTGCTTTTGACGTCTTAGTCACTCATAACATCAAATAATCCCCATATTCTTAGTATCATTTTCCCCCGTTATAACATCATTTTATGCTCATTTACCTTCAATTATGTTATTATTTCTTTATGTTTCATTTCAGGACAAGAAAGGAACAAACGAGCGTTTTTGATGATTATTTGGCTGAAGATATGAATTTATTCCCATGATCATTTTTTAGACAATAAGGCTACGCCGTAGCAGGAAATAAGCTACGGCGTAGTAGTGCCAGCTAGGATGCTACGCCGTAGTTGTTAGAGAGCTACGGCGTAGGTATGACAACAAGTGCTCTACGGCCATGACTAATTATGGCGTAGATGTGATTTTATGAAGACTACGACGTAGCATTCCAATAAGCTACGTCATAATGATTATTAACAAAGGCTACGGCGTAGTAGGTACAAAGAGCTACGCCGTAGCCCAGTCGGGCATTATAAATACATGAAGAAGTTCATTTAATTGATATCTCCCCTTTTTCCCAAAACCTCACCAGGGTTTGGGGAGAACGACCCAGAAGAAGAATGAAGACCTGAGAAGACCGAAGGGGCAACATTAGCTAGGAGAAATCCTAGTCTAATGCAAGTTTGAATTCTATTACGTTTCATGTTTAGATGAATTCTCGTGTTAATTGAGATTTGGTTTATGTTACTTTGATTATCTATATAGAAGTTTATGTGCTTGTTTGAGACCCTTTTGTTTTGGTAGTATTAAAGCTTGATAGTACTTATTAGTTGGGAGAATTGACCAAAGGACCCTGAACGAGTAGCTAGCAAGGATAAGTAAGAATTGGTCGTATTACCTTTCCTTGTGTGCGAATTGACCAAAGGATCACTTATTGATAGGATTTACTTAAAAAATGAAAGGAAACCTACGTTCGACCGCTTTGGTTTCACCTGAACAAGTCTATTAAGCATGGCACTTAATGACTCAGCATAGTCAGCTGACGACCTCCGTTCATCACTAAGGTTAAAATCCTTAGATATCGGGGTAGGGGACTATGGGAAATAGGATTAGACGGATTGAGAAACGAGTCTAGTTGAATTTTACCCACTATATAGAATTAATAAAGTCAAGTTTATTAAACCTTTATGTCTTAATTAGCTATCCTTTCTGTTTATCTTGTCTTTAGATCTAATTCTTTTAAATTATGTTTAGTTATTTAATACCATTTTGATCTATAATATACCCTTTTTAATATTTACCTTGTTTCGCCAGAACAACAGCTCTTGGGATGACACTCGGATTTATCTAAAGACTATACTTCACATGACCGGGTACACTGCCCGTGAGTATGTGTTAGTCCTAATATCTCCAACTTTATAAATTTAAAACAGGATGAAAATAACGCATCAAGTTTTTGGCGCCTCTGCCGGGGAGCAGTTTATTTAGGCGAATTCAGGTATGTTTCATTTTTCAATTAAAGATCAGGACATGTGACTTTTGGATGATCTACATACGAGTAGCAACCTCGTTACGAAATTATGGATATCCAGGTACGTAAGCACATTGAATATTAATCGCTTGAACAATTATAATATAATATAAAAAAAACATACAAATATGTTTAAACTATGGCGTAGCCTTAATATCTACTACGCCGTAGCTATATTTTATTAATAAAATTTTGTAGAAAATTTTAGGAGTTACGGCGTAGCTTGGGAAAGCAACTACGCCGTAGTTTTCCGATCTTATATAAATAACTGTTTCGACACACACACACACACATATCTTGTTATAACTGATTCCAGAGCCCGTTTTTCGAAAAATTTTCTTGAAAATCCGATTCACATCATTTCCTTTGCATCATCAATGGCTGGTAATAATCCTAACTTCTTCCTTGATCATTCTTATTGTTTATTTAAATGACTTTTAGGGTTTCATTCGATTTTGTTTTAGGAGATGATTGAACCTCGATTTAGGTTATGAATTAGCCTTTTTATTGATTGTTAGTACGAATGGTTTAATTGATTAGAGATATTTCGACGTAATTAATAAACATTAAGATTTGGTTTGATTTGCTTCTAATCGGATAAATTAGGCTAGGCCTTTGAATATTTGAGTGGGAAAATTAAATTTGAAACTTTGGTGGATATTTTTATGGTTACAGTGTAGCTAATTGATAGATCCGTCATAATATTTGCTGATAGCGACTGCAGAGTAAAAACTACGACGTAGCTGATTATAGGGCTACGCCGTAGCTTGGATTTTTAAACAGAACAAGGGTTTTTGAAAATAAAAAACTACGGCGTAGCTATGTGATAACTACACCGTAATACACAGAACTTGAGAAAACTACGGGGGCCTTTATTAGGCCGTAGTTTCAGTATTAGTGATGAGGCGAAAAGTGTTACGCTTATTTAAGCCCTAAGTCGTGATTATTTGATCAAATATTGCCTCAAATCGTTCCTTTTGTCATTTTAGGTACTTTGGAGAAGAAATTTGGAAAAGGAAGCATTTTGGACATTTTTGGAGCGAAAAGTGAAGAAAACGGCAAAGTCTCCAAAATCAAGCTGGAAATAGTACCTGACGGCATCACGCTTTGGAGGTGACAACATCACGTATTGGCAAAGAGGTAGATAAAAAGTAACACGAGACGCGCCAAAATGTTTTTTTGGAGTTAAAGAGTGACAGCGTCATGCTTTAGGATGCCAAGGCCGTCAAGAGCAATTTTACACGTTACGGCCAAGAGATGAATTACACATGACGGCGTCAGATTTGGATCTAGGCAATCCGAGAAGAGTAATTGCGGCTAGTTGACGGCGTCAGGATTACAACGTGACGCCGTCAGATGTGTATTCTCTATATATAGTTTTCTAATTTTTATTTATTAAGGAGAGAACTTTTGGAGGAACTTTACTACAAACCCTAGGTCAAATTTTCATCTTATTGTAGGGGTTTCAAACCCTTCTTTCATCCATGTTTCAATAAAGATAAGTCTTCCAATAATCATTCAATATGTCTATGTGTTGTTTGATTCTATCTTATGCTTGTCTTTACTTTAACATGCTAGGCTAGGTTTGTTTGTGTTTGCTTAGATGTAATGAAACCTAGATATTGATTGTTGGTTGATTGTTTGTTATTAATTGTATTGGATGAATGATATCGATGTTAGGCTTAAGAAAAGTGGCAGACTTCCAATTGGTAACATGCTTGAACGTCTTAAGAAACATGAATCGGATGTGTACTACGATTTTAATGGTTGTATTTAATGCATGAGTGACTACTAAGGAGGCCATGTTAGGAGCTAGTTTTCGGCTCGACATAGGAAAAGGTAGAAGCTTATAGGGTTGGTGATGCGTGGAATTGCACCCTCACAAAAGGTTTTACCTCTCAAGGGATCTTGAGAAGCTTGCAATCCCCACCAGGCAGTGTACCTGTTCGTTGCAGTATAGTATAGTGACAAGTACCCGGGGATTGATCGTTCAACTCAGGAATAGTGTTCGCTAGGATTAAAAAGTCTACTAAACTAGGTCTAAAGGTGAAGGACGATTCTTTTTGTATTTTTATATTTTTATGAAAGCAAGTAAAATCTCAGGTTTTGAAGGAGTGGGCGGAATTAGTTGCTAGTCAACTAACCCAATTAACTAAAGATGCAATCAAAATAAAATAAAATAAACTAAAACTAATTTGTGGTGTAAACAATAATAAGAGAAAATGTGTTTACTTAGATTTCATTACTCCCTAGATATCTTTTACCGGTTGATTAGCTTGTTACAATTGCATGGATGACGGGTTATATTCCTTAATATCAGTCATAGGGCCGTTTACGAAATTCCCTAACTCTATAAGCTCCTACTTCACTCCTATGTCGAGCCGACTAAAAGCTCTTAACATGGGATCACTAGAATTCACTCATGCAATAAATACAACCATAAATCGTAGTACACCTTCGATCATGTTTCTTAAGACGTTCAAGCAAGTTACCAATTGGAAGTCTGCCAGTTTTCTTAAGCCTAACATCGAATACAATCATCCACAACAATTATAAACAAACCATCAACCAATAATCAACATCTAGGTTTCATTACATCTAAGCAAACACAATAAAAACTAGCCTAGCATGTTAAAGAGAAGAAAAGCATAAGATAGAATCCCACAACACATAGACATATCGTATGATTATTGGAAAACTTATCTTCAATTGAACATGGATGGAACAAAGGTTGAAACCCTTATTATCACAGAAAATTCATCTAGGGTTTTTACAAAGAAGCTCTCCAAAAGTTCCACCCTTAATGAATGAAACTTAGAAAACTATATATAGATTTTACACCTTGACGGCGTCACGTTTTAGCTTGTGACGCCGTCAACTCGCCGCCAAGATAGAAGTCGTATTGCCTAGATCCACTTCTGACGCCGTCATGTGTAATATTACTCTGGGCCATCACATGTATTTTGACCCTGACGGCCTTGGTGACGCCGTCAGGCCAAATAGCCTTGAAAATGCTCGGGGCCGTCATGTGTATTTTCCACATTCACCTCTTTTGCCACTCTTGACGCCGTCACTTGCATTGCCTTGACGCCGTCAGGTGCTATTCCCAGCAAGGATTTTGAGACTTTGTCGTTTTTTTCACTTTTTCGCTCCAAAAACGTCAAAAATGCTTCCTTTTGTAAATTTCCTCTCAAAAGTACCTAAAATGACAAAAGGAACGATTTAGGGAAATAATTGATCAAATAATTACGAATTCGGGCTTAAATGACCCCCCGAAAGCGGTACACTTTTCGCCTTATCAAATACCCTTACACTTGAGATTTGCTTGTCCTCAAGCAAATGCGCTTTTATTCTAATCAAAATACAAGTTATGGGTCATTTAACACTAAGATAAAAGTAATTACAACAAATAATCGTTCCACTTAAAACCAAAAACAAGCACGGAGGTTATACACTAGCACCTCACAAACAGTGTTTAGATACTCACATCTCTCGGGTGTAATAAAGTATATATCACAATATGGAAATGGAAAACATCTCTCACTACCTGTCATAGCAAATAGATGACCATAGGCTTGGGAAAGGATCAAACCTCCACCACTTGGCGTAAGCACCTAGGATAAACTATCAAAGAGGTCTTTTAAAGGGTTATAGCATGAGGTGTAGGGATATGGTAAACACGGTTTTGTTGGATAAAGGCAATATTTACTGGTGGCGAATTAATCATCTTGGTTAATTATATGTACAATATGGTGTTGCTAAGCCAAGACTCGACTCAACTTAAGCTAATAAATCAAAAATAACAAAAACATAAAACAAACATATAATGAAACGGGATGGTAGTCCGTATGTTTTTTCTCTTTTTCTTTTTCTATATTTTTTTTTTTAATTTTTCGATTTTTTTTTTTTTTTTTTTTTTTTTTTTTTTTTTTTTTTTTTTTTGCATACACTTTTACCCTACCATCCAAAATATTACATCATAGGGGATTTGCATTCCCCGTACACTTGAACTTTTACATACTTTACAATTAACTATTCTTATGACTCAAATTAAGATAATCAAAACACTTGGAGTACTTTTTTTTTAAGATTAACGCACATATGGGGGTAATATATGATGTCTTCCCCATTACTCCATAACACAAGTACTTTACCCATGAGTCCCAATCGTCCCAAAACAATATGTACAAGATGTGACTCGACTTAGCAACCATGTAATCAATTAGATAATTAACTAAGGGTTTAAACAAATAACAATAATGCACTAAAGATGAGTGCATACATGGAAGGCTAAGGCGATTTGGTTGCACATTTGGGGTGGATTGTTAACAAATTCTTCCTTTAAGTAATATGCTTAAAGTTAGAAACGAAAAGATAGGCTCGGAGGGGTGTACTAGGGGTATCATGTACTAAAAATGAGTACAACGCAAACGTGTGGAAAAATTAATTGACTTTACTAGTTAAGGTAATTGACTTAAATGGTCAAGTAATTATGATACGGGTTTAACACAAGGGTGATCCTAATGCCTCTTATCATGTAGTAAATCCTACTACACGAATGTAGTCTCACTAGCGGTCTCAGGATGCATCACTAACGCAAGTTCTAGAATCTAAATACTACCAGTACACTCATAAGCACTAATAATGAATGCTTTTCCTAACAAATCTAAAGGCGAACCTCACATATTTGGGTGGAAAATATTTCTGAGTGGTACGATTTTTGTGCTAGTTATACAACTCCTATCCATGAGACGCTTATTAAGGCTAAAGCTTCACTCCTAAATGTTGTAAAATTTTTTAAATTTGGTGCTAAAATTGCCCTAACAAGTATTTCTGTTAGTGTTATTACACACCTACTATCGAACAAACAAACTCAAGCATAATTGTATTCTCGAAAGTATCATCATTTACCCTCCCCTTACACTTAAGCTGAACATTGTCCCCAATGTTCAATAAGAAGATGTAAAAGAATGAAAACAAATACTCTCCTGATTCGTTCGGTGTGGATAATGTGTCAACAAGGTTAGATCTTCTTCCAAGAAAATGAACTTTCAAAGCTTCCCTCCAGAAATATAAATCATCCTCTTGTCCAATGTAACCTGTTAAACCTGAGAAAACAATCAAGGCAAACCTCGCCTAAAATCAACGACAATCTATATATACTAAAAATCCTAGAAAACAAATTAAGATAAAATGCTTGTGGAATAAATGTTTGCAGATTTCCTGGAGTTTATAAAACTAAAAAATCAACAAAAACTTTAAGACTCTGGTATAAACAAAACTCGCAAAATTTTTCAAAATTTTAGTACCTGACGCGGTCAGGTTATAATTCCTGACGCCGTCAGAATGTTCCTGCAAAAATCTCATGTTAAGTTTCAGGAAAATTTCTGGAAAAACTTATGCCTTACTTCTTGGAAAATCCTGCAAAACATCATTATGACTCGATACAAGCATTTGACTCTAACAATTACTAATACACATGTTCATTTAATATTGTTGTGGTTCATGTCCAATTTCGTTCTTGTAAACAAATTTGGGTTTCCCTTACACTTAGCTTTTTTTGCAAATTACCTTTATATGTAATTAAGACGAAGTTAAAAACAAAATAAATCAATTTCATAATTTACTTTGAACCATGATCCACAAACAATAAAAATAAAACACGCATATGGAAGCAAGTAAAATCAAACAAACAAAACAAATAAAACAAATAAAACATTGGTTGCCTCCCAAGAAGCACTTTTCTTTATTTACGAGTCTTGTAGCTAGACTCAAAGTCATGGGCTACTACGTGACCTCGTTATCAAAGGTTATGTCCTCCTCATTGATCATTTCATTGCCATTTTCTTGATAATGCTTAACGCGTTGTATATTCACAGTGAACTCTCTATTCTCATCGTCCATTAACACAACAGCGCCCGTTTTAGAAGAGCTTTTCACGGTAAAAGGTCCATACCATCTAGACTTAAGTTTCCCGGGAAACAATCTTAAACGTGAGTTATACAACAGAACTTTGTCTCCTTCTAAAAAATCCTTAGGTTTCTTAATTCGTTGGTCATGCCATCCTTTTGCTCTTTCTTTATATGTAACGGAGGATTCATATGCTTCCAGTCTTAGTTCATCAAGTTCCTAGAGCTGTAAGAACCTGTTCGTTCCTGCAACCGTATAATCCAGATTACATGTCTTAAGTGCCCAATATGCCTTACGCTCTAGCTCTACTGGAAGGTGACACGCCTTGCCATAAACCATGCGGAACGGGGTCGTCCCAATAGGTGTTTTGTAGGCCGTTCGGAATGCCCATAAAGCCTCGTCAAGTTTAAATGACCAATTCTTTCTGTTCTGATTGACCGTTTTTTCAAGTATTCTCTTAATCTCTCTAGTAGTGTTTTCAACTTGACCGTTGGTTTGAGGGTGATAAGCGGTGGAGAATCGGTGGGAGACTCAATATCTTTTCATGACCCTTTCCATTTGTGCATTGCAAAAATGGGTTCCTATGTCACTAATAAGAGCTTTAGGGATGTCGAACCTAGCGAACAGTTTTTTTTAGAAATGAATGACTACCCTAGCATCATTAGTCCTAAGGGCTTGTGCCTCTACCCATTTTGAAACATAGTCAATGGCAACCAATATATATTCGTTCCCCCTGAAGACGGGAATGGGCCCATAAAATCTATTCCCCAATCATCAAAAACCTCACTAACTTGTATAAAATTCTGAGGGGCTTCATCCCTTCTTGATATATTTCCAGCTCGTTGAAATGCATCACACGCTTGTAACATTCCCCTTACATCACGAAATATTGTAGGCCAATAAAATCCTGCATCGAAAATTTTTCGTGCAGTGGTGTTCCTCCCGTGATGCCCCCCTGAGGGCCCTGAATGACATTCTTTCATGATCTTCATCGCTTCTTTTTCCAAAACACAACACCTGATTATTTGATCAGGGCATCTTCGAAACAGGAAAGTTTCATCCCAAAAATAATATTTCAATTGGGCAAAGAATCTTTTCCTTTCGTGTCTATTCAAGTGTTCTGGAATAATTCTACTTGCTAGATAGTTAGCATAATCCGCGTACCATGGCTTAGAATCATTTATTGACATGAGTTGTTCTTCAAGAAATGAATCCCGAATCTCACTCTTGTCAGATTCGTTAAGACAAGGATTTTCAAGACGAGAAAGATGATCAGCAGCTAAATTCTCTGCCCCCTTCTTATCACGAATTTCAACATCGAATTCTTGTAACAACAAGATCCACCAAATTAGTCGTGGTTTAGCGTCTTGCTTAGCAAAAAGGTATCGAAGAGCCGAATGATCAGTAAAAATGACCATTTTTTAGAGGACAAGATATTGACGAAATTTATCAAAGGCAAATACAACGGCCAAAAGCTCCTTTTCAGTGGTGGAGTAGTTCTCTTCAGCAGGATTCATGGTTTTGCTAGCATAGTATATCGGTTGGAAGTGTTTGTTAAGCCTTTGGCCCAATACTGCTCCAACAGCATAGTCGCTATCATCGCACATGATTTCAAAGGGCAATTCCCAATTAGGTGTAACCATAATTGGGGCTTGCGTGAGTTCCTGCTTCAGTCGATCGAACGCATCCTTGCATTCTTGGGAAAAATCTAAAGGAGCATCTTTTAAAAGCAGTTGAGTCATCGGCCGAGCTATTTTAGAAAAGTCTTTAATGAATCTCCTATAGAAACTAGCTTGACCCAAGAAGCTACGTATTGCTTTGACTATAGTTGGATAAGGTAGCTTAGATATGGCTTCAATTTTTGCTCGGTCCACCTCAATTCTGTTTCCTGAGACCTTGTGCCCAAGCACAATTCCTTCTTTTACCATAAAATGGAATTTCTCTCAGTTCAGAACCAAATTGGTCTCCTCGTAACGTTTAAGCATTTTCTCGAGGTTAGCAAGATAGCGATCGGAAGAGTTTCCAAAGACTGAGAAGTCATCCATGAAAACTTCCATGCTATCTTCCATTAGCTCGTGAAAGATTGCGGTCATGCATCGCTGAAAAGTAGCGGGAGCGTTACATAACCCGAAAGGCATTCTTTTATAAGCGAATGTCCCATATGGGCAGGTGAACGTGGTCTTTTCTTGATCCTCAGGGGCGATGGGCATTTGGAAATACCCTGAGAAACCATCCAAGAAACAGTAGTATTCGTGCCCTGCTAATCTCTCCAACATTTGGTCTATGAACGGGAGAGGGAAATGATCTTTTCGGGTGGCATCATTTAGCTTCCTATAATCGATGCACACATGCCAACCAGTGACTGTTCTCTAGGGCACCAATTCACCCTTATCTACCACAGTCATTCCTCCTTTCTTTGGTACGATCTGTAAAGGACTCCCGACTATCTGAGATTGGATAGATTAACCCTACGTCCAAGAGTTTGATGACTTCCTTTTTTACAACTTCCTTGATGTTGGGATTTACTCGCCTTTGGGGTTGCACAGCGGGTTTATAATTTTCTTCCATAAGGATTTTATGCGTGTAGAAGGTCGAATCAATCCCCTTGATGTCAGCTACACTCCAAGCAATGACTCCCTTATATTTCTTTAAAACTTCTAGGATCTTATCTTTTTGCTTATCTTCAAGGGAAGAATTTATGATTACGGGCAATTGATCTTCTCCTTGAAGAAAAGCATATTCTAGATGGCTTGGGAGCTCCTTGAGTTCTAACTTGGGTGGCTCGATAACAGAGGGTTTCAATTTGTTTTCGGGTTTATGAAGCTCGAGTGGTTCAGTGGCCTCTTGTCCGAGATAGAAGGACACTGCGCTAACGCCCTCTATCTTTTCCTTCTCAATTATGGGAAGAAAAGCCTCATCCTGTAACCATCCTTCTTCGATTTGTTCATCAACACAATTGTCAATGACATCGATTAATTCATCGACCTCTCCGATGAAATATAGCCGGTTTGCTGCTTTGAGAGAAAGGTTCATTGTATTCTTAATATCAAAGGTTAAGCTGTCGGCCCCTACTCGCAAGGTTAACTTGCCATCGTGAACATCAATGACGGCACGAGCGGTGGCAAGAAATGGTCTTCCTAGGATGATGGGCACTAAGTCATCCTCCTCCATTTCCAAGATCACAAAGTCAACCGGAAATTTGAACTTCCCTACCCTAACTAGCACGTTCTCGCATATCCCCACGGGGTATTTGACCGATCTATCTGCTAGTTGGATGTTCATACGGGTTGGTTTTAATATGGAATACCCTAGTTTGAGGAACATGGAATAAGGCATGAGGTTGATGCTTGCTCCTAAATCAGCTAGAGCGTTCTTTACCCATAAAGATTGGTATGTGTCATTTTACACATACCTTTGACCTAAATATCGGACCAAAACGACCAAAAACCCGACTATGAATGCCAAATTTGTATTGTTTTTGTGTTTGTGATGTTCAGGTAAAGATATTGTGAAAATGGACAAAACCGAGCCAAAAACGACAACACGAGCACGAGATTTGAAAGAAGGTTCAAAAGCCGAGCCGGGAAAGAGTTTGGATTATATTTGAGCTCAAAAGTCAAGTCAAGTCCTCTAAGTATCAAAGATTTACATGATAAGCCCTTGGATTAAGCTTACTGAATTGGCAGAAAAAGTCCTTGAATTTTGCGTTATTACAAAATTGGTCCTTGCAATTTTCAACCTAACTTAATACTAATAACACCAAAACCAAATCCAAAACTGCCAACACAAAAACATAAGCCAAATCCAACACCAAAGCCCAACCATACCCAAGCCCAATCCCTTGGTCAATGTAATAAACACGGGTCTAAGGTCAAAAAGTCAAAACACAATAAAATATATTACCCTTACTCCCGCCCCCCAAATTATCCTCAACCCAGATTTACTATTTACACATGAACCCTAAATGACTATTCATCAAATTAACTGAGATTAAGGGCTTAATGGTCAAATCAATAGCTTCTAGAAGTGAATTAGTGATGTCAGAAGCATGTCAGAGCAAAGAAACACACGCATGGGCTACGTGGCTGCCTCCCATTTGTTTGAACGCGTCACAATTGATTAATCCAAGGGTTGAGATTATGAAGCAATGATTAATTGAGATCAGAGGGCTCTGATTACTTGATAAGAAGCACACCACACGAATTGCCAAGCTGGCAATCCGTGGTTATCTTCCTACTAGAATCTTCATTGAGTAGTATAAATAGAGTAATAGGCTTCTGTATTTTGTGTGGAGTTTTGGAGTAGCCATACTCTGCCCAATTTTCTTTAGAATTGTAGTTCACCTTTATTTCAATTGTAATTCTTAGTTTTTAATGAAATTCAGTTTTATGATTAAATCAATTCTGCTTATTGTTTTTAGTTTAATATATCAGTTCTAGTCTCTTTAATTTTAGTATTATCTTAGTTTTAAAAACATTTAGTTACTATCTCCATTTAAATTCAGTTTCATTTTAGTTCAAAGGATCCATAAAAAATTAGAAAATTATAAAAAATAGTTTTTGATTTGAATTAGCTTTCAATAAAGCTTTTCAGAAGATTTTACAGCTTATTTTAGCTTTCTAAGCTTGTGGTTATAAGGTTACATCAGTCATATTTCATTTTTTATCAAAGTCAACGAAAGTCAAACTGTTGGTGATTCATGGTATTATTGGTATGTTAAGCTAGATTTGGATAAGCTTAGCCTATCTAAAGATAGGCTTTTGAGGAAAACCCTTTGTTCATGCTAAGGGTGATCTAGTAAGTGATTTGGTTTCCATTTTTTTTAAAGTTTCAACAGTGTTTGATTAGTGATAAATTAGATCTGTGTTTCTGTTGGTTTCAGTGTAGTTTAGTTTGTAATTTAGCTTCTAATTGTGTTATCTCAGCTTGTTTGATCTATGGATTGGTGATTTGTAGCATGTTGCATCAGTTCTTAGTGTGGATTGTTTAATAAGGCAGTGTTTGGATTAAGTGTTTTGTCTGAGTTTAAGTTGTTATAGGAGTAGAGTAGAGTATAGATATTTCACTTTAGGCGCATATAGAGTAACTAGTCAATCATTTTCATAATTCGTTCATCCTATAGTCAAAATCTCCTTTAAATTTTCATGTCTACAAAGATCAGTTAGATGTAAGTTGCATAATCATCAAATCAGTTGTACAAGTTGATAATCTAGCCTAATTAAATCACATTTCAGTTTAATACATCATTTTCAGTCATTTAGATGTAATAAAAATCCATTTTAGTCAGACCTTGCAAAAACTCAAAAAAAGTCAAAATACAAAAAGAGTTTAAATCCATTTTTGTTTTCATTTTTCATTTCATAACTACTTAATCAATTCAGTTGCAACTTTTTGATTTTTAAAGCTTGTCAGCTTGTGATTCATAGGATATTTTTAGTTAGATTTTTATAATTTTTCTAGAGAATTTTTCAATAGCTTGGAATGTCCTGATTGGCCAGAGATTGCCCTGCACCAGGCTGCTGTTTCAATTAGCCATTTTAATCTCAAAAATCAGATGAGGTTGAGTAGGATTTGATGTTTTATTTTGAGTTGACTAGTAGTTGGTAGCATGATTTTCACTTGTTTTAGCTTATATTGTGATTTGCGCTTAGTTTATTTGTTGATTTTGGCCTGCAACTTTGTCCCCATAACTGCATAAGGGAGCTAGTTGTATACTGTCCCAATAGCCTATTTTTGATCCAATTTTTGGATTAGTGTAAGTAACTTTTGGATTCTCAGATTTGGTTTTACTAATAGTTTATAACCTTGAGCTTATTTCTTTACTTAGTTGAAACCTGTACATCACCCTTTTGGCTTGCATATACATGCATCAGTGAACTGTCCAAAGCAGCCCTTTTCATCAGCTCATATAAGCTCATTATAGACCGTAACTTTGTATTTTTGCTCTTTGCTAGCTTGTTAAGTCTTGTGTTAATTTCATACCTTAGCTTGTATTTTAGAGCACTGTGCACTAGCAGCTTAATAGGACTCTTGGACTGTTTTGCCCCTAGCCTGCCCATTTAGCTTTAGCTCACTTCTGTGCTTATTTGCTTTTTATCATTGCTCATCTAGGATTAGATCAGTTCTTTTAGTCACTTTGTTGGTAAGAGTAGCTAATTAGTATTTGCACAAGCTTTAGCAAGCTTGTGTTCTTTATTGATTCAATTTTTAGTCTTTCTTATAGCTTATCATAACTGTTCCCTTCTCACTGCTGATTTACAACTTATTTTAATTTTCCAAAATTTTTGTTTTCATTAAATAGTCTTTATTTTAGCTTATTATTTTAGTTCAAGAAAGAAAAATACGAAAATAAAAAGTGCAAAACCAGGGGTCGAACCCTGGTCTCACCATTCACAAACACACCACTTACCATCATGCCCTTGGGACTTTTCTCAAGGGTATGGATTGTTCATTTCTTTTATAGTAGATATTTTCTTTTATAGATATAAGCTTTTAAAATCTATTTAAGCTTGTACAAGCTTATCAAATTTAGTTTTTTTAGTTTTCTCATTTTTGTTAGCTTTTAAATAAATCAAAGTTATTTCCAAAAAATTTTCATAATTTTCCTAGTTTATTTAATATTTTTAAACATTTTATTTCTTTTATATAGGTTTTAATTCATAATGAAAAAAAATTAAAAAGTAAAAAAAATATTTTTCTTTTTCTTAAAATTTTCTTTTTACACTTAGAATGTAGAAAACTCATTTTCGTGCCGGTAGGACTAGTCTAGCTTAGATTTCACTTTTAAATTTGCGCGCGTACATAGTTTTTAATGAGTTTATGCGTTTTTAGTTTAGCTTTGGTTTTAGGTTTACCGTGCTTTACGTTATCATTTTAATTGCTTCATTTTATGCTTTTTAGTATCGTTTCACTTTCCGTAGTTATAATTTCCCATCATTTTCACTTTTCCACTTTTCACGACACGATTTTGCGAATCGAATTTCACGATTCCATTCAACCTTCGTTGGGAGAACGACCCGGGGAAATAGTTTCCTAAGTATTTCTTCGGAAACAAACCTATACTTAAAAACGATTAAATCAAAGATCCTATGGAACAAGGCAAGGTGAAGCTACCCGGGTCGTCTACCTTTGGGTCACCACCGAGCATTCCTCTCCTAGGGTTACAAGACCCTCGAGTCTCTTTCGGTTAGCAAGTAATCTCTTGAAGTATGTGCTATACTTGGTCATATGGTAGCAAGCATCAAGGAGGGGTATGGTGACTACCGAATCCTTCAGATATGACAAGAATCTTTTATTATCATTCTCAATCTTTTGATTCTTGAGGCGGGATAGAAAGGGGACTTTCACAGGTTGGTTGGGAGGAGTAAGTGGAGAGAAGGTCATCTGAGGGGGTTGTTCGGGAGTCTCATTGCTCACATCACCTCCTTCCCTGTGAGAAATGTCTGGCTCGACAACAATGGGGTGTTGATTAGGATAAGGGGGTCCTTGGTTGTTGTTCCGGCCCGAGTAGTAATCGCGAGCAGGGGATCTGTTTGGTTTACTTGAGGCTTGTTACGACCATCGAGGGTGGCATTGAGCTCTTGGAACCATTTTCCATGTCATTTTGTTGTTCAGTAATGAGCTCGTCAAGCCCTTTCAATTGTAAGCTTTTTTCATGGGTGAAATGTCCAAGATCATCCTCAAAAGTGCTCCTGATTTTGAAGTCAGGACCTTTCTCTCCCTCCTCTTTTCTTACAAGATTTCCCCAAGGGGTAAAATCATCGTTTTGGTAGAAAGTCAACAGGGAAGGATCATAAAAAATGTCATGGCTTGACAGGTATGCACGTTCGGTAGTAGGCTCTCCTCCGCATTCATCTATTTCATGCGAGCCCCTACAGTGGTCGCAAGTCAAGTATGGATTTGATAGTTGTTTAGCTGTTCGCGACCCTGCTAGGTATGATACCCTTTCGTGAAGCTTCCTTAGCCGATCCTCAGATGAGAGTGTTTGCATGATTTCGGATATACTCATTGTTGAATCGGGTTCATCCCAGGTATCGTCTTGATCTTGAGCATATTCCTCAATCCTATTCCACCCTTCCTCGGCGCTTAGATTGGCTATTTTCCCTTTTATCGAATTATTGATCCCATGTTGATCATTTTGGGAGACGTTGTCATAGAAGATTTGGACAAGAAGCCAAAGTTCGATGCCATGATGGGAACTTGCCTTATTAGGTCCTTGAATCTAATCCATGATCTATAAATGGGTTCGTCTTTCCCCTTATGGAAACGGAGGATCTTATCCCTAAATGCTGAGGTTCTTCCAGCCGGAAAAAACTTCTCATAAAACTTAGAGATAAGTTGCTACCATGTAAAAATAGACTCAGAGGGAAGTTTATTGTACCAATCCTTAGCTTTCTCATGAAGGGTAAAAGGAAAGAACCGTAATCGGGACGTGTTTCTAGTGGCCCTATCCGCATGGAGGGTGTCCACTATCTTCAAGAAATCCCTAACATGTTGAATTGGGTCATCGGTTTGCAAACCGCGAAATTTGCATGCAGTTTGGACAAGCCAAACATCATTTGCATGCAAGACCTCATTGGTACGTTCGTTTGGAAAGACAATGGCATTAGAGAAGCCGCGAGGGTTCGGGGAGGAATAATCCTTAAGGCGCTTAGGTGTGGCAATTTCAGGAGTGTCCATATCGCGGCTGGATTGGGAGCTAGGGGATGTAAGGTGATGATCAGAATTTTCTTCCGAAAGGGCTTTGATTCATTGTGTTTTTGTGCAAACAATTTATCAAAAATATCAACAAACGTGATGTCAATTTTATCGTGAGACAACAAGACGTGTAGAATTACAAGTAAACCTTTTAGGAAAAAGATTACCTCGTAAACTCGTGAAAGTGATATTTTTAAGACCGGGAAATTGATTTCCCGGGTCGTGTCCCAACGAGGTGTGAATGGAAAGTTTCGTGAAAAAGATCGAGATTAAAACCTTGTATGATTGATTGTGAAAGATTGTTTGGTGTTATGTTATGTTAAATTAACGGAGATTTGATAATTAGCGAATGAAAATAAAATAAAGGTAACCTAAATGGGAAAGTAAACAAGGGAATGCTAAAGAATACTTAAAACTACCTAAAAACTATTGGAAACATGATAGGGGAAGCGGGGGATCCTAAAACGCAAGCAAACACAAATACGTGACGTTTATTAAATAAACGTCAACGCGCAAATTAAAACGTGAATTTTAAGCTACGAAAGTCCTACGGGTTTCCAAATAATTTTCTTACGCACTAAATGACAAAAGAAAATTTTACAAAAAATGAAATTAATTTTTCAATAAAAAACCTATTTATTATGGATTAATTATTATTTAATGCTAATTAAATTATTAAAAATACTAAAACTAAACTGAAAATTCTGAAATTTTTTTGGTAATTAAATAAACTTAAAATTAATCTAAGAAAAATAAAAATGTGAAATAAGCAGTTGAAATAAGCTGAAAAGAAGCAAAACAGAAACTGATAAGGTTATAATAAGCTAATCAACACACAAGGGTCAAGTATTTTGTTTTATGCAAATCAATACTGAAACAAGACCCAAGGGCGCGTGGTATGTGGTGTTGTGTTTGGTGTGTTCAGATGTGAGCCAAGGGACACAGGTTCGAATCCTGCCCTTGGCTTTTTGAAAATTATATATATATTTTTTTTATTTTCTTTTACACAAACATTTTAACAACAACAATAACCAACTTTTGAAAAGAGAAACCTTTTGAAATTAACAAATAAGTTGTGTAAGAGCTTAAAAGCTCAACAGTAACTTTAAAAAAACAAAATGGCTAAAAATTTAGTAGAAGCTAGGCCAAAGGGTCGAATAAGCAAAAGTCAAGCAAGCACAATACAAACAAACAAGCAACACAATCTAGAACACAAGCTAACAACATTATATCATCAACTAATCAGCAAAGATTAAGCAGATAGCAAAATCAAACAAGCTCAGTACTGTTTCCAGAAGCAAATAGCAAAAACAGTAAGAATGGGGTAACTTTGAGAGGAAAATTAAGTGAGCTAACAAGCAAATGAATGCAAATGACTATTGGATCAATCAAGCCAATCTAACAAGCTTCACAAAGCACTAAAAAACAGGCCATAAGCTTAAGGGATGGGCTAGATAAGCGTGTGAGAAAAATGGGTCAAACTGCAAGACCTTGGCCAGTGGGTCAACTTAGAGGCTGAATTTAAAGGGCCAAATGAACTCCAAATTAAAAATTTCTTTTTGATCTAGATTCACAAGCAACCAAGGATTCCAAAACAACAATTTTTATCCATTTCCAAACACTAATAAATCCTACAATTGATTTGGAAATATGTCCCACTTTGACAGTCATGCAATTTTGACTTTTTATGAATTTGCAAAAGTTGACTAGTTTGAGATTTCTAATGGATCTATGTGACTAAGATTGGTGTCAAAACCTAATGATTGAGCCCGAATCGTCAGATTATTATTGACCAAGGTCAACAAGTCAAAGACAGCCTAGAATCAATACTCCGGTTATAGTGTAGTGTTTTCCCGGGTCGTTAAAGTCCCGACGAGATTGAAATGGTGCTTTTGGAATCGTTTATGAGTGAGTGGGACTGAGGACAGTAGCCCAGATGATATGGAATTGATTTTGCTACTGTTATTTTGGTATTGGTTCACAGATATAATATTCACAATAATCAGATACCAGATATATGCACAAATTCACAATTAAGATCACGTATCGGACTAGAAAAGTGGGTTTTTGGTAATTATCAAACTACAGGGGTGCTTTTGACACTTTTCAAAACTTAAAATTAAAAATGAAAAAGAAATTATAAAAATGATTAAAATAATATTAAACTATTATTTAATTAATTAAACTATTTAAAATCTAAATTAAAACCTAATTTAAATAAACTAAAAATGACAAATGATTTAAATTAAACTAAAAATTAACAAAAATATTTTATAAACCTAAATTAGAACTTGAAGAAAATATAAAAAATTAAAAATAATATTTTTGTCTTTTTGTGGTTTTGTTATTAATTAAAAACTATTTAACTTAATTAAACTAATTAAACTACTTTTAATTAATACTAATACTAAATTAAGTTAGAAAATTAAGATAAAATTTATAAAATTACTTAACCATCACAGGAATCCTAAAAAATTATAAAAACTCTAAAAATTATGTTTTAAGATTAAACAACTAATTATTTACCTATTAATTAACTTAAATCTATTTTAAACAAATAAAATAAGAAAAATAGAAAATGAACAGTAGAATATCAAAATTTATTTTCTAAAAACTTATTATGCTATATTAGAACTAGGAAAATTATAAAAACTAGATTTAACCTTATAAAAACTAATTAAGCTATTTAATACTTGATATTAATTAATAATAAAGAAAATTAAAATTAAATCTAATTAACACTAAATGACAAAATAAAAATCTGAAAAAATTATCAAAATTACTTTACTATATAAGGTATTTAATAAAAATATAAAAACACTAGTGACTTAATTAAATTATAAAAATGAAAATTAAAATTAACTTGAATTAAATAGAAACTATCACTTACTTAAACTTGGATTTTTTTGGAATTTTCTTTTTCAGAACTACTTTGTACCTTAAAATGACAAACTTTTGTAAAGACACTTTTCAAGATAGCTTATAAATAAGCTATAAGCACCCCCTTGGCTACACAGTTGATTTATGTTGACTGTGTGGTCAATTTGGGTCAAATGGCCTAAGGTGGGGTCTACAATGGTAAAAAAAAGTCTCAGCAAGTTTAATATTCACAAATAAGCAACAAACACAAACACTAGATCACTAATAAGCTGTAAAGATTGAAATAAGCACTTTAGCACAATGGAAACTAACACAGACTGGGGACAAACTTGGTGAGCAATTACAGGTGGGGTCCACTAGGGTGAGGGTTAAACAAATGGTCAATGGCTGCTCCTTGGTAGGAGGGGGGTTGTAAAAACCTAAGTATGGGGTCTGGGGTCCACTGAGGTGGTCACAAAACACCACCAAAGTGATGGTGGTGACTGGGTGTCTGGGTGAGACAGAGCACACACTTGCCCTGCAAGTGTGTTAAACAATTGTGGGGCCCACCTCAAAAATCCTAAAAATATAAAAATGGTGGGAACTTAAACTAGAGCTGGTAGAGTATCACCACAACAAATTTCACTTCTTAAAAGTAAATACAAAATTCAAAACAAATCTTGTGAGTTTGGTAAAAAACTGAGCTGAGCAAGTTTTGACTTTTGAAATGTTGCACCCTTTTGACTTTTATGAACTTTTGCTGCTTCTAAGTGATCAATACATGTTTATAAAACCTAATGGAAACTAAATCAAACAATCTAATCTAATTTTTTATTGAAATCTAGGATTTGGAATAACAAAACTCAAACAGTGGCCTGCTATGAGGATCTAATGGCTATTTTTGACTTTTGCCTATAGAGACTTGGTTTTGAAGCTTTATTAGACATAAACTATCCTAAGGTGACCAGATACAAGCAAAAACAACAACAACAAACACCCTCAGCATAGTGAATTAACATGAACCAAACACCCCTATAACTATGACAGTCTATGATTTTCAAAGCTAAACATGAATTTAAGTCACAATACTGATTCCTAACACTAGATTATAACTATATAAGAGTAAATTAACAATAATCAAACACAGCACAAGCTGAAAACTCAGATTTGTCACAAGTGAGTTTTAACTGTGAGATTTTCAATTTTTTAGCAATAAGGAAATCTGATTAACAAGCTATCTATATTATGCTAGATATTGATTAACTAACACCAAATAAACTCAAAAGCACACAGATAAGAAAAAATAAACTAAGCTACAGTAGGATACTAGAAATTAAAGAACAAGCTTACAAGGTGCATTCCAGCTTATGCCATGAACCAAGAACCAAGAATCAAACCCTATCATCCCCCATGGGATTCTAAACCAGGGGCATCCAATTTATACCCTGCTCCAGCTATGATCACCAAGAACACTTGACTTTGACTTTCTTTGACCTTTTTTTGGTATTTTGAATTTTTTATTTCTAAACTGTTTTAAGTTATTACTAATAGCTTCAATAAGCTACTTAGGAGCTTATATGTATCTAAGAGTCCAATACATAAGGCTTAAAACAACAATTGAACAATATGAGATATTGAAATATAATTAAAATTGCATACGATGAAATAATAAAAGAAGCTTGAAATTAATAACTAAAATTAAGTTACAATACAATAAAAAAGAAGGTTACCACTGCTTAAGAGCTTGGGTGTACCCTAGAATTGGAAATTGCAATTACACGACATGAACTAAATTTAAAATTAACTAACTACTCTCTTCTTCTTGCACTCTCTTATTTATAGCCTCCAATTAGGGTTACCCTCTGCATTGCCATCATTTCCCACCACTTTGTTCAAGTTTTGGTCCACTCTCTAAGTGCCACGTATTTTGGCGGGAAAAGCATCATTTGCAATTAGGTTCTGTTACACGCAAGGGGGGGGGGGCAGCATTAATTGTGGTGTGAAAGGGTAGGTATAGGGAGGTGGTAGCATTAATTGTGGGGGGTTATTGCTTGTGATTGGTGGAGAGGGGCGGTTGAGAGGGTGTGGGGGAAGCTGAGAGGGAAAAACGGGGGAGAAGGGTGTGTTGGTGTTATTTTGACCGAAGTTAAAGTTGGACCCGGGTCAAAGTGGGGTTGGACTGGGCTTAGGGTGGATTAGTTTTGTATTTGGGCCCAAAGGTGATTTAAGTGGACTTGGTTTTGGCTTATTTTTTTGGATCCGGTTAAGATTTAAACACAAGGACTAATTGTGCAATTGTGAGAAAGTTGAGGGTGTGTATTTGGCATTTTCTAAATTTGTTTCCAAGGGTATAAAATGCCATATCATGAATAGTATAAGGTTTTATTTTGAATTTTTCACTTTTTTTAAAACCTCAGGGACTAAATATGCCAATTCCCCAAACTTCAGGGACCTGCCTTGTAATTTCACCAAACTTTCTACCAAGGGACCAAACCTGCCATAAGAGATTAGTGCAAGGACAAAATTTGTTTTTCTCAAAGTTTTTCATATCCCAGGGACCATTTTTGACAATTTTCAAAGTTCAGGGACTAAACTTGACATTTTGTGAAACTTTTCACCAAAGGACTGATTATGTAACTTTTTGATTTATAAGGGCCTTTGGTGACTTTTTCAAGTTTTTAGAATGACCAGGGACTAGATTTGACAACTTTTGAAAGTTGGGGGACTGAAACTGCCAATTATGCAAACTTTGTGCGTTTTTCATCTGTTTTTGGTATTTTTGCATTTGAGACCTGTAAAACACTTTCCTGGGATATTTTCACTATTTTAATTCATTATTGAGTGTTTTTGGATGTTTTGGCAGTTCAGAATTGGTAAAAATGATGAGTATATACACACTCATCAATCCCCCACACTAAAACATTGCTAGTCCCTAGCAATCTTTTGAGAAAAACTTAATGGATTTGAAACTCTTTACCAAAAGCCATCACTTCTGGAGTAGCCAGGTGTAAGAACTGTGGCACACCTGATAACCGTGTGATTTTGAGCAAACCACCAGCTGTCAACGGATTTGATTAGTCTTTACCAAAAGCCGTTTGCTTCTGGACTAGCCAGCATCTTGATGGACTAAGTCAACATCTTGGTGAGCTGAATACCAATTATGGATTTTCCACTGCCTTTACCACAAGCCATAATCTTGTGGGCTAGCCAACTCATTTGCTTATGAGGATGCGGGGGAGCTGAGGAACCATGCAATTTTTGGCAAACTGCCAGCCATCAACGGGTTTGAGATGTCTTTACCAAGAGCCGTTTGCTCCTGGACTAGCCAATCCCTTTGTCATTTAGACTTTGGCGGACTGATAACCACAAAAATTTTGGAATAAAGTGAAAAATTTTGAAAAATTTTGGCCTAAAATGGGGGTACTTGGAAAGTTTTGTGATAAAATTCGTAAGAATTCCCCCCCCCCCCCCACACTAGAACTGAATATTGTCCTCAATATTCAAAGTCCCGGCTATTATACCGAACCTCTGAACGGGAAAAGCTAATATTCGATGCTAACTGTGGAAATTTTTATTTTTCACTTTATTTTATCTGTACATACAATTTTTTTTTTTTTTTTTTTTTTTTTTTTTTTTTTTTTTTTGAATCACTACCTCCCAGGCTTGTGTCAGGTTTACCACGCTAGCTAATCACTTGTGAATGATTAACTGTAATAAATTTGCCCTGACAGCCCGAGAGTTGAATGATAAAGTTTATAATATACATACACCTACCAGGCTTGTGTCAGGTTTACCACGCTAGCTAATCACTTGTGAATGATTAACTGTAATAAATTTGTCCTGACAGCCCGGGAGTTGATATAATATACATACAAAACATGACTATTGAATTTTGAAACATATTTACTTTTTGAAACGGTGGGGGATGGCCACTCCCCCACACTAGGGTGGTAGAAAGTAGAAAGAAGTCAGAAATACGGGTGAAAACCCATATATGCTGCTAATTTTTGTTCACCGAGTCACTAGCTTGACTCGATCCCCGAATTCATTGGTCCATGGGGAAAGTTTAGAGATCCGGGACAACTATGGGTGGTGTGTCCTCTCCAAAATAATGTTTCAATCTATGACCATTCACTTTGAAGTTGGGACCTTCGGGTTGAGATAACTCAACAGTCCCGTATGGGTATACTTTAGCAATAGTGAACGGTCCGGTCCATCGGGTTTTTAATTTCCCCGAGAAGATCTTTAATCTTGAGTTGAAAAGAAGGACTCTGTCACCGACGTTGAAAACGCGGTTCTTAATCTTAGAGTCGTGAATCTTCTTTGTCTTTTCTTTGTAGATCAAAGAGTTCTCGTAGGCTTGATCACGAAGTTCATTTAATTCATTGATTTGAACCTTACGGTGATCACCCGCTTTATGAAGGTCGTAGTTAGCATTCTTCAAGGCCCAGTAGGCTTTGTGCTCGAGCTCGATCGGTAAATGACACGCCTTCCCGTATACAAGCTTGTATGGAGTGCACCCGATGGGTGTTTTGTAGGCTGTACGGAAGGCCCAGAGTGCATCATCTAGTTTATCCGACCAGGAAGCACGGTTTTCACCTACTGTCCTCTCAAGAATCCGTTTAATACCACGGTTGGAAACCTCCACCTGCCCACTTGTTTGAGGGTGATACACGGTAGAAAGACGATGAGTAACACCGTACTTAAGCATGACTTTTGCAAATTGATCATTGCAAAAGTGAGTACCGCGATCACTAATGATGGCACGTGGGGTTCCAAAACGAGCAAAGAGGGATTTCAAGAATTTCACAACTACTCGGGCATCGTTAGTGGGTAAGGCCTTAGCCTCAACCCATTTTGACAAGTAGTCAACAACCACGAGTATGTATTTGTTTCCATGAGAAGATGGGAATGGCCCCATAAAGTCAATGCCCCAGACGTCAAAGATTTCACAAACTTGAATAGCATTTTGCGGCATTTCGTTCTTTTGTGAAATATTCCCGTGACGCTGACAAGCATCACAGGCTTTGACTAATTCGTGGGCATCCTTGTAGATTGTGGGCCAATAGAAACCGGAATCAAACACCTTTTTGGCGGTGTAGTTAGGACTATGGTGGCCCCCGGTGGGTCCAGCATGGCAAGCCTTGAGAATATCAGTGGCTTCCTGTCCGTATACACATCGCCAGATGACTTGATCGGCACAGATTTTGAAGAGGAAGGGGTCGTCCCAGAAATAGTGTTTAACGTCTTTGAAGAATTTTTTCTTTTGTTGGGACGTCAACCCCTTCACTATGAAGTTACCCGCATGGTAATTTGCAAAGTCGGCAAACCATGGGGTAGTAGAGTCACCACGAAAAGCAACCGCATTGAGTGTCTCGAGAGGAAATGTTTCATTTATTTCCTTTTTCTCGGACACATCCTGATGAGGGTTCTCTAATCGTGAGAGATGATCAGCAGCAAGGTTCTCGGCTCCTTTTTTATCACGCATAATGATATCAAATTCCTGAAGGAGGAGAACCCAACGAAGAAGCCTCGGCTTTGCATCTTGTTTTGCAAATAGGTATTTCAAAGCCGAGTGATCTGTGTACACTACGCATTTAGTCAAGATTAGATATGACCGTAATTTCTCAAAGGCATACACCACAGCTAGGAGTTCTTTTTCAGTGGTGGTGTAATGACCTTGAGCCTCAGTCATAGTTTTGCTTGCGTAGTGTATGGGCTGAAAGTATTTTGCTTTTCGTTGCCCCAAGACCGCACCTATGGCAAAATCACTGGCATTGCACATAAGCTCACAAGGTTGGTCCCAATCGGGGGCAACAAGAATCGGTGCCTCGGTAAGCTTTTTCTTTAATGTTTCAAAAGCTTCGATGCACTCAGGAGAGAAGATGAAAGGAGCATCCTTCTCGAGGAGATGGGTCATAGGCCGAGCAATCTTAGAAAAATCTTGGATAAACCTACGGTAGAAGCCGGCATGACCCAAAAAGCTCCGAACACCTTTTACGGTGGTGGGATGAGGTAACTTGGCAATGACATCGATTTTAGCTCTGTCAACCTCGATCCCGTTTTTTGAAATCTTATGGCCGAGGACAATGCCCTCCTTGACCATAAAGTGGCTCTTCTCCCAGTTGAGACTTAGATTCGTTTCTTTGCAACGTTTAAGCATCTGTTCCAAGTGGGAGAGGCAAGTCTGAAATGAATCCCCGATGACTGAAAAGTCATCCATGAATACCTCCATAGTTTTCCCGATCATGTCGGAAAAAATAGACATCATGCATCTCTGGAACGTGCCTGGTGCATTACATAAGCCGAAAGGCATACGTCTGTAAGCAAAAGTTCCGTAGGGGCATGTGAAGGTAGTCTTCTCTTGATCCTGGGGATCAATGGGGATTTGGAAGTAACCCGAGAAGCCATCGAGGAAGCAGTAGTATTCATTCCCCGCAAGTCTTTCGAGCATTTGGTCCATAAAAGGGAGAGGAAAATGGTCTTTACGGGTGGCTTCATTTAACTTTCGATAGTCAATACAAACACGCCAACCCATGACCAAACGAGTTGGAATCAACTCGTTATCCTCGTTGGTGACAACGGTGATGCCACCCTTTTTGGGAACACAACGAATTGGGCTAACCCAAGGACTGTCAGATATAGGGTAAATCAATCCTGCATCAAGAAGTTTAAGAACTTCTTGTTTGATAACTTCGTGGATTTTGGGATTTACCCTTCTCTGATGTTGCACAGCTGGCTTAAAGTCATCCTCCATTAATATTTTATGAGTACAAAAGTTCGGGCTTATTCCCTTAATGTCGGAGAGTTTCCAAGCAATTGCTTGCTTGTTTGACTTAAAAACCTTTAGGAGTGCAGCCTTTTCCTCATCTTTTAAGTCTTTGGCAATAATGACGGGTAATTTTTTATCACCCTCCAGAAATGCAGATTCTAGATGAGGAGGCAAGTCCTTGAGCTCAACCTCGGGAAAGTCTTCAGTTATTTCAACATTTTTGACTTCCGCTTTATGAAGTATTTGTGGAGACGGAGAGGGTGAAGGATCGTCATTTAACAATCTTTCAAGGAGAAGAATGTCCCCCTCCGGGTCAAGATAGTTTTCATCAACTCCATCGGGAATTGAGCTATCTTGAGCAAGAAAAGCCTCGAGCTCTTCCAAAAGGAAGTCACTTCCCTCAAACGGAGTGAGGGAAGGGGAAGAGTCGGAAATGATAGGGTCAATAGAAAGACTGCCACTGGATGAGAAACCAAGGACCTCTTGAGAATACTCCTCAGACGCAACATCGATGACATCAATTCGGTTAACCGTTTCAGCGTCATAGTTGGAGGAGTATCTTGAGGTCTGATCAAGATTGAATGTGATGGCTTCGCCAGCAACACGTAGAGTGATTTCTTCTTCGAATACATCGATTAAAGCACGACCCGTTCTTAAGAATCCCCTCCCGAGAATGAGAGGAACTCGTGGGTCAGCATCGAAATCAACAATCACGAAATCTGCCGGAAAATGGAACTTTCCTACTTTCACGAAGATATCTTCGGCAATGCCGAGAGGACGGGATATGGTACGGTCTGCAAGCTCGAGTGTCATGCAGGTCGGAGTGAGAGTAGGTAGAGAAAGTCTTTTCCAGACTGTGTAAGGCATCAGGTTAATGCTTACGCCAAGATCGGCCAAGGCAAAGCATTCAACCATCCCCGGGAAAATACAAGGAATGAGAAATTTCCCGGGATCTCCAAGCTTTTCGGGAAGCTTTTTCAAGAGCACTGCTGAGCAATGCTCATTAAGAGAAGTTTTTGCCATTTCATAGAGTTTTTCTTTGTTGCTTATCAGATTTTTGATTGTCGAAGCAAACTTAGGCATGAGAAGAAGAGCGTCCGCGAAGCTAATATCGAAATGCAATTCTTGGAAAATTTGATAAAATTTTTCCATCTGATGATTAGCTCTTTCGCGGTTCTTTTGATCATTCACACGTGAAGGATATGGAATTGAAGGCTTAGGATCATTCTTTGGAATTTCATCAGGACTCACAGGAGGATCAAATACAACTTTCGGCTTACGAGCCGGGACCGGGACAACTTGAGGGTGGACGTTGTTGATACCTCCATTATTAGTAGGAAGTACCGTGTCCGTAGTAACCTCAGGTTCACGTTCCGCTACCTTAGGAGGAGAAGAAGAGGTAGAAGGAATCGAGGGTCCATTGTATGATACCCCACTTCGGGTAGTGATCGCTTTGACATCGCCCCTCGGGTTAGCGATCGTGTTGCTTGGTAGTGTACCCGAGCCCGAGGGTCGATCATTTAAAGACTTCTGAAGATCAGAGATCGTCTTGATCAATAACCGATTCGTTTCCTCTTGTGCTTTCATGAATTGTTTAATTTCAGCATCGGAGGAAGACGGGGGTGGAACAACGTTTTGATTTTGAACAGGGGGATTTTGAACACGGTTGTTTTGAAAATTCCCTTGATTTTGATTGTTGTTACCCTGAAAATTGTTTCTCTGATTGAAATTACCCTGATTGTAATTTCCTTGATTCTGGTTTCTTTGAAAATTTCCTTGAAAACCTTGGTTTTGATTGCCATTTTGAAAATTGTTTTGATTAAACTGGCCTTGATTTTGGTTCGGGTTTTGGAAATTTGAGTTTTGACCTTGGTTAAAATTCTGATTCGCGTTACGGTTTTGATTTTGGTTAAAACCGGGAGGTCCGAGAAAATTTTTGGAACGATAGCTTAAGAGATTACGGTCCCCTTGCGGTTGGTGAGAATTACCCCCCGTGTTGTAGGAACCGTTAGCAGCATAAACGTTCTCTTGAGGAAATTCAGCAGCAGTTGGACAGTCGGAATACAGATGTGGGCCCCCACAAGTTTCACAACTTCGGGCCACGGCTTTCACTTGTTGATTTTGAACCTGATGTTGCATTGTTTGGTTCATTCTCAACACAGCCGTAGAAATATCATCCATCTTTTTGGTGAGAGCGATTATTTCAGGAGATGATGATGAGGGAGTAGCGGAATTACATGACGCATCCCTCTCCGCAGAGGAATCCCAAAAGTTATGATGGGCAGTCATGTTCTCGATTAAGTCATTGCACTCCTCGGGACGCCTTTTCATAAAGGTCCCACCAGCAGCAGCATTGAGAATGTCTCGGTGCCTCAATGTTAGACCATTATAGAAGGTATCTATGATGGTAACTTGTAACATATTATGGTTAGGGCACCGATCAATGGCTAGCTTATAACGCTCCCAAGCCTCAAAAAGAGACTCATCGGGACGTTACCGGAAGTTGCTGATATCATTTCGTAACTTGGTAACCATGGATGGTGGAAAATATTTTGCTAAAAACTTGGTTACCATTTCATCAAAGGTTCGAATAGAATTCTTTGGAAGTCGGTCAAACCATGCAGTGGCATGATGAGTGAGAGAATAGGGGAAGAGGTACAGCCGAAGGGCATCATCGGTGACACCATGCTGTTTCATACTTTGGGTGACCGTAAGATATTTGTCAAGATGCTTGTTAGCATCGTCACCCGGTAATCCGTGAAATTGACACGAATTCTGGACTTGTTGGATCATGTGATGCTTGAGGCCAAAGTCCGCAGCCCCAATAGTGAGTGGTGCAATAGGCCCACCCCGCCCTTGCATGGTAGGTTGGCACAGCTCCTCCATCGTTCGGAGATCGGGAGCTGGCTCATCCCTAGGAGGGTCAGGGGGTGGTAATAGTGGTGGTGGTGGCCCAGCGGCCATTTCGGTTTCTGTATTAGAACGTAGCTCGGGTACGTCTTTCTGTTTTTTATTCTTTGTTTGAGACCGAGTGCGCATGCACTAAAAACAATTTTTCAACACAAGTTCGAGGCAAAACCACAGTGAACTTAAACCAATAATCACAAGTGAGCAGCTTCTTTGAAAAAGGTACACTACTCACAGGGATACAAAGGCAAGTTTTTATCTTAAGTTTGGGAACTTATTATGGGTTTATTAATTAATTTGAAAAACTGCTTTAGGCTTATGGGTGTGTGTGCAGAAAACTTGGGAAATATTTTTGGAACTGATTCGCTAACCGAAATCGTCCCTTTAAGATTACTCGCAGGCTGGCGGGAGGAAGTAAATAGGTTTCCTCTTCAGTTCGCAATTTAATGTCAGAACTTACCTTAAACCAACTGTTTCAGGTTGTAATCTTAAAGAACACGAAGTAATTTAACTTCACAGTTTGTTTTTGATTGTTTTTAATTTTTTTGGTGTTTTCAACACTTCAGGAGAAGTGTTAATGAACGTTTTTTTTTGATATGATTGAGTTTTTACAAAAACTTTTTACAGGGAGGGTTTTGAAAACCACTAAACTTAAAACGATTTTATAAAACACGCAACAACCTCCCCGGCAGCGGCGCCAAATTTTGATTGAGCCCGAACCGTCAGATTATTATTGACCAAGGTCAACAAGTCAAAGACAGCCTAGAATCAATACTCCGGTTATAGTGTAGTGTTTTCCCGGGTCGTTAAAGTCCCGACGAGATTGAAATGGTGCTTTTGGAATCGTTTATGAGTGAGTGGGACTGAGGACAGTAGCCCAGATGATATGGAATTGATTTTGCTACTGTTATTTTGGTATTGGTTCACAGATATAATATTCACAATAATCAGATACCAGATATATGCACAAATTCACAATT
This sequence comes from Artemisia argyi, assembly GCA_030686995.1. Classification (NCBI taxonomy): domain Eukaryota; kingdom Viridiplantae; phylum Streptophyta; class Magnoliopsida; order Asterales; family Asteraceae; genus Artemisia; species Artemisia argyi. The sequence continues at coordinate 95,013,749 of CM060709.1, read as the reverse complement.
AAGATCACGTATCGGACTGGAAAAGTGGGTTTTTGGTAATTATCAAACTACAGGGGTGCTTTTGACACTTTTCAAAACTTAAAATTAAAAATGAAAAAGAAATTATAAAAATGATTAAAATAATATTAAACTATTATTTAATTAATTAAACTATTTAAAATCTAAATTAAAACCTAATTTAAATAAACTAAAAATGACAAATGATTTAAATTAAACTAAAAATTAACAAAAATATTTTCTAAACCTAAATTAGAACTTGAAGAAAATATAAAAAATTAAAAATAATATTTTTGTCTTTTTTTGGTTTTGTTATTAATTAAAAACTATTTAACTTAATTAAACTAATTAAACTACTTTTAATTAATACTAATACTAAATTAACTTAGAAAATTAAGATAAAATTTATAAAATTACTTAACCATCACAGGAATCCTAAAAAATTATAAAAACTCTAAAAATTATGTTTTAAGATTAAACAACTAATTATTTACCTATTAATTAACTTAAGTCTATTTTAAACAAATAAAATAAGAAAAATAGAAAATGAACAGTAGAATATCAAAATTTATTTTCTAAAAACTTATTATGCTATATTAGAACTAGGAAAATTATAAAAACTAGATTTAACCTTATAAAAACTAATTAAGCTATTTAATACTTGATATTAATTAATAATAAAGAAAATTAAAATTAAATCTAATTAACACTAAATGACAAAATAAAAATCTGAAAAAATTATCAAAATTACTTTACTATATAAGGTATTTAATAAAAATATAAAAACACTAGTGACTTAATTAAATTATAAAAATGAAAATTAAAATTAACTTGAATTAAATAGAAACTATCACTTACTTAAACTTAGATTTTTTTGGAATTTTCTTTTTCAGAACTACTTTGTACCTTAAAATGACAAACTTTTGTAAAGACACTTTTCAAGATAGCTTATAAATAAGCTATAAGCACCCCCTTGGCTACACAGTTGACTTATGTTGACTGTGTGGTCAATTTGGGTCAAATGGCCTAAGGTGGGGTCCACAATGGTAAAAAAAAGTCTCAGCAAGTTTAATAATCACAAATAAGCAACAAACACAAACACTAGATCACTAATAAGCTGTAAAGATTGAAATAAGCACTTTAGCACAATGGAAACTAACACAGACTGGGGACAAACTTGGTGAGCAATTGCAGGTGGGGTCCACTAGGGTGAGGGTCAAACAAATGGTCAATGGCTGCTCCTTGGTAGGAGGGGGGTTGTAAAAACCTAAGTATGGGGTCTGGGGTCCACTGAGGTGGTCACAAAACACCACCAAAGTGATGGTGGTGACTGGGTGTCTGGGTGAGACAGAGCACACACTTGCCCTGCAAGTGTGTTTAAGCAATTGTGGGGCCCACCTCAAAAATCCTAAAAATATAAAAATGGTGGGAACTTAAACTAGAGCTGGTAGAGTATCACCACAACAAATTTCACTTCTTAAAAGTAAATACAAAATTCAAAACAAATCTTGTGAGTTTGGTAAAAAACTGAGCTGAGCAAGTTTTGACTTTTGAAATGTTGCACCCTTTTGACTTTTATGAACTTTTGCTGCTTCTAAGTGATCAATACATGTTTATAAAACCTAATGGAAACTAAATCAAACAATCTAATCTAATTTTTTTATTGAAATCTAGGATTTGGAATAACAAAACTCAAACAGTGGCCTGCTATGAGGATCTAATGGCTATTTTTGACTTTTGCCTATAGAGACTTGGTTTTGAAGCTTTATTAGACATAAACTATCCTAAGGTGACCAGATACAAGCAAAAACAACAACAACAAACACCCTCAGCATAGTGAATTAACATGAACCAAACACCCCTATAACTATGACAGTCTATGATTTTCAAAGCTAAACATGAATTTAAGTCACAATACTGATTCCTAACACTAGATTATAACTATATAAGAGTAAATTAACAATAATCAAACACAACACAAGCTGAAAACTCAGATTTGTCACAAGTGAGTTTTAACTGTGAGATTTTCAATTTTTTAGCAATAAGGAAATCTGATTAACAAGCTATCTATATTATGCTAGATATTGATTAACTAACACCAAATAAACTCAAAAGCACACAGATAAGAAAAAATAAACTAAGCTACAGTAGGATACTAGAAATTAAAGAACAAGCTTACAAGGTGCATTCCAGCTTATGCCATGAACCAAGAACCAAGAATCAAACCCTATCATCCCCCATGGGATTCTAAACCAGGGGCATCCAATTTATACCCTGCTCCAGCTATGATCACCAAGAACACTTGACTTTGACTTTCTTTGACCTTTTTTTGGTATTTTGAATTTTTTATTTCTAAACTGTTTTAAGTTATTATTAATAGCTTCAATAAGCTACTTAGGAGCTTATATGTATCTAAGAGTCCAATACATAAGGCTTAAAACAACAATTGAACAATATGAGATATTGAAATATAATTAAAATTGCATACGATGAAATAATAAAAGAAGCTTGAAATTAATAACTGAAATTAAGTTACAATACAATAAAAAAGAAGGTTACCACTGCTTAAGAGCTTGGGTGTACCCTAGAATTGAAAATTGCAATTACACGACATGAACTAAATTTAAAATTAACTAACTACTCTCTTCTTCTTGCACTCTCTTATTTATAGCCTCCAATTAGGGTTACCCTCTGCATTGCCATCATTTCCCACCACTTTGTTCAAGTTTTGGTCCACTCTCCAAGTGCCACGTATTTTGGCGGGAAAAGCATCATTTGCAATTAGGTTCTGTTACACGCAAGGGGGGGGGGGGCAGCATTAATTATGGTGTGAAAGGGTAGGTATAGGGAGGTGGTAGCATTAATTGTGGGGGGTTATTGCTTCTGATTGGTGGAGAGGGGCGGTTGAGAGGTTGTGGGGGAAGTTGAGAGGGAAAAACGGGGGAGAAGGGTGTGTTGGTGTTATTTTGACCGAAGTCAAAGTTGGACCCGGGTCAAAGTGGGGTTGGACTGGGCTTAGGGTGGATTAGTTTTGTATTTGGGCCCAAAGGTGATTTAAGTGGACTTGGTTTTGGCTTATTTTTTTGGATCCGGTTAAGATTTAAACACAAGGACTAATTGTGCAATTGTGAGAAAGTTGAGGGTGTGTATTTGGCATTTTCTAAATTTGTTTCCAAGGGTATAAAATGCCATATCATGAATAGTATAAGGTTTTATTTTGAATTTTTCACTTTTTTTAAAACCCCAGGGACTAAATCTGCCAATTCCCCAAACTTCAGGGACCTGCCTTGTAATTTCACCAAACTTTCTACCAAGGGACCAAACCTGCCATAAGAGATTAGTGCAAGGACAAAATTTGTTTTTCTCAAAGTTTTTCATATCCCAGGGACCATTTTTGACAATTTTCAAAGTTCAGGGACTAAACTTGACATTTTGTGAAACTTTTCACCAAAGGACTAATTATGTAACTTTTTGATTTATAAGGGCCTTTGGTGACTTTTTCAAGTTTTTAAAATGACCAGGGACTAGATTTGACAACTTTTGAAAGTTGGGGGACTGAAACTGCCAATTATGCAAACTTTGTGCGTTTTTCATCTGTTTTTGGTATTTTTGCATTTGAGACATGTAAAACACTTTCCTGGGATATTTTCACTATTTTGATTCATTATTGAGTGTTTTTGGATGTTTTGGCAGTCCAGAATTGGTAAAAATGATGAGTATATACACACTCATCACCTAATATGAGACCAAATCAAGCAAACTAAACAGGTTCTAAACTAAATTAAGGATTATGCTAGACCAATATACCAACAGTTAAGCATGTATAAAAATTTAAAGTTCATTTTGACTTTTTGCTTGAAAATTACCAAAGCCACAGTTGGATTGAGCTAGGGTAAGCCTAATAGAGGTGTCTACACAATTTTTATCCCATACCAACAACAACAACACAGCTACACAGTCAATTCCAAACACCCCTTAATGGGCAATTTTAAAAATTTTCCAAGAAAACTAAAGATTTAAGCAACAAATCTGAGATCTAAACTACAATTGAGCATTTATGAAGATAAATAAACAACTATCAACAGCAATGAACACATCTCATTTAGAAACACAAATTATGCAAAATTTATGAGCCAAGGGCTTACTAGACATCCAAAGCTGAGAAAGCAATTGGGAATTAGAACCAAAGTCACAAACCTAACACTCCCATGAGTACTAAACCATACTCCATAACCAATGCCACTTCTGATTCTTCCTTTCTTCTTCAATTTTTATTTTATTGATTTTCTTTGTATTTTTTTCGTTTTCTTTTCTTTTTCTGAGTTTGTACTTTCTTTAACTCCAAATTACTTTAAAAAGGTTTAAAAAAGCTACTGGAACAAGATATAATGCAAATTGAAAAGGTAACAAGAAATTTAAAACTTTAGTAAAAATACGAATCTCTTGAAATCAAAAGGAAACTTAAATTAATTGAGAAATCTGGAACTACAATTGAATTTAAATCTGAAATGTAGAAAACATACAAAGAAAGGATGCCATTGAAGGCTTACATTGCTTCATATTTATACTAAGTGAAGAGGTAGGTAGAAATCTTGCACTTGTGCTTCTTTTCTGAGATAAAACAGCCCTAATTTGATCCTTGTGACCTTGTGAACAAATCCCAACCATCCAATTAAAGTAACCATGATCTGAACCCTCAATTCCAATTTGGCGGGAAAATAATGTTGTGGGAATTTTGGATTGCCAGCCTGGCGAATGGGGTAGGTAGGGTTTTGTGAGGATAGTAGTGGGAATGGGAGTTGGAATGGGGAGCTTTTGAGGAGATGAGGGGGGGGGTTGAGTGTTGCAGAGATGGTGGTGGTGGTGTGTCTACTGGATAAACGGGGCAGATGGGGAAGAAATGGTGGAGTTTGACCCGTTTGACCCTTTGACTCTTTGACCAGGCTTATTAAATAAAATTGGATTGTGCTTTGAGGGTTTACGGGCCAAGGTGTTTAAGTATTCAAAGGGTAGGTTGTGTTTGTTTTTTGGATTTTAATAATAAAAAGGGCCCGATTGGTTTATTTAGTAGCACAAGGACCAAAGATGTAATTTCTGTATTTTTGAGCGGCCAAAACTGCCATTCTTCCAAACTTCTACCAAGGGCCAATTTTTGTCAAGTTATGAATTCCCAAGGTTAATATGATCATTATTCTTCAAAGTGTAATTCCCGGGGGTCACTTTTGCCAATTTTGAAACTTAAAGTACCAAACTTGTAAATCTGTGAAATTTGCAATCCAAGGACCAATCTTGTCATTTGAGGATTCTAGGATGACTCTTGTTGACTTTTCCTTCATAAAATCTTTCTAGGAACCATTTCGGACATTCTCTGAAAGTACAGGGACCAATCTTGCCAAATGTGAAACTCCAGGGACTAAACTTGTAAACTTTAGAAAACTTTTCACACAAAGACCATTTTTGATAACTTTTGACTTTTTAAGCACTTGGGTTGACTTTTCATTCAAAACAAATGCTCAGGGACTTATTTTGTCAAATTTTGAAAGTTGAGGGACTGAAACTGCCAATTATGCAAACTTTGTTCGTTTTTTCATCTGTTTTCAATCATTTTGCATCTGAAATGTATAAAACACAATCCTGGGATATTTTCAGTATTTTGATGCATTTCTGAGTGTTTTTAAATGTTTTTGCAGTTCAGATAAGACAAGAATGATGAGTATTTACACACTCATCAGGCTTCATCAAAGTTGATGGTTGTGCCAAATGGTTCGGGTGTTGGAAGAGATTGCCTTAGCCTATGCATTTCCCTTTCAGGTTCTGCATAAGGAGAGACAAGATTTTGTTAGGTGCCCATATTGATATCACACAAGTAAAGAATGAGATAGATATAAGGATTGGTTGATCACAAGATATGAGAGAATTATAAAAGCAATAGTTTCATTAGAATATCAAAATAACCAACAAAGTTTAAGGCATCATAAGCCTTGTATTTATAGGTGGGAAGCTAGGGCAATATTCCTTAGTCCCTTTCATCATCTCAACGTGGGCTTACAAAGCCTTTTGGGCTTTTACAACTTGCCCATTAACTTAAACATAAACATAAATAATACTTAAGCAACCTATTACAAAATGTAATGACCAAGACTTGACTAAATACTAAAGTATGTTCCCAACAATCTCCCCCTAAGGGTCAGTCATCGCGGTTGCTGGACGTTTTTATCTTTGTCTTTGACTTGTGACATGTAAAACTTTTGACGTCTTCAAAAAATGTTGTATAATGAATGTACTTTGCTCTAAGTCTTTGTTCTTTGGTGATGATGTTGTGATTGTGTTATGAAGTAGTCTGCCGTTCGTCACTTCTGCGTCTGTGGTGGTTGTCCGCCAATCCAACATGCTCATACATCTTTAGGCTTTGTCTTTCTCGTGCACGAAGTTCCTTTTCATACTCTAAGATCTTTAGTCTTTATACTTTGCAGATTCTTCTTTTTGGCGTAGAATCTTTCTTTGAACTTTGTGGTGCATAGATCTTTTGGGGGAGCTTTCATTTGCTTCAAGATGTATGTATGAGCATGCTGGAATCTACCATCATGGAGGTGATGTTCCTGCAGATAAACAGTTAGCAATAATCAACCGGTACTTACAGATAAAGAATTAGAGCTCGTCAACAGCATATTGTGAAGACTCCTTCTAATCCTTATCCAGGCCGTTCCCATATCAGATACTCCCGAAGGAGCTTACGAGACCTACTAAGTAGCTCAATGACTGGGTGAGTCGCTGGGGATCACTCCACGACTGTAGACCGCTAAAGAACCACCGCGAACACTGAGCGTAACCCTTGTGGGGTTACCGAAGTGACCTGCTGTCAGGGTTGATAGATGTTGACCCTGGCAGGAATTTCTGTTCAATCATTAAGAAATACATTTGTAATTCTCTCATAAACGTTCTCTGTAGATTGCTAAGATCTGCGAAGGACTCGATAATTTACAGCTGGTGTCCATTGATGTAGAACACCAGTTGTAGAAATACTAAGTGTTCCTAAGAGATCTTTGATGTATCTCATGGCTCTAGACTCTATAAGTGCACACTTAGGTTTCCTATGCGGAGACTAGGGAGGGGTCTCCTGCTTCAATATCAACCATCTCTAAGAGACAAGTAGATAGATTACACTGGTTCCCCGTGAGAATGAAACAAGTTCTTTTAAGAGAACTTGAGTAGTTAAGAAGGTTTAGTGCATTGCGTCACTGGGTCCATGACGACTTTATCATCAATACCGGTGTTGCCTTAGCAACAACCAGTAGCATACGAGTTGAACCCGGTGTCTGCCCTAAGGTTAAACATATGGAGGGCTATTTCTTTTCACCCTTTTCTTTACTTTTCTTTTTAATTCTTCAACTCCTTTTTTCCTTTTCAGTCTTTTCTCCTTTTTTCGTATCGTACCTAAGGACTTCTAATTCTAACTATGGGTGATGTCCTTGGGTAGATCCCTCTGGCTCTGGCGGATCATAGGACGGTTTTTCCTATCTTAATCACCTTATAACTCCTTGATTAACCGACAGTAGCCAAGAAACCTTTGATAGAAAATCTCTCAAAGTGTTTGTGATAATCAAATATTTTGGTTAACACTTTGAGAGTTTTGTGTACACTTTAGAAGGGCTCCCCCTTCACATGTGCTCATAAGTATTTAATAAATTTGCACATGCGGGAGGAGCAAGCATTTTTTTGAATTGATCCCCTTTCAGTGAACAATACTGATTCGAGACACACTTACATCACTAGTTAGACTATCTTGAAGTTATCACCCAGCCTGGTCAAGTCCACAGAAAGTTTCTCGAGACGGTACATTTCTACTAAGACAAATCCTTTTCGAGACACGCTTACGTGGCTAGTTAAAGATTTCCATTGTCAGCTTTTAGGTGACAACTAGTTCTAGTAACTAACTTGATGTTATAACCCGTCGAGGATAAGTCTTTTCGAGATTACTAACTTTTATTGTTTCGTCAATTCCTGGGTCAATCCTGAGTCTAGCTCGCACAAGATACAACTTTTAGCTTTCTGACCACTTATATTTTAATCACTTTTCCATTTTCTCCCCCTTAAAAATAGCATATAAAATGATGTTTTTGATAATCTTTTAGATTAAAATGCCTTTTTGAGTCTTATGGGGAGATTCACCAAGAACTTTTGATTTTAGAACAAAGTATTTTTGTTTTGACAAGTGCTCCCCCTCAACAAGTGATTAGATCTTATTGAGGTGAAATACTTGTCCTTTTTAGCAGAATTATGAAAATCATAAAATATTTGATTAATTCTACTCAAAAGTAAGAAGCCTTTGCTCCTTATATTAGGATTGAGGCACTGATGCGTACCTCAGGGTCCTTTCTTTACAAGTTCGGGTTGTACACTGAAATGTGTGCACAAACCATAATGAATGATAGTATTGACAAATCAAATCAAGATCTTACAACACTTCTACCATTCCGGTCTCTGAAACGTCAACACCAGAAATCCTGGTCTGCCTCCCACATAGCTTTCCAATCTCCTTATCTGATCCCTACGCTTTAACCGGTTCTCAATCCTTGTAATGAATCTGCAAGCTTGTCTGGCCTCATCGGTTTTCCACCTTTTGGATTTGTACAGGGCAACATCATCTAATCTTCTTTTGATTCCATCGCTGACGAACTTAAGGGATTCATCACAGAACTTATGGATCTCATCATAAGCCATGAAGCAGTTTCGACGGTTGACACTGCGGTATGTGAACCCAAATGCCGGATGCTTGATCAAGGTGTATTGAGATTCGTGTTGAAGGTTGGGGATGTTGAAAAGATTAGGTTTTGTGAGATTCAGCTTCTTCTGGTAACTTTCCACTCCAAGTTGAAGATCTTCTACTCGCTCTCTGATGACTATTTGTCGTATGAAAACTAGGAGAGCTGTGATAAAGTCAAGCTGCATTTGCTTGGGTAAGTTGCAAAGCTTTCCTTGGACTTTGAGAAGATACATATCTTCTATGTCATTGAGGAGTAATCGTGGAAAGTCTGACTCGGAAATCACGTACTCTTGTTCATCAAGTATTTTGAGTACGATTTTGTTGAGAAAGGAGTACCCAAAGTGAGTGACTTTCGAAATAAACTGAATGGAGACAATCTTTAACTCACTCGTCACATTACCCATAGTCTAGTTAAGTCTGATGCTTCGATAATACTGTGCCCGGTTTTCTGGCCAATGGTGTATTCCATAGAGTGCGTTCCGGTCATAGTCAACAACTTTGTCGATGAATAAGTCGGAGGCTTCTTCTTCGATGGCGTTGTTGAGGTATCTGGCTGCAGGGATTTAGAAGGTAAGTGATGTGGCGTACTTTGTTTCTATCTTGCTACCGTGTTGTAGAAATTCCAAGTCGTTGTTGAAGAAGAATTTGTAGGGGATTTTCTCTTGTTTCGGTTTTCCAACCAAGGGTAGAGGTTTGGTCCAGTCAGTGTACTAAGGCCCTTTGTTCTTTGAGTAGTAGTCGATGTTGGACTTGAGGTTTAGCCAGTCAATGTCGTTAGACATTGCGCGGGCAATGTTCTCTAGGTGATATTCAAGTTCAACAGAGTTGGCCGAGCGGTCTTTAAACAGGTTGAATGCGGCATTCTTTACCCTTCTCAGCTCTTTCTTGCTCATGTTCTTTACACCGTAGTCCCTCTGCAGAAGTTGTGCATATTCCACTGTGTGGCCATCTTGTGGTGATTGATTTTTTGCAAGAGGTGGTTGGGCTTTAACCATTTCATCAAACCAAGAGTATTCAGCCGTTTTGTCTTCGTCCAGCCACTTGAGAATCTTTTTCGGTTTCTTAGGTTCGATGCTTTTCGAAGAGGTTTCAGGTTTATGCTGATGATGTTTTCTTTTCCTTTCTTTTTTCTTTATTGATGATGGTTCTGGAATGTTGTCTGGCTGAGGGAAATCGTCTCCGCCGGTGTACTCAAAGTGATCATGGGCTTTAGGACCTGAACCTGATGCCTTTGGTTGTTGAGAAGATGTTGTGGTAGTTGGAGGTATGACAGGTTGTTTGTGTTGAGATGAGGGTCCTTCGGCTTGCTTTTGTTTCTTAGCCTATGAGTTAGGATCTTTGTCTTCATCATCTCTCTGACGTTTCAGTTTATCGGCCTTAGTGCTGCAAGATTCTTTAGACATCTTGGCTTGTAAAGCTTCCCACACTTTAATATCTTCAGGTGTCATGGTGGTTTTACTTGCCAATATGTTGAAGAGCTCGGAGAGTGAAAGAAGTAGTTCTAATCACTTTCTTTACGGCTTGTTCAGCAATTTTAGTAAGTTCATCCTTCATTGGTGTTGATATAAATAATGTTTAAAAACGTTATTAATATCTCTCAATAAATCTATGTTTTGATAATCACAAAACTCAAATCAAATTAAGTCAAGATTAAGACGTAAACAAGTATTTAGTAACAAATATTTACCTCTACATCTAATATCACTTAAGGTATGCATAAACTAAGCATCTTATGCATTACATGATCAAAGGAAACCTTGTCTTAAGACATAACATTTTATAAAATGATATTAACATTTTATATATATTTGTAAATCATTTTTGGTATTGTTGTATTAAACTACAAAGATATGATTTCAAATTTCCAACTAAAAAGGGCAAATTTTATACAGAAAAACTTTTCCAACGTTCAGTAGGGCGGCCCCCTTAATTATACTAGGCGGACCCCTTAATCATTAAGGGGACCGCCCCCTAATTAAAAGGACCGGCACGCTCCAGAACAGTATTTTCTGGCCCTTTAAATACTGGATCATTCCACATATTTTTCTCATCTTTTTGCACTAAAAACTTTCTGATCTAACCTCCATTTTTATATCAAAAATCCTTTGATCATATAATTCATAAGTCTTTGTTCCCAAGTGATCCAAAGCTTCACCCACTCAAGTGCAAGAAGAAGAACACTCCTCTACATCCATTTAATTGTAGTAGTGTTGTGATTAACTATTTTCATATTGTAGTAGTGCTAGATATTTGTGAAAGTGTTGTGAGAACTTGTTGATTGTAGAAACTGGGTGTGTTGTAAAGTAGTGTAGTAGTTGTGATTTAGTTGTGCATAGAAGAAGGTGTGAAGTTGACAAGAAGAAAAGGTGTGAAGCTTTCTTGAAGAAGTTGTGAAGGTGTGAAGAAGGTGTGAAGTCTTGAAGAAGTTGTGAGATTAGTTCTAGCTACGATTAGAACTCGACATTTAGCTTAGTGTCGTTAACTCATGTAAGCTAAGGTGTGTAAGGTTTCTCCACCATAAGGAGTTTGTTGACATAGTGAAGAAAACTCTCGAGTGTGGTACTTGGGGAGTGGAGTAGGGAAAGGAAGGTGTCCTTGTAGCCGAACCACTATAAATTCGCGTGTTGTGGTTTGATCTTTCTAACTCTATCTTTTCTTCATTCTTCATTCTATTTCAATACTTTCATTATTAGATTAGACTTGCTTATATTGATTGTTACTTGAACTCACTTGAGATCGAATCGAAAGTTTTTATAAGCTACAAAATATTTTGGAAATAAATTTAAAAAGGACGTAAAACTATTCAACCCCCCTTCTAGTTTTCCACAATTGGTATCAGAGCCAGGTTTAGCAAGATCTTTAAAATATATTGTATTTTAAAACTTGTAACGATCTATGGAATCTGAAAAATATTTAGAAGGGCAATCTATGCAAAGACCACCACTATTTGAAAGTGATGGATTTTTATATTGGAAAAATCGATTCGAAACTTATGTGAAGTCAAAAGATCTAGATCTTTGGCATGTTATTACTAATGGTGATTTCTTACCTATTCAAAATAACCTTGAAACAACGAAAGATGAAATCGTACCATTTGAAAAACAAAATGATGATTTAAAAAGAAAACTTGCTAAAAATAATGAAGCAAAAATGGTTATTTATAATGCGCTACCACGTAAAGAGTACGAAAGGATCTTTATATGTGAAAGCGCAAAAGAAATTTGGAACTCTTTATTAATAACTCACCAAGGTAATAGTCAAGTCAAAGATAATAAGATAGATCTACTTGTTCAACAATATGAGCAATTCAGGATTCCGGAAGAGGAATCAATTGATAATGTTTTTGCTAGATTTAACACTATCATCACAAGTTTAAAAGCACTTGATGAGAATTTTTCTAGTAAGAATTTTGTCAGGAAGTTTCTTAGGGCTCTTCACCCAAAATGGCGAGCTAAAGTGACAGCTATTGAAGAATCAAAGAATTTGTCAACATTACAACTTGATGAATTAATTGGAAATTTAAAAGTCTATGAAGCAATTATAAAGAAAGATTTCGAAATGGTCAAAGGAAAACGAGAGCAAAGCAAGTCAATCGCCTTAAAAGCTAGAAAGGAATCTAGTATTGATGAGTGTCTAAATACTCATCATTTTATACCAATCAGAACTGCCAAAACATCCAAAAACACTCAAATATGCATCATAATACTGAAAATATCTCAGAATTGTGTTTTATATGTTTCAGATGCAAAATGATCAAAAACAGATGAAAAACGAACAAAGTTTGCATAATTGGCAGTTTCAGTCCCTCAACTTTCAAAACTGGTCCCTGGTTATTCTAAAAACATGAAAAAGTCACCAAAGGTCCTTTTTAATCACAAATTACATATTTAGTCCTTTGGTGCAAAGTTTCACAAAATTACAAGTTTAGTCCCTCAACTTTGCAAAATTGACATAAATGGTCCTTGGGATGTAAAAACTTTCAGAAAATCAATTTTGGTCCTTATACTAATCTTCTATGGCAGGAATGGTCCTTGGTTGGAAAGTTTGGTGAAATTACATGTTTGGTCCCTGAAGTTTGAAAGTTTGGCAGAAAAGGTGCCCGGATATAAAAAATGGAAAATTATCACTAATGGTCCTTGGGGTATTGTAACTTGGCATGATTAACCCTTTTGACTACTTTGGGATACTTACAAAAACAGCCCTCAAATTTCAGAATTTTACAACTTTGGTCCTTGTGGTATTTCACTAATAAAACCAAATGGACCCTATTATAATCCAAAATCCAAGATCCAGTCCATCCCAAGGCCCAATCTACCCAAAGCCCAAACCACCCAACCCTGGTATTTAATACCAGGTCAAACCCGGTCAAAATCCACCCTTCCCTCTCATCCCTTCCACCTCACCACTGCAACACCAAACTACCCTCTACCTCTCTGGTTTCACTTCCACCTCCCCCCCAGCTCACTACCTTGTCCCCCAACTCTCCACAACCTTCCAAGAACCTTTAATTACCCGTAAAACCCTCACAAGTAACATTGGATATTTTGGCGCCAAAAAGCAGATTCGAAGGCCAAGATTAACTCTGACCAATCCAAAGGCTCAGATGTGTTGGGAAAGTCTCAGAGGGTCCCACTTAACCCTAATTGTCATCTATAAAGCCAAGGGGATACTGTTTGAAGAAGCAGTTAGTTGTAATGTAGCATAGATAGTCGTTTTTAGTGTAATTCAATTTCCAAGTGTATTTCTTTGTTTCAGAAGCTTGTACTTAGTTCATGTAGTGTAATAACAACTTTATCCACTTTTAATTTCAATTTATCTCTTTAGAACTCATATTTTGCATTTTCAATTGAAATTGACATCCTCATTTGAAAGTTGTTTAAATGTTTTGTTACTATTCCATAAGACTCAATCAGGCTCATTTATAAGTTTTCTTAAGGTTCTAAGTCAGTTAAATTAGTTTCCTTTCATAAATAAAAAAATACTAAAAAATCATAAAAAATATAGTGTAAAATAAAAAAATCTGTTTATTTGAAAGAAGAGCAATGAGCATGGTAAAAGAAGGATGGCCATGGGTTTTAGAGCTTATGGGTAAGCTATAGGATGGTTAAAATGATCTTGGTTCTCAGTTTATAGCTTGGATGCAATTGTAAGCTCATTTTCCAAATTTTGCAATATACTGTATGAGTACTAATTGCTTGCTAAAATCTGTGTTTTTATGTCTCTTAGGTGTATGTGGAAAACTAGAAGGGGGGTTGAATAGTTTACCTCTTTTTAAAATCCTTTTTAACATAAAAATCCTTTAATAACTTTATGTTTGCTCAACAATATAAACACACCATTATATGTTTGTTTCTTTCAAAAGCTTTTAGTGTAAGCATCAATTCTAATTATACTTGTTTCATACTTTGAAAAGCTTTACTTGTGATGATCCTAACTTTGCTTGTTTAGTTCTTTGAAAAGCTTTTATACTTGTTTGAAAACTTAAAGATAACTTTAATTGTTTTACTTCTTTGAAAAGCTATATATATGGTTAACGATTCTAACTAAACAATAACATGCAATAAGCAAAGATAGAGAAAGAAACGATCAAACCACAACACGATTGTTTATCGTGGTTCGGCTACAAGGATTCTTTTTCCTTGCCCTACATCCACGCCCCGAGTTTCCAACTCGAGAGTTATAAACACTAATCAACAAGCTCCTTTCACCGGCGGAGAAAACCTTACACGTCGCTTAAACTTTTACCGACACAAAGCTAGATGTCGAGTTCTTTTACAAGGGTACAACCACTCCCACTCGTCGCTTACACTTTTACCGACACAAAGCTAGATGTCGAGTTCTTTACCAAGGGTACAACCACTCCCGTTAGTTCTTTTACTAGGGTACAACAACTCCCAACATACTACGTATTTTGAGGCCTAAAATACTAACCAACAACTTCTACATACATGACACAAATGAAGTATAAACTACCAAAGCTTATACATGACCAAGCTACCAAGACTTGCAACTTTAGAGTTGAAGCTTCCAACTTCTTGAATGATCTTGTGGAATTCCTTGCTACATAAGAGAATCACACAAGTCAAGGGTTACTGAGTTAGTTTAGAGAATATGTGAAAATATGTCCTAAAGGGTTACACAAAACAAACAAATGGTTTGGTATTTATAGCAAACCAAACTGCAAGCTTGGCGGATCAGGCGGAACCCTCAGATGGGTTCCGCCCGTGTACCCCCAGGGTACCGCCGGGTCTGCAGTAGGTTTTTGCAATAACTTCCCAAACCAAACAATGTCTTGTCTCATAACTTCTAGCAACCAAACAATGTCACATCACTTAAAGTAAGTCAAACATGATACTTGCAAGCAACATGAAAGCAAGTCAAACACATAACTTGCCATAAATACATAATGACAAAACTTGCCATAAATGTGATGTGACTATTTCTAATTTAAGAAATAAAACCAATGTTTAGTTTAAAAGGAAATGTAAACATTAGTTAAACAAGACTTAAACACTCAAAGTGATAATTTACTTTTAGCTAAAGTTCATACTTTGTTATTAACAAAACTTAGCAAAGATCGTAAAATATAAATAACGTTTTTAGGCGATATTTGTATTAACAATCTCCCCCTTTTTGTTGATGACAAAACATAAACTTTATTTAAAAGTAAGTCATAAGATTTAGTGTTAAGTCTTATAAAGTTAGTAATGAAACTTGTTTTTGCAAAGAGTTAGCTACGCGGAAGTTTAAAATAATAGAGCAAGTTTCATATAAATTCTCCCCCTTTTTGTCGAAACAAAAAGAAGAGTAGCGAAGCGGAATTATAGGCATGCTCCCCCTTGGTTGATACTCCCCCTAAATGGAGTGCCAAGAGAGGAGACATGGATTTTGAACCTACAAAAGAAAAGTTAGTTTCCGCACAAGATAAGTCATGAAAGCATTTCATGTTTAAAAAAAAAAACACAACTAAGAGTTGTGAAGCGGAATAAAGCAAGACTCATGCTCCCCCTTGAATGTTACTCCCCTAAATGGAGTTTTCAAGGAAGGAAAACATGAATAATGAACCTACAAAAAGAGAGGTTAGCACAAGATTTATGTATGGTACCATATCAAGGTATAGTTCACTCATCATACCTAAATGGTCAACAAACCCTTCAAACCTTGTTGTAGAATTAATTTCATTTAACTTGTAAAATTTTGACTCTTAGAGAGTCAAAGACACAAAATTAAGATGACAACATCCTACAAAGACAAACTAAAAAATAAACTAAGAACATAAAATGCTACAAGGAAATCATCATTTTCCTTAATGAGAAACATTATCCAAAAACAAGGATTGGGTTGTTTAGGGATGAAAATGTGGATTGAGGGTTGTAGCGGGTTTTATTTGGAGATGTGAGGAGGTGACTTGGTTTTGCTTTGTTGGTTAAAATGGGGACTTTTTCCAAACGAAACGGTTTTGTTTCATTTTGGAGACTCTAAGGTTGTGGTGGATGAGACAAGGATTGTAGATGATCCAAAATGTGGTTTAGAATAAACCTCATTTCTTCGGTTAACTCGTGAAGTTCCGTTCGACATCTTTCACTAATGCGAGCGGTTCTTTCGCAATGTCCACAATCAGGGTGGGGAAAGTTTGGTGGAAGAGAGGTTTGATTTGTTGGTGGTGGATGGGTTGAACTTGAAGGAGCAAAGGTGGATGGTTGAGAAGTGCTTTTGCTTCCTTCACTTATTGAGTGTAATGCCGTATTGAATTCCATAACATGGTTGATTTGAGAATCAACCATTCGTTTTAAGGCATTGAGGTGGCTTAAATGAGTGTTAATTTCCTCATTTGTGTTTGGAGGTTCTTGTGGTGATGGTTGTTGTTGGTGTGGTTGTTGTTGTGGTTGAACTAGGTGACGGAAACTTGGTTCTCCGTAAGGATCACCATGAAGGTTTTTGTAAATAGGATGAAACACAAATGAATGTGAGTGGGTATGACCTTGTGCATTTGGAAAAATAGTTGGTCTAGCATAACGGTAAGCCAACCGTTCTACCGTAGATGGGTAACGAGGTTCATCATTGAGTTGCTCATTATGTTGTGTGGACTTGATGATAGATCATCAAAAGTTTCCAAATTGAGTGTTGGTGATGTTGGTGGTGTATGGAAAAGTTCCATTGGTGTAGGTGTTGGTGATTGAGGTGAAGGAGTTTTTGATTTAAAGGCTTTTTGAGAAGATGAAGTTGACTCACTCGAAGGTTTAGTTGATGATGGGTTAATTGCTAGGTTTGAGTTCCAAAGTGGTGGAGAAGGTGGTGGAGTAGCAAGATTAAGTAAATCTTGAATGGTGATCACATTGGTATTACAATGTGTTGAGGGTGTAGTTGAGGTAGTAAGGTTAAGAAAATCTTGAATAGGTGAAGAGATGTTTAGTGAGGCATCACTTGATGATGATGAGCTTGACTTGGTGGTTTTGTTGAAGCAACAAGTTTTCACACTAATCCTAGTGGTTTTAGCACATGATTTTGATGACTCGGATGAGGTGTTGGATTTGGTCATTTCAAAGGTTTTGGTTTAGGTGTTTGAGAGAAGAAGACTTGATTGGTGATGGTTTGATTTGAATTGTTGTGGAGCTTTCAATTTTATAGGATGAGAAAGGTGTTGAAATAGTGTTTGGATTTGATGTTTTACTATTCAAAGATTGAGGTGTCAAATGATTTTCATGACCATGTCACATCATTTGAGGTCAATCCAATGAATAGGATGGAGTGAAAGACCAACCTAAGCACTCAATGCTTTGTGATCATGGGAAGTGGTTTGGTTGAAAATGTATCAAAGGTTTGAAGGATCCTTTAAAAGGGTTCCTTTGGGTAGTTATGTTTTGAATTTGAATTTTGGCGGGAAGTGTCTTCCTAATTGTTTTAGTGAGTGAGGTTTGTTCCAATATGGTTGTTGGTGTTAATGAAAGATGTTTCTCACTTGGGATAATGATTTGACACTTTACAAGTTATGATCTTAAGAAAAATGTTCACAAATTTTCTGCAGGTACTGGCGGCACCCTGAGACTACACAGGCGGAACCCAGTTTTGGGATCCTCCAGGTCCGTTGGGCCATTTCTGGAATTCCCAGAAATTGTACTGGCGGAACCCAAATTTGGGATCCGCCGGATCCGCCAGGCCTGAAAAACTTCACAGTCCGCGTTTTTGACCCGCGAAACGATTTTCAAAATTTTCGAAAACTCTTGGAAATGAAAATTTACTATATGACAGATTAGGAAATGCAAAAATTGGGCATATAGACATTCATCTCTTAGGACTTTGACCGGGGGCTAACGATTTTCACTTAACTTAGTGAATTTTACCATAAGCATGAAATTGACACATACCACCAATATTGTCATTAATCATAAAAGAGCATACAAAACATAATCCATCAAACGTAATAAGACATGAATATGAGAAGTAATACAAATCACATAATTCACATAGTTTTAACACAAAGACGCTTCTAAAGCACACATAAGACAAACGCTCCTTAATCTTCTCACAACCGGTCAATCTTCTTTTTGAGCTTGTTTAGATACCTTCCAAAACACTTGAACATTCCTTTGGTTTGCTTGAATTCTTCGGAAGCATTGTCAATGATGGGGAGAGCTTGAAGATATTCTAAAGGAGGTAACTTAGAGTTTGGTAGTTTATCATCGTCGCTCATGTCGGATGATGATGAAGATGGAGTAGGTGATCGAGTACGTTTGCCCTTATTTTTGAAAACTCGTTTATCACTTAGAGGAACGAAGATGTGAGGGACAAGAGAATATTCAAGGTGCATTCCTTTGTCATTAGGAGGAATGGGTGAAATTGCTCTAAATAGCCGAGTAAGAAGCATTCCATATAGAAGGGCGGTTTTTCCAACTAAAGGTATGTCGGCCATTCGTCGGGCTAGGTAGTAGGCTAAGTTGAATGGTTGACCAATGGAAATGCTATAAAGCATGTAGCAAAGGCATCTGTTAACATGATCCCTATTTCCTATGGTACTTATGACATTGGCTCTAAGAATTTCTTCCCACTTCTTAAATTGTGGTTTAAGCTCATTGGTCTCCATACCAAATGGGTCCTTATCCACAATATTCCCCGAACGATTTTTCCTAGTGGTAGAGGCTCTAACAAAGAGATGTTCCTTAATTGTTTCCTTACTAACAAGAGGATTGTTGTATGGATGAAAACGCTCAATTGAGTCTAGGCTTGAAATAGGCCACTTATCCGTGTAAAGACAAGTACCTTCATTAGGAACACCAAGGATGATAGCTAAGTCTTTTAGGTCTATGAAATTTGGTATTTGATTTGTTTTGAAAGTTAATGATATCTTACCCGATACATCGGTGAAGAGTTCTACGGTTGCATAGAATTCTAGTACGAACCTAGGGCAAATTGGCTCATTAATATCAAGAAGACAATCAAAGTTGATTGCGGCAAAGTTTTGGCGAATAGATGTTCCTTCTAGAAAGGATGATTCAATTGTTCTACCTTCGTGAACATAGCGTTTTTCTAGTGCCTTAAAGGTTTCTACTTGAGCTTTGTTAAGACCTTTAGTCCTATGGTGTTTGGGCAAGTACTTAAGGGTTTCCACGTGATCGGATTGATTTGCGTTAGGCATGTTGATTCCTAGAAAACATAAAATTGTATGTTAATGACTTTTAACAACGAGGATGTTCTAATAAATTCTTATATGCAAGACATTGTGAAGACATGGTTATCTTGACTCATTTTGATTCCCAAATCGTTTTGTTATGCAAATTTTGTTGTAAAAACAAAAGATAACCAACACTCTCCTAATTGAATGTGTCTTCGATTGAATGTACCCGAAAATACATATTAGTTATGTATCCCCTTTAGCATTCAAGAGATAGTATGCAAGTGATGTTTAAATGATGTTTTTCATTTGTTTTAACAATGTGGTGATGAATCATGTTGCAATTAGAAAAATAATGCTCTTGGTGTGTTTGGTAAATCAAGGTGACAATGAAAAGATACATTTCTTAACTTAATGAAATACATAATTGACTAGCCACCAAGTTTTTCATGAATCATGAAGTTTTATGCAAAAGCCCTAAGATTCTAGTTAATGATTGCAAGTAAAAATGTTATGATTAAATTAAAAATGTAATTGTGATTAGAATACTTACAAAGTTAGTTGGATTGGAAGAGATTGGATTAGGAGCCCTAAAATTCGTGAGGATATGTGTTTTAGAGAGGGTGATGCTGTTTGTTAGTTTTTGTTAAGACTTAATAGGGTGTTTGGCTTTGAAATAAAGAATAAATACAATCTGTGGAATCGGCGGACCAGGCGGAACCAAAAAATGGGTTCCGCCCGTATGGTCTGAGGGTGCCGTGGGTGTCTGCAGGAAAAATCAAAAAGGGATTGTCTTGATTTTTGTGGTTTTATCCTAATGTTCAAACCTAAGATTTTAAGTCTTATTGTGTATGACTAAGCCTAGGAATGATGAATGTTTCACATTTAAGGGGTTTAGTGAAAACGTTGATGGATTGATTGACGTAGAAAAACTTTCTTAGTTAAGATGTTCCTCAATGAACAATTTTAACAAGACGATGATGATGGATCACAATATGTCTGTAAAGACTGTGATGATTTAAATAGTTGCTGAAGTCGATGCATCCTTTGTTGACGAGATAACATTGTTGATGAAGAAATTCCTTTGTTGATAAGAATTAACTTGTTCAAGCGGAGCTTGTTGATGTGCTTCTTCATTAAATTCTCAAATGAGATCCTTCAGCGTTTTGGAGAATCATTGGGTAAGTAAGTATTAAAAGTGCAAGTACCACTTGTGCTTTTCTTATCAACTTATTACCGATGCAATTCTATTTGGCATGCACTATGGTTTCTAATCCCATTCTTTTGGGACACCATAATCCTAGTGGTGTAGTACTTCTAAATGAATCCAAGCAAGCTCTTTCGAAAGAGTTGTTTAAGGATCTTCTCTAAAATCGAGCACATAGACAAGCACTAAACATAATGTTGGGTTACATTTGTTGTAAGAACAAGTATACTTCCAAACATATCTCTATGTTTAGCTCTACCTACGGATTTACTAATCTCATTCTTGATAAGTCATAAAGGACTTAATCATTGTGAACAAGTGAATAACTAGGAATGTTTTTGAGTGATTATCCCTTACTTTTGGAGCTTGCTTAGGTAAATAAATAGTCTTTCAAAGATTAACATTCTTTTCTATTTTGAAAGTCTATTTTGTTTTAGTAATTGCTTTACACTAATATTCAAAAACACTTTTTATTAATTTGTTTCAATTACTATTATGACCCATGTTTCAGGTTTTTATGACCTTGTTGATATTGCTTGACTCAATGTTTTATACAATACGAAAGGATGTTGTTTTTCAATTTTTAATAGTCCATCTTCCTTGTTATTGATCTTGACATACTTGTCTTATCAATGTTGGGCTTTCGACTAAGTCATCATCTACCAAAGATGATATCTTAGAAGGAGGTGGTCTTTCATTGAATTTTAAACTCAATGATTCCTCGACTCTTTGGGTTTATTTTCTTAAGACCTCATAAGTGTAAATGTCTAAGATATGCAACATCATAAGACTATGGGTCGAATTTGATGTTCACATCCTAGAAGTTTAATAAATCATTTTCTCCCAATCATTCAAATAAAATTCAACTGATTTATTTTACTTTGTGTGTCTTTCGTGAAGCTTTTAGCAAAAGAATGATTGGACTTAGGATGCTATTGAAAATATAGGGTATAATACCAAAAGACTTTTGTACTACAAGTGTTTATGAAATGTTTTGGTTTTGCTAGATTTGCAAGCATCACAAAAGTGTTGGTTGTCTTATCACTTAAGAAGTTCTTAGTTCACTCACTTGTAGATAAGAATTAAGTGAGACTTACTCAAGAGTTACTCATGTATTTTCCCGAAAGATTAAACGAGGCAAGACACCTTATATCTCCTACTAGAAGTAGTATCAAACTACTTTACCTATGAAGGATCTAATCCTTATTGTTATTCACACAATCATAGACACCTTATAGTAAAGACTACTACTAATATTTATGACAAATCATACTGTTAATCAACAAGAAACATTTAAAAGGTAAGTTGAAGAGACGTGTACCTTTTAAGCTCCATAGATTAGCCATCAAGAAGAAAAACATAAAGCAAATAATCTTGATACGTAGAGAGGCTAAACACAACTTTTTATAAATCCAAGTAAGCTAGAAAGACACATAAAAGTATTGACCATGATATTTTTATCCCTTTATCATGTGTTCCTATTAGAGCTAGAGTAACTTCTACAATACTCTTTTAGGTTTCATAAACACAACATGTTTTGTTTTACTTGTTGATGATTTATTAGAGTTAAATCTTAATCCGGTTCTATCTCTAAATGACCTTTGATTCTTCAAACAACTTTCAAGAGTTTTTGAACTTTCTTCAAATTTAGGAAGCATTTTTCCTTTTTCATTTTGTTTTAGAATTTCATGTTTGTACTTTAGACATACTTTACATTCTAAATCAATTTCAACATGACACTCAAGTCTAGACATCTTATCTTCTAACATGATTTCATTTTCAAAAGTGTTTACACAAGATCTTGAAGTTTCATTGTTAAAGATAGTTTTTAGGTCCATGTTGCATAAAAGTTTAGACTCATTTTCTATTTTAGAAAACTCTAGGATAAATGTGTCAAAGCAAAAATGTTTGGTTTCAAAATGTACCTTGCTTGGTGATTTAGCTAAGAGAGAATCACAAACCGGATGGTTGGCTTCATCTTCATCCGTGTTAGTCCATGAATCACAAGCAAGACCACCAAAGATCTCGACATGAGAAGTCATCTTCACTTACACCTTCATTTAAAACATTTAAACTAGTAGTACATGTATTAATCTCAACTAAATGTTTATCAATTAATTTTTCTAAGACCTCTAACTTAAATGTGAGATCAAATTGATCATCTTGGTTTTCAAATTTACTTTTCCATTTAAGCATGCTTTCTTTTTCAAATAGTGGTGGGTTTTTGAATAGGTTGCCCTTCTTTGAGATTTTCAAAATCCATGGATCGATCCAAGTTTTATAATACAGTTTATTTTAAGAAACTTGGGTAACGTAGCTCCTGATGCCAATTGTGGAAAACTAGAAGGGGGGTTGAATAGTTTACCTCTTTTTAAAATCCTTTTTAACATAAAAATCCTTTAATAACTTTATGTTTGCTCAACAATATAAACACACCATTATATGTTTGTTTCTTTCAAAAGCTTTTAGTGTAAGCATCAATTCTAATTATACTTGTTTCATACTTTGAAAAGCTTTACTTGTGATGATCCTAACTTTGCTTGTTTAGTTCTTTGAAAAGCTTTTACACTTGTTTGAAAACTTAAAGATAACTTTAATTGTTTTACTTCTTTGAAAAGCTATATATATGGTTAACGATTCTAACTAAACAATAACATGCAATAAGCAAAGATAGAGAAAGAAACGATCAAACCACAACACGATTGTTTATCGTAGTTCGGCTACAAGGACTCTTTTTCCTTGCCCTACATCCACGCCCCGAGTTTCCAAC
Source organism: Artemisia argyi (assembly GCA_030686995.1). Lineage (NCBI taxonomy): Eukaryota > Viridiplantae > Streptophyta > Magnoliopsida > Asterales > Asteraceae > Artemisia > Artemisia argyi. The sequence goes on along the minus strand of CM060709.1, from coordinate 94,990,402 downwards.
TCGAGAGTTATAAACACTAATCAACAAGCTCCTTTCACCGGCGGAGAAAACCTTACACGTCGCTTAAACTTTTACCGGCACAAAGCTAGATGTCGAGTTCTTTTACAAGGGTACAACCACTCCCACTCGTCGCTTACACTTTTACCGACACAAAGCTAGATGTCGAGTTCTTTACCAAGGGTACAACCACTCCCGTTAGTTCTTTTACTAGGGTACAACAACTCCCAACATACTACGTATTTTGAGGCCTAAAATACTAACCAACAACTTCTACATACATGACACAAATGAAGTATAAACTACCAAAGCTTATACATGACCAAGCTACCAAGACTTGCAACTTTAGAGTTGAAGCTTGCAACTTCTTGAATGATCTTGTGGAATTCCTTGCTACATAAGAGAATCACACAAGTCAAGGGTTACTGAGTTAGTTTAGAGAATATGTGAAAATATGTCCTAAAGGGTTACACAAAACAAACAAATGGTTTGGTATTTATAGCAAACCAAACTGCAAGCTTGGCGGATCAGGCGGAACCCTCAGATGGGTTCCGCCCGTGTACTCCCAGGGTACCGCCGGGTCTGCAGTAGGTTTTTGCAATAACTTCCCAAACCAAACAATGTCTTGTCTCATAACTTCTAGCAACCAAACAATGTCGCATCACTTAAAGTAAGTCAAACATGATACTTGCAAGCAACATGAAAGCAAGTCAAACACATAACTTGCCATAAATACATAATGACAAAACTTGCCATAAATGTGATGTGACTATTTCTAATTTAAGAAATAAAACCAATGTTTAGTTTAAAAGGAAATGTAAACATTAGTTAAACAAGACTTAAACACTCAAAGTGATAATTTACTTTTAGCTAAAGTTCATACTTTGTTATTAACAAAACTTAGCAAAGATCGTAAAATATAAATAACGTTTTTAGGCGATATTTGTATTAACAGTGTAGTTAAGTAATATTATTGCTTATTAGTTGGTACTTGTTCAACATATTTCATTATGCACACCTTTCATAATTTCACTGTTAACATAAGCTTCAAATTGATTCATGATTAATTGATGTTAATATTGATGCATCTGTGTTAAAAGAAGTTCACTACATCATAATTTACATTGTGAACCTGTTTCATGGCTTGAGTCAGTCTATGGTTTTGAAAATTTAAAAACAGGCCTTTATAAGGAGTGTTTGGATGTAATTGTTTCCCTGTGCTCAGGAAGGTTTATTTAGTTGTTTTTGGTTGCTACATGTTATACTAAGCATATTAATTGCATTTGAGTCATAAAAGACAATGGTCATGTGAGATATAGTCAAAATCATGTTGAAACCCTTGATTTTACTCATCTGTTAGCAGTTAAGGGGCCATTTCTTATCATGTAATTGCATTTGTTGTTAGTATAGTATAATCTATCATCATCATAGCTTATTATCACATATTAAGTCATCTAGGATCTATCAAACTTCATTAAAGTCAAAGTAGGTTCAATTTCTCAAAAGTCAAAATTGCACCTATGGTCAGAAATCCAAAACTTAGAGGAATTGTTTAGAATTTTGTGATTAGATTCAGGCTTTGAAACTTATTGTGGTTAAAGTATACCACCTCAACTCCAGGAATCAGTGCTTGTTTCATTTTTAAGATTTTTTTTTATAGCTTGTGCAAAAGCTGAAAGTTGGCTGCAGGGTGCATAAGCTCCCCTACACCACAGGTATTGACCCATTTTAATAAGCTTCCACATAGCTTATTAGTGGTCCCCAGTGCATGATTCTTGGCTTTTTGGAAAGCCAAGCTTCCCATCTCTTAGTTTCAGGTCTTACTTTGCACTTTCAAGCTTGATTACTAGGGTTGCATTTCCCATAAAAGTTGTCCATTTCCTGAGTATATGCTGGTTCATCAGCACAAACCTCCTTCCTCCCAAGCCCTCTCCTATACTCATTTGTGGGACCCAGAGGTGAAGCTTTGGCTTTTTGAAAAGCCAATCAGCTGAGCTTTTAGGATCCATAATTAGTTTGGGCTTCCAATCCCTCTTGTGGGCCCCACATGGCCTGAAAGATTGCCATTTTGGCCTATATGGTCTGAGTGGTATTTGGATTTAGCTTATTGCTTATTTGTTAATAACAACTTATCCCTTGTGCTTATCTAGTTCCTTTTAGCTTATTTCTAGTTGTTATAACTTGTTGTAGCTTATTTATCATTTAGGAATCATAATATAGCTTTTTCAATACCTAATAAGCTAAAAATACAACCTGTTAAGCATTTTGGCACCCAAAGTGCTTATTTTTGTGATTAAGCCAAGTCACCTATATTAAAGTTAGTTATTTTAAGTATTTAAGTAGTTTTGTAAAAGAAAAATTAAGAAAAACCAAATTTAAAAAAAGTGATAGCTTCTATTGAAGCCATTTGGCTTATTTTTAGCTTATTTCAAAAGCTTTTTTCATTTTTATAATTTTCATAAGTTCCTGTAGTTATAAGATAATTTTAGAAAAAGTTTTAGATTAATCACTATTCATTTGCTATTTTTCATAATTTAAATTAGTTTTTAATAATTAATGTATAGTTAATAATTAATAATAATTAGATAAAAAGTCTTAAAAATATATTTTCTTTTCTAAAATTAGTTTTATATCATTTTAGATTTTTCCAAGTTTAAATTTTATTTTTCTAAGTTAAAATCATAATTATTTGTATTTTAGGATAATTTATATAATTAATAAGTAATTAGTAAATAGTAATTAATTAATAATAAATTTATAAAAAGTGTAAAAAAATATAATTTTAGTTTTAAAATAAGTTTTATAAAATTTTAGATTTTTCTAAGTTTTAATTTTATTTTTCTAGACTTATTTTACATTTTCTTATTATTTAGTGTATTATTATTATTAAATAGTTAAAATTAGTTATTAATTAATAATAATTAATTAAATAGGTGTAAAAATAATTTTAAATTTCCAATAATTTTCTTATATTAATAGGATATTAAAAATATAATTTTCATATCCGTAGACCTTTTATTTCTTAAAACTCACATTTTATTTTGTACATTTACGTTTATTTAAATTTAAACGTACATTTTTATATCCTTTTACATTTTAGGTTTTCTTAACTTTTAAATAAATTAGTAATTATAAAATAAATATGTTAAGTTTATTTAATTTGCATTTAAGCCCCTAAGGCATGCAAATTCCTACATTAGTTAAAATAGTTTTGTTTCGTAGGTTTACGTTTAAATATTAAACATACGCGTTTTAGGTTTTTAATCGTTTTTAAATATCTAGCTTTCACGTAATAATTCTAATAGCTTATTTAAGCTATTTTGTTTTATAAATCCTTAGTGTAATCACTCACTCACACTTATACCCTTTCCTGTTCATAATCACCCGATCCCAGATTCGTTTTTAATACCTTCGCACACCTCGTTGGGACATAACGACCCGGGGAAACACTGTATTCCACGGAAGCATTGGCCTAAGCTGTTTGACTATTATGGTTGACCATTCACAAGTGGTTGACTAATAATTATCTGACTGTTTCACACCAAGCAAAATTTGGCGCCGCTGCCGGGGAGGTTGTGCGCGTATTCTATACGAATTTAAAGTATCTGTGATTGTTGAATATATTTACCATTTTTTGTCCATATTTTTATAAAAAACCCCAATATATTTTCCTTCTTATTAGTATTACAAAAATTTTCAAAAATACCAAAAATATTCACCTTTACCCTCCTAGCTTTTTGATTCTTCATTTCTTACCCTCTATTACCCTTTGATTCTTTCTATGTCTTATTCTCACCCTCTTGTTTGTCAATGGTGTGGTAGTCCTTATAATGGTGGTAATTGCCCCAGTTGTGGCATGGTAGAGTCAGGAAACGGGTCTGTCTATAACCAGAATCCCTATTCCTACCCTGACATGACTGATTCATTTCATCAGCTTCCACACCATGAGACTCAGCAGTTTTACTGTTGTGAGTACTGTGGTAGTTCACACTACAGTTCTGATTGTCAATCAGGAAGCACGCTTGTCAATGAGCAGTTTCCTGATAACAATTATGACTCAAACATATACGACTCACAGCCACATCAGTTCAACTGTTGTGAGTACTGTGGAGGTCCTCACTTTAGCTCGGATTGTCAGACAGGGAATCCATTTCCTTGCAACAATTACGACTATTCGTTTCAAGACCCACCTCCACAGTGCCAAATGATCCAAGCAACTCCTCAATACCCGCAAGACCTTTGTCTAGAGGTTCTTGAGAAACTTAAAGACCTTAAGGAGGAGTTGGCTAATATTTCTCTTCGCCAAGCTCCAAGTTCTTCTTGTGCGTATTGTGGGGGTCCTCACAATGATGATCAATGTCAACCGTCCGGGTTTGACACATCCACACCCCCCCAAATTCCACTCATCCAACAGTCCCGTGGGAAATCCATGGAAGAACTACTTGTAGAAGAACATGCAGCTAGAGACGAAAGAAGCATGGAAGAATTACTAGTCTTAGAACGAGCAGCTACAACACGTGCCAAATTTCAAAATGCTGCTCTTCTCGATTAAGATGATGAAAGTGATGATACCTCATCAAGTTCATCAGTTGAGACTCCTTCCATGGAAATACAGGGAGAAAAGAGTATGGGAGAATTAGTAGCAGTAGAACAAATGAAATTATAAAATCCATGTATGCTAGTCCTTCTCAGCTCCCTCAGTTTGATGTTATCACACCCGAGGTTCCCACTCACTCTCTGAGCATGGGGGACGAGCATCTTGACACTATTCCTGCAAAGGAATCGGACGAATTCATAAAGTCTAGTGTTGAGAACCTTTTCTCAATCCCAAGTGAGTCATAGGGAATTCTTGATCATGTGTGTGATATCCTTACCCCTCCTGAAAATCCAAGAGATCAATTTGATACTTTCTCCGATTATAGCAATGATTGTACATCTTATGGAGAAGTTGAGTATGTAGAGGCATCACTGCCTCATTCCGATGTTGACCCTCTACTTGAAGAGTTCACAGATGAACTTACTCACATTAATCCACTTCCATTGGGAAGTGATGATGATCTGTTTGACTTCGAAGCCGATCTTGGTGAAATTGAAAATCTTTTAAATTCTAATCCCAACATCGAGCTTAGTGATTCACATACTGATGAATGTTCTTTACCTTGTGAAGACATCAGTCATGTGGATAGATTACCTTCTGACCTTGTCAGCTCAGAAGAAGAGAATGATGAAGAAATAATCCAAGACGAAGCTCTTCGTCTTACATTATTAAATGCTAATCTTCTCATTTCTAGAATCGAGGCTTTTAATGAAAAGCCTATTTCATCTCCTATCCCCGTTGAGGATAGTGTGCTTTTGATCAATGATTCTATTCCGGAATTGCAAACGTTCCATTTTGATCATACGGGAGAGAAGATTAGTGGTGTTACCACTTCTCATTCTCATAATTCTCTCCCCGTATATGAAACATTTACTTTTGAGGAGTTCTCCTGTGAACTCACTCATATCATATCTCCACCGGAGTATGATAATTTCTATTTTGATCTAGATACACCAGGGATATGTCTAGACCAAATGAGCTTAAAAGAGGAGATTCATGTTATTATGAATTCTCCTGTGGATGATGATGAGTTAGTCATGATATTTATCATGACTTTCTTTCTCTTCTTCATTTATCCCGTGGCTTCTCCTGTTCTTCACTCTTTCGGGAGTGAGGACATTATCTTTGACCCCGGCATTCTCATTTATAAATTTTGAGCCAGGGTCTGTATATCTCATCGGTGTGGAACTTTCACGTGCTTCAAATGTTTGTCCAAACATCTTGAATGAAAGTCCGATGGAGATTGTCTCTTCCACATGATACTTCCCCATGAACCAATGAATTCGGGGTCGAGTCAAGCTAGCAACTCGGTAAACAAAAACAGTAGCATGTATATGGGTTTTCACCCATGTGTACCACCTAGTGTGGGGGAGATACTAACCCACATGTGGTATATATGTAAATATCCTCTAAAAAAAAAAAAAAAAAAAAAAAAAAAAAAAAAAAAAAAAAAAAAAACGTGTATATAAACTTAAATAAAGGCTATGAGTATTTTACTTCTTACGTTCTAAGTGTTGGTTAAACACCCGGTACTTTGAATATTGAGGACAATATTCAGTTCTAAGTGTGAGGGGGGGGGGGAATTCGTTATTCTAACGAATTTAAACACATGTTCCATCAAGCACCCCCATTTTAGCCAAAATTTTAAAAATTTTTCTCACTTAGAACGCAATAAATGGTTATCAGTCCACCATGTCTAACCCACATAAGGATTGGCTAATCCGAGAGCAAACGGCTCTTGGTAAAGATATCTCAAACCTGTTGATGGCTTTCAATTTGCCCAAAATTGTATGGTATCTCAACTCGCCATATCCTAAAAAGTGAAAGAGTTGGCTAGCCCGCAAGATTATGGCTTGTGGTAAAGGCAGTGGAAAAACCATAATTGGTAATCAGCTCACCAAGATGTCGACTATGTCCATCAAGAGTTGGCTAGTCCAGAAGCAAACGGCTTTTGGTAAAGACAAAACAAATCCGTTGACAGCTGGTGGTTTGCTCAAAATCACGTGGTTATCAGGTGGACCATAGATCTTACTTGAACTGAGACATTTTGGCTACTCCAGAAGTAATGGCTTTTGGTAAAGAGATATAAAATCCATTAAGTTTTCTCAAAAGATTGCTAGGGACTAGCAATATTTTAGTGTAGGGGATTGATGAGTGTCTAAATACTTATCATTTTATACCAATCTGAACTGCCAAAACATCTAAAAACACTCAAATATGCATCATAATACTAAAAATATCTCAGAATTGTGTTTTATATGTTTCAGATGCAAAATGATCAAAAACAGATGAAAAACGAACAAAGTTTGCATAATTGGCAGTTTCAGTCCCTCAACTTTCAAAACTTGTCAAAACTGGTCCCTGGTTATTCTAAAAACATGAAAAAGTCACCAAAGGTCCTTTTTAATCACAAATTACATATTTAGTCCTTTGGAGCAAAGTTTCACAAAATTACAAGTTTAGTCCCTCAACTTTGAAAAATTGACATAAATGGTCCCTGGGATGTAAAAACTTTGAGAAAATCAATTTTGGTCCTTACACTAATCTTCTATGGCAGGAATGGTCCTTGGTTGGAAAGTTTGGTGAAATTACATGTTTGGTCCCTGAAATTTGAAAGTTTGGCAAAAAAGGTCCCCGGATATAAAAAATGGAAAATTATCACTAATGGTCCTTGGGGTATTGTAACTTGGCATGATTAACCCTTTTGACTACTTTGGGATACTTACAAAAATAGCCCTCAAATTTCAGAATTTTACAACTTTGGTCCTTGTGGTATTTCACTAATAAAACCAAATAGACCCTATTATAATCCAAAATCCAAGATCCAGTCCATCCCAAGGCCCAATCTACCCAAAGCCCAAACCACCCAACCCTGGTATTTAATACCAGTTCAAACCCGGTCAAAATCCACCCTTCCCTCTCATCCCTTCCACCTCACCACTGCAACACCAAACTACCCTCCACCTCTCTGGTTTCACTTCCACCTCACCCCCCAGCTCACTACCTTGTCCCCCCAGCTCTCCATAACCTTCCAAGAACCTTTAATTACCCGTAAAACCCTCACAAGCAACCTTGGATATTTTGGCGCCAAAAAGCAGATTCGAAGTCCAAGATTAACTCTGACCAATCTAAAGGCTCAGATGTGTTGGGAAAGTCTCAGAGGGTCCCACTTAACCCTAATTGTCATCTATAAAGCCAAGGGGATGCTGTTTGAAGAAGCAGTTAGTTGTAATGTAGCATAGATAGTCGTTTTTAGTGTAATTCAATTTCCAAGTGTATTTCTTTGTTTCAGAAGCTTGTACTCAGTTCATGTAGTGTAATAACAGCTTTATCCACTTTTAATTTCAAGTTATCTCTTTAGAACTCATATTTTGCATTTTCAATTGAAATTGACATCCTCATTTGAAAGTTGTTTAAATTTTTTGTTACTATTCCATAAGACTCAATCAGGCTCATTTTTAAGTTTTCTTAAGGTTCTAAATCAGTTAAATTAGTTTCCTTTCATAAATAAAAAAATACTAAAAAATCATAAAAAATATAGTGTAAAATAAAAAAATCTGTTTATTTGAAAGAAGAGCAATGAGCATGGTAAAACAAGGATGGCCATGGGTTTTAGAGCTTAAGGGTAAGCTATAGGATGGTTAAAATGATCTTGGTTCTCAGTTTATAGCTTAGATGCAATTGTAAGCTCATTTTCCTAATTTTGCAATATACTGTATGAGTACTAATTGCTTGCTAAAATCTGTGTTTTTATGTCTCTTAGGTGTAGTTAAGTAATATTATTGCTTATTAGTTGGTACTTGTTCAACATATTTCATTATGCACACCTTTCATAATTTCACTGTTAACATAAGCTTCAAATTGATTCATGATTAATTGATGTTAATATTGATGCATCTGTGTTAAAAGAAGTTCACTACATCATAATTTAACATTGTGAACCTGTTTCATGGCTTGAATCAGTCTATGGTTTTGAAAATTTCAAAACATGCCTTTATAAGGAGTGTTTGGATGTAATTGTTTCCCTGTGCTCAGGGAGGTTTATTTAGTTGTTTCTGGTTGCTACATGTTATACTAAGCATATTAATTGCATTTGAGTCATAAAAGACAATGGTCATGTGAGATATAGTCAAAATCATGTTGAAACCCTTGATTTTACTCATCTGTTAGCAGTTAAGGGGCCATTTCTTATCATGTAATTGCATTTGTTCTTAGTATAGTATAATCTATCATCATCATAGCTTATTATCACATATTAAGTCATCTAGGATCTATCAAACTTCATTAAAGTCAAAGTAGGTTCAATTTCTCAAAAGTCAAAATTGCACCTTTGGTCAGAAATCTAAAACTTAGAGGAATTGTTTAGAATTTTGTGATTAGATTCAGGCTTTGAAACTTATTGTGGTTAAAGTATACCACCTCAACTCCAAGAATCAGTGCTTGTTTCATTTTTAAGATTTTTTTTATAGCTTGTGCAAAAGCTGAAAGTTGGCTGCAGGGTGCATAAGCTCCCCTGCACCACAGGTATTGACCCATTTTAATAAGCTTCCACAGAGCTTATTAGTGGTCCCCAGTGCATGATTCTTGGATTTTTGGAAAGCCAAGCTGCCCATCTCTTAGTTTCAGGTCTTACTTTGCACTTTCAAGCTTGATTACTAGGGCTGCATGTCCCATAAAAGTTGTCCATTTCCTGAGTATATGCCGGTTCATCAGCACAAACCTCCTTCCTCCCAAGCCCTCTCCTATACTCATTTGTGGGACCCAGAGGTGAAGCTTTGGCTTTTTGAAAAGCCAATCAGCTGAGTTTTTAGGATCCATAATTAGTTTGGGCTTCCAATCCCTCTTGTGGGCCCCACATGGCCTGAAAGATTGCCATTTTGGCCTATATGGTCTGAGTGGTATTTGGATTTAGCTTATTGCTTATTGGTTAATAACAGCTTATCCCTTGTGCTTATCTAGTTCCTTTTAGCTTATTTCTAGTTGTTATAACTTGTTGTAGCTTATTTATCATTTAGGAATCTTAATATAGCTTTTTCAATACCTAATAAGTCCTAATAAGCTAAAAATACAACATGTTAAGCATTTTGGCACCCAAAGTGCTTATTTTTTTGATTAAGCCAAGTCACCTTTATTAAAGTTAGTTATTTTAAGTATTTAAGTAGTTTGTAAAAGAAAAATTAAGAAAAACCAAAATTAAAAAAACTCATAGCTTCTATTTAAGCCATTTGGCTTATTTTTAGCTTATTTCAAAAGCTTTTCTCATTTTTATAATTTTCATAAGTTCCTGTAGTTATAAGATAATTTTAGAAAAAGTTTTAGATTTTTCGCTGTTCATTTGCTATTTTTCATAATTTAAATTAGTTTTTAATAATTAATATATAGTTAATAATTAATAATAATTAGATAAAAAGTCTTAAAAATATATTTTCTTTTCTAAAATTAGTTTTATATCATTTTAGATTTTTCCAAGTTTAAATTTTATTATTCTAAGTTAAAATCATAATTATTTGTATTTTAGGATAATTTATATAATTAATAAGTAACTAAAAAATAGTAATTAATTAATAATAAATATATAAAAAGTGTAAAAAAATATAATTTTAGTTTTAAAATAAGTTTTATAAAATTTTAGATTTTTCTAAGTTTTAATTTTATTTTTCTAGACTTATGTTACATTTTCTTATTATTTAGTGTATTATTAAATAGTTAAAATTAGTTATTAATTAATAATAATGAATTAAATAGGTGTAAAAATAATTTTAAATTTCCAATAATTTTCTTATATTATTAGGATATTAAAAATATAATTTTCATATCCGTAGGCCTTTTATTTCTTAAAACTCACATTTTATTTTGTACATTTACGTTTATTTAAATTCAAACGTACATTTTTATATCCTTTTACATTTTAGGTTTTCTTAACTTTTAAATAAATTAGTAATTATAAAATAAATATGTTAGGTTTATTTAATTTGCATTTAAGCCCCTAAGGCATGCAAATTCCTAATTTAGTTAAAATAGTTTTGTTTCGTAGGTTTACGTTTAAATATTAAACATACGCGTTTTAGGTTTTTAATCGTTTTTAAATATCTAGCTTTCACGTAATCATTCTAATAGCTTATTTAAGCTATTTTGTTTTATAAATCCTTAGTGTAATCACTCACTCACACTTATACCCTTTCCTGTTCATAATCACCCGATCCCAGATTCGTTTTTAATACTTTCGCACACCTCGTTGGGACATAACGACCCAGGGAAACACTGTATTCCACGGAAGCATTAGCCTAAGCTGTTTGACTATTATGGTTGACCATTCACAAGTGGTTGACTAATAATTATCCGACTGTTTCACACCAAGCAAGTATCGGAGATAGCTCATCTTCCGAAAGTGATGACGAAGAATATGCCATGGCCGTAAGAGATTTCAAGAAATTCTTCAAAAGGCGAGGAAGATTTGTAAGACAACCACCCACATGATGAAAAGAAAGCATTTCAAAGGAGTAAGGATAACAAGAATGAAAGGAAATGTTTCAAGTGTGGTGATCTAAATCACCTCATTGGAAAATGTCCAATGATAACAAGAGATCAAAATCAAAGAGCATTTGTTGGAGGAGCTTGGAGTGATAGCGATGAAGATGAGAAAGAAACGACAAAGGAAGAGAAGTGTCTTATGGCGAAGACATCAAATGAGGTACGTTCCGAAACTGAATATTTTAGTGATGAAAATTTATCATTAGATTAAAAAGACTTAGATAATGAACATAATAGACTATGCAAATTAGGACAACTAGTAATGGCCAAAAACAAATCACTAAAATACATAAACAATCAATTGGAAAATGAAGTACTAGAACTAAAAACTAAAATACATCAACTTGAAAAAGGTAAAGAAATTTTTGAAGAATGTAAATCATGTCAAGAGCTTAAAGGTGAAAATGAAATACTCAGGGAAGAAATTCGCAAACTTGATAAATTTGAAAATAGTAGTCACTCACTTAGTAAAATAATAAGTATTCAAAGAGTATCGGGAGATAAAACCGGTTTAGGATTTAACTCAAATGAAGCTTCAACAAGCGAGATTAAAAATGTCAAATTTGAAAATGAACTTAATGAACAAAAATCTCTAAAATCTAATCCTAAGTATATACTTGTTAATGATAGAAAAATACCTCTTGCCAACATTGAAGAAGTAAAAGCTTTTTATAAACCGTCTTTAAAAACCGAAGTAGGATCTTCTAAACCTAAGAAAAGATCTAAAACTCCACCACCTAGAAAACCAAATAACCCTCATCCTAGGTCTAAAACACCTCAACCAAGAAGAAACCAAAATAGACAAAACTACAATAACAATAGTAATTAAATGTGAAACTATCAACAAAGCTACAATCCTTGGGGTATACTACCACCTTTCATGCATCCTAGTCAAATGTTAAACATGTTTGGACCAAACAACTTTGGACCAAAGAGGCAATGGGGACCAAATAGCTAGATGAACATTCCTTGAGGCAATCTTGAAGTTTTCTCACCATAGACTTTTTCAAAGTCTATATGTCATCTTAAAGACTTTGAAGATTTTTGTTGAAGACCGCCGGGTACGTCATTCTTTCATAACTCATTGCCATGCTTAGATAACTCATTGCCATGCTTAGATAAATATGTTTTGTTTGATTACGTTGTTTGTATAGATATAGCTTTCTATTTTTCTCTATTTGTTTGATAATATATATATATATATATATATATATATATATATATATATATATATATATATATATATATATATATATATATATATATATATATATATATATATATATATATATATATACATGCTTGCACATCACCTAGATACGTCATTAGTTGACTTTCTAGAACTCCAGGAAATTGTTCGTTATCGAACTCTTTCCTACCCCCTCGTGTTACTTTTGATCTTTTCTGTTCAACACGAAATTTATATTATGTCCACTTTTAGAAGACTCATGATGATGAAGGGATATGAGTCAAGTGGACTATTATCATGCAAGAACGCCTTCGCACGTGAACACTATGGATGAAACAAACTCCTTTCGCCGACTATACTCTATCTCCGTTATCATCTCTCAAACCTCACCTATCAACCCATCATTCACTCACATCTATACATATATACATATATACACATATTCACATATTCCTAAACACACCTCAAACTCCTCATCAACTTAACACTTTGATCATTTTATCCAAAATTGTCAAAAGTACATTTTAATTATCAAAACGGTAATTAAAAATTGTTAAGTATTTTATCATCGTGCCAATAAACGCTTACGTATTTTTGATATATTATAAATCTAATTATATACATATAAATATACTTGTTCCAGAAACTAAAACCGCGAAAATTCAAAAATTAAAAGGGCGGCCCCCTTAATAATTAAGGGGACCGGCTTGTTATCGGGGGCGGTCCCCTTAATGTTTAAGGGGCCCGGCCATATGATACTTTCTAATCCGTTTTCCACCTTAAATATTTTGCCAAACACTCCATTTGTTCATAATTCCCTTCCTCACCTCTGCTGAGTACGAACCAAAACAACCAAAACCATCAAAATCCTTCACCAAATCACCAATTCGGGGTTGTTTCGCAAGGAGCAAAAGCTAACCAAACATATAACAACATCTTTTGTAAGTTTTTCAACATACATTTCATCACATTTCATTCAATTTGGTGTCTAATCAATAATTAGATATTTTACTAAAATTTATTTTAATTCGAATTTTAGTGAAATAGAAGCTAGGAATTGAACAACCAAATGCTCCCCATAGGATTAGAATGATGTATTGCAACTCAAACTTAGTATAACACATCATTTTGTCAACATCTTTAATCGCCCATAAACCCTTGTTGAATTTCATTTTTCAAAAAACACATTGTTGATATAACTCTTAAAAACTAGTTAAAACTTACTACTTTATATTAGTTTAATGTTGAAAACAATCAAAACATACTTCTCAATTTGTTATAAAATGGTTCATGAAGACAACATGGGCGTTTGGTTCATGAACAAATTATGATCATATGTAGTTACTTAAAACTTAAAACCTGCTCATATAATTTGTTAAAACTGTTAGAGTCAATAGATGTCATCAAGATATATAATCAATATATATATTGATGTTTTAGGTTATATTAATCTAGTTAAGGGAGCGTTTGGTTTATCTTGAAAAAGATATTTTGAAAACCAAAATTCATATTTTAACTTTTTAAACATGTTTATGCTGAGTCAAACTCTTATGAAAAAGCAAGATATATAATCTAATATATATCTAGCCTTACTTCGAAATGAATTATGATATCATACTCTTTGACATCATATATTCTAAACGAGTTTAAAATCAAAATACAAGGAACAATGTGAAACTACTTCATAGAATATTTTTTTTGGTCGAAGTAGAATTTCGTTCCACACATATTGCATATAATTATATATATATATATATATATATATATATATATATATATATATATATATATATATATATATATATATATATATATATATATATATAGCATATGCATGATAGTTGTTTTTGTCTTAATTTTATTTTTGTTGTTATATTGTTTAGGTGAAAATGCCTAAGACCACGGTTGGTGATGTCTCCAAAACCAAACAATACATTCCAAATGTTTCCTCTACTCCCGGCATGTCTCTTTCAGTTGCATGTTTCTATCGTCCCATTGAAAATAGAAACATTCACGAAGGAAGAATTGTCGATCCATCTTTCTATGAATCTGATCAATCCGAACGAATGTTCTCCAATATTCGTTTTGAATGTCTTTACCAAATCAACGAACCAATCATTCCTCGTTTTATCCTCGACTTCTATAGCCAAGTGACGGTGCAAACCGATCCCTATGGTCATCTCCTTATTTCCTTCATGATCCAAAATCAATTCATCACTCTTACTCTTGCTCGATTTGGACAAATTCTTAGAATCCCATACAACGGCCAAGCCGTATTCTCAAATGAATGGGATCTTTCCTCTCTTGAAAGAAATCGTCCTCAGGATGGCCCATACTATTCTGAGATTCCTAGTCCTGAAGACATTCGTCGACTGCTTGAACTAGAACGTCGTACGACTAGTCGAATAATCAAGTCAAAGAATGTCGATATTCATGCAAATCAAATCCTCCTTAAAGAGCTAAGCCACCATATGAAAAAGTGGCAAGAACTCATTCGAGAGAATGCGTTTGGTACTGGTGGTCACCGTGATCATGTCACGGCAAGCATTGCCCACATGTTATATTGTATAGTTGCTGAAGAGATCTACAATTTGGCTTATCTTTTTATTCATCGAATCATGTCCGCCAAAAACACCCCAAATGCGAATCTTCCTTACGGTATGTTCCTTACACGACTTTATCGTTATGTCATGGAACATTACCCACATCTTCAAAGAGATTACTACGTGCAAATCCTTCCAACTTTGAACCAACTTACTCTTGTTCGTACTCGTCGTTCTCGAAGTGACAAAGGAAAATCTCGTGTTCCTTTGTTCTCTATGCCTCGTGGGTCTACATCTCATCGTGATGATGATGATGATGAGGAGGAAGACACCTCACGTGTTAGTACTCCATCCCCCACGACCTTTGTTGATGATCTTCCTGATCTTGACTATACCAAGTATCAAGTTCCTCTTCCTCATGAACGTACCGATGAACTTCTCTTCACTCGTCAAACGTCCATTATCACCCAACAACAACAAATGCATGAAGAAATTCGAGGAGGATTCAAATCCGTTGGAAAGATGTTTAGAAATATGATTGGGAAGAAGAAGAAATAGATGATGTTGATGTATTGCTACTTATTATTATTATTCTCTATTAGACATTTGTATGGCTTGTTATTTGTCCGATTTATTCGGAAATACTTATGTTATCTCTTGTTTATTTCTTGGATGATGCTTAGACTTTAACTATTATCATGCTACTATCTTCATCATATTTTAATGCTATGCTATGTTTCTTTTAAAAGTAGAATATAATATGTTTGTTTGCATGCATAATTTGTTTTTATATATATTTATATATCATCATTCCTAGAGTATATACTTCTAATAGAGCTTGCTGGAAACACACACTTGAAAAATCACCCATTTCTGCAAATTTTGGGTTTCTGGTCGGCTGGGAAAACACCAGATGGGTGGCCCCCTTAATTTCCTAGGCGGTCCCCTTAATTATTAAAGGGGCCGGCCTACAATTAAGGGGACCGGCCATCTGGAACTGGGTTTACTGTTTTCTTTTGCATCTAGTGAACTCTTTCTATAGTATCAGCTACCATTTCGCATTTTAACCCAACTGATTTTAGAATCTCATTCAACCATTTCAAATACATACCTAAATCAACCATTTCCACACTATAAATTCCCTCCATAATCACCATTCTTCATCTCATCATTCCTCATCTAAATCATCATGACTCCACCAAGAACCTCAAACTCCAAGGCCTCTAAGAAACAAAAGATTGTCATCATCCCTCCAAAACAATTCTTCATTGACTTAACAAATGAAGACAACAAAACCACATCCCCTCCACCTAAATGCTCATCTCCAAGTGCACCTAATGCACCATCAAAAACACCTTCCACTCATGGAACTTCCTCATCCTCCATACCCTCAACCTCATCAATCAATGACTACATCAATTCACACTTGTCACCACAAGCATCGTCACCACATCCTACACAAGAACCTATCTCCACCTATCTTACCATCTCACTTTCACCAATAACACCACTTGATGCTCATATCTCATCTCCACCAATTACACCACCATTCTTTGTCAATCACGTACCTTGGAGGTTACTTGAATCACATGGTGATACTTGTCTTTGTTGCCTCCACAACCGAACCATAATCTTTGGTCTTAAAGATGAAATTCAATATATGTTTTCATATATTGAACATTTGCTCACTAACCCACCACCACCACCAACTCCACCATCCTCTCCAATTATTCATCCACCACAATTCTCACCCATTCCTCCACCATCACCATCATGCTCTCCAAATTAAGCATATGATATACTTAATAAATAAAGCCTTTACCACCCTTTTGCTTGCAAGCTCTATGAAGCCCATGTACTCTTTGCATGCTGAAATATTATTCTAGTTGTTAATTTATGTAATAGCTATCCTACTTGTAATCTTTATTATTGCTACTTGTATTGTTGTGTCTTGACACAACTATTGCTTTAATATGAATGCTTCTTTTCAAACATGCTTAATTATATTCTTATCACCTTATATATATTTGCATGTATATACTTGTGCTTCTAATATTTTTGTTTTGCAAAGCCTTCCATAGCTCGTTCTCTTAGTGCCCCCAAACGAGGGGGAGTACACATCAAGGGGGAGATATCTTCCCGTCAAATTTTCACGTTTGAAAATTGTCGGCATAACCTTTTTGATTCTATAAAAAGGGGGAGAAGTAAATATAAACTCACTAAAATACTTGTTTAAAAACTAATTTTTGAGTTAATGAGTTTAAGTTTTGTAATCATAAAAAAGGGGGAGATTGTTGATATAAATAATGTTTAAAAACGTTATTAATATCTCTCAATTAATCTATGTTTTGATAATCACAAAACTCAAATCAAATTAAGTCAAGATTAAGACGTAAACAAGTATTTAGTAACAAATATTTACCTCTACATCTAATATCACTTAAGGTATGCATAAACTAAGCATCTTATGCATTACATGATCAAAGGAAACCTTGTCTTAAGACATAACATTTTATAAAATGATATTAACATTTTATATATATTTGTAAATCATTTTTGGTATTGTTGTATTAAACAACAAAGATATGATTTCAAATTTCCAACCAAAAAGGGCAAATTTTATCTAGAAAAACTTTTCCAACGTTCAGTAGGGCGGCCCCCTTAATTTTCCTAGGCGGCCCCCTTAATCATTAAGGGGACCGAACCCTAATTAAGGGGACCGGCACGCTCCAGAACAGTATTTTTTGGCCCTTTAAATACTGGATCATTCCACATATTTTTCTCACCTTTTTGCACTAAAAACTTTCTGATCTAACCTCCATTTCTATATCAAAAATCCTTTGATCATATAATTCATAAGTCTTTGTTTCCAAGTGATCCAAAGCTTCACCCACTCAAATGCAAGAAGAAGAATACTCCTCTACATCCATTTAATTGTAGTAGTGTTGTGATTAGCTATTTTCATATTGTAGTAGTGCTAGATATTTTTGAAAGTGTTGCGAGAACTTGTTGATTGTAGAAACTAGGTGTGTTGTAAAGTAGTGTAGTAGTTGTGATTTAGTTGTGCATAGAAGAAGGTTTGAAGTTGACAAGAATAAAAGGTGTGAAGCTTTCTTGAAGAAGTTGTGAAGGTGTGAAGAAGGTGTGAAGTCTTGAAGAAGTTGTGAGATTAGTTCTAGCTACGATTAGAACTCGACATTTAGCTTAGTGTCGTTAACTCGTGTAAGCCAAGGTGTGTAAGTTTCTCCACCATAAGGAGTTTGTTGACATAGTGAAGAAAACTTTCGAGTGTGGTACTCGGGGAGTGGAGTAGGGCAAGGAAGGTGTCCTTGTAGCCGAACCACTATAAATTCGCGTGTTGTGGTTTGATCTTTTTAATTCTATATTTTCTTCATTCTATTTCAATACTTTCATTATTAGATTAGACTTGCTTATATTGGTTGTTACTTGAACTCACTTGAGATCGAATCGAAAGTTTTTATAAGCTACAAAATATTTTGGAAATAAATTTAAAAAGGACGTAAAACTATTCAACCCCTCTTCTAGTTTTCCACAATAGGTTTAAGCAATTCTTTCAACTCTGTAACCAAGTGTTGTTCCATGTACAGAGTTGCTTGAACAGCCAATGTAGCTTCCATATCTTCTTGTACATCTTTGGCTAAGAAGGCATCAACTTTTTCATGCATTTCCTGAACATTCGTCATTTGCTTTGTCAATTCAGCAACTTGACTTGCCAGTGATTCAACTTGAGTTTCTAACTTGCCCTTCTTCTTTTCACGAACTCTCTTAATTGCCCTCTTAATCAACTTAGATGCAGCTGTGGCTTCAATTCTAGATGTTTCTTGACTGATTCGTCATGTGTTGGTTGTGATGCATGAGGTGATGATTGTGAGGATTCAATGTTGGTGGTTGTGTCTTTGTCATCTCTTCCTGGTGATTTGGGTTTATCCTTGGGCTCTTCTTTCTTTTCTGCAATTGTAGCTTCTTCAGCCCTTAGTCTCTGCTCTTCTGCCAATAGGTCAGCTTCTGCCTTTTGTCTTAATTCTTCTGCTATTCTAGCTTCTGCTTCTTTTCTTTTCTTTGTTTCCTCTTGAAGCTTTAATTCATCGGTAAGTTTAGCTGCCTCTTCAGCTTTCCTACTTTCTTCCATTCTAATGGCTTCTTCCAGTTTAGCCTGTTCTATAGCCTCAAGCCTTGCCTCTTCAGCTTCTTCTTTTCTCTGTAGCTCTTCCTCTTGATCCGTTTCTCTAGCCTCCATCTCTTCCAAAGACATAAGATGTGGAATATCTGTGTCCATATGGTCTTCCACTTCATCGCCACCCCTTTCTGAAGCATTTTGCATTTCCACGTCTTCAGGTGATATAGTTGGAGATTCGTATACGATCATGTCAGCAGTTGTATGATGCGTGGGAATTGCACCAGGCTTTACCTCTCGAGGGATCTCGAGAAGCTTACAACCCCCACCAGGCAGTGTACCTGATCGTTGTAGTATAGTATAGTGACAAGTACCGGCTGATTGATCGTTCAGCTAGGAATAGTGTCGCTAGGATTAGAAGACCTAAATACTAGTTCTAAAGATGAAGGATGATTATTTTTGTATTTTTATATTTTTTAGAAAGCAAGTAAAAATCTCGGGTTTGAAGGATTTGGGCGGAATTAGTTGCTAGTCAACTAACCCAATACTAAAGATGCAATCAAAATAAAATACTAGAAATGAAAATAAACTAAATTAACTAAGGTTGTGAGCAATAAGTGGAGAAATTGTGTTTACTTAGATTTCACTACTCCCTAGATATCTTTTACACGTTAATTACTTGTTATAGTTGCGTGGATGACGGATTGTATTCCTTAATACCATTCATGGGGTGGCGTACTTACTTCCCCAATCCTATGAGTGCCTACTTCACTCCTATGTCGAGCCTGCAAGAAGCTCCTAACATGGGATCATTAGAATTTACTCATGCATTAAATACAACCAATAAAACCTAGTACATATCGGTTCATGTTTCCTAAGACGTTCAAGCATGTTACCATTTGGAGATCTGCCAGTTTTTTTTAAGCCTAACATTGAAATCATTCATCCAATACAACCATAAACAAGTAATCAACACATAATCAACATCTAGGTTTCATTAGATCTAAGCAAACACAAGATAAATCTAGCCTAGCATGTTGAAATCAAGACAAGCACAAGATATAGACAACCAACACATAGACATATTGATTGAATTAAGAAAAGACTTATCTCAACAACACATGTAAGGATTCAAGGGTTGAAGACCCTTGAAAAGCTGTAAAATTCGTATAAGGTTCGGCCTTAGGGTTTCTCCAAACTTGTTCCTCTTAATAAATGAAAATTAGAAAACTATATATAGATATTAGAGGCTGACGGCGTCAAGAACAAATGGGTGACGCCGTCATCTCGCCGCCAAAATAATCCTCGGACTGCCTTGATCTACTTCTGACGCCGTCACGTTATAACTTTTTCCAGGCCGTCACATATTTTACTCTTGACGCTCTTCCTTGTGACGCCTTCATTTCTGTACTGGGTCGTCATGAAAATTACTCTTGACGCCGTCAGGATTTTACTCTTGACGCCGTCACCTACTGTTCCCAGCTTGGAAAATTAAGTCTTTGGCGTTTTCTTCACTTTTATGCTCCAAAAACGTCCGAATTGCTTCCTTTTCCAGATTTCTCTCCCAAAATACCTAAAATCACAAAAGGAATGATTTAGGGCAATATTCGATCAAATAAATTCAATTCCGGGCTTAAATGACCCCCTAAAAGTGGTTCATTTTTCGCCTCATCATATATCCTTACACTTGAGTCTTGCTTGTCCTCAAGCAAATGCGCTTTTATTCTACTCAAAATACAAGTTAGGGGTCATTTAACACTAATATAAAAGTAATTACAACAAATAATCGTTCCACTAAAGACCAATAGACAAGCACGGAGGTCATATACTAGCACCTCACAAATAGTGTTTAGATACTCACATCTCTCGGGTGTAATAAAGTATAAATTACAATATGGAAATGGAAGATATCTCTCACTACCTGTCATAGCAAAATAGATTACCATAGGCTTGGGAAAGGATCAAACCTCCACCACATGGCGTAAGCACCTAGGATAAACTATCAAAGAGGTCTTTTAAAGGGTTGTAACGTTAGGTGTAGGGATATGAAATACACGGTTTTGTTGGATAAAGGAAGTTTTTATTGGTGGCGAGTTAACAATCTTGGTTAATTACATGTACAATATGGCGTTGCTAAGCCAAGACTAGACTCGACTTAAGCTAATAAATGAAAAATAACAAAAACATAAAATAAACATAGAATGAAAAGGGATGGTAGTCCGTATGTTTTTTCTCTTTTCTTTTTTCTATTTTTTTTTTCTTTTTTTCTTGATTTTTCGATTTTTTTTTTCTTTTTTTCATAGGGAATGTACATTCCCCTTACACTTGAATTTTTACATACTTTACAATAAACTAATCTAATGACTCGAATTAAGAAAATCAAAACACTTGGAGTACTTTTAAGATTAACGTACATATGGGGGTAATAAATGATGTTCTTCCCCATTACTCCATAAAATAAGTACTTACCCATGAGTCCCAATCGTCCCAAAACAATATGTACAAGGATATGACTCGACTTAGCAACCATGTAATCAATTAGATAGTTAACTTAGGGTTTAACAAATAACAATAATGCACTAAAGATGAGTGCATACACGGAAGGCTAAGGCGATTTGGTTGTACATTTAAGTGGGGTGTAACAAATTCTTCTTTTAAGTAAAATGCTTAAAGTTAGAAACGAAAAGATAGTCTCGGAGGGGTGTACTAGGGGTTTCGTGTACTAAAAATGAGTACAACGCAAACGTGTGGAAAAATTAATTGACTTTACTAGTAAGGTAATTGACTTAAATGGTCAAGTAATTATGATACGGGTTTAACACAAGGGTGATCCTAATGCCTGTTATCATGTAGTAAATCCTACTACACGAATGTAGTCTCACTAGCGGTCTCGGGATGCATCACTAACGCAAGTTCTAGAATCTAAATGCTACCGGTACACTAATAAGCACTAATAGTAAATGCTTTTCTTATCAAATCTAAAGGCGAACCTCACATATTTGGGTGGAAAATTTTTCTGAAAGTACGGTTATGTGCTAGTCATACAATCTCCTATCCATGAGACGCTTGCTATGGCTAAAGTTTCACTCCTAAATGTTGTAAAAAATTTTAAATTTGGAGCTAAAATTGCACTAACAAGTATTTCTCATAGTTTTATTACACATCTACCATTAAACAAAACAAACTCAAGCGAAAGTGTACATGTAAGGTATCATCTTTTTACCCTCCCCTTACAATTAGGATGAACATTGTCCCCAATGTTCAAGTAAAGAATGTAAAAGTGAAAAAGTAAAAAGAATGAAATCAAATACTCCCCTGATTCGCTCGGTATGGATAATAAGGTGGCCAGGTTAAATCTTCCTCCAAGAAAATGAACAATCAAAGCTTCCCTTCCAGAATATAAATCATCTTCTTATCATACATAACTTGTGAATCCTGAGAAAATAGACAAGACAACCTCGCATAAAATCGGCGTCAATCTACATAAGTTACTAAATCCTATAAAACAAAATAAGATATAATGCTTGTGGAATGAAGTTTGCAGATTTCCTGGAGATTATAAAACTTAATAATTCACAAAAACCATAAGACTCCATTAGAAAAACAAAACTGGTAAAACTTCCAAATTTTTACACGTGACGCCGTCAAGAGTTAACTCGTGACGCCATCAGAAGTGACCTGCAGAAATATTTATGTTAAGTTTTCGGAAAATTTCTGGAAAAACTTGGTCCTACTTCCTGGAAAATCCTGCAAAACTTCATTATGACTCAATACAAGCATTTGACTATAACAAATACGAATATACATGTTCATTTAATATTGTGGAGAATCATGATCGGTTTGTTTCTTGAAAACATATTTGGGGTTTCCCCTTACACTTATCTTTTGCAAAAATACTTTTAGGTGGAGTTAAGACTAGGCCAAAACAACAAAGTAAAGTATTTCCACTATTTAATTGCGAAACATGATCTACCAACAATAAAAATAAAGCATGCATACGGAAGCAAATAACAAACAAACAAAATAAAATCACAAAAAACATGGGTTGCCTCCCAAGAAGCGCTTTTCTTTATTTACGAGTCTTGTAGCTAGACTCAAGGTCATGGGTTACCGTGTATCGCTTATGCTCACATACCCAAGAGTGAGCCATCTAATGGTCGCCTCATCTTTCTTATACTCATCTCCTAACTCTAGACATCCACGATAGTATCTTTTATTCTTTTCATGAGTATACTTAAGCCCTTTTCTCTTATCATTCTCACTTAGCATTTCTATGGGCGGATACCTACTACACTTCTCCATGGAAAAATCCTTGAACCTAGGGTGTGTGCGGGGCATTTGATAGACAAAATCTTCTTCCCCATCCGAGAATGTAATTAACCCTTCTATGAGTTTTTCATCAAGGTTGGTCAACCGTTTGAAAGGTTTTCCAAATACAACTTGGGTCAACTTATCATCAATAAATTCTCCTAGATTCTCCATAACCATGAACTCAACAAGATAAACCAAGCTTCCTACAAACACATGCAATGGTATTGCCCTAGCAATAATGTTTTCTCCTTTGTATTCTAACTCATCTACCACGATTTTATTATATTCATTACGCGAGATTATGTTCATTGGGAGAGATGAGTTAAGATAGGCGTTAAAGCTCTTAAATCCGATCTTACAAGGAAATTGCATGTTGAATGAACTATCACACTCAATCCTAGTTCTAGGGTCGACATACCTAAGAGGGTTTATTTCATCTTCCATCCTATTCTCATTAATCACATCACCATCATCAAGATCCTCATCGGAGTCTGAATAGTAAAAAGGACTAGCCCTACGGTCATCATCATGATCAGACTCCTCTAACTCAGAATTATTGTCAACGTGGTGGTTGGGTGAGAGGTTAGGTGGGTTCTCATTCTCGACTAAAGGAAGTGGGGCGGGCATTTGGAAAATCCTACGACGAAAAACACGAATAACAGGAATCAAACGATCAATGTCATTGTTATCCATCGAAATAGTTTACGAACAAAGGAAACAAAGAAATATGATAGACTAAAGAAAACCTAAAAATAAAAATAAAAATAAAATCTTACTAGAAAGGAATCTAGCAAGTAGACCTAATAAAAAGAGATTCTAACCTAGACAATAACTATTCCCCAGGCTGCGGCGCCAAAAACTTGATGCGTGGGAATTGCACCAGGCTTTACCTCTCGAGGGATCTCGAGAAGCTTACAACCCCCACTAGGCAGTGTACCTGATCATTGTAGTATAGTATAGTGACAAGTACTGGGGGATTGATCATTCAGCTAGGAATAGTGTCGCTAGGATTAGAAGACCTAAATACTAATTCTAAAGATGAAGGATGATTATTTTTGTATTTTTATATTTTTTAGAAAGCAAGTAAAAATCTCGGGTTTGAAGGATTTGGGCGGATTTAGTTGCTAGTCAACTAACCCAATACTAAAGATGCAATCAAAATAAAATACTAGAAATGAAAATAAACTAAATTAATTAAGGTTGTGAGCAATAAGTGGAGAAATTGTGTTTACTTAGATTTCCCTAGATATCTTTTACACGTTAATTACTTGTTATAGTTGCGTGGATGACGGATTGTAATCCTTAATACCATTCATGGGGTGGCGCACTTAATTCCCCAATCCTATGAGTGCCTACTTCACTCCTATGTCGAGCCGGCTAAGAAGCTCCTAACATGAGATCATTAGAATTTACTCATGCATTAAATACAACCAATAAAACCTAGTGCACGTCAGTTCATGTTTCCTAAGACGTTCAAGCATGTTACCATTTGGAGATCTGCCAGTTTTCTTATGCCTAACATCGAAATCATTCATCCAATACAACCATAAACAAGTAATCAACACATAATCAACATCTAGGTTTCATTAGATCTAAGCAAACACAAGATAGATCTTGCCTAGCATGATGGAATTAAGACAAGAACAAGATATAGACAACCAACACATAGACATATTGATTGAATTAAAAGAACACTTATCTCAATTACACATGAAAGGGCTCAAGGGCTGAAAACCTGTAAAGTTCGTACTAAGTTCGGCCTTAGGGTTTCTCCAAAACTTCTCTTTTTTATGAATGAAAATTACAAAACTATATATAGGAAATTGAGGCTGACGGCGTCAAGACCAAATTGGTGATGCCGTCATCTCGCTGCCAAAAGAATTCTCGGACTGCCTTGATCTACTTCTAACGCCGTCACGTTATAACTTTTTCCAGGCCGTCACATATTTTACTGTTGACGCTCTTCCTTGTGACGTCTTCATTTCTGTACTGGGTCGTCATGAAAATTACTCTTGACGCCGTCAGGATTTTACTTTTGACGCCGTCACCTACTGTTCCCAGCTTCGAAAATTAAGTCTTTGGCGTTTTCTTCACTTTTATGCTCCAAAAACGTCCGAATTGCTTCCTTTTCCAGATTTCTCTCCCAAAATACCTAAAATCACAAAAGGAACGATTTAGGGCAATATTCGATCAAATAAATTCAATTCCGGGCTTAAATGACCCCCTAAAAGTGGTTCATTTTTCGCCTCATCATTGTACCTGTTTCCTGAGTTTGATCAACTGGAGTGGACTCTGGGACACTGCTAGACCTGTCTGCTTCAGGAATATTACCAGATCCGCCAGCCTCGGTTGTTTGAGTAAACAGAGGTGGGGGTGGTTAATCAGCTTGGAAGGAGTCGATTCTGCTGTGGAGGAGACCTAACTTGAGTGCTCGTTCATTTTATTCTTCCACAGATAGACCAAGATTAGTGTGGGCCTCTTCTTGTTGTTCTTGTTCTGTAGTCATAGGTTCCTTCATCTTATCACCCCTGAACCGTTCTTCTTCTAACTTAGCATCCTCTTCAGTTAAAGGTCTTTGAATTGTTTCTTTTTCAATTTGATCAACAAATTCATCAATTTTTTTGTCCCAATCTTCTAGAGACATGTCCAGATTGTCTAGATTGTCATCTTGTTTGTTATAAGCTTCCCTATAAACTGGACCACTAGCAGATTCGGTCTCTGAGTCAGATGGTTTTGGAGAAGATGGTGGTGTGGGTTCAGGAACTGGTTCAGGGATCGGTTTCTTGACTGGTAATCTGATTTTGAGAGTTCTCTTGTGAGGCTTTTTGGTAGTCTTTGTAGAGCTTTCGGAGCTGCCAGACTTACTACCTTTCTTTCCCTTTTTCTGCATGAACGACGGTAGAGGGATTTCGTCCAAGAACCCTACTTTCTCTTCTTTGATAGCTTGGACATAGTACTTGTAGTTCGAGCATTTCTTTACCTTATCATTCAGGAGGCACTCAGGAAGTATCTTTCCTTGCTTACGTGTACTAGTATCAAGTCTTTTAATTTGCTTAAGAGTAGACTCATTTCTGAATGTGTTCTTGTCTTCATCATCCAGTCTTTGAGGAATGTCATCATACTCACGAAGGAAGCTTTCAATGAGTAGCTTGGTGTAACGAACAAATGGAATGTTTGAAGTCTTATGTTGAATGTGCCACACTATATCTTCCCAGATAATACTAGCAAAGTCCACCTTCTTGACATTTGCCATAGCCCAGAAAAGTTTGAGATGTTAGAGTTTGGGGTGTTCGTGACCGGTATCTCTGCCAGACATGGACTTGGCTATAAGGATGTACATGGTTCTCCATGGTTGTGGAAGATTCCTTATGTTAACCTTAGAGTGTCTAGTCACAACTTCGTCTGACTCATCGTATCCAATATCCCGTAGCCATTCAATCAATTCTTCTTCATTAGGAACTGGGTCGTACTGTTCATCTGGACCAAGTTCAGGTAAACCTAGAACGCCACGAAGAGTATCTATGTCCACCGTGACTTGTCTCTTATGAAGCATGCATGTGAAAAATTCTTCTCCAAGGTCCAGTTGAATAGTATGCCAAAACTGGTGATTGTAGAAACAAGCTACTGATGCTAATTTGGTGAGCAGGATTTTGTACGGGTGATAGACTAAAGCATCTACAACGACAATGCAAGATGATTCGTTGCATGTGAATTTGTTGAAGTTGACCCGTAAGTTGTTCTTTCCAATCTTTCTAGAGTAGTCTTTGGGAAAGGTTTCTTCCCATGTGAGCTTAGGTTCAGGTACAGGTGCTTGTGCGATGTTAGCTTGTTGGGCCATCTGGATGATCATACACAAACATAGACATTGCAATAATATCATTTGTTAGCTTATTATCAATTTACATGTTAATGCATGATTGGATTGATCAGTGGGTGTTTTTGTGTTCAAAGTGTTGTTATATGATAAACTTGTATAATTGATGTTAAAACTTAGTAGAAATTGATAACAATCAAGTCACAATATGTGTTAACAAATACAAGAGATTACACAA
This sequence comes from Artemisia argyi, assembly GCA_030686995.1. Classification (NCBI taxonomy): domain Eukaryota; kingdom Viridiplantae; phylum Streptophyta; class Magnoliopsida; order Asterales; family Asteraceae; genus Artemisia; species Artemisia argyi. Next base: position 94,963,047 of record CM060709.1, on the reverse strand, counting down.
TTGAAAATTTACAACACTTACACAAATTTCAAGAAAAACAGACAATGTTACGCGTAAGATTTGAAATCCTACGCATAACATTTCTTATGCGTAAGGAACTATTTTAGGCGTAAGATCAAAGAAACTACGCTTAAATTATATTTTACGCGTAAGTTCAAGCTTTTGCGTAGGCTAAATCTTATGCGTAGGAATAAATCTTATGCGTAAGATTTGAGCTTATGAAAAGGTTTGAACCTTATGCGTAAGATATAACTTATGCGTAAGTTTTGACTTATGCGTAAGATAATTACTTATGCGTAAGAAAAAACTTATGCGTAAGAAATATTCTTTTGCGTAAACATTGTCTTATCCAAGACAAGTTTTTCAAAATGGTCAAATCTTACGCGTAAGATTTCATCTTACGCGTAAGATGAGTTCATATTTTGCGTAGGATCGTCTTAATGAAAAATCACCTTCGAAATTTTTGTTTCTTTGATTCCTGAAAGTTTTAACCAACACCACTGATCAAAACTTTATCCAAAAACATCCCAAAACATTTTAATATACTGACTTTTGCGTAAACATGCAACAAGCAAACTTATGCGTAGAAACGCAAGAACATCAAATCACAACCACATGAAAACATGATTCTGGGTGGAAAAAGAAGTTAGGCGAGTGATTAATCTATTCTAAGGAACATTTAGCCCAAGTTATAACAACTTTTAACCACAAAAACGTATAATCACAACTGCTAGTGCGCAAGAACCCTAACTCATCAATTCAAGATCCACACATGTTTCTGAAACAATTCAACAACTAAATCGTGTTCCTAAACACTTCCAAACACTATCCCAATCATCAATTTGTAACTAAACACCATCAATTTGGAATACCCAATTATAACGAATGAACCCTAATTACCTTTTTGATTAATTGATGTTCCTGGGTTAGATTGGATTACAAAAATATGTTTAGTATTGCATTAGGAAGAATTCCCATAAACCAATTTAATCATATTCATAACAAATCACAAGGTCTAATTTTACGCAAAACCCTAAAGCCTATTTTAACGATTATGGATAAATAAGACGTTGGATTAAGATGAAATTGAAAACCCTTGTTTAGAAACATGATCAAAACATTTTGGTACTTACAGATTTGAAGAACAATGGATGGATTATCAGGTTGAATGAGGATCGTTGATTAGTTTGGTGAAGATAGTAAATGTGTTTTGCAGGTGTGGTTAATGCAATGGGTCAAAGTGTTTTGACAAAGGTTAAAGTATGTTTCACTTTTTGACAATTTTGGTCCCTTAACCTTAAAGTATTAATCAAACTTAATGCCTATCTAACTCACATTATAACAATACTTAACTCCATTAAGCGTTATAAAAGAACAACTTTGGATAAATTTACTCCCCCTTGACCTTAGACCGATGTCTTGTAATTTTGAAAAAAAATTGTTTCAATTAGTCAAAGAGAGTAACCCGAAAAGCCTTTTAAGCATCACTTATATCAAACTAATAGAAAATATTTTTGGTAAAATGCAAGTGCGAAGTAAACATTTTGAAAATTTTAAAATGCTTTACCTCCCCCTCAACACTTGTTTTTGTAAGAATTTTAGACATTTTATAAAGATTAGTTTTGAAAAGAGTGGTGTGTACTTGCATTTTTTTTTGAAACATATTTACAGTGATAGTTTTGATGTTTGACGATCATTTATGTTTTAAAAACTTTTCCAGATCTTTTGGAGTCAAACATCGCATACCAATTTGGTGGACTAAATTAGAAAACCTTGTCGGAGGTAATGCTTTAGTGAGTAAGTCTGCCACCTGGTACTCAGTTCCTACAAAATATAATTCAATTGTACCCTTTTCGACATGCTCCTTGATGAAATGATAGTGGAGATCGATGTGTTTGGATTTGCAATGATGAACGGTGTTGTAGGAAATGGCAATGGCACTTTTGGAGTCACAGTAGATCAGGATCTTATTGAATAGGTAGCCATAGTCCTTAAGTTGTGATCTCATCCAGATGACTTGAGCACAACAAGCAGACATAGCTACGTATTCAGATTCTGTTGACGATAATGATGTGCAGTCCTGCTTCTTAGATTGCCAAGACACAAGTTTATCTCCGAGAAACTGTAATCCACCAGATGTACTTTTGCGTGTGTCTAAGCATCCTGCACGGTCAGCGTCTGAAAAAGCAATTAGTTCAAAACCAGAATCCTTCAGATACCAGATTCCCAAGTTAATGGTTCCCTTTATGTATCGAAGGATTCTTTTTGCCTCATTGAGCTGCCTTTCAGTCGGTTTAGACTGATAACGAGAACACATAAAGACAACAAAAACTATATCAGGTCTACTAGCTGTGAGATACATGAGGGACCCAATAATACTTCGGTATTTTGTAGGGTCAACTGGAGTCCCATGTAAATCAGCATCTAGTTTTGTTCCAAAGGCTATTGGTGCATTATAAGTATCACAGCTCATCATTCCATGTTTCTTTAAAATTTCTAAAGCATATTTGGACTGATTTAGAAAAATTCCACGGGGTGATTGGTGAACTTGTAGTCCCAAGAAGAACGAAAGTTCACCCATCATGGACATTTCAAAATTTTCTTTAATTAATTTTGCAAAGTCATTAGAGTAACTTCTGTTTGTTGAAGCAAAAATAATGTCATCGACATATATTTGAACAATTATTAAGTCCACCCCATAAGTTTTTGTTAATACAAATATCGCCTAAATACGTTGTAACAATTCGCAATTTCAGGTTAACTTTTATTCCCGAAAATTTCACTATTCAGTTTTTACTAATCACTTTTTACTATTAACTTTTACTATTCATCTCAGAAATTTTTATTTCATATTCTCGTAAGTTAAACTATTTTAACGATAAACCGAGAGTTTGACGCTCGTCGGATCATTTCTGCAAAAATCACAAAGTCGTGTCCGAGATTTACTTTTAGGTTTAAACGTCATTCTAGCATCCCGATATGTCCATAAAACATTATAAACAATAGAAATATGATTTTCTCTCATTTTAGGACAATTCCAAAAGTTTTGGAATTTTACGTTTTTCAGTTCAGCATTTTACGCGAATTACGCGTTTTAGACCCGTGTTTCCAGTTTTTAGCAGGGTTTTAGCACCCGATAGATCCTACCACTCATTTTATATTTTATTATGGAGTATATTGATAAGTTCTAGCATATTTATAAGTTTCATATTTTTAGGATACCCGGTTTTACGTTTCGTGACTTAAAAACTTACGGTTAGCAACTTACGGAGTCAAAACTAGCTACATACTTAGGATATTATCATCCAAAGACCATGACTACTCATCTAGTCACCCTTATCCTATGCAAACCGCCATTTAGGGGGGGGGATTCACACTTGTGGCATCATCTCATGACTTTAGCCATTAGATCAAGACTTATTTACAACTTTGTCACCAAGTTTAAGCACTTTCCTAGTTAGCTTCCTAACCTCCTCATTCTTGCTATAAATAGCCAACTAGAAACACTTTGATCTTCATCTTTTCATCACCAAAAATGCCACACAACAAATCCCTAGCACCATGATCCTTTGATCTTCAAACTATAAGTTACACATAAGAGTTCAAGGTCTTAGTATTCTCTACCTAGTTCTCAAGTTTGTTTGGTGATTCCATGGTTGATTTAGGAGCTACACAAGGTTACTAGGGCTGAAGTTAAATGATTTTCACAAGGGTTATATCAAGGCTAGCAAGGGTTACAAGAGTTATGGTGAAGGGTTTGCAAGCATAGGTTTAGTGTCCTAGTTTCATACTTGACTTCCTTTCTTTAGAAAGCCAAAAGTTGTAAGAAACCCTTATACACTTTCTTGCTCATTATCATTTTCATGCTCTTTGTGTTCCTTTCATGCTATATATGTTCTTGTTATTGTGTTCATGATGTTTAAAAATGGATAAAACAAGTATTGATATACATATGTTAACTTATGACAAGTAAACAAGCAAACTAGTGATTTTTTTTGGAGAACCACGACAAAAATAATACAACTATGATATTTGACACTTACTTACTGTTAAAGAGGACTTAACAAGGAAAACATAGCAATTTGAATCACCCAAAATGAGTACCCGAGTCAAAAGTTATGGCCATAAGAAGTTAGCGAAACCAAAACGCCGAAACTGCCAATACCCTACTGTTTTGCATTCTGCCATTTTGAAAGTCCCACTTCTGTTCCGATTCATCAAAAAGTTAAAACACAAAAGTTGTCCGGAACGACGTTTTCGTTCAGGAACAAAGAAGCTCGAGCCCTGAAAATGCTTTCTGTGTAATAATTTTCTTCAAATTCTTAACAGCCCATTTTTAGACCAAAGTAACTATATAATTGTTATAATTAGATGAGACCAAGAGGTCTAATGACCTAAAGCCAAGACCACAACCATGGCTAAAGCCAAGGTTGAGTCTCAAGACCATGGTAACAATGACCAAGATCACGGAAAAGCCACGGCTAAAGACCATATAACTTTTAAAGATCAAAAAGCTTATATATATATATGTTATCAAATACTACAATAGTAGGGAGCCTCATGTGAGGAGTTCATTAAGTAAGCCGTCGAGATGAGTTGTGGATTTATGAATTAAAGTGTCCTGGCTCCTCGAACGTTTACTCCATGACTTCTGAATTATGTCGGCCCGAACGGTAGTAAGAGTTATACAAACTATACATGTTTCATAGACCACTTATATTCAAAGACTTACACTATATACTAAGTACTACATCATGAACATTATGCAAGACATATATAGGCAATTCTTCGTATTCTTAGACGTTACTCCAAACCTAAGTCGCAACGTTCTATTATAGGCTGCTCTTAGAGACTTTCGCGATTCGACTACCACTTTCATTTCTCATTACATAGACTTAAGGTGAGTCATAGCCCCTACTTTTTCATACTTGTTTTAACTCTTGGGGGGGGGGGGGGGATACATGCTCAACTACTTGCTTACTTGTACAAATACTCAAAACATTTATACTTGATTGTTTCATACTTGATTGTCTTATACTTGATTGCATTATACTTGATTTCATACATACATGATTGTGTTACTGCCAGTGGCTCCAGATTAAGTTGCTGGATGACCATTGAGACTTCCGGTGGCTCCAAATTAAGTTGTTGGATGACCATTGAGGCTATTGATACATCCTAACATTTGCGAATGTTGGATACATCATAAACGTGAGGTCTTCGGAGATGAAGTGTAGACTCACGACTAATTGCTTAACTGTTTTGATGAACTTATACATGTCTTTATTATACTATATTTGTAGCAGTGGGTTGTGAACACACAGGTTACATGTCTCTTATGGCGGGACTTGTAACTGAGTGGATTATCAATGCCTTTGCTGTGTGAATATTCTTTTAAGGCTTTTCAACTGTTTTAAGACAAACTCTATGAACTCACCAACCATTGTGTTGACACTTTAGTATGTTTATCTCAGGTTAGTAAGGCGATAGCTAGTGCGTGGAACTTAGAGTCAAGCTGCATATTCTGAAGACTTACGCTTTTATCATTTACCATTCAAAACTTTGTATACATTTATGTATCATACTTTGGAATCTCATGTTTGTAACTTTGAATTTATTAATCGAATGGTAACTTTTCAAAACGTCTCATTTAGAGTTCGTTTTCTATAACTTGTACTTTGTATTATGAAGTAGCACCCTCAGTGACACAGTCTTCCGCTGCGGTATTTTGGGGGTGTTACAGATTGGTATCAGAGCCTTGGTTATAGAGAACTAGGTTGCATTTAGTGCCTACACTATAACTACTATATACGTTAAGACTCTCCTCTTTATTTGCCTTACACACACTACATACGCATACGCTTCTTGGTAATTGTTGGTTTAGTTCCACGCTGTTAGATGATGTGACTTTAGTATTATAAGGAACCCCAGAGATTAGCCGAGTCATTAAAAACATGGAGCTCAGTAATAACTAATTATTTAACTTGATCTTGTGACAGTTCTTGTTTGATGAGACACAAGATTTGAGTTAAATAATATTATTGCTTAGCTTTAGGGATTTGATGACTTGATTATCTTACCATCGGCCTTAGAAGGCGGATTTTGTGACGGAAATTCTTACGTAGGATGATTTAGAATCTCCTTATTTAAAAGGATTGGGACGCCTCTTCATTTAAATAAAGAAATTGTAAATCACCAAACCATAAGTTTATGATCCCTTACTTACATAAATTTGGACGCTTCTTTATGTAAGTAATGAGTTATAAATAAGTGGGCTTAATTGTAGACGATACAACTCCTTAACCAGAACCTTAGACGAATCAGAGTGAACATAACTATTTTAGAGATCCTGAAATCCTGAATTCTTTTAGACACATCATAAGTAGTTAACATCAACTGAACTTCGGGACGAAGTTCTCCTTAAGGGGTAGAGACTGTAACAATTCGCAATTTCAGGTTAACTTTTATTCCCGAAAATTTCACTATTCACTTTTTACTATTCACTTTACTATTCATATCAGAAATTTTTATTTCATATTCTCGTAAGTTAAACTATTTTAACGATAAACCGAGAGTTTGACGCTCGTCGGATCATTTCTGCAAAAATCACAGAGCCGTGTCCGAGATTTACTTTTAGGTTTAAACGTCATTCTAGCATCCCGATATGTCCATAAAACATTATAAACAATAGAAATATGATTTTCTCTCATTTTAGGACAATTCCAAAAGTTTTGGAATTTTACGTTTTTCAGTTCAGCATTTTACGCGAATTACGCGTTTTAGACCCGTGTTTCCAGTTTTTAGCAGGGTTTTAGCACCCGATAGATCCTACCACTCATTTTATATTTTATTATGGAGTATATTGATAAGTTCTAGCATATTTATAAGTTTCATATTTTTAGGATACCCGGTTTTACGTTTCGTGACTTAAAAACTTACGGTTAGCAACTTACGGAGTCAAAACTAGCTACATACTTAGGATATTATCATCCAAAGACCATGACTACTCATCTAGTCACCCTTATCCTATGCAAACCGCCATTTAGGGGGGGGGGATTCACACTTGTGGCATCATCTCATGACTTTAGCCATTAGATCAAGACTTATTTACAACTTTGTCACCAAGTTTAAGCACTTTCCTAGTTAGCTTCCTAACCTCCTCATTCTTGCTATAAATAGCCAACTAGAAACACTTTGATCTTCATCTTTTCATCACCAAAAACGCCACACAACAAATCCCTAGCACCATGATCCTTTGATCTTCAAACTATAAGTTACACATAAAAGTTCAAGGTCTTAGTATTCTCTACCTAGTTCTCAAGTTTGTTTGGTGATTCCATGGTTGATTTAGGAGCTACACAAGGTTACTAGGGCTGAAGTTAAATGATTTTCACAAGGGTTATATCAAGGCTAGCAAGGGTTACAAGAGTTATGGTGAAGGGTTTGCAAGCATAGGTTTAGTGTCCTAGTTTCATACTTGACTTCCTTTCTTTAGAAAGCCAAAAGTTGTAAGAAACCCTTATACACTTTCTTTCTCATTATCATTTTCATGCTCTTTGTGTTCCTTTCATGCTATATATGTTCTTGTTATTGTATTCATGATGTTTAAAAATGGATAAAACAAGTATTGATATACATATGTTAACTTATGACAAGTAAACAAGCAAACTAGTGATTTTTTTTGGAGAACCACGACCAAAATAGTACAACTATGATATTTGACACTTACTTACTGTTAAAGAGGACTTAACAAGGAAAACATAGCAATTTGAATCACCCAAAATGAGTACCCGAGTCAAAAGTTATGGCCATAAGAAGTTAGCGAAACCAAAACGCCGAAACTACCAATACCCTACTATTTTGCATTCTGCCATTTTGAAAGTCCCACTTCTGGTCCAATTCATCAAAAAGTTAAAACACAAAAGTTGTCCGGAACGACGTTTTCGTTCAGGAACAAAGAAGCTCGAGCCCTGAAAATGCTTTCTGAGTAATAATTTTCCTCAAATTCTTAACAGCCCATTGTTAGACCAAAGTAACTATATAATTGTTATAATTAGATGAGACCAAGAGGTCTAATGACCTAAATCCAAGACCACAACCATGGCTAAAGCCAAGGTTGAGTCTCAAGACCATGGTAACAATGACCAAGATCACGGAAAAGCCACGGCTAAAGACCATATAACTTTTAAAGATCAAAAAGCTTATATATATATATATATATATATATATATATATATATATATATATATATATATATATATATATATATATATATATATATATATATATATGTTATCAAATACTACAATAGTAGGGAGCCTCATGTGAGGAGTTCATTAAGTAAGCCGTCGAGATGAGTTGTGGATTTACGAATTAAAGTGTCCTGGCTCCTCGAACGTTTACTCCATGACTTCTGAATTATGTCGGCCCGAACGGTAGTAAGAGATATACAAACTATACATGTTTCATAGACCACTTATATTCAAAGACTTACACTATATACTAAGTACTACATCATGAACATTATGCAAGACATATATAGGCAATTCTTCGTATTCTTAGACGTTACTCCAAACCTAAGTCGCAACGTTCTATTATAGGCTGCTCTTAGAGACTTTCGCGATTCGACTACCACTTTCATTTCTCATTACATAGACTTAAGGTGAGTCATAGCCCCTACTTTTTCATACTTGTTTTAACTCTTGGGGGGGGGGGGGATACATGCTCAACTACTTGCTTACTTGTACAAATACTCAAAACATTTATACTTGATTGTTTCATACTTGATTGTCTTATACTTGATTGCATTATACTTGATTTCATACATACATGATTGTGTTACTGCCAGTGGCTCCAGATTAAGTTGTTGGATGACCATTGAGACTTCCGGTGGCTCCAAATTAAGTTGTTGGATGACCATTGAGGCTATTGATACATACTAACATTTGCGAATGTTGGATACATCATAAATGTGAGGTCTTCGGATATGAAGTGTAGACTCATGACTAATTGCTTAACTGTTTTGATGAACTTATACATGTCTTTATTATACTATATTTGTAGCAGTGGGTTGTGAACACACAGGTTACAAGTCTCTTATGGCGGGACTTGTAACTGAGTGGATTCTCAATGCCTTTGCTGTGTGAATATTCTTTTAAGGCTTTTCAACTGTTTTAAGACAAACTCTATGAACTCACCAACCATTGTGTTGACACTTTAGCATGTTTATCTCAGGTTAGTAAGGCGATAGCTAGTGCGTGGAACTTAGAGTCAAGCTGCATATTCTGAAGACTTACGCTTTTATCATTTACCATTCAAAACTTTGTATACATTTATGTATCATACTTTGGAATCTCATGTTTGTAACTTTGAATTCATTAATCGAATGGTAACTTTTCAAAACGTCTCATTTAGAGTTCGTTTTCTATAACTTGTACTTTGTATTATGAAGTAGCACCCTCAGTGACACAGTCTTCCGCTGCGGTATTTTGGGGGTGTTACATACGTTATTTATATTTAACGATCTTTGCTAAGTTTTGTTAATGACAAAGTACAAACTTTAGATTGTAGTAAAACATCATTTTAGTTTTAAGTCTTGTGTAACTAGTCTTTACATTTCTTTTTAAACTTAAAATTGGTTTTATTTCTTAAATAAGAAAGTGTCACATCTCATCAATGTGCATTTATGGTAAGATTATGTGTTTGACTATCCATGAAGTTCTTACACACTTTGGAAGTATTCCATGTTTGCTGCAATGCATGTTGACTAGTATTTATGTGATGTGGCCTTGTTTGGTTTGGAAGATTTATTGCAAAACCAACTGCAGCCCTGACGGAACCCTGGGGGTACACGGGCGGAACCCATCTGAGGGTTCCGCCGTATCCGCCAGAACTGCAAAATGTTTTGCTATAAATACCAAACCACTTGTTATTTTTGAGTCATCACTTAGAGTCATATTTTACACATACTCTCTCATTATACTCAGTAGCTACTAACTTGTGTGATTCTCTTATGTAGCAAAGGAGTTCACATATTCATCTAAGAAGTTACAAGTTTCAACTGTAAGTTGCAAGACTTGTTAGCTTTGTTGTGTATAGACTTTGGTAGTTTATACTTCATGTGTATCTTGTATAGAAGTGATCGGTTAGTATTTTAGGCCTCAAAATACATAGTGTGTCGGGAGTTGTTTTACCCTTGTAAAAGAACTAACGGGAGTGGTTGTACCCTTGGTAAAGAACTCGACATCTAGCTTAGTGTCGGTAAAAGTGTAAGCGACGATGGGAGTGGTTGTACCCATGTAAAAGAACTCGACATCTAGCTTAGTGTCAGTAAAAGTATAAGCGACGTTATAAAGGTTTTCTCCGCCGGTGAAAGGAGCTTGTTGATTAGTGCTTATAACTCTCGAGTTGGAAACTCGGGGCGTGGATGTAGGGCAAGGAAAAAGAGTCCTTGTAGCCGAACCACGATAAACAATTGTGTTGTGGTTTGATCGTTTCTTTCTTTATCTTTGCTTATTACATGTTGTCTTTTAGTTAGAATTGCTAGTCACATATAAAGCTTTTCAAAGAATTAAGCAAGTAATGTTGTGTTTATATCTTCAAACAAAAGTAAAGCTTTTCAAGGAACTAAACAAGCAAAGTTAGGATCATCACAAGCAAAGCTTTTCAAAGTATGAAACGAGTAAAGTTAGAATTGTTATTCACATGAAAAGCTTTTCAAAGAATCAAACATATAACGTTGTGTTTATATCTTTAAGCAAACGTAAACTTTTTAAAGGATATTCAAGTTAAAAAGGATTTAAAAAGCGGTAAACTATTCAACCCCCCTTCTAGTTTTCCACAATTGGCATCAGGAGCTACGTTACTCAAGATCTTTAAAATATAATGTATTTTAAAACTTGGATCGATCCATGGATTTTGAAAATCTCAAAGAAGGGCAACCTATTCAAAACCCACCGCTATTTGAAAAAGAAAACTTACTTGAATGGAAAAGTAATTTTGAAAATTATGTGAAATCAATTGATCAAGATCTTTGGCATATTATTTCTTTTGGTGATTTCAAACCAAAGAAAACAAGTTTTTGAAAACCAAGATAACTATCTTGAACTTAATAAATACTAAAGCTAAAACAATGATTTATAAAGCTTTAGTACCGAATATTAAAGAATGTATTTATGTCAAACGGCTAATGACATTTGGAAAAATATGTTAAACTTTCATCAAGAAATATGTCAAGTCAAAGATGATCAATTTGATCTCACATATGAATTAGAAGTCTTAGAAATATTAATAGATAGACATTTAGTTGTGATGAATACATGTGCTACTAGTTTAAATATTTTAAATGAAGGTGTAAGTGAAGAAGATTACTCGTATTGAGCTCTTAGTGGACTTGCTTGGGATTCATGGAATAACACGGATGAAGATGAAGCCAACCATCCGGTTTGTGATTCTCAACTAGATAAAACATCAAGCAAGGTACATTTTGAAACCAAACACTTTTGCTTTGAGAAATTTATCCTAGAGTTTTCTAAACTAGAAAATGAGTCTAAACGTTTATGCAACATGGACCTGAAAACTATCTTTAACAATGAGTCTTCAAAATCTTTTAAGAATATCTTTGAAAAGGAAATCTTGTTAGAAGATAAAATGTCTAGGATTGAGAGTAATGTTGAAATTGATCTAGAATGTAAATTATGTCTAGATTACAAACATGAGATTAAAAAGCAAAATGAGAAAGGAAAAATATTAGTTAAATTTGATGAAAGCTCAAAATCTCTTGAAAGATTGTTGAGGAGTCAAAGGGTGTTTAAAGATAAAACCGGATTAGGATTTAACTCAAAAGCACCATCAACTAGTAAAACAAAACAAGTAAAATTTGTCTAACCTAGAAGAGATATTTAGAGATAATTCAATCTCTAATAGAAACTCGTGATAAAAAGTTTAAGATTATCATGCTCTATGCTTTTATATGATTATCTAACCTTCTTGGATACATGAGTAATTGAGTTTCAAAGCGTGTCATCAAACCAAGATTTTACGCGTAGTGTTTATCCTCTTGATAGCATCTATATGCAATTTAAAAGGTACGCATTACTTCAACTTGACTTTGATTGTCTCTTGTTTCTAGCATTATATGTTGGAATACGTGTTATTAGTAATACTCTAAAAGTGTTTACCTGCTATTAGTAATAACTAAGATTAGATTCTATGCAACAAGGAATTTTGTCATCAAGAGATAAACACGAGAAACTCTTGAGTGAGTCTCACTCAACTCTTGCTTACAAGTGAGCTAACTAAGAATTGCCTAAGTGTTAAAATGTCTAACACTTTTGTGATGCTTGCAAAACAAACCTTTGTTAAACAACATTCTCAAACACCATACTTTGAGTCTTAAATTGTGTTTTTCTTCGATCACTCCTTTATGATAATCTCACATAAAACACACAAGGTGAAATAAATCACATTAGCATACATTAGGATGTGTGGAAGAAAATGAGTTTTTAACATCTAAGATTTACACATCAAATGTGACACTTAGTCTTATGATGTTGTACCTCTTGGACTTTTTCAAAACAAGTAGAGTTCATAGTGTCTTAAGTAAGAAAATCCGAAGAGTCGAGGAGTCATTGAGTATAACATTTAACGAGTGATCTTCTCCTTCTAAGATATCATCTTTGGTAGATGATGACTTAGTCGAAAGTCTAATGATGTCAAGACAAGTATGTTATGTAAAACATTAAGGATAAAAGTACAAAATAACATCTTCTCACCTTGAGTCAAACATTGAATCAAGCAAAATTGACATAGGTTATAAAACTTGATTTATAGGTCATAGTTGTGTCTAAACAAATTCAACAAAAACAGTTTTTGGAATTTAGAGTAAAACAACTAGTGAAACAAAATAGATTTTTCAAAGTAATCAAGTGATTATAGTGTCAATATTTGAAAGACTTTTTTATAATAAAAGCAAGCCCCAAAAGCAAGGGATTTTAACTTAAAAACATTCCTAGTTACTCTCTTGTTCTAAATGGTTTAGTTATTGATGACTTATCAAGAATGAGATTAGTAAATCCGTAGGTAAAACTAAACGTAGAGAAATGTTCGGAAGACTACTTGTTCTCATAACAATTAGATCCAACATTATGTTTAGCATTTGTCTATGTGCTCGTGTTAAAGAAGATCCAAAAACTACTCTTTAGTTGAGCTTTTTTGGATACATCATAAGGTACTACACAACTAGGATTATGGTATCCCAAAAGAACGGGAATAGAAACCATAGTGTATGCCAAATGGAATTATGTCGGTAATAAGTTGATAAGAAAAGCACAAGTGGTACTTGCACTTTTATACTTACTTACCCAATGATTCTCCAAAACACGTAAGGTTCTCAAATTAGTTTCGGATGGAGAAGCACAACAACAAGCTCTACTTGAACAAGCTAACTCACATTGTTGAACTATTAGACCTTGATAGATCTTCTTGAGGACCTAGAATCGTTAGTTATGTCACTGTAATCAATAACACACTAATAGACAATCTCTGTATCTTGTATTTTAAAGCGGAAACAAATACAAGTGTAATACTAAGAACTCTTGATCCTCTATGGATCTTTTAATAATAAAAGTGTTTTCTCAAAACGTAATACAATACATAATCGTGTGTTCCTTTTATACACAAGGAACCCTAAACCGTTTCCCCAAGAAACGTATATTCTAAAACTTCTAAAAGATATGCATTATCACTTCCTAAATAAAATCATGCATATCCAAACTATAATACATAAAATACGGAAATACTATATCCGCAGAAACTAATAATGCTGAAACTAGTCTTCAACAGATACACTGCTTCAGCAGGAACCAACTCTTCAGCAGTAACCTTCAGCAGAAACAGTCAGCAGAATTCTTACTTAATAGAATTCCCAACAATCCTCCCCTAATCTTGAATTTGACCTGGTTAAGTTCAAGATTCTTGATAGATCTTCGAAATAACATACCAAGAGGATTGTAATTAGATAGCACCAGCAAAGAATCATCTTCATCAGAATCTCTATGATCAGCAAAGACTTGAAAGCTCCATTCTTTGCAGCAACAAATGACTTAATGTACATCAAAACAAATTTGTTTCATACTATTCTCATCACTTCCAGGTGTGTTAACTCTTGTGAGAGGTGAATCATTGAAAATAATGGATTTGATGTCTCTTTACCAATAGCCATCACTACTGGAGTAGCCAAGTGTTCTAAGGGACACTGATAACCACATGATTTTTAGCAAATCATCAGCTATAAATGGATTTGAGATGTCTTTACCTGTAGCCATTTGCTCAGGATTAGCCAATTATTTTGATGAAAATCATCTTGGTTAACTGATTACCAAATATGGTTTTCCACTGCCTTTACCACAAGCCATATACATGTGGGCTAGCCAATTATTCAGAATCCATAAAGGAAAAATCCATGGTCAATTGACAACCATTTCAACTACTCAGCAATAAAGCATGGGTGAGTTAAAAACCATATGGTTTTGAGCAAACCATTACAGCTATCAACAAATTTGATATGTCTTTACCAAAGCTGTACCCTTCGGACTAGCCAACTTTGTGATGGAATAGTCAACATCAGGTAAGTTGATAACCAAACCTGCATACAATAGATACAATACCATACAACAAAATGTTAGTTTTTTTTTTCTTTTCTTTTTTTTTTTTTTTTTTTTTTTTTTTTTACTAAGAATAAGAAAATAAAAAATATATATATATATACAACATGATATCCCTAAACAGAATCTGCTCTGGAAGTCTTAATCCTTTGTTTGAAGACCTTCACCAAAGATTCTGCAAACAACCTTGCATTCCCAACTGGATCAGGAGGAATCTCCAACTTTTGTTGTAGCATTTTCTCCATCAAAGACACTTTCAGAGGATATCTTTTGGTAAGATCCATAATAAGCCTTAGACCAGTTGTAGTTTCCAAAACATGAACATAAGGCATAGGATAGAACTTCCAACTCTGAACTTTCCATCTCTGATTGTTCTTCCATATATCATAGCTTGCACCAGTGGGAATTGAAGAATCAAACAACACTTTTAGATCACCCACAAATACAATCCAGACCCTTCAGGAGTATGAGTTGCATAATACTTAATAACCAACTTATATATAGAGTGACCAAATCCTGATGATCCACAAGATGTAGAATCTGTTGAAGAAATGTAAATGATATGAAAGTTTTATTCAATCTGTAAATGGTATTAACTTGACCATTTTTACTTAACTCCCAGTGAACCAAAACATCTCTAGTTCCCTCAGGCCAATCATCAGGGGATCCTTCTCTTATAAATGAAGCATCAGAAGCATTCACATTGATTAGACTTTGTTTTGAATGTGAAGATCTGACTTTAGCCATTCTCTTGCCTCTTCTTCCAGGAACATAAATAGCAGCATGAACATGAGCTTCAGCAGAATCACCTTCTGCAGCATCAGTTTCCACTGATGAAGTATCCAATTGTTCATCAGTAGAATCCTGAGAAGATTCAAGTGCAGCAGATGCATATTGTTCATCCATAGCCTTCCTTATCTGTTTGTTTCTAGCAGCTTGAAGTTCAACTTCTCTTACCTTCAGCTCATGAAATCTTGCAAGTTCAGCCTTTTGTTCAGCTTTTTGTTCCTCATCTAACCTCTTAGCAGCCTCTTCACCCAATCTTTCCTTCTCCAGTTGTCTTCTGGTTCTCTTTCAAGATGGAGGATCTTCTGCTAGCACTTTAGCTTTTCCTTTATCCACATAAGATGAAGCAGCAACATGTGGTACATCAGCTGAAATATCAGGTAAAGGAATATTCTTAGAAGCACCCATTCCAGCTTTGTCATTTCTAGCCTTGATTCTGTTATAAATCTCAACCAGTTTGTCAAATGGAAGTGCCCACACTTGTTTCTTAGACCAAGCATTATTATACAAAGAACTGCTTTGGCTTTTCACATATTGTCTCACATAATCCTTCTGTTGTGCTTGAGTCATAGGTTTATCTCTTTTAGCTTTAGCTTTTAACTCATCTGCTACCTTCTTTCTCAACTTCATTAGTTTCACAATTTCAGAAGCCCAGTCTTGCTTTTTCACTCTTTTACCAAAGATATCTGTAGCTAAATCAGAATTATCAAGCACTTGTTTTCCAATCTGCTACCAATCTGACTCATCAAACTCTTGAACAGCTGCATCCAATTCTCTTTGTCTTTCAATAGGCAAAGTAGAAACATAACTTTGAGTTACAGACTCATATGCTGCATCAATCTTGGCTTGCTGTTCCTAAGCCATATTAGCACTCTTCTTATAATCTTCCCATACTTGGAAAAGATTTTCTTGTGCAGCTCTGTCTTGAGCTGTGACAAGCTCATCCAAATCCACATCTGTTCCTTCAGCAATATCATCATGAGGGACATTCAAATCTTCCATAGGTTCATCAGGTACTTCTTGAACCTCTCTATCAGGAGAAACTTGTTGATTCTCAGATGAATGATGAACAGGGGAATTCAAATACTCTTTCCCTGCTACAAAGAATGCTTCTCCTGATGTATTCCCTTTATCAGCAGATTTGTCAGCAGCAACACCACTTGGTGATTGTTTCTCCTGAAATATATCAGTAGCTTCAGCCATAAGCATATCATCATCACCACTAGACACTTTGGAAGTTTCAGCAGCTTCCCTTGCCAAATATTGTCTTGTACTTCTTCTTCTGCCATATAGAATTTTAGGTTTAGATTTAGGTACTTCAGCAACTTTAGGAGGAACAACATGAGACTGTTTAGCAACTTCAGCTAGAATCTCAAGAGAATCCAAATTTGCCTCCTAAGAAACTTCAGTAGTATCCACTTCATCCTTACTTTGCTTCTGCTGATTCAGCTGTGCCTCCAAATCTTGAACTTTACTTTTCAACTTTTCAATTTCATTACCAAGAGTAGTCTTGGTATCAGCAAGCTCCTTTTGGAGATCTTCAGTTATTTTCATGTACCTGCTAAGTGAATCATATACAAAAGTGAGAGTAATAGGGCCCTCTACTCTACCAGCTGATTGCTCAGTGGTAAGTGGAGCTTCATTGAACCCAGCAGGAGAAACAGACTCATGTACAACATTAGGAAAGCCTTCATTAATTGGCTCTCTCATAGGGCTAGGTGTATGCAGTCTAGTGATCTCAGGTTCAAAAGGCTGAAAGTTATCTTCAAACTTATGAATTTGCTCAGCTGGAGCATCCTGAGCTGGTGAAATGGTAGGACTAGGTGACATATGTACAGGGGTAGGTGGTGGTAAGTCAGTAGAATCAGGTAACGGTTCAGCAGTTGTAGCTGGCTCTTCCTCCATTACCACTGAAGGATTACCATCAGCAGCAACACCAGAAGATGATGGATTACCATCATCAGCAGTATTAGGAACAGGCACATTACCAGCATCATCACCCTCAACTACATTATCATTGCCATGCGGCAACATTACATAGGGTGATGTTCCCCATTATAATTTGTTTTCATTGAGGCAAACAACTTAGAACCAAGACTTTTAATAGGCACATGGGTTCTATTTTCAGTGGTTATGTCTAAAATTATTTGTAAGAATCTAGGGTACATTAGAAACTTATGCTGTTGTTTATCAATATTTTCATAAACTTAGAAAAATTATAAGTTAGACCCTTAGAAAGACAAACAATACCACAACCCAATTGCAGAGAAAATTGATTCCATCCACCACACTTGTTGCTTATACATTGAAGTAGCAGATGCACCAAATACCTCCACTTAGGACAAAGTTGATTCTTGTGCCATTTGGATGTATCAGTACTTTGATATCCAGCTTCCCTTAGCCCAGCAAGAATCTCTGCAGTGTTGGAATGATATACACCATTCTCATCATCCAACTGAAGCTTTGTCCTAATCAAGCCTTCTGTCACCACATACTCTACACCATCAATCTCGGTGTCAGATCTCTTAGCAGCAGATGCCCAAAATTGCTTCACCAATGATTCACACACCAAATTGGGACTATGTGTCAGAGCATAATGAATCTTCGACCTTTGTAGAAACTCCACCATTAAATCGAATTCTTCATGTCCCTTTGCCTTTTTCAGAATAGAATACTTGTTATGATCGCCTTTCAATTCAAGTTGTGCCATTTGAATGAACTTGCGTGAGACGATTATGAATTACACAGAGAATAATGGGTTTAAGTGGAGTGATAAGCGAATAATTTTGTTTAGGAAGAGATATGCAAAGTGGGTTAAATTTGGAAGTTCCCCAATCGTGGTCAAAATTATCGGAACGAATTATTGACCAAGTCTGACGTGTAATTCAAAACTTCCAATTTGAAAATTTACCCTTCAGCAGAAATGAAAGTCAAATCTGCTGAAGGATGGTCAACATCAGCAGAAACCAACCAAAAGTAAAAATATCTTCGGTCAATATCTTGGTTTTACTGTGCCGCCTAAGTCGCATTAATTATCGTAACGCCTAAACTTGACTTATTTAATCACCCCCAAATCACATCTCAGTCACCAATTTACCCCAAATCATCTTTCAAACCCTAATTTCCCAATTAAACCCAATTCACCACCAAAATCATGTCATCAAACCCAGAAACCTCAGATCATAATTCCTCTGCTTCATCATCAGAAGAAGATTTACCACCATATCCATGGGAGCTTGATGATTCCGACTATGAAAGAGAACTAGAGAAACGATGGGATGCACAAGAAAGACAATGGAATGCTCATAGGAAGGGTGAATCAAGCCATGTACCCAATCCTGCTGAGAGAGAGCTTGTCTCTCCCTTCATCTATACCTCTGATGAAGACTCCTCAGAGGAAGAGAATGAAGATCCAACCTTTCTTCCTCCTTCCACACCAGAGAGATCCCAACCAAGATCAAGTAAGAGGAATCCATTTCTTCCAACATCACAAAATTTGGTGTTGGATCTTCCTGCTCCAGGACCTGGTCTTCCTCATCAAGAACATATTGGACAGAGCAAGAAGACTGAGATCATACGTAAGGGAAAGGAGAAGCTGAAGTAGATGATTGAGGAATGTTTCCATGGACCAAAGTTCTTGAGTATTTTCTTGACTTTGGTACTTGAGCATCTTCACAGTCTTCCTTCTCTTCTTTTTCCATTTTCATCTTCAGCTTCATCATTGTACTTGTCATAGCCTCAAGCATTTTGTAATAAGTGATAGAAGCTAGTAGTACTTAATTAGCCATATGTTTAGGAATGGTCATTGTAATTCAGTTGGAACTTGAATGTAAGCTGTAACTTGTTTCTTTGAATGAATGAAAAGATCTTCTTAATTAATCAACTGTGTAAGTCCTTCAGCATAATCAATTCATCAGTAGAAACCATGTTATGTACTTTTGACCTTATTCCTTTGACTTCAGCTCTTGGTGACTTTAACATACAACTTACAGTCTCAGAACATCTGCAAAACAGACATAAAACATGCAAATACACCAAACAACTTGCAAAACTATTAGTGGGTTAGTGTTAAAACTCAGAAATTATACAACTTATACAAATCTACAAAGTTTACACTCATTATCCTCCCCGGAGGCATATGCCTCCCCTGAGGCTTATGCCTCCCCTTAAACTTTGTAGTTAAGGGTTAAGAATTCCAATATGGACCACTAAATATTGAAACCTTGGTCCATCAAATACTTTGGTTAAAAAATCTGCCACATTCTCATCTGTGTGAATTTTTACCACTTTAACCAAATGTTTCTCATAAGCATCCCTTATAAAGTGGTGCCTGATTTCAATATGTTTGGTTCTATTATGAAAAACTGGATTTTTAACAATACAAATTGTACTTTGATTGTCAATGAAAATGGTAGTATTCATAAAGTTAAACCCATAATCCAGCAATTGATTCTGAATCCATAGAACCTGTCCACAACAATTGGCAGTAGCAACATACTCTGCTTCAGTAGTAGAGGTAGCAACAATGGTCTGTTTCTTGCATTGCCAAGAAATCAGTCTTCTTCCAAGGAATTGGCAACCTCCAGTTGTGGATCTTCTATCCAAATTTGCACCAGCATAGTCAATATCACTATAAGTTACTAGCTGAAATGGAGACTCTTTGGGATACCAAAGACCTAATTTGGGTTGGCCTTTTAGGTACTTAAAAATCTTTTTGATAGCATTCAAGTGAGAGCTAAGTGGAGTGACTTGGTGCCTTGAGCAGGCACTCACAGCAAATGTAATATCAGGTCTTGAGGCAGTCAAATACATCCAAGAACCAATCATTGACCAGTATAAATGAACATTCACAGGGAGATCAGGATCAAGATTGTTCTTTGGTTTGGGAGCCTCATAGGGAGTAGTGGCAGTCCTGACATTCTCCATAGCAAACTTGGACAACATATCTTTTACATATTTCTCCTGATGTATGAAAATACCATCAGGGTTCTGCTGAACTTGTAAAACCAAAAAGAAAGTGAGTTCTCCCATGGCACTTATTTGAAATTCTCCCTTCATCAGATCCTCAAACTCTCTACACCATGCTTCTTTGGTTGAACCAAAGATAATATCATCCACATACATCTGCACAAGAATAATATCCCTGGAATCTTTCTTGAGAAATAAAGTCTTGTCAATGGCACCTCTTCTGTAGCCATTCTTCAGCAGAAATGTGGAAAGTCTAGCATACCAAGCTCGGGGAGCTTGATGAAGTCCATAGAGAGCTTTGACAACCTTGTACACATACTCAGGATGATCAGGGTCTTCAAATCCCTTGGGTTGAGTCACATAAACCTCCTCTTCAATCTCACCATATAAGAAAGCACCTTTAACATCCATCTGATAAACCATAAAGCCCATATAAGAGGCATAGGCCAAAAATATCCTAATTGCTTCAACTCTGGCCACTGGTGCAAAGACTTCATCATAGTCAATGCCTTCCTCTTGTCTAAACCCTTGAGCCACCAATCTAGCTTTGTTCTTCACCACAATCCCCCTTGCATCTATTTTATTCTTCAAAATCCATTTTGTCCCAATGACATATTTACCATCAGGAAGAAGAACCAATATCCAAACCTGCTGATTCTTAAATTGCAGCATCTCATCTTGCATTACTTCAAGCCAGCTTGAATCAGCCAGTGCTTGAGGAACACTAGTTGGCTCAATCTGAGAAAGAAAGCATGCAAACAGACAATGTTTGAAGTCTGTGTGAGTGTTCCTCTTTTGATTGTAGACATAAGAGATGAAAGCAACTTCACCATATTTTGTATTCTTTACAGTGCTTCTAGTTCTAACAGGATCTTTAGGATCTCCAATAATCTTTGATAGGGGATGAGCATTATGAATCCTAGTAGTTGCAGTAGGATGAACATCAATTGTGGCATCAAGGTTGTTGACTGTAGGCCCAAACTCAGTATCATAAGAAGCTGAGTGAAACAGGCCAGGCTTTGGCTGATAATTCCCAAGATCAGAAGGACTTGGAAATCTTGTAAAGGGCTTCTTAAATTCTGCAGACACTTCAGTAGAAAAGGGAGAGTGGGCATCATTAGCATCAGCAGCTTTGACCTCATTCGTGGGAATAGGTGTGCCTTCAGCAGAATCGTCAGCAGTATCCTTGTTTCCACTGACTGCTTGTGCTAATTGATGTAGGATAGCTTCTGTCTCTTGTGTAACCTTCTCATTGAGTTTCTGAGCTTCCTTAGTAGCAGCATGTTCTTGCTTCTGCAGTCTTGCAAGATCCTCTGCATAATGTGACTCATCATCTTGTTCAGCAGCAGAGTGATTACCTACAAAATGGTTAGGTGGAAAAGATGGTACAACAATGGTATGTTCTTCTGGCTCAGATTCACAGTCTGAGTCATCATCCATGGAACCTGCAGGGTTAGAGTTTGGATCTTTGGTACCTGCATTAGGATTAGAAGCATGTCTAGTATAACCCAAATAGTCAGTCAAATAATCTAGGTCAAAATACCAAGAATGGCCTTGTCCCTGAGTATTAGGCTGATCTTCAAGAAACCTAAGATTAAGGGTCTCTTCTATCCTTTTGGCATTCAGATTATAAACCCTATAGGCCTTGCTATGAGCTGAATAACCAACTATATATCCCTCATCAGCTTTCCCATCAAACTTACCCAGTATATCAGCAGTATTTAAAATGGTCACTTTGCATCCAAAAGGATTAAGGTAATGTATGTCTAGAACTTTCCCAGTGAGAAGTTCATAAGGTGTCTTGACATGGTGTCTAGTGATGGATACCCTGTTCAGAACATAGCAAGTAGTACTTACTGCTTCAGTCCAAAACATTGTGGGTAATTTGGAGTCTGCAAGCATTGATCTTGCTGCCTCAATGAGGGTTCTATTTTTCCTTTCAGCAACCCCATTTTGTTGTGGGGTCCTTGGAGTACCATAGTCCCTTCTAATCCCCTTAGACTTACAAAATTCTATGAAAACAACATTTTTGAATTATGTCCCATTGTCATACCCAATTCCTTTAACCTTTTTATTAAGCTGGTTTTCAATTAAAATGATGAATTCTTTCAAAATAGGAGTTGTTTCATCTTTAGTTTTTAGAAAGAATACCCAGCAAAACCGGTAAAATCATCTGTGATAACCAGGCAGAAGTACTTGTGATCAATACTTCTGATAGGAGTTGAACCAAATAGATCCATGTGCAGCAACTAAAGAGATTCTGAAATGGTGCTCACAGCTTTGATGGCTTTGTAAGAGGCTCGGTGTTGCTTTCCCTTGTTGCAAGCAATACAATTGTGTTCATTGGTGAAGAGTTTAGAAGGAAGGCCCTGAACAAGACCAAGTTTAGACAACTTGTTGATAGTCTTGTAGTTCACATGAGCCATTTCCTATGCCATTTGGTAGATTCATCCAGGGAAGCTTTAGCCACCAAACATGTTAGATCACCTTCTGGCTCGACATCATTCAAATTGAATGTGTACAAGTTGAAGGTTCTAGGAACTCTCAGCAAAATAGTTGTATCTTCTGGAAGTTTGAAGTCCTTGGATAGTACAAGACACTCATCTTCAGAGAAGAAAACCTTATTCTTAGTGTCACAAATTTGTGATACAGAGAATAGATTAAAATGCTCCAGTTCCTTCACATAATAAACATTTTCAAAATCTAACAAGGGTGTCTTAATAGTTCCTTTCCCTGTAATTTTGCCATCTCCACCACCAAAAGTTACAGTGCCTCCTCCTTCTATGGGCACAAAGTCATGCATCTTGTCCTTGTTCCCTGACATACTTCTAGAACAACCACTATCAACAATACCTACTTCAGTACTTTTCAAAGGATGATCCTACAACAACAACAAAAATATACAAAAGTTAGTACACTTTGGAGACTCAAGTCATTGCTGACTTGAGCCTGCCTTGTGGATCATTAGTGATAGGCCATGTAGATGTTTTAGATCCACCATTGTTCTTGGGCCTATAATGCATATTAGGTCCCTTCTTTGTCCAAGAACAACCTGCTGAGGGCTTCACAGAAGTATTACAATACCCACCATCATAATACATTGGGTCAAAGTGATTAGGCCAAAGACCATTAGAAAAGAAAGAACTAGTGGGTCGAACATATGGTCTAGTACTGGTTCTTCTCCATGAAGAATGAGGTTCAGCAGAATTGGATTTCTGCTGATGTGGAACAAAAGAGGGTATTTCACTAATATTTTTCCACATTTGCCTAGGTTTCCTTTGACTAACACATTCACCCATTCTTTGCTCATGAAATGTACAATCCTTAATCAAATGAGATTTACTTCCACACACAAAACATTTCTTCTTCTTAGAAGATTTATTCAAACCAAAGGAAGTTCCATAACATGAAAAAGTATTCAAACCACCATGATAAACAGAATTGTTTTTAACATAACCAAAAGTATTATTTTGCAAAGAATTTAAGAACAAGTCTTCAGTAGAAACTGTCTTGTGATCAGCAGCAACTCTAGAAGGCTTGTGGGGAGTCTTGGGTGATGTCTTTGGTGTTGTCTTGGGAGTGGTCTTGGGCAGGTCAGACTTCTCACTTGAATCACTGCTGGCAAATGAGGTAGACCCTTCATCAGACGACTTGTCACTGTCACAACAAGAGACAAAGTCAGTAGATTTCATAATAGGGTCTGGCAAGTCAGTTGAATTTTTGCCATAGAGATGGTGTGATCCATCAAAGTCACTAGGTATGGACAGGTCGATAGGCATATGTTCCCCTCTTATAGGTCCAGGGACAACATGTAAATTACCTTCTTTGACAAAGTTAGCTAACCCTGCTGGTGTTGCTTTACCTAGGTCATTCCTAGCTTCTAAACCAACATATTTTTGTAATCCTAAACCTATTTTAGAGTTCACAGCCTGACTACCATAGAGTTCCCTAGCTAGATTATCACCTGATATTAACCATTGTTTATTTCTAGCTATCTCTTTGTCTAACTTAACTTGTAATTCTTGTTTTTCCTTTTCTAGATCAGACTTCTCTTTTTCAGTACGTTTTAAGTCTATCTTAGCAATTTCTAAATCACTTTCTAGAACTCTTATTTTTTCATCATATTTAACTTGATTCTTTTGAAACCAGACTTTTTGTTTCTCTACAGTTTTTAAAGCCATTTTATAAGACTCTACATCTATATAACACTCATTGTACGTTGGTTTCAATTCATCAAATTCTTGATTAAGTTCATTGTATCTTACACTACATCCAAACACACAGTTGTGTACCTGAGAGATTCCCATCAAGGAGACTTGCTCCTTCTTGTCCTCTGAAGGTGAGTATGCCAGCAGATTCACTTGTGAAGAAGTAGAAGCTTCCTCTCCAGCAGGTTCATGTTCAGCCCAATCAATTTGGTGATCCAGAGTCACCATAGCTTTTTGAAAGTGCAGCCTTAGTAGTCCCTGCTTTCACTGGATAAGATCCATATCTAACTTCATCTCCAGACTTTCTCTCCTTGCATTCTCTTGAAAAATGTCCCACTTGACCACAAGTGTAGCATTTAACCTTCCTTCTATCAAACCTTGCTGCCTCTCTTCCATTAAAACCAAACTTCCTTCCAAACTTGGTTTCAAACCTCTTAATGTTCATGGAGATCATTGCAAGCTGCCATTTTAAGTGCATCTCCTCCATCTCCAATGGATCCACTTGTTCAAAATCCTCATAAGCAAGAAACTGCTGATGTTCATATTCAGCCACAAATGAATGAACAATATCATCCAACACACTACTGGATTTTGATTTAGGAGCAGATTGAGTATGGGTTTGAGAAGATGTTCCTGATGAATAAGAGCTTGAGGCTTGATGCACAGGTTTTGTAGAGGCGCCAACAAATGCAGAATGAGTGGATGGATGAATTGGACTTCTAACATCAGGCTCAAGTGATTTAAGCCTGTTGTAGAGGTCATCAAAGGACATCATGTCCAACCCACCCTTGGTCTTGAGAGCAATACAGACTTGTAACCAAGATGGTGGCAAAGATCTCAGAAACTTAGCATTGCAGTCCTCATTGTCAGGTCTAGCCTTCAACTGATTAAGTTGACTTAAGATCCAATGAAACTTGTCATAGCCTTTATGAATTCCTTCTTCTTCAGATATTTGAAACTCTTGGAACTTTTGCTTCAGCATAGACTTCTTCAACCTTTTTGATTCATCATTCCCACCAAATCTAGCTTTTATAGCCATCCAAATGTCCTTGGCATCCTCCATGAAGTGGAAGTCACCCATGTGGTCATCTGGTATAGCTTGGAGCAGAATTGTTCTTACTTTACTCTCCCTTTGCACAGCCAGAATCTCTTCAGCAGTTCTGGGACCTACAATTGTAACAACCCCATCAGCATCAGTAACATGCTTCTTCAGGCTATTCTCCTTTTTGACAACCTCCCACAGATTCCAATCTATGTTTGTGATCCAGTTCTGCATCTTCATGGACCACAGATGATATTCTTCAGCATTCTTCAAGTATGGAAACTTAGCATTACTGTTAGAGAGGTTGAGTTGTTGAAGAGAAGTGGTGTTAAGGTTTTGGGTTGTATCAACTTCATCATCAGATCCAGGCATGTTTGTTGATTTGTTTGGATTCTTAAGGTGTAAGATTTGTGTTTCTTAGTATGACAGAGACTCTCTCGAGGCTCTGATACCACTTGTTGAACTATTAGACCTTGATAGATCTTCTTGAGCACTCTAGAATCGTTAGTTATGTCACTATAATCAATAACACACTAATAGACAATCTCTGTATCTTGTATTTTAAAGCGGAAACAAATACAAGTGTAATACTAAGAACTCTTGATCCTCTATGGATCTTTTAATAATAAAAGTGTTTTCTCAAAACGTAATACAATACATAATCGTGTGTTCCTTTTATACACAAGGAACCCTAAACCGTTTCCCCAAGAAACGTATATTCTAAAACTTCTAAAAGATATGCATTATCACTTCCTAAATAAACTCATGCATATCCAAACTATAATACATAAAATACGGAAATACTATATCCGCAGAAACTAATAATGCTGAAACTAGTCTTCAGCAGATACACTGCTTCATCAGGAACCAACTCTTCAGCAGTAACCTTCAGCAGAAACAGTCAGCAGAATTCTTACTTAACAGAATTCCCAACACACATCGACAACGGAATTCATCTCATCAACATTGTTATCCCTTCAACAAAGGAAGCATCAACTTCAGCGACAATTCAATCCATTATGTTCTTAATTGACATATTGTGATCCATCATCATCGTCTTGGTAAAAATGTTAATTGAGGAACATATTAACTAAGAAAGTCGTATACCTTAACCATTCTATCAACATTTTCACAAAACCTCTTGAATGAGAAGCATTCATCATCCCTAGGCTTAGTCAAGGACTCATAAGACCTAAAACCTTAGTTTTGAACATTAGGATAAAACCACAAAAATCAAGACAATCCCTTTTGAATTTTTCCTTGCAGTTCCCACGGAACCATCAGGCCATACGGGCGGAACCCTCCTTTTGGTTCCGCCTGGTCCGCCAAATCTGCAGGATGTTTTATTTTTAATTTCTAAACCAAACACCCTCTTAACTTAATCATTCACTTGTTCTTTCACCATCATCTCATCATATTCACCTTGTGATATATCTCAGCCCGTGAGATTCACAAAATGAGCAAAACTTCAAGCATCTTCCTCATAACCTTTCATCACTCAAACCTCAAACAACCAATGTGAAATGAGAAACCGAGTTATCCTTTGTCATATCAATATCGAGTCATCCACCATTTCCATGCCCTCAAAGAAACCAAGAGTCAATATCATCTTCACCAATAACTCCACCTAGTCATCTTCATAAGAAGATTCCACAATGTAACCAAACAAGTGTGTCATCCCCACTATAACCTAACCTATTAAGATTAAACCACCTTTCATGATACATAAACCTATGTTCACCCTTGTGTCGCTATTTGAAACAAAGGGCAATTGTCATATCCATACTCTCATTAACATATTTGTCTATGTCGTCAAAAGTCAAGTGAATTTCATTATGAAATGCGTCTCTTCTACTTTCTAGCAAGTGAAGAACACAAAGAAGATATCCAAGCTTCAAGTGTTGTCAAGCAATCACCACCTCATTTCACATATCCACTCTCGGTCGTCAACCATACTTTACCACCGTTCACCACATTGTTAAAAAAATGAAAAACGTCATTGAAACATCACTTGCATTATAAAATGTTTTTAAGCATCAAAATGAGTCAAGTTAACCGCACCTCCACATTGTCTTCATATAGGCACACACTAGAACATACACATTACAATAGTCGTTCACTTAGACTAAAATGTGAAATTTTGATTTTCTAGGAATCATAATGCCTCCTCTAACTCACTACGACCACAAGGACACCATCAAGTACCTACCCAAACACCACAAAACCAAAGGTCTTACTCAAACTCAAATCGTTGTTTTCAAAGCCTTAGAAAAACGATATGTCCATAATTTCTTAGAAGGTACAAACCTCTACACGGAACTTGCCACAATCAACTTTGAGTGTCTCTTAGAAATCGACGAGCCTATGTGTTCTAAGTTCATTTTAGAATTCTACGCAACCTTAACCCTTTACTTCGATGACGATGGTGAATTCTCACTAACCTTTAAAACCAATCAAATACCAAACATCATATCCTTGAAAGATTTTGCAACAATTCTTGGTGTCCCTAATATTGGTACATGTCTTTACACGAATAAGTGGCCTCTTTCTAGTCTTGACTCCATTGAGCGTTTTCATCCATATGACAATCTTCTTGCGAATAAGGAAGCAATTCGTGATCATCTATTTGTTAGAACCTCAAGAATCGATCGGGTAAAGAGGTAGATAAGGACCCTTCTGGTATGGAAATCAATGAGCTTAAACCACAATTTAAGAAATGGGAAAAGATTCTTAGAGCCAATGTTATAAGTTCCATAGGAAATAGAGATCATGTCAACACATGTCTTAGCTACATGCTCTATAGCATTTCCACCGGTCAAACTTTTAACTTAGCCTATTACCTCGCCAAAAGAATGGCCAACATACCTTTGGTAGGAACAACCACTCTTCCTTATGAAATGCTTCTCACCTGCCTTTTTAGAGCAATCTCACCCATTCCTCCTAACAATAATGGAATGTGCCTTGACTATTCTCTCGTTCCCCACATCTTCGTCCCTCTAAGTGATAAACAAGTTTTCAAAGGTAAGGGCAAACGTACTCGCTCACCTACACCATCATCATCATCATCCGACATGAGCGAGGATGATAAACTTCCTAACTCTAAGTTACCACCTTTAGACTACCTTCAAGAACTCCCCGTCATTGACAATGCATCCGAAGAGTTCAAACAAACCAAAGGAATTTTCAAGTGCTTTGGAAGGTACTTAAGCAAGCTCAATAAGAAGATAGATCGGTTGTGAGAATCGTGATTAAGGAGTGTTTGGCTTATGAAGGTTTTAGAACCTTGTATGTGTTAAACTATGTGATTTGTATTGTTTTTCACGTTCATGCTTTATTACGTTTGTCGGATTATGTTTGTATGAGCTTTTATGCATAATGCCAATATTTGAGGTGTTTGTCAATTTTTATGCTTATGGTAAATTTCACTAAGTTTAGTTAATATCGCTAGCCCCTGGTCAAAGTCATATGATATGAGTGTTTACATGTTCATTTTTTGCATTTCCTAACCAGATATGCATTATATTTTTGATTTTAGGAGTTTTCGAAAAATTTGAAAATTGTCTCGCGGGTCAAAATCGCGGACTGTGTACTTTTTCAGGTCTGGCGGATCTGGCGGCACCCTAGATTGGGTTCCGCCAGTGAAATTTCTGGGCAACCCAGAAATGGCCCAACGGACCAGACGGAACCCAAAACAGGGTTCCGCCTGTGTATCGCGAGGGTTCCGCCAGTCACCTGCAGAAAATTTTTGTCATTTTTCTTAAGTTCAAAACTTGTAAAGTGTCAAACCATTATCCTAAGTGAGAAACATCTTCCATTAACTCCAATAACCATATTAGGATAACTCTCACTCACTAAAACAATTAGGAAGTCACTTCCCTCCAAAAATTCAAATTCAAACATAACTAACCCAAGGAACCCTTTTAAAGGATCCTTCAAACCATTGGAACATTTTCAACCAAATCACATCCCATGATCACAAAGCATTGAGTGCATATGTTGGTCTTTCACTCCACCCTATTTCATTGGATTGACATAAAATGATGTGACAAGTTCATGAAAATCATTTGAAACCTCGATCTTTGAATGATAGAACATCAAATCCAAACACCCTATAAATTTGAAAGTTTTGCAACAATTCAAATCACACCATCACCATCAAAATACCCTCTCTCAAAACCACACCTTTGAAATGACTAAATCCAACACCTCATCCGAGTCATCAAAATCTTTGGCAAAAACCACTAAGATTAGTGTTAAACCTTGTTGCTTCAACAAAGCCATCGAGTAAAGATCATCATCTTCAAGTGATGCTTCACTTAACATTTCTTCACATATCCAAGATTTCCTTAACCTTACTACCTCAACACCTTGCAATACCAATGTGATCACTATTCAAGATTTGCTTAATCTTGCTACTCCAACATCCTCTCCCAAACATGGCAATACAAACATACACACTTTTCAACCATCAACCAAAACATCAAGTGATTTAACATCGCAATAAACTCAACCATCATTGGTAGAACAGTTGGCCTACCGTTATGCTAAACCCTCAATTTTTCCAAATGATCAAGATCATACACACCTATAATCATTTGTGTTTCACCCCATTTACAAAAACCTTCATGGTAATCCTTTCGGAGAACCAAGCCTTCGTCACTTTGTTCAACTACCACCACCACATGAACCTTCCCAACACTTTGAATCTCTATTTTCTTCGTATAAGAAAATAGAAGCATCTCAATGATCTTCCATCAAGACCAACAAAACCACCACCTTTCATAAATGAAAAACCAAGGTCATTGCTTGACCAAAATGAGTCTTTTGACCACAACCAAACACCACAACAAGAATATCACCACCCAAAACCATTGTTGTCTCACCTTATCTACAAAGACATCCATGATCCTCTAAACAATGAAATGAGGTTTATCCTAAACCACATTGTGGAACGTCTCAAGTTTAGAGTCTCCAAAATGAAACAAAACCGTTTCTTTTGGAAAATGTTGTTTATTCAAAACCAACAAACCAAGTTTAGAGCACCAACACCACCTCAAGTTTAGAGTCTCCAAAATGAAACACAACCGTTTCTTTTGGAAAATGTTTCACCATTTAAACCAACAAACCAAAACCATGTCACCTCCACAACATTCAAAACAAAACCCGCTACACCCTCCAACACACATTTTCATCCTTAAACAACCTTAGCCTTGTTTTTGGAAAATGTTTCTCATTAAGGAAAATGATGATTTCATTGTAGCATTTTATGTTCTTAGTTTATTCTTAGTTTTTCTTTATTTTTAAGAAGTAGGATGATGTCGTCCTAATTTCTTTGACTTTCTAAAAATCAAAATTTTCTAAGAGTCAAAATTTTACATGAAATGAATTTCATTCTATTACAAGGTTTGCATTGTTTGTTGACCATTTAGGTATAATAAGTGAACTATACCTTGCTATGGTAGCATACATATATCTTGTGTTTTAGAAACTAACCTTTCTTTTTGTAGGATCATTATCTCTGCTTTCCTTCCTTGATACTACATTTAGGGGAGTAATATTCAAGGGGAGCATGAGTATTGCATTATTCCGCTTCACAACTCTTAGTTGTGTTTTAGACATGAAATGCTTTCATGACTTGTCTTGTGCGGCAACTAACTTTTTTTTTTGTAGGTTCAAAATCCATGTCTCCTCTCTTGGCACTCCATTTAGTGGGAGTATCGTCCAAGGGGGAGCAAGTGCATACTTCCGCTTCGCTACTCTTCTTTTTGTTTCGACAAAAAGGGGGAGAATTTATATATAAACTTGTTTCAAATCCTTTTTTTGCATATCACATCATCTTAGCAAAAACAAGTTTTTATACTAACTTTATAAGACTTAACACTAAAACAAGTGACTTACTTATAAATAAAGTTTATGTTTTGTCATCAACAAAAAGGGGGAGATTGTTAATACAAATATCGCCTAAAAACGTTATTTATATTTTAATGATCTTTGCTAAGTTTTGTTAATGATAAAGTACAAACTTTAGATTGTAGTAAAACATCATTTTAGTTTTAAGTCTTGTGTAACTAGTCTTTACATTTCTTCTTAAACTTAACATTGGTTTTATTTCTTAAATAAGAAAGTATTTCTTTAATAAGAAAGTGTCACATCTCATCAATGTGCATTTATGGTAAGATTAGGTGTTTGAATATCCATGAAGTTCTTACACACTTTGGAAGTATTCCATGTTTGGTGCAATGCATGTTGACTAGTATTTATGTGATGTGACCTTTTTTGGTTTGGAAGAATTATTGCAAAACCAACTGCAGCCCTGACGGAACCCTGGGGGTACACGGGCGGAACCCATCTGAGGGTTCCGCTGTATCCGCCAGAACTGCAAAATGTTTTGCTATAAATACCAAACCACTTGTTAGTTTTGAGTCATCACTTAGAGTCATATTTTACACATACTCTCTCATTATACTCAGTAGCTACTAACTTGTGTGATTCTCTTATGTAGCAAAGGAGTTCACATATTCATCTAAGAAGTTACAAGTTTCAACTCTAAGTTGCAAGACTTGTTAGCTTTGTTGTGTATAGACTTTGGTAGTTTATACTTCATGTGTATCTTGTATAGAAGTGATCGGTTAGTATTTTAGGCCTCAAAATACGTAGTGTGTCGGGAGTTGTTGTACCCTTGTAAAAGAACTAACGGGAGTGGTTGTACCCTTGGTAAAGAACTCGACATCTAGCTTAGTGTTGGTAAAAGTGTAAGCAACGACGGGAGTGGTTGTACCCATGTAAAAGAACTCAACATCTAGCTTAGTGTCGGTAAAAGTATAAGCGACGTTGTAAAGGTTTTCTCCGCCGGTGAAAGGAGCTTGTTGATTAGTGCTTATAACTCACGAGTTGGAAACTCAGGGCGTGGATGTAGGGCAAGGAAAAAGAGTCCTTGTAGCCGAACCACGATAAACAATCGTGTTGTGGTTTGATCGTTTCTTTCTTTATCTTTGCTTATTACATGTTGTCTTTTAGTTAGAATTGCTAGTCACATATAAAGCTTTTCAAAGAATTAAACAAGTAATGTTGTGTTTATATCTTCAAACAAAAGTAAAGCTTTTCAAAGAACTAAACAAGCAAAGTTAGGATCATCACAAGCAAAGTTTTTCAAAGTATGAAACAAGTAAAGTTAGAATTGTTATTCACATGAAAAGCTTTTCAAAGAATCAAACATATAACGTTGTGTTTATATCTTTAAGAAAACATAAAGTTTTTAAAGGATATTCAAGTTAAAAAGGATTTAAAAAGCGGTAAACTATTCAACCCCCCTTATAGTTTTCCACAGTTTTTGTAAATAATGTTGGATCCACTGAACCTTTAGAAAATTTATTGGCCAACAAGAAAGCTGATAGTTTGTCATACCACGCCCTTGGGGCTTGCTTGAGTCCGTAAAGAGCCTTTTTGAGTCGATAAACATGATTGGGACGCTTAGGAACAACGAAGCCTTCTGGTTGGCTGACATAGACCACTTCACGGAGTTCACCATTCAGAAATGCTTTTTTCACATCCATTTGATAAACAACCATATTCCTATGAGCAGCGTATGCCAGAAAGATCCGAACAGCTTCAAGTCTAGCAACTGGAGCAAAAGATTCCTCAAAATCAATTCCTACTTATTGGGAGTATCCTTTAGCTACCAAGCGTGATTTGTTAGGTATGACAGTGCCCTCTGCATCCAGTTTGTTTTTCCAAATCCATTTTAGCCCAATGACAAAGACTCCGTCAGGTCTTTCAACTAATTCCCAGACTTCTAATCTTTTGAATTGCTGAAATTCCTCTTGCATAGATTCAATCCAGTTGTCATAAGTCATTGCTTCTTTAATGTTCTTAGGTTCTTCTTGACAAACTGTGAGTGCATAGATACAAGTTTCACCATCAGTGTGAAGCCGTTGTCTTGTCATGATTGGTGCATCTGGATGGCCAATAATTTGAACTAAGGGATGATCTCGAGTCCATTTGTGTGTTAAAGGGTGTAATTGATAGGTATCTCGCATGTTAGCAGGATCCAAATTTCGTATGGACGACTCAGCTACTTCAGGAAATGTTGGAGCCGGTGCAAATGGGTTAAAGAATGCATTTGGATCATACTCTGCGGGTTGTGGAACTTATTGTAGTGTAGAATCTTCAGCTGATTGTCATGAGTTGGAAGCGGTTTGTTCTACTGTTATGGGAGATGCAATTGGAGGATCGTCTTTCTCAACAGTTGTAGTTGTTTGTTGAGGTGAGTCAGGTACTTGAATATTATCAGGTTTTGCAGCGGAAATTGGTGAGACCTCAGTAGAACGGTATTCAATTGTATCATCAAACAGTGGAGCAAACAGAGTTTCCAATTCTTTGCGGTTAAGAGGTAATGTTGTAACAATTCGCAATTTCAGGTTAACTTTTATTCCCGAAAATTTCACTATTCACTTTTTACTATTCACTTTTACTATTCACTTTTTACTATTCACTTTTCACTATTCATCTCAGAAATTTTTATTTCATATTCTCGTAAGTTAAACTATTTTAACGATAATCCGAGAGTTTGACGCTCGTCGGATCATTTCTGTAAAAATCACAAAGCCGTGTCCGAGATTTACTTTTAGGTTTAAACGTCCTTCTAGCATCCCGATATGTCCATAAAACATTATAAACAATAGAAATATGATTTTCTCTCATTTTAGGACAATTCCAAAAGTTTCGGAATTTTACGTTTTTCAGTTCAGCGTTTTACGCGAATTGCGCGTTTTAGACCCGTGTTTCCAGTTTTTAGCAGGGTTTTCGCACCCGATAGAACCTACCACTCATTTTATATTTTATTATGGACTATATTGACATGTTTAACCATATTTATATGTTTCATATTTTTAGGATACCCGGTTTTACGTTTCGTGGCCTAAAAACTTACGGTTAGCAATTTACGGGTCCAAAACTAGCTACATACTTAGGATATTATCATCCAAAGACCAAGAGTCATCATCTAGTCACCTTATCCTCATTCAAACCGCCACTAGGGGGGGGGGGTTCACACTTGTGGTTAAATTTTGACCATTGATTCTTTACTTAATTACAACTTTGGCTCCAAGTTAACCTTGGTCACCAAGTTTGTGTAGTTTCCTAGTAAGCTTCCTAACCTCCTCTTCATGCTATAAATAGAGAGCTCATTCCATCATTTCTTCATAAATAAAACGCCACAACACAATCCCTAGCTCCATGATCCTTTGATCTTCAAACTACAAGTTACACTACAAAGTTCAAGGTCTTAGTATTCTCTACCTAGTTCTTAAGTTTGTTTGGTGATTCCATGGTTGAATTAGGAGCTACACAAGGTGATTAGGGGCTGAAGTTAATGGGTTTTATCAAGGGTTAGATCAAGGCTAGCAAGGGTTACAAGAGTTATGGTGAAGGGTTTACAAGCTTAGGTTTAGTGTCCTAGTTCTAAACTTGACTTCCTTTCTTTAGAAAGCCAAAAGTTGTAAGCAAACCCTTATACACTTTCTTGCTCAATATCATTTCATGCTTATTATGTTTCTTTCATGCTATATATGGTCTTTGTATTGTGTTCATGATGTTTAAAAATGGATAAAACGAGTATTGGTATACATATGTTAACTTATGACAAGCAAACAAGCAAACTAGTGATTTTTATGGAAAACCACGACCACAATAGTATAACTTTGATATTTGACACTTACTTACTGTTAAAGAGGACTTAAAAAGGAAAACATAGCAATTTGAATCACCCAAAACGAGTATACGAGTCAAAAGTTATGACCATTTGAAGTTAGCGAAACCAAAACGGCAAATCTGCCTAAATTGCATTCTGATCAAATTATGATTTTGAAAGTCCCACTTCTGGTCCGATTCATCAAAAAGTTAAAACACGAAAGTTGTCCGGAACGACGTTTTCGTTCAGGAACAAAGAAGCTCGAGACCTGAAAATGCTTTCTGAGTGATAAATTTCTTCAAATTCTTAACAGCCCATTTTTAGACCAAAGTTACTATATAATGATTATATTTAGATGAGACCAAGAGGTCTAATGACCTAAAGCCAAGACCACAACCATGGCTAAAGCCAAGGTTGAGTCTCAAGACCATGGTAACGATGACCAAGGTCACGGCAAAGCCACGGCTAAAGACCATATAACTTTTAAAGATCAAAAAGCCTATATATATATATGTTATCAAATACTACAATAGTAGGGAGCCTCATGTGAGGAGTTCATTGAGTAAGCCGTCGAGACGAGTTGTGGATTTACGAGTTAAAGTGTCCTGGCTCCTCGAACGTTTACTCCATGACTTCTGAATTATGTCGGCCCGAACGGTAGTAAGAGATGTACAACCTATACATGTTTCATAGACCACTTATATTCAACGACTTACATTATATACTAAGTACTACATCATGAACATTATGCAAGACATATATAGGCAATTCGTCGTATTCTTAGACGTTACTCCAAACCTAAGTCGCAACGTTCTATTATAGGCTGCTCTTAGAGACTTTCGCGATTCGACAACCACTTTCATTTCTCATTACATAGACTTAAGGTGAGTCATAGCCCCTACTCTTTTCGTACTTGTTTTAACTCTTGGGGGGGATACATGCTCAACTACTTGCTTACTTGTACAAATACTCAAAACGTCTATACTTGACTGTGTTATACTTGATTGCTTACATACATGACTGCGTTATACTTAATTGCATTATTCTATTTATTGACTAGTAGTTGTCTTTGGGAATTGACTCCCAGTTGTCTTTGGGAAGTGGCTCCCAGTTGTCTTTGGGAATTGACTCCCAGTTGTCTTTGATACATCCTAACATTTACGAATGTTTGGATACATCATAAAAGTGAGGTCTTCGGAGATGAAGTAGAGACTCACTACTAATTGCTTAATTGTCTTGATGAACTTATACATGTCTTTATTATACTATATGTTAGCAGTGGGTTGTGAACACACAGGTTACAAGTCTCTTATGGCGGGACTTGTAACTGAGTGGATTCTCAATGCCTTTGCTGTGTGAACATTCTTTTAAGGCTTTTCAACTGTTTTAAGACAAACTCTATGAACTCACCAACCATTGTGTTGACACTTTAGCATGTTATCTCAGGTCTATAAGGCGATAGCTAGTGCGTGGAACTTAGAGTCAAGCTGCATATTCTGAAGACTTACGCTTTTATCATTTACCATTCAAACATTTTGTATACATTTATGTATCATACTTTGAAATCTCATGTTGGTAACTTTGAATTCATTAATCGAATGGTAACTTTTCAAAACGTCTCATTTAGAGTTCGTTTTCTATAACTTGTACTTTGTATTATGAAGTAGCACCCCTGTGACACAGTCTTCCGCTGCGGTATTTTGGGGGTGTTACAGATTGGTACCAGAGCCTTGGTTATAGAGAACTAGGTTGCATTTAGTGCCTAGACTATAACTGCTATATACGTTGGGACCTTCCTCTTTATTTGCCTTACACACAATACATACACATGTGCTTTTTGGTTAGACGTTTGCTTAGTTCCACGCTGTTAGATGATGTGACTTTAGTATTATAAGGAGCCCCAGAGATTAGCCGATTCATTAGAAACATGGAGCTCAGTAATAACTAATTAGTTAACTTGATCTTGTGACAGTTCTTGTTTGATTAGACACAAGATTTGAGTTAAATAATATTATTGCTTAGCTTTAGGGATTTGATGGCTTGATTATCTTACTATCGGCCTCAGAAGGCGGATTTTGTGTCGGAAATTCTTAAGTAGGATGATTTAGAATCTCCTTATTTAAATGGATTGGGACGCCTCTTCAGTTAAATAAAGAAATTGTAAATCACCGAACCATAAGTTTATGAGACCTTACTTACATAAATTTGGACGCTTCTTTATGTAAGTAATGTGTTATAAATAAGTGGGCTTAATTGTAGCCGATACAACTCCTTAACCAGAACCTTAGACAAATCAGAGTGAACACCACTATATTAGAGATCCCGAATTCTCTTAGACACATCGTAAGTAGTTAACATCAACTGAACTTCGGGACGAAGTTCTCCTTAAGGGGTACAGACTGTAACAATTCGCAATTTCAGGTTAACTTTTATTCCCGAAAATTTCACTATTCACTTTTTACTATTCACTTTTACTATTCACTTATTACTATTCACTTTTCACTATTCATCTCAGAAATTTTTATTTCATATTCTCGTAAGTTAAACTATTTTAACGATAATCCGAGAGTTTGACGCTCGTCGGATCATTTCTGTAAAAATCACAAAGCCGTGTCCGAGATTTACTTTTAGGTTTAAACGTCCTTCTAGCATCCCGATATGTCCATAAAACATTATAAACAATAGAAATATGATTTTCTCTCATTTTAGGACAATTCCAAAAGTTTCGGAATTTTACGTTTTTCAGTTCAGCGTTTTACGCGAATTGCGCGTTTTAGACCCGTGTTTCCAGTTTTTAGCAGGGTTTTCGCACCCGATAGAACCCACCACTCATTTTATATTTTATTATGGACTATATTGACATGTTTAACCATATTTATATGTTTCATATTTTTAGGATACCCGGTTTTACGTTTCGTGGCCTAAAAACTTACGGTTAGCAATTTACGGGTCCAAAACTAGCTACATACTTAGGATATTATCATCCAAAGACCAAGAGTCATCATCTAGTCACCTTATCCTCATTCAAACCGCCACTAGGGGGGGGGGTTTACACTTGTGGTTAAATTTTGACCATTGATTCTTTACTTAATTACAACTTTGGCTCCAAGTTAACCTTGGTCACCAAGTTTGTGTAGTTTCCTAGTAAGCTTCCTAACCTCCTCTTCATGCTATAAATAGAGAGCTCATTCCATCATTTCTTCATAAATAAAACGCCACAACACAATCCCTAGCTCCATGATCCTTTGATCTTCAAACTACAAGTTACACTACAAAGTTCAAGGTCTTAGTATTCTCTACCTAGTTCTTAAGTTTGTTTGGTGATTCCATGGTTGAATTAGGAGCTACATAAGGTGATTAGGGGCTGAAGTTAATGGGTTTTATCAAGGGTTAGATCAAGGCTAGCAAGGGTTACAAGAGTTATGGTGAAGGGTTTACAAGCTTAGGTTTAGTGTCCTAGTTCTAAACTTGACTTCCTTTCTTTAGAAAGCCAAAAGTTGTAAGCAAACCCTTATACACTTTCTTGCTCAATATCATTTCATGCTTATTATGTTTCTTTCATGCTATATATGGTCTTTGTATTGTGTTCATGATGTTTAAAAATGGATAAAACGAGTATTGGTATACATATGTTAACTTATGACAAGCAAACAAGCAAACTAGTGATTTTTATGGAAAACCACGACCACAATAGTATAACTTTGATATTTGACACTTACTTACTGTTAAAGAGGACTTAAAAAGGAAAACATAGCAATTTGAATCACCCAAAACGAGTATACGAGTCAAAAGTTATGACCATTTGAAGTTAGCGAAACCAAAACGGCAAATCTGCCTAAATTGCATTCTGATCAAATTATGATTTTGAAAGTCCCACTTCTGGTCCGATTCATCAAAAAGTTAAAACACGAAAGTTGTCCGGAACGACGTTTTCGTTCAGGAATAAAGAAGCTCGAGACCTGAAAATGCTTTCTGAGTGATAAATTTCTTCAAATTCTTAACAGCCCATTTTTAGACCAAAGTTACTATATAATGATTATATTTAGATGAGACCAAGAGGTCTAATGACCTAAAGCCAAGACCACAACCATGGCTAAAGCCAAGGTTGAGTCTCAAGACCATGGTAACGATGACCAAGGTCACGGCAAAGCCACGGCTAAAGACCATATAACTTTTAAAGATCAAAAAGCCTATATATATATGTTATCAAATACTACAATAGTAGGGAGCCTCATGTGAGGAGTTCATTGAGTAAGCCGTCGAGACGAGTTGTGGATTTACGAGTTAAAGTATCCTGGCTCCTCGAACGTTTACTCCATGACTTCTGAATTATGTCAGCCCGAACGGTAGTAAGAGATGTACAACCTATACATGTTTCATAGACCACTTATATTCAACGACTTACATTATATACTAAGTACTACATCATGAACATTATGCAAGACATATATAGGCAATTCGTCGTATTCTTAGACGTTACTCCAAACCTAAGTCGCAACGTTCTATTATAGGCTGCTCTTAGAGACTTTCGCGATTCGACTACCACTTTCATTTCTCATTACATAGACTTAAGGTGAGTTATAGCCCCTACTCTTTTCGTACTTGTTTTAACTCCTGGGGGGGATACATGCTCAACTACTTGCTTACTTGTACAAATACTCAAAACGTCTATACTTGACTGTGTTATACTTGATTGCTTACATACATGACTGCGTTATACTTAATTGCATTATTCTATTTATTGACTAGTAGTTGTCTTTGGGAATTGACTCCCAGTTGTCTTTGGGAAGTGGCTCCCAGTTGTCTTTGGGAATTGACTCCCAGTTGTCTTTGATACATCCTAACATTTACGAATGTTTGGATACATCATAAAAGTGAGGTCTTCGGAGATGAAGTAGAGACTCACTACTAATTGCTTAATTGTCTTGATGAACTTATACATGTCTTTATTATACTATATGTTAGCAGTGGGTTGTGAACACACAGGTTACAAGTCTCTTATGGCGGGACTTGTAACTGAGTGGATTCTCAATGCCTTTGCTGTGTGAACATTCTTTTAAGGCTTTTCAACTGTTTTAAGACAAACTCTATGAACTCACCAACCATTGTGTTGACACTTTAGCATGTTATCTCAGGTCTATAAGGCGATAGCTAGTGCGTGGAACTTAGAGTCAAGCTGCATATTCTGAAGACTTACGCTTTTATCATTTACCATTCAAACATTTTGTATACATTTATGTATCATACTTTGAAATCTCATGTTGGTAACTTTGAATTCATTAATCGAATGGTAACTTTTCAAAACGTCTCATTTAGAGTTCGTTTTCTATAACTTGTACTTTGTATTATGAAGTAGCACCCCTGTGACACAGTCTTCCGCTGCGGTATTTTGGGGGTGTTACAAATGTTTCAGCCGAAGAGTCCGGAAAGTTAAGACGGTTTGTTTCGGGTCCTAAGTTGTTTTGCTCAGAAGCCATTTGAGTGAGTTCATCAAAATTAGCATGAATAGTTTCTTGAATTTCTATTGTTCGACGATTCCATATCCGAAAGCCTTTGGAATTTTCACAATATCCTACGAACACTCCGATGTCAGCCTTTGCTTTAAGCTTACCTAAATCATCACGATCATTTTTCGGATAACAAAGTGCTCCAAATACATGAAAGTAATCGATGTTAGGTTTTCTTTTGTGAACAAGTTGATAAGGTGTTTTGCGATGGCGTTTTGTGATCATAGAATGGTTTTGGGTGTAACATGTAGTTGAAACAGCTTCCGCCCATAAGTAATCTGGTAATTGATCATTAATCAACATGGTTCTTGCAGCTTCCACTAACGTCCTGTTGCGTCTTTCAATAACTCCATTCTGTTCTGGACTTCTTGCAATATATGTTTGATGTTCAATTCCCACTTTCTCAAAATATGACCTAAGAGTCTGATTCTTAAATTCTGTTACATTGTCAGTTCTTATCATTTGTACCGTGTTACGTAACTGAACTTGAATTTTAGTGAGAAAGGTGATGATCATTGAAGGAGCTTGATCTTTACTTCTAAGAAAATAAACCCAAGTCCATCTGGAATAGTCATCAACAATTACGAGTATGTAGCGTTTACCGTTGATACTTTGAACACGCATCGGGCCACACAAATCCATATGAAGCAATTGTAAAACATGATTTTTATGGTGCTCGGTTTTAGATGGAAAATGAGCACGAGTACTTTTTCCTTGTTCACAGGCCGAACATAAGTGATCTTTGGTAAAACGGAATCTTGGAAAACCATCAACAAGTTTATGACGAGCAAGTTCAGTCCTAGTTTTGAAATTCAAGTGCGAAAGATGTTTATGCCATAACCAGGATTTAGTTGATTCAGCTTTGGAGAGAAGACATATCGGAGATGAAGCAATCATATCAGACATCGATATTGTGTAAAGATTCGAACCACGTGAGCCGGACATTAGATCATTTCCTTGTAAGTCACGAACGAAACAAGTTTTCTCACGAAATGCAACTTCTAAATCCCCATCACAAAATTGACCGACTGAAAAGAGGTTGTGACCTAAGTCTTCCACATAATAAACATGACTGATTTCGATGTTCCCACTGACATAGTCACCGTATCCCATGATTAAAGCGTAATGATCATTCCCGAATCTGACAGTTCTGATAAACTTTGAAACAAAGTTGACTAACAGTTTGAGGTTGCCTGTCATATGTCGGGTGCATCCGCTATTAACAATCCAGAGAACAATCTATACCACCTGCATCACAAGAAGACGACGAGGATGGAACAGAAGGGTGGAACCCAAAGAAAGTGCGGGTTCCTGTTGGTTAGTAGCACACGTATTCAATAATTTAGGAATCCATTTAAATTCAGGTTTATATTGTAACCAACGTTGCCAATTCCAACTAGTTCTCGTTTTCTTTTTGGTGAATTCACTAGTAATGGGCTTGTTCCTAGATTTGTTCTGATCAACTATGGGGGTAACTGCAACATCATTAGAAGCCGTAGATGGCGGTTTTCCTAATATAGACTTTGAGGCAATAATGGGCCTAAAAGGAATGCCTGTCCTATGTTTCTTATGACGATTTAAAAGAGAGTTAGCT
This sequence comes from Artemisia argyi, assembly GCA_030686995.1. Taxonomy (NCBI): domain Eukaryota; kingdom Viridiplantae; phylum Streptophyta; class Magnoliopsida; order Asterales; family Asteraceae; genus Artemisia; species Artemisia argyi. The sequence continues at coordinate 94,920,591 of CM060709.1, read as the reverse complement.
ACACATTTTGCATGATCACCAGATGATACACTTTTACGACAAAACACACAAGATGCATTAATATTCAAAACATTCAAAGGTTCATCATTCGTTACATTGAGATTTTGATTACAATTTGCCAGATTATAATTTAATCAGATGCAACATGAGTTTTATTCGAATTCCTAAGTTGATCTTCTACTTCTTGAGCTTCTAGTGTTCCTTTTTTACGTTGCAAGATCCTATTCTTCTTGTTACTTTTTCGCTTGGGTCTGCTAACACTATTAGTGGAGACTAGTCCTGTTGAAGTGGAAGGGTCAACATTAGTGTTTTGAATATCATTTCCCTTATCAGTTTTGTCTACTTGGTACAATTCTGGGACAATCACAGTGGTGTCAACAAACTTTCCTTTTTTCAGTAGCTTAATTTTCTCTTTTAATTCAATGATGATGTGAATTTTATCCTGAATTTCAGACTCAAGTTTCACGTTGCAGTAATTAATGTCATCACGGTTTTGTTGCCATTCAGCGTTTTTAATTTGTAATTCCGCAATTTCCTTCTCATATTTGAGACACAGACTTTTAAAAGACTCGGTATTTTTGCAACTTTGACACGACTTTGAAACATTTTGATTCTGAAGTTGCAATTCTGTTTCAAGACTTTGAGCTTAACACCATTCAAGTCATTGTTTGAGTTGAAAATTTTATTTGTTAAACGTTTTGTCACATCATCATTGTTTTTCCTCAGTATATCATTATCTTGTTTTAATGTCTCAATTTCGGTATTCAGCAAATCATTATCGGCACAGTGATCTTCCACAAGTATAGAAGTACCAGATTTATAGAGATCATTCATGATAATAGACATAATATCAACATTGAGAACTTCTTCTAAGAGTCGATCGGCATCATTTTTCAAAACTCTGTTTCTATGCTTTTGAACCAAAATTGCATTTTCATTTGATTTGAAAACATCTATCATTGATTTAACTTCTTTTTGCAGATGTTGTTCCCAACTTGTAGCACAAAGACGGAGATGTTGAACAGTTGGCAACAATTGTTTCTGAAAAATATCTCTCTTTTCACGCTCGTAAGCGGATTGAAAAGTTTCAATTTTTATTTCTAAATTACGTTCAATTGTTTCCTACAAAATTTTGATGTACTCCATAAAAGTTTTGAAATAATTTAAAACACTAGAACGTTTTGGTAAAGGTGTTACTTCACCATAAGATGGTAAAGGACCATTTACTTGTGCCACAGTTTGGACCGGAGCCGCATTAGAAGATGAAACATATGACTCAGTGATAAACCAAGATTTTTCAGGTATTTCCTTTTGAGGAACAAAAGATTCAGAAATGTGAGGAGCTTTTGAATAATCATATGGTGTCCAATTTTCAACTTGACTCATTTTGGATCGACTCTCTTCTTCAAGTTCTTCCTCTTCCTCAGTATCATAAACAATAGTACGCACAATCATGTCATCACGCATACATTCCATACTGTAAAGTTTAGGATTTTGTTTGAACGCTTTGTGAAGAAACATCGATTTGTAATCACCAATTGCAAAACCTTTATCGGGTCTCGGTTTTAAAGTAAACTTCTGAATTGTAGTGACAGAGACCCCGGTTTTGTAAACAATATTACGAAACTCTTTGAGTTGTTTTCAAGATCAACAATGTCACCAAGTAAATTATCTATATATTTCCTTTTTTGTATCTTATGTTCACAAAAAGCCTTTTTGCAAATGGACAACTCTGTTTCTGTTTTTGAAAGTTCGTTTTGAAGTTGTTCAACCTGTTTTTGAAGATCACACTTGTCACTTTCAAGTTTTGAAACCAACTTTCCATTTGATTCAATTAAACCTTGAATTTTGTGTTGGAGATCTTGTTCTTTATTGTAATAATCTTGAAAAGCCTTTTCAAAACTTTTTTCATGTTTAACCTTGTGTTCCAGATTTGAAAGTTGTATTTTATAACACTCAATGTCTCTTGTAAGTGACTTATTTGTTTCTTTTAAGGCTTTATTAATCTCATTGCATTTCAATATTTGCACTTGTTGAGCGTTCAATTGTTTAGACAACAATATAAGGTCAGGGTCTGGATCATACAATGGTTCATGTTGTTCTAGAGAATCATGTTTATCATTCTCAATAGGATCATCAAATGAAACAACTGTGTCGTCATCAAATGTAACAACTGTGTTCTTTTGTTCATCATCTTGAGATGATAAAGATGAGTCAGATGGAACAACTTGCGCCTTATTTGATTCAGAAGCAGATGGTGATGCTATTTCATGTACGAGGCATGTATTAAGATCATGTACCTGAGACAAGCCTTCAGTGTCATACACTGGGCCTGAATCATTCATTTGAAGTTCCTGCATGTTGGCCATAAGCATCACAGCTGCATTTGCTTCTAGATCTTCCATTTCATCATCGTTGTACGCATTTGCCATGAAATTGTTCTCCTGCTCAGTGAAATGTCCTTCCTTTTCATCTTTGAGAGCCATGAGTAATGCCTGCTTGTGAAACTTACTGCCCCGAGTTCTCGGTTTTGGAAATGCAGTTGCAATATGACCTTTCTCATTGCAGTTGTAGCACCATACTGCATTCCCAGAGTTAGAGTTCCAAGTTGAAACATTTTCATTCCTTTGCTGAGTTACACCAGAGTTGTTTCTGAACCCTCCATTGTTGTTGAACCTTTGTTCATTTCCAGAATTTCCTGAATAACCACCTGATCGTCCATTATATCGATTCTGTATCTCAACCCGTCCATCTTGAATGACAGCTTGATTCCTAGTGTTTGATGAAGAACGAAGATGGTTGTTAGTCTTGTTTGAGAATTTGTTGAAGGCACGAGTAATGAGAGCAAGTCCTTGATTCAACGTATTGAAGTCATCATCTTCATCGTCATTAGAGTTAGAGTAGTACATTGACTCACTGTTTTCAAAGGGAACAGGTTGATTGTATTGCTGAGAAGAATCATATGGGATCATCTTATTTGGAGTTGTAGGTTGTGGGTAGCTGAAGTAATTCTGTTCTTGAACATAAGCATGATTTGACATTGGAGGTGGAGTATACTGGGATTGAGCTACGAGTGCCAATGAATTTGGTATTGGTGGTGGTATGTAACCTCCTCGAAGAGCACGATCTTTCTCCACTTCAGGTTCATGGTGTTTCAGAAAATCATACAACAAGCCATACGGTGCATCATGAAGATTTTTGGTTTGACGAACGAATGTCACATACTTTTGCCAATCCGGACCAAGACTACCAACAAATTTGGAGTTCACTGCGATTCTCGGTACTGTAATTTTGTGTCTTTCCAAATCATTTACCACATTAGTGAAACGATGATAGTAGGATTCAAGTGACTCCCCTGGTTCAATTGAGATGTTAGTGTATTCCATGTAGAGTTTGGATTCCATATCATCTTTTGTTCAACTGAGTGCCTTCCATTAGGAGATGAACATGTTCCCACATTGCTTTATCTGTTTTCTATGCATCAACACTTCGATAAATTGGATTAGGTATTCCTTGAAGTATATAGGCCATGGCATATTCATCAGCTTCACGATGTAGTTTCTGCTCTTCAGTTAGTAGAGATTCTGGAAGTGGTTTCTCTACTGGAGCCCGAGGAGGATCAGCAGATGGATCTCCACTTTCAAGTCTAGTTGGCCACTCAAATGGTCCTTCAAGTATCACTTGTTTCAAGAATTTCCCATGGGGTTTCTTAAGTTCAATGAATCGTAAGAATCGACTTGACCACTGAACATAGTTCCCAGGTGTGAGCATTGGAGGTGTTTCAAGCAAGGTTGTCAGGATCGTGATCCTGATCGTAGGATCGTACGATCCTACAATCCTACATATAAAAGACAAGCAGGATCGTAGTAGGATCTTAATTCTATCAGGATCGGTATAGGATCGTAGGATCGCACGCAGGATCGTAGGATTGTAAACGTTCCGATCCTACTACAAGCCCATGTTTTTATCTCGAGGGGAGCAAGATCGTTGCAGGATCGTAGGATCGCACACAGGATCGTAGGATCGTGAACAATCCGATCCTACTAGAAGCTCATGTTTCTTATTGTTTTTTCTTTTATCATTCATTTAAATCCATTTATCATATAAAATATTCTATAAAAGTATAAACTACAACTCTTATACTATAATATATACATTTTCATAGGATCTTACGATCCCGATCCGATCCTACGATATCGATCTTGTGAAGCCAAAAACGATCCTAGGTAGGATCCCGATCCTGACAACCTTGGTTTCAAGTGATCCTGCCTCATGTCTGGATTGTTGAGTCGTAATAACTTCACACATTTTATCAAACCAGTGAGGTTGTCTGGACAAATTCTGAGTGGGTTGTTGTGACATGTGATATGGTTGTTGTTGAGGAATGATTTGATGTTGTTGCATCATGAGATATTGTTGCTTTGGCTGAAACGGTTGTTGCTGAAAGTGTGATTGTGATGGTTGTTGATACGATTGTTGCTGATGGTATTGATGTGGCTGATATTGCTTATGTTGTTGTTGCTGAGGATGAGAGAAGTAGTAATTTGGTGGTTGAGACATCTTAGAACACTTGTGTAATGTTGGATCTTGTAGAAGATTGAAATGTACGTTCCTTTGGTTAAGATTGAGAATCCTAAGGCAAAGTTAAGAATCTTATGCGTAACAATCAACTTATGCGTAGAATGGTGATGTTATGTGTAAACACAAGGAATATGCGTAAGATTTCCCTTTTTACGCGTAAGATTAAATCTTTTGCGTAAGAATCAAGTTTTGCGTAAGGTTAAAACCAAACAAATCTTTTAAACTTATCCAAGCTTGAAAGATATCCGTAGTCGAAGTATTCCACTAACTTGTCCAATCTAGGGAAGTACTGAGTCACCTTTGCTGGAAGAGAACACCTTTGAAGCAACTTATGCGTAGAATTCTGTAGCTTACGCGTAAGATAATCTTATGCGTAAGATCTGACTTCTGCGTAGAACTTCAGCTTAGGAAATGACTTCTGCGTAGAATTTCAGCGTAGGATAGGACTTCAGCGTAGAACTTCGGCGTAGAATTCACTCTTATGCGTAGGAATGGAGTTTTTCACCAAAACTAACGCGTAAATAGTAACCTTCTGCGTAGGGAGACCAAATAGTACTGTTGACAGCTTTTAAAATCGTACCGTTCCACTAACTTTTGCGTAGAGTGACCAGAAACAAGTAAAAATCACTACTTTTTGAAGAAAATTGCTTAGAAATGAGTTTCCTTTGATCAAATAACTTCCCCAACACTTAGAAAACACTAAATATGAAAGTTTTATGTACCAAAGACTAGTTTTCTAATATCAAAGAAGCTACAAAACTTAAGAAACAAAGAGAAAAAGTACTAAAAGCTATAAAAGATCAAAACTTTATGCAAAATCTAAGCTTCTAATCACTATATCAACCTTGAAACTTGTCCAAGCTTCAAGATTAAGTGAATGAAACAAAGAAAAAGCAATAATATAAAGAAAAACACACCTAAACCCCACGTTAACCAAGTAAACAACACTTCAATCTCTATTAGGCGAACGATACCACTTGTTAGGTGCCCATATTGATATCACACAAGTAAAGAATGAGATAGATATAAGGATTGGTTGATCACAAGATATGAGAGAATTATAAAAGCAATAGTTTCATTAGAATATCAAAATAACCAACAAAGTTTAAGGCATCATAAGCCTTGTATTTATAGGAGGGAAGCTAGGGCAACATTCCCTAGTCCCTTTCATCATCTCAATGTGGGCTTACTAAGCCTTTTGGGCTTTTACAACTTGCCCATTAACTTAAACATAAACATAAATAATACTTAAGCAACCTATTACAAAATGTAATGACCGAGACTTGACTAAATACTAAAGTATGTTCCCAACAGATTTCTTAAGGAACTACGACTTCTAGTGACTCTTAGATTTGAAAGATCTTCATTAGCCATAATGGCGGGTGGCAAAGGTTACGAACAAAGAAACAAAGAAATAAGATAGACTAAAGAAACCTATAAAAATAAAATAAAAATCTTACTAGAAAGGAATCTAGCAAGCAGACCTAATAAAAAGAAATTCTAACCTAGACAATAACCATTCCCCGGGCTGCGGCGCCAAAAACTTGATACATGTAATTGCACCCTCGCAAAAGGTTTTACCTCTCAAGGGATCTTGAGAAGCTTGCAATCCCCACCAGGCAAGGTACCTGTTCGTTGTAGTATAGTATAGTTACAAGTACCAGGGGATTGATCGTTCAACTCAGGAATAGTGTTCGCTAGGATTAAAAAGTCTACTAAACTAGGTCTAAAGGTGAAGGATGATTATTTTTGTATTTTTATATATTTATGAAAGCAAGTAAAATCTCGGGTTTTGAAGGAGTGGGCAGAATTAGTTGCTAGTCAACTAACCCAATTAACTAAAGATGCAATCAAAATAAAATAAAATAAACTAAAACTAATTTGTAGTGTAAACAATAATAAGAGAAAATGTATTTACGTAGATTTCATTACTCCCTAGATATCTTTTACCGGTTGATTAGCTTGTTACAATTGCATGGATGACGGGTTATATTCCTTAATATCAGTCGTAGGGTCGTGTATGAAATTCCGTAACTCTATAAGCTCCTACTTTACTCCAATGTCGAGCCGACTAAAAGCTCCTAACATGGGATCACTAGAATTCGCTCATGCATTAAATATAACCATAAATCGTAGTACGCCTCCGATCATGTTTCTTAAGACATTCAAGCAAGTTACCAATTGGAAGTCTGCCAGTATTCTTAAGCCTAACATCGAATACAATCATCCACAACAATTATAAATAAACCATCAACAATTAATCAACGTCTAGGTTTCATTACATCTAAGCAAACACAATAAAAACCTAGCCTAGCATGTTAAAGAGAAGAAAAGCATACGATAGAATCACACAATACATAGACATATTGTATGATTATTGGAAAACTTATCTTCAATTGAACATGGATGGAACAAGGGTTGAAACCCTTATTATCACAGAAAATTTGTCTAGGGTTTTTACAAAGAAGCTCTCCAAAAGTTCCACCCTTAATGAATGAAAATTAGAAAACTATATATAGATTTTACACCTTGACGGCGTCACGTTTTAGCTTGTGACGCCATCAACTCACCGCCAAGATAGAAGTCGTATTGCCTAGATCCAGTTCTGACGCCGTCATGTGTAATATTACTCTGGGCCGTCACATGTATTTTGACCCTGACGGCCTTGGTGACGCCGTCAGGCCAAAAAGCCTTGAAAATGCTCTGGGCCTTCATGTGTATTTTCCACACCCACTTCTTTTGCCACTCTTGACGCCGTCACTTGCATTGCCTTGACGCCATCAAGTACTGTTCCAGGAAGGATTTTGAGAGTTTGTCATTTTCTTCACTTTTTCGCTCCAAAAACGTCCAAAATGCTTCCTTTTGTAAATTTTCTCTCAAAAGTACCTAAAATGACAAAAGGAACGATTTAGGGCAATAATTGATCAAATAATTACGAATTCAGGCTTAAATGACCCCCCAAAAGCGGTACACTTTTCGCCTTATCCGTTGGGGAAGATCGTACACAGCCCCACGAATGGTATTAAAGAATATAACCCGTCATCTACGCAACTGTAACAAACTATTTAATTAATGAAAGATAGCTAGGGAGTAGTGAAATCTAAGTAAACATGTTTCTCTCATTATTGTTTTTCTCAACATTTACTTTCTTGTTATTTTATTTTTATTGCATTTGTAGTTAATTGGGTTAGTTGACTAGCAACTAATTCCGCCCTCTCTTCCAATGCCTGAGATTTTCACTTGCTTTCCATAAACCATAAAAATACAAAAAGAATCACCCCTCACCTCTAGACCTAGTTTAATTAAGTTTTGATCCTAACTAACACTATTCCCCAAGTAGAACGATCAATCCCTCGGTACTTGCCACTACACTATACTACATCGGTCAGGTACATTGCCTGGTGGGGATTGCAAGCCTCTTGAGATCCCTTGAGAGGTAAAACCTTTTGCGAGGGTGCAATCCCACGCATCAAGTTCTTGGTGCTGCTGCCGGGGAATAGTTATTGTTTAGGTTGATATTTCTTTTTATTAGGTCTACTTGCTAGATTTCTTTCTAGTGAGATTTTTATTTTATTTTTATAGGTTTTCTTTAGTATATCTTATTTCTTCGTTCCTTTGTTCATAACCATTACCATCCGCCATCATGGAAGGTGGTAATATCTTTAAACCCATCAACCCACTACAACAAAACCCACCACAAAACCAACCACAACCAAACCAACCTTCTAGACCTTGCACTTTAGGAGAGTATTCCTGTCCTAGCCACCAAGGCTATCGAAAAACCATTGAGCTCACTCAAGGAGCCAATGTGTCTCCCTTGCGATCCGACACCATCCGGTTGGTGCAAACCAGATGTGCATTCTATGGACTTCGTTCCGAAGATCCTAATCAATATCTCAAGGATTTCTTCAAAATCGTAGATTCCATAGATCTTGATGTTGAAAATCGAGAGACGAACCGATTGCGTCTCTTCCAATTCTCTTTACGTGACCAAGCTAGTCAATGGCTTGAGCGTTTACCCGCGGGATCCATCACCTCTTGGGATGATCTCACCACTCGTTTCCTTGCTCAATTTTTCCCATCGGGGAGAACCACCAAGCTAATAAATAACATCTTGATGTTCCAACAACGTCAAGGTGAAACCCTTTATGAAGCATGGACTCGTTTGAAGGACTTACTCCAAAAAGTATCTCACTATGGCATAGATCTTTGGCTCTAAGTCCAAATCTTTTATGACCATATCAATCTCTCCATGAGGCAAACCATTAACCAAGCGGCCGGTGGTAAGCTACGTGATTGAAGTGCGGAAGAATCATGGGAGCTCATAGAAGATCTTTATCTCTATGACAACGAAAGTTGGAATGATCCCCGTGATTTGAACAAAACGGTCAAGGCAATATCTTTGCCTTCGAACAATTCAAGAACTCCCGACCGTAGGATCATGGAACTTAAAGACCAAGTCAAGTTTCTCACGAAATCCTACGGCTCCTAAACCTTCAAGCCAAGTGCACAAAATCACTCTTTCATGCGAATTATGTAGTGGTCCTCACGACACTCGTGATTCCATGGAACTCCTGATGAGTGCTCAAACACTCATCATTTTTGGTCTAATCTGAATTGCAAAACATACGAAAACACTCAGAAATGCATCAAAATACCAAAAATATTTCAAAATTGTGTTTTATATGTTTTAGATGCAAAATGAGCAAAAATAGATGAAAAACGTATAAAGTTTGCAAAATTGGCAGTTTCAGTCCCTCAACTTTCATAAAATTACAAAACTAGTCCCTGGATATTAAAAATATGGAAAATTATCACCAAAGGTCATTTTGAAATCATAATTTGTCATATTTAGTCCTTTGGTGAAAAATTGGAAAAGTTTTGGAAATTTACAGTTTGGTCCCTAGAGTTTTAGATTTTGGCAGATTTGGTCCCTGCTGGGATATTTTTGGATGGAAAACCATTTTTTATCCTTGGAAGTTTAAAAATATTCAATATGGATCCTTGGATAAAAGTTTTTCACAAAATGCCAAGAATGGTCCCTTAACTTTGAAAAATGCCATTTTTAGTCCCCGGGAATTTTGAAAAGTACAAAATTGCAAAAATGGGTTTTTGATATTTAAATTATGCAAGATTGGTCCTTATAATAAATTTTGGGAATTATCATTTTCAGTCCTCAAGTTTGGCTAAATTACAAAAGTGGTCCTTGTGGTTTTTGCAAAATAAACAAACAAACTAACAAACCAACCCTACCCAAATCCAAAACTGATCCAATGCAAACCCCAGCCTACCACACAACTCCCCTAGCCCAATCACCAAAACAGCCCAATCCCATAAAATTAATCCCCCGTTTTATTATAAACCCGGTCAAACCATCTTTGACCATCACCCCTAACCTCACCACTTACCTGGTAAACCACTGCAACACACCACAACTCCTCACCTCCACCTCACCTTCTCCATTTCCTGTCCCCTCCATATCACACTAATATCCAACCTTCCTTTAATTCCCACACCAAACTCCCCAACTTGCAATTTCCCTGTTTCCCGCCAAAACCAATCAAATGGTCAAGATCATCCCTAAGTCATCCAACGGCCTAAAACTGAAGTGGGAATGAGAGAGAATGCTACCTCAGTCCCTATAAGTCAAAAAAATGAAGAAAGAAGGAGAGTAGTAGTGTAGTGATAGTTTAGTTTTGTACGAATTTAGTATAACTTAAATTATAGTTGTTCTTTTTCCTTTCCAAGTGTAATTCCAAGCTTATTATTGTAATTTAAAGTTGTTTTAATTATTTAATTAAGCTTTCATTTTCAATTTTTAGTTTTTACTAAAAATCTTCAAAATCTCAATTTAGCTCTCAAGTGTTAAAAGCTGTGTTTACTAGGTATTTTAAGCTTACATAAGTCATTAATAAACTTATATTAAGTTTCTTTAAGCACTGAAGTCATTTTCAGTAAATACTTAAAAATACCTAATAAATAAAAGAAAAATAAAAAATTCATCTTCAAGGGAGATGGAAGACAAGGTATTGGTGGATGGTGGATCTTTTATGGTTTAGGACCTCAGGGGAGGTAGTAGGACAGGTTTATGGGCATTGGTTCATTGTTCTGTCTATGAGCATCCTTTTGTAAGCAACTTTCTAATTTTTAGTTATCACTGTTCATCTGCTTATTGGCTTATTTTTAGGTCTTTTCCTATTTCTAAATGCTAATCCATGATTGTTATTGCTGTTTATGCTTATTTTATGCCCTAGATAATAGTAGTTTCTAACTTTTTGTCTTTACTGTCTAAATTAGCTCAATATAGTTTTTAGTGATTAGCTTATTGTAGATGCTTGTTCCTGGCTACTTATTGCTTCTTACACCATAAATGATCTTATTTGATATTTACTTTTCAATTTCCAATGCTAAAACTCTCACTTCATTTGAAATTCAAATAGTTGACTAATAAAGGGGGTGTTTGGCAAAATCTGTTTCCAAGCACTCAGTGTGCTTTTGGTGGATGTTTTTAGTCACACATGTTTACTAGGTTATGTTAGGTCCAAAGGAAGAATAAAATCAAGTCTTATTCAGTTCAAAGTCAAAAATCATCTCCAAAGCCTCCAACAGTTAACTGTTGGAGCTTTGAAACCATAAGTCCACCCAATCAATGCATATGTTGTTGCTTTAACTTGGTTTGAACTTATTTTAGCTTATCTCATCATATTCAGTCCATAGATTAAGCTCAAACTTCATTTTAGTCAAAATAGCAAAGTTTCATTCAAAAGTCAAATTGTGCTTTTCAGATTTTTCCAAAACTTCAAGGATTTGTTTTGATTTATGTGAGTTGATTTAGATTGTGAAACTTGTTTCCATTTACTGCCTACTGGCTCAACTATAAGATCCCATAGCATTTTGATTTTTGTGATTTTTCCCTTGGGCCCCACACTGCTCCAAACCCAGCTGCAGGGGAGGCCAACCCCCTGCACCAGCAGATCAGTCCCAAACACCACCCTTTGGTGGTGGTTTCTGATCACCCCAGTGGGCCCACTACTCCCAACTTGGTACCTTTCAAACCCCCCTGGTAGAATTCAACCCTTGACCATTGGTTTGACCCGAAGACCCCTCAGCCCCACTTGGATGAAGCCCTTTTCTTTGTCCCAGATTCTGAGTGCATGTTTGAGTTTTGATTAGCTTATTTGCTTATTCACTAGACCAAAATTGCTTTTTCTTGCTTACACATGCTCAATTAACTGATTTGGACCAGATTTCACCATAGTGGGTCCCACTTGTGGCCATTTTAGCTTATTTTGCCCCTTGGTCAAACTTAGTCAACTGTTGAGTTTTTTACCTTCCATAGTGCTTATTTTTTATTTCCATAAAAGTTTTTTTATAAAAAGTTCATGTTTTTAGTTATAAAATAGTTTTCTAAAATAAAAATCCAGAAAAAACAAAGTAATTTTAAGTGATAGTTTCTATTTAATTTTATTTAAATTTTATTTTTCATTTTTAGATTTTTATTAAGTACTTGGTGTTTTCATATTTTTATTAAATTCCTCATATATTAAAGTATTTATAATAATTTTTTCAGATTTTTATTTTGTCATTAAGTATTTATTAGATTTAATCTTAGTTTTATTTATAATTAATTAATAATTAGTTTTAAATAGCATAATTAGTTTTTATTAAGCAAAACCTAGTTTTTATATTTTTCCTAGCTTTTAAATGTTATAAAATAGTTTTAGGAATTTTTCCATAATTTTCTAAGTTAATTTAGTATTATTTGTAATTTAAATTAGTTTAAATAGTTTAATTAAGATAATTAGTTTTTAATTAATAAAAAATCCATAAAAAGACAAAAATATTTATTTTTAATTTTTATACTTTCTTCAAGTTCTATTAGAGGTTTATAAAATATTTTTGTAAGTTTTTAGTTTATTTTGTAACCTTTATTATTTTTAGCTTATTTTAAATTAGATTTAAAATAGTTTTAAGTAATTAATTAGTGTTTAAATATTAAAATAATCATTTTAATAACTTTATTTTCATTTTAAATTTTCTTTTACCTTTTAGTTTTTAAAAAAGTCATTTTCACCCCCTGGGTGTTTTCAGATTTTTGTTTTCACTTTTTATTTTGTACGCTTACGTTTTATTTAAACGTAACGTACGCGTTTTTAAGTTTTAAATATTTCTGGTTTTTCTGACTTTCCCGTCTTATTCATATAGCTTATTTAAGCTATCTCATTGTACAAATCAGTAGTGTAATCAATCACAAACCCCTTTCCATCCAAATTCACCCGATCACAAAGCCGTTTGAATACAATCCACACCTCGTCGGGACATAACGACTCGGGGAAACACTATATTCCGTGGAGCATTGACTCTAGGTTGTTTGACCTTGTTGACCATCACCTGGTCAATTTGGTTGACCGTTTAGAGCCAATCAACTCCCTGAACACGCTTTTGCGGATTACACATCCTCACGTACTGACGGAGCCGGAGACAAGTGGTACACTTTCAAACCCGAGCCAAACCCTTACCGTGATTTGTACAACCCCTATTGGAAAAATCACCCAAACTTTAGGTGGAAACAAAACCAAAACGCACCCCAAAACAATTCTTCCACTCCACCTAATCGTTACCAATCAAACGGTCCACCCCCTAACCGCACTTTCAACAACAATCCTTCCAACAACTATGGTAGTACCAATGATCTTGAAGGGTTGATGTCTAAATTTATGGCATCTCAAGAAGCTCGTATATCTAAGTTTAAATCCGAATTCAATCAACAACAAACGGAGATGACCAATAAAATTGACAACTTGTTGAAAGCTCTTAACAATCAAGTGTTGAGCACACCAAATAAGGACACTAGGAACACTAATAGTGGAACCCAAGTTAAGGATCCATCATCATCCAAGCATGTCCACTTTGTCAATGTTGTTACTATTAAGCCAATCGATAAGGATAGGGAAGAAGATGATGTAGATAGGGTTGGAATTGATAGTGAATCCGAGAAGGAGGATAATAAGGAATGGAAGGTAGAGGAAGTAGAGAATGTAGAGAACTATTTCGATAGGTTACCAACTAAGGAAGAACGCGCATACCATAGGGATTTATTCGATGACCCCGAGACATCATACGTCCGAGGTTCACCAATCATCAAAGCAGGCGACCCCTCTAATATCAATGTACCGTGCAACATTGGGCATGTGCATGTGTGGAAAGCCTACATCGATCATAAATCTCCTTTAAACCTTATGACTAGGCTCCACTATAATTGGATAATGAAAAAGCAACTCGGACCTAGGATATTTCCCGACACGGGTTGGATGAGTAAAGGGATTGCATGTGCTTGTAGGAAATTTCACATATGTTACCAACTTTGTGATTGTAGAAGATATTCGTCCGGTAATAGATAGTTGCCTAACTCAAGTAGTGTTTGGAAAGCCATTCGTTGAAGCCTCAAAAATGAGTTATGACACATCTTTAAATAAAACCAAACTTGAGGATGACCTAGAAACCGTGACTAATAACGAGGTCACGTGATAACCCATGACTTTGAGTCTAGCTACAAGACTCGTAAATAAAGAAAAACGCTTCTTGGGAGGCAACCCAAGCTTTATTTGTTTGTTTGTTTGATTTTATTTGTTTCTGTATCCATGTTTTATTTTTATTGTTTGTGGCTCATGTCTCAAAATAAATTGTGAAAATGCTTTATTTTGTCTTTAACTTCGTCTTGATTACATATAAAGGTATTTTGCAAAGAATAAGTGTAAGGGAAATCTAAATTTGTTTCTAAGAACGAGATTGAACATTAATCACAACAATATTAAATGAACATGCATATTAGTATTTGTGTGAGTCAAATGCTTGTATCGAGTCATAATGATGTTTTGCAGGATTTCCAGGAATTAAGGCGTGAGTTTTTCCAGAAATTTTCCAAAAACTTAACATGAAATTTCTGCAGGTCACTTCTGACGATGTCAGGAATATAACCTGACAGCGTCAAGTGTAAAATTCTGGAAATTTTGCAAGTTTTGTTTTTCTGCCGGAGTCTTAGAGTTTTTGTTAAATCTTTAGTTTTATAAATTCCATGAAATCTGCAAACATTCATTCCACAAGCATTATATCTTAATTTGCTTTCTAAGATTTTAGTGTATATAGAGTTTGCTGCCAATTTTACGCGAGGTTTGCTATGATTGTTTTCTCAGGTTTAACAGGTTATATTGGACAAGAAGATGATTTATATTTCTGGAGGGAAGCTTTCAACATTCATTTTCTTGGAGGAAGATTTAACCATGTTATCGCATTATCCACACCGAGCGAATCAGGGGAGTATTTGTTTCATTCTTTTACCTTCGTTACTTTTACATCCTTTTTATTGAACATTGGGGACAATGTTCAGCCTAAGTGTAAGGGGAGGGTAAACGATGATACCTTAGAGAATGCAATTGCACTTGATTTTGTTTGTTCAATAGTAGGTGTGTAATAAAACTAAGAGAAACACTTGTTAGGGTAATTTTGGTGCCAAATTTAAATTTTTTTACAACATATAGGAGTGAAGCTTTAGCCTTAATAAGCGTCTCATGGATAGGAGTTGTATGACTAGCACGAAAAACCGTACCACTCAAATATTTCCACCCCAAATATGTGAGTTTCGCCCCTAGATTTGTTAGGAAAAGATGCTTATGAGTGTACCGGTAGTACTTAGATTCTAGAACTTGCGTTAGTGATGCATCCCGAGACCGCTAGTGAGACTACATTCGTGTAGTAGGATTTACTACATGATAAGAGGCATTAGGATCACCCTTGTGTTAAACCTGTATCATAATTACTTGAACAATGAAGGCATAATTACTTGACTAATAAAGTCAATTAATTTTCCCACACCTTTGCGATATACTCATTTTGAGTACACGATACCCCTAGTACACCCCTCTGAGCCTATCTTTTTCGTTTCTAACTTTAAGCATTTTACTTAAAGGAAGAATTTGTTAACAATCCACCCAAAAATGTACACCCAAATAGCCTTAGCCTTCCTTGTATGCACTCATCTTTAGTGCATTATTGTTACATGTTTATACCCTTAGTTAATTGTCTAATTGATTACATGGTTGCTAAGTCGAAGTCATATCTTGTACATATTGTTTTGGGACTCATGGGTAAAGTACTATTGTTATGGAGTATTGGGGAAGACGTCAATTATTACCCACATATGTGCGTTAATATTTAAAAAGTACTCCAAGTGTTTTGATTATCTTAATTTGAGTCATTAGAATAGTTGATTGTAAAGTATGTCAAAGTTCAAGTGTAAGGGGAATGCAAATTCCCTACGATGTATTATTTTGGATGGTAGGGCAAGAGTGTATGAAAAAAAAATAGAAAAAATCAATTAAAAAAATAGAAAAAGAAAAAGAGAAAAAACATGCGGACTACCATCCCATTTCCTTTTATGTTTATTTTATGTTTTTCTTAGTTTTTCATTAGCTTAAGTCGAGTCGAGTCTTGGCTTAGCAACGCCACATTGTACATGTAATTGACCAAGATGATTAGCTCGCCACTAGTAAAGATTGCCTTTATCCAACAAAACCGAGTTTATCATATCCCTACACCTCACGTTACAACCCTTTTGAAAGACCTCTTTGATAGTTTATCCTAGGTGCTTACGCCAAGTGGTGGAGGTTTGATCCTTTTCCAAGCCTATGGTAATCTATGTGCTATGACAGGTAGTGAGAGATATTTTCCATTTTCGTATTGTGATATACACACTTTTATTACACCCGAGAGATGTGAGTATCTAAACACTATTTCTGAGGTGCTAGTGTATAATTTTCGTGCTTGTATTGGTTGAAGTGGAACGATTATTTGTTGTAATTACTTTTATATTAGTGTTAAATGACCCCTAGCTTATATTTTGATTAGAATAAAAGCGCATTTGCTTGAGGACAAGCAATTCTCAAGTGTAAGGGTATTTGATGAGGCGAAAAGTGTTACGCTTTTAGGGGGTCATTTAGGCCCTAAGTCGTGATTATTTGATCAAATATTGTCTCAAATCGCTCCTTTTGTTATTTTAGGTACTTTGGAGAAGAAATCTGGAAAAGGAAGCAGTTTGGACGTTTTTTGAGCGAAAAGTGAAGAAAACTGCAAAGTCTCCAAAATCAAGCTGGAAATAGTACCTGACGGCGTCACGCTTTGGAGGTGACGGCGTCACGTATTGGCAAAGAGGTGGATACAAAGTTACATGAGACACGCCAGAATGTTTTTTTGGAGTTAAAGAGTGACGGCGTCATGCTTTAGGATGCCAAGGCCGTCAAGAGCAATTTTACACGTGACGGCCAAGAGATGAATTACACATGACGGCGTCAGATCTGGATCTATGCAATCCGAGAAGAGTATTGGCGGCTAGTTGACGGCGTCAGGATTACAACGTGACGCCGTCAGACGTGTATTCTCTATATATAGTTTTCTAATTTTCATTAATTAAGGAGAGAACTTTTAGAGGAACTTTACTACAAACCCTAGGTCGAATTTTTATCTTATTGTAGGGGTTTCAAACCCTTCTTTCATCCATGTTTCAATAAAGATAAGTTTTCCAATAATCATTCAATATGTTTATGTGTTGTTTGATTCTATCTTATGCTTGTATTTACTTTAACATGCTAGGCTAGGTTTGTTTGTGTTTGCTTATATGTAATGAAACATATCTATTGATTGTTGGTTGATTGTTTGTTATTAATTATGTTGGATGAATGATATCGATGTTAGGCTTAAGAAAACTGGCAGACTTCCAATTGGTAACATGCTTGAACATCTTAAGAAACATGAATCAGATGTGTACTACGATTTTAATGGTTGTATTTAATGCATGAGTGACTACTAAGGAGGCCATGTTAGGAGCTAGTTGTCGATCATACACGGCCCCATGAATGGTATCAAGGAATATAACTCGTCATCCACGCAATTGTAACAAACTATTCAATTAATAAAAGATAGCTAGGGAGTAGTGAAATCTAAGTAAACACGTTTCTCTCATTATTTTTTTTCTCAACATTTATTTTCTTGTTATTTAATTTTTATTGCATTTGTAGTTAATTGGGTTAGTTGACTAGCAACTAATTCCGCCCACTCTTCCAATACCCGAGATTTTTACTTGCTTTCCATAAACCATAAAAATACAAAAAGAATTATCCCTCACCTCTAGACCTAGTTTAATTAAGTTTTGATCCTAACGAACACTATTCCCCATGTAGAACGATCAATCCCCCGGTACTTGCTACTACACTATACTACATCGGTCAGGTACACTGCCTAGTGGGAATTGCAAGCCTCTTGAGATCCCTTGAGAGGTAAAACCTTTTGCAAGGGCGCAATCCCACGCATCAATTAGGCTAACTACGGCGTAGCTACTAATAAAGCTACGCCGTAGTGCTTTATTAATTTTGGCATGAATTGTTTGTGTTTGCATACTTTTCAGGAGAACAAGTAAGCAACCCTACTCAATGGTTCAAATTCCTTAATTATGATCCCGCTGATAGGAAGGTTTGTAAAAAGGAGATACGTGCGCTAATGAGCAAGATCATTGAAATCCCGGAGTCCCTAAGCATGGATGTATTCCAAATGGTTTATGATGGAGGTGCTGTGAGGGAATTGGAGAACCAGTGCAACATAAAGTTCAGAAGCAATAATGAATCATTCACTTGTAGGGCCTGGCTGACTATTTTTACCATCAACGAACCGGTTATCCAAGAGTATGTTTGGCAATTCTTGGCAACCGTGGATTTTGAAGAACACATCACTAGTATGACCGAGAAGTACTTGTTCTTTCAGCTGGGTGGTGTAAGAATAGAGATGAGTATGAGGGAATTCATCTTGGCTATAGGACTTTACATAAGAAGGCAACTTGATTCGACAATTTTTAAGGAATATTACGGTATTTGCTTGAGAGAAAGACCACACAACTACAACCCTACGACTTACTATCAACAAATCTCTGGATTAGCTGGTTATGAGTCCAAGAGCCCGCCTTCCTACAAGACAATTCAGGATCCTATCCACTGTTTGGTTTATAGGCTGTTGGCTGTGACTGTCTGTGCCCGACATTCGACACGTGAGAAGATGACTGTGGAGGATTTGTTTTTGGTGCACAGTATGGATGGAGGAGATTTTGTTGACATCCCGTGGTACTTAGCTAGGTTTATGACGGGAAGGGCCAAGGGAGCACAGCAGAGAAGTATGGTACAGGGGGACCACTTTTTTAGGAGATTGGCTAGGAGTTTGGGATTTATGTCTTCGGGAGCCTTGTCGTTGGTTAACCGAACTGCTGAGACATCATTGATTGGGATTGCTAAGTTGGATGAGTTTGGAATCATCACCTAGAATCCTTTGAGTGAGCCAATCTTGAGGCCGGTAATGAGGAGAGCTAGTGGCGAAGGGAGCTCCCAGGCATGTGGGAGCCAAGCTAGTGCTGAGGAGCAGGTTATGGTGCGTCCAAACATGACAATTATGGAAAGAATGAATGTCATGGACGGGCGAATGGGGCGCATGGAGATGAGCATGACCAATTTTGGCAACGACTTAGATGAGATGACAGAAGTTGTTTCAGGAATGAGTGAACAATTTGATAGTTTTTGCACTGACTTTAGAAATATGCAGGTACAACAGGCCGATTACTATCAATGGAATGCCGATCGTACAAGTTAAATGCTCCAGCACATGCAACTAAGTCACCACGTTGGAACGGGCTGGAGTACATGTACTAGCCCAACATCCCAGACTTGGGAGTCCAACACGGTGCAAGCTTCATGCATCCGGGCACTTCATCTTCAGCTCCTCAAGGACCCTTTGGCATCCCCACTCAGTTCAACACCCCCATGGATCATGACCACAACCAAAAGTGAAATCTCCGTCTTATGAACAATCTTATGATTCTGATACTTTGAAACAATTTAATTTGGGTCTGTAATGACTTTGATACAATTTGATACTATTTTCTAACCTTGGGATATTAGTAATGGAAATATGTAGGTTAGGCTTTTGGAAATGATTGTTGCAGACTGTAGCTACGACGTAGCTGGTCATGGACCTACGCCATAGCTGACCTGGTGAGCAATGAGAGCTTCTGTCCAATTTTGGGAGCTACGGCGTAGCTAGGTCCACTGACTAAGTGGGGGGAAGGGAATAGAATACGAAGGGTGTTTTTCTTTTTCATTTCTATTATGTATATTCATATCTCATTATTATCGTTCATGTTTACTTCGTTCTTTAAAACAAATATGAGCTTCCCTTACACTTATCTTTTGTAAAATACCTTTATATGTGATCAAGTCGAAGTTAAAAACAAAATAAAGCATTTTTACAAGTTAATTTGAGACATGAATAATAAATAATGAGAATGAAAAAATGAAAAATACATACGGAAACAAATAAAAGCAAATAAACAAGCACACAAATAAAAAACTTGGGTTGCCTCCCAAGAAGCGCTTTTCTTTAATTATGAGTCTTGTAGCTAGACTCAAAGTCACTCTCTATTACGTGACTTCATCTCTAGTCACATTCTCTAGGTCATCCTCTGGCTTGGTTTTGTATTCTGGACCTAATTGTAGACATTTTTTTTGTAGAACCCCAATATTTTTCTCATTACGTAGTCTACTCCCTTTCTCTTATCCTCATCACTCTTATAGTATATCGACTGCTTAAATTCTTTTTCAAAACAAGTAAGGGATCGGTACTGCTCTATCTTATGTGGCATTTGATAAGTAATCTCACTATCCTCGTCTCTAATCCTAACAAGCCCTAAAGTCGGGTCAAAAGTCATCCTAGAGAATTCTACAACCTGTTTTCCTAATACCACATTAGATAAATTTATGTCAACCGCCAGGCTAACATCTTCTAAGACCAAAAAATCCATAAAATAAGTGAAGTTCCCTACATAAACGAGCAACCCTCTAACTCTCCCCACAAAATTACTCATTCTTCCCGTGTTGGGGTCTCTCCTTGGAGCTAATTGCTTTTTCATAATCCAATTGTAAAATGTCCTAGACAAGATATTTATGGGGGACTTAGGGTCAATATAAGCTTTCCATACATGCAAATGCCCAATATTGCATGGTATGTTTATGAGATTTGGGTTTCCAGCTCGAATGATTAGAAGATTTCTATAGATTGATAGGTTAGGATCATCCAATAGATTCTTATGGTATGCAACCTCCTTCTTAGTGGGAAACTTATTGAAGTAATCCTCTACATTTTCCATTTCTTCCTCAACATCATTCTTAGGATTACTTCCTATCTCAGTCATACCTCCCTCATCATCCTCATAACTTCTATCAATGGGCTTAATGGTAACTATGTTGACAAAGTGCACATGGTTAGATGATGAAGGGTCCTTAACCTTAATTCCTGCACTATAGTTTTTTACTACCTTTGTAGCCGGGGTTACCCCTTGGTTATTCAAGGCCTTTATTAAATTATCAATTTTATTGGTCATCTCATTTTGTTTTTGGTTGAATTCGGCTTCAAACCTAGCTATACGGGCTTCTTGAGATGCCATAAAGATGGACATCAATCCTTCAAAATTATTGGTACTACCATAGTTGTTGGAAGGATTGTTGTTGAAAGTACGATTCGAGGTTGAACCATTTGGTTGAAAACGTTTAGGTGAATTGGAAGAATTGTTTTGAGCAGTGTTTTGGTTTTGTTTCCACCTAAGGTTTGGGTGATTTTTCCAAGAAGGGTTTTAGGAATCACCATAAGTGTTTGGCTCGGGCTTGAAAGTGTACCACTTGTCTCCTGCTTCATCGGTATGCGAGGATGCATAGTCTGCAAAAGCTTGTTCGGGGAGTTTCATGCAATCACGAGTGTTGTGGGCACCACTACAATATTCACACGAAGAAGTGATTTTGTTCACTTGGCTTGAAGGTTTAGGAGCTTCGTATAATTTCATAAGAAACTTGACTTGGTCCTCAAGTTCCATGATCCTACGGTCGGGAATGCTTGAATTATTCGAAGGCAAAGATATTGCCTTGACCATTTTGTTCAAGTCACGGGGATCATTCCAACATTCGTTGTCATAGAGAGCAAGATCTTCTATGATTCCCCATGATTCTTCCGCATTCTTGTCACGTAGCTTACCACCGGCCACTTGGTCAATGGATTGCCTTGTAGATTGATTGACATGATCATAGAAGATTTGGACTTGAAGCCAAAGATTAATGCCATGGTGAGGGACTTTTTGGAGTAAGTCCTTGAAACGAGTCCACGGTTCATAAAGGGTTTCACCTTGACGTTATTGGAACATCAAGATGTCATTCCTCAACTTGGTGGTTCTTCCCGGTGGGAAAAATTGAGCAAGGAAACGAGAGGTGAGATCGTCAAAAGAGGTGATGGATCATGCGGGTAAACGCTCAAGCCATTGACTAGCTTGGTTACGTAGAGAGAATTGGAAGAGACGCAATCGGGGTGTCTCTCGAGTGGCAACATCAAGGTCTATGGAATCTACAATTTTAAGGAAATCCTTGAGATGTTGGTTTGGATCTTCGGAACGAAGTCCATGGAATGCACATCCGCTTTGCACCAACTGGATGGTGTCGGATCACAAGGCAGATACATTGGCTACTTGGGTGAGCTCAATGGTGTTTCGATAGCCTTGGTGGCTAGGTCGGGAGTATTCTCCTAAAGTGCGGGCTCTAGATGGTTCGGGTTGGTTCGGTTGTGGTGGTTTAGCTGGATCAAATATATTACCACCTTCCATGATGGCTGATGGTAATGGTCACAAACAAAGAAACGAAGAAAAGGATAAACTAAAGAAAACCTAATAAAATAAAAATAAAAATCTCACTAGAAAGGATCTAATGAGTAGACCTAATAAAAATAAAATTCAACCTAAACAATAACTATTGCCCGCTAACGGCGCCAAAAACTTGATGCATGGTTTTGCAACCTTGCAAAAGGTTTTACTTCTCAAGGGATCTTGAGAAGCTTGCAATCCCCACCAGGCAGTGTACCTGACCGATGTAGTATAGTGAGTGGCAAGTACCGGGGGATTGATTGTTCTCTAGGGGAATAGTGTCATTAGGATTAAAAACTACTTAAACTAGGTCTAGAGGTGAGGGATGATTCTTTTTGTATTTTTATATTTTTATGAAAGCAAGTAAAAATCTTGGGATTTGGAAGAGTGGACAGAATTAGTTGCTAGTCAACTAACCCAAAATTACTGCAAATGCAAAATAAAATAAAATAACAGAAAGTTAAATGTGGTAAACTTCTTATAATGGGAAAAGTGTATTTACTTAGATTTAACTACTCCCTAGTTATCTCTTACTGATTAATTGATTTGTTACAGTTGTTTGGATGAAGGGTTGTATTCCTTAATACCATTCGTGGGGCTGTGTACGCCCTTCCCCACTCTATAACTTCTATCTCTTCCTATCAAGGCCTCGTAAACAGTTACTTATGCATTAAGTACAACCAATAACATCATAGTACACATCTGATTACATTTCTTAAGATGTTCAAGCCTGTTACCATATAGGAGTATAGCCAGTTTTCTTAAGCCTAACGCGAAAATCAATCACCCAAATCAACTAATAAAAAATCAACAACCAATAATCAACAACTAGGTTTCATTAGATCTAAGTAAACACAAAAAGAATTAAGCTAGCATGTTAAAAGAAAGACAAGATAAAGAATCAATCAAACAACACATAGACATATTGAATGATTAAAAAGAAGACTTATCATCAATTGAACATGAAGGAAAAGAGGGCTTGGAAACCCTAAGTTTACAAGAAAATTCGTCTAGGGTCTTATCTCCCAAAAGTTACACACTTAATGAATGAAAATTTGAAAAATATATATAGATGTACAAATCTGACAGCGTCAGGTTTTGGCCTCTGACGCCGTCAGATCGCCTTGTTTTAGCATTTTGTATCACCTAAGAGATCTCTGACGCCGTCCCTTTATAAAGGTTCTGGGCCATCTCGTGTAGTGCTAAAGAGAGACGGCCTTGTTCCTGGAACACCTGACACCGTTAGGTGTTAACCTTACACTTTCTTCTAGGGCATCTCAGCATAAAAATCCTTGACGTATCATCATAGGTGATGACGTTAGCTCCAAAGCGTGTCGCCATCAGGTGTTAAATCCTGACTTTCTTGACTTTTCTTGTTCTCTTCATTCTTGAGCATAAAAACATCCAAAATACTCCATTTTCCAGAATTCACATCCCAAGTACCTAAAATGACAAAAGAAACGATTTAAGGTAATATTTGATCATAAAAACACGATTTAGGGCTTACATGACCCCCTAAAAGCGTAACAAATATTTCCTTATCACTGCAACACCCTCAGCTCTTGCCTTCTTATTGCCTTTCCCTTTAGCATTCTTCTTTCTTGGACCTATACGTGCTCTTTTGTTGTGATATGTTGTACCACATTGGCTACAAGTGACAGTTTTTCCTTTTTTCGAAAGCTTCCCACCCCTGATCATTTCCTTTAAGGCTTTCTCAGCCGTCTCTTCTTAGCAACAGGTATAATCTTATGGCTATACTTCTCCTTCCATGTTTTTAGCCAATATGCCTCGTGTACCCAATCCTCAGGCCTACCTACCTCCCTACAATCTTATGTCATGCTACACATTGCTGCCTCAACATGTTTGCATGGAATACCGGTTAGGTTCCATCTCCTACATGTAAATGTCCTTAACATCATATTCACCACACATATGTCATTCTAAGTACTCTCACACTGGTAATAGTCCGCCGCATTCCAAACAACATGATAATTACTAGCTTCTCGCTTAATAACTTCATAAATGGAAGTTCCAATTGGTGTTAAGGGACATGCACACTTATCTATGATATTTTGAACATTCACTATCCTCTTCATCAAATACTCCCCAATGTATTCCAAACACCCTATTATTGGTTTATCTCTACCATCTAGCAACTTACTGTTTAGTGACTCACAAAGGTTGTCGACCAGAATTTCACACTTAGCTCTGCCTGTTTTTTGATAAACGATTAAGGATAAGGTAATGTCGGCTATATATCCACACACTAAAAGCACAAATATGAAAAATGATATACCGGAAAAATGATCCCTTGACCATGAGGTTGGTGGTATCTTTCTTAACCAGTCATGAGCTTTCTGGTCGTAGTCTTTCAGTTGCCCCATTACATGTTCAAAGTAAGGCTCAATTGTTGTTTGATGAGGCGAAAAGTGTGCCGCTTTTAAGGGGTCATTTCAGCCCGAATTCGAGATTATTTGATCAATTATTGCCCAAAACCGTTCCTTTTGTCATTTTAGGTACTTTTGGAGAGAAATCTGGAAAAGGGAGCATTTTGGACATTTTTAGAGCATTTATGAAAAGAAAACGGCAAAGTCTCAATTTTCCTTGCTGGGAACAGTACCTGACGGCATCAAGACTCTCCACATGACGATGTCAAGAGTTACAAAAGAGGTAGAAGTGGAAAATACACGTGACGATCTAGAGAGTTTTTAAGCTTAGGACCTGACGGCGTCACCAAGGCCGTCAGGGTCCAATTACTAGTGACGGCCCAGAGCATAACTACACATGACGGCGTCACAAATGGATCTAGGCAATACGATTTTTATCATGGCGGCGAGTTGACGGCATTACAGGCTAACACATGACGCTGTCACAATGTATAATCTATATATAGTTTTCCAAATTTCATTCATTAGTGTGCAACTTTGAGGGGATAAACCCTAGTCCGAATTTTATCAGCTTTTCAAGGGTTTCAACCCCTTGAATTTTTCATGTTCAATTAAAGATAAGTATCCCTTCAAATCATTCAATATGTCTATGTATTGTTTGATTATATCTTACGCTTGTGTTGGGATATGAAATATCAAAGTACTTCTGGATGTCAAAGTACTGCTGCATAAAGAATAAAGTCAAAGTACTGCTGAAGAATGAAGTCAAAGTACTGCTGATATTGAAGAATGCTTAAAGTACTTCGAAGGAAACAAGGACTGATATGCAATATTAGATAAGGATTAATGTGTAATATTAGATGAATATTCTAGAATGAGTTAGGGATAATTACTTGTCGTTCAAGAATTATATGTTGTAAACTGACTTAAGGTTATATATATAAAGAGCCTTAAGAGGTATTGGTCGATAGAAGTTTTATAAGTTTTACAAGATAGATACGTTTAGAAGTTGATCAAGTTAAATAGTTAGGGATTGTTAGTGAATCTGTGTAACAAAGCAGGTTCAAAGTTTGGTTAATATAAAAGTTCTTCTTAAGCTTTGTGTTAGTAGATTCCGCATACTTTACAAGGTCAAACAGTGTTTCAATATTAATAGTGTTGAGGTTACTCAATATTGTTAAATCATTACAAGCTACAAAGTAGTTTGGTCAGAGTATATCCATCCAACAAGTGGTATCAGAGCTTGTGTTGGAAACTCTGATTAAGAAGACAAACCTTTAATACCTTTAAACCGATCTCACTACAAACCCTTCAAGATGTCGACAGATGCTGCACCTGCTCCCTCAATCACTGTTGTTAGAATCCCTATTGTTAAGAAGGGATAATACAACCTATGGGCCATGAAGATGAGGCAGTACATTGCCATTACAGACCATGCTTTGTGGGATGTGATTGTCAATGGTAACATGCAAATTGATGAACCAGTAGAGGTACCTGGACAACCAATACCACCAAAAATTACTGTACCTGCTGCTACCAAAAGAAATCAAGACAAAGCTCTCAACATACTGCTTTCTGCTATTCCTGATGGTCACCTATTAAAGTTTCATGATGCCAAAGATGCCAAACAACTATGGGCAGCAATAAAGAAGAAGTTTGGAGGTAATGATGCTTCCAAGAAGATGCATAGGAATTTGCTGAAGCAACAATTTGAAACTTTCACTGTTGGTGAAAGAGAAGGTCTTGATTCTGCTTATGAAAGATTTCAACATCTTTTGAGTATGCTAGAACTATATGATGCTGAGGCATCAGTTGAAGATGCTAATTTAAAGTTTCTAAGGAGTTTGCCATCAGCATGGCATGTAGTTGCTACTATGATCAGAGGACAATCAGGGCTGGATACTATGGACTTTGATGATCTTTACAACAATCTGAAGGTGTACGAGCATGAGATGAATGGTACTACAGGATCAAGCACACAACAGAATATTGCTTTTGTCTCTTCTGAAAAGAGAAGCAGTACTTCCAACAAAGGTACTGCTTACCCTGCTCAAAGTACTATGACCGAAACACAGGTTCCATGCACAACAATGGTCACTACAAACTCATCACAATCTGTTACCCCCACCTCAGATGATGTTCTATGTTCATTCTTTGCTCAACAAGCATCTATGTCAGTCACTTATCAAGAAGATGTACTGCAAATTGATGATGATGCCTTGGAAGAAATCGATATCAGATGGCAAGTTGCTATGCTCACTGCAAGGATCAAGAAGTATGTGAACAAGACAGGAAAAGGCATCAACTTCATAGCTAAACAAGGAATAACATTTGACAAGTCCAAGATTAAGTGTTTCAACTGTCAAAGGACTGGTCACTTTGCTAAAGAGTGTAAGTTTGCAAAGTATCAAGCAAACAAGATGATTGAACCACCCAAACCTGAAAGAAAAGAGATTCCAATAACTGAACCAAAACCAAAAGCTTTGGTTGCTCAAGAGAATCTGTCAGAGATTGATTGGTCCAATGAGTTTGATGAAGAACCTGTAACCTATTCAATGGTTGCATTGCAAGATTGGAGCACAGCATTTGATGAAGAACCTGGATATGCTGCTTTGGAGTCAAGAGATGAGTTAGGAAGTTTTGATTGGAGCATGGAGTTTGAAGAAGCACCTGTTCAGCTTGCAATGGTAGCTGCTTCACCAAGTTTATCCACTAACTCTGAGGTATGCCCTAAGTGTAATGATATGTATCAAAAGTTACTTACTGAGTATGTAGCTGAAAGAGATAAATTTCAAAAAGCTAGGGCTGAGATAATAGGTTATCAACTTACTTTAGAGTCAATGGAAGCCAAAATTCTTACACATGAAAATAATGAAGTAGCATGGCTTGAAAATTATAAACAACAGGATTACCTAGTTAAGTTAAATGAATGGAAACTAGGTTGCAAGGTGTCTGAACTAGAAAAGGTTACTGCTGAAAGAGATAAGTTGTTAGAAAAACTTGTTGTACGGAATGAGGCAGGTGTGTCACATGTTCAATTTGTTGAAAAGCAAAGAACATCTAATATTAAGACAGGACTAGGCTATGATAGTAATGAAGGAATTCCATTTAAGAGCAAGGAACTTAATCTTACTGTTGATACCTCAACTAGTGCTGAAGAGTTCATAAGTCTAGATGAAAACACTTCTAGTGATGAGGAATCCCCTAGTTCCACACCTCCTGTATTTCAGAAAGAAAAAGGTTATAATACAGTTCCACATCCCCCAGGTAGCTTTCAACCACCTAGAAAAGATGTTGATTGTTATAGTGTAGATAATCTGGAGTTTAGGAAAAAGCTTAAATCTGAAACTTTAGAAAGATCTGTTGAAGCTTCTAAGGTAGAAGAGACCAAGTTTTCAAAACAAGCAGTACCTTCAAATTCTTTTCGAAGTACTGCTGATCACTCAGCAGTACGTTAAAGAAAATTCTTTCAAAATACTGCTAATTTTAGAAACTCTTATGGGAGGGGATTTGGGGATATTGGTCCAAAGGTCTGCTATGTGTGTTACAGTCCTCATCATTTAATTAAAGATTGTGATTATCATTCAAACTATTTAAGCAAATATCCAAAGACCAGAACTGCAAAACCAAGTTATAGGGAGAATAAGCCAAGAGATAACAAACCAGTTTGGAATTACACAAATAGGGTTAACCATAGTAACTTCTCAAAAAACTATAGGAACCCTCATCAGAAAAGGCCATACTACAAACCCTCAGTACCTTCACAAGGTACTGATAGAAAGTTCCCTAATGTTTCTAGCAAACATTCAAGTGTAAGACCTAGGAGTTACAGTCATTACAACCCTAGAAAGACTTACAACACAAGAAAAGATGCTAGAACACAGAACCCAACTCCTAAAGTCACAACAAAATGGGTTAAGAAAGAAAGTACTGCTGGGGTAGAACCAGTACTTTCAGAGGTTAAGGGTGAAAAAGGGAAAATTGATCATGAAAAACAAACTGTTTTGGAAACAAAAACCTTAATTCTTGATCATGCTTTCAAAGACAGTGGTGATTACATACTCAAAAACTTTGAGTATGTCACTCCACAAGGGGAACACAAGTCAGTAATGGCTTGGGTTCCTAAAAATAACTAACCTTTTCATGTAAATGCAGGGCAACCCAGAGGAGGAGCTTAAAGATCATCTTATTGTAGATAGTGGTTGCCCTGGCAGTATGACAGGAGAAAAGGAGCTCTTGTCAGATTTTAAAGCATATTATGGAGGAAAAGTTGCATTTGGGAATGATCCTGATGGAGGAAGAATTACTGGCAAAGGAACAATCAAGGCAGGAAACATTGATTTTGAAGATGTTAGATATGTGAAGGAGCTAAAATTCAATCTTTTGTCAGTCTCTCAGATTTGTGATAAGAAGTACCCTGTGTTATTCTTTGACACAGAATGTCTCATACTTTCTCCTGATTTCAAGTTAGAAGACAGAAATTTGGTGTTACTGAGAGCACCAAGAACTAATGATGTGTACAGCATAGATTTGAAGAATGTAACTTCTGCTGAAAAAGCAACATGTTTGATTGCAAGAGCATCTATGGAGGAAGCACATCAATGGCACAGAAGACTGGGACATGTTAATTTCAAGAATATCAATAAGCTGGTCAGAGGAAATTTAGTTAGAGGTTTACCTTCTAAGACATTCAAGAATGATCACACATGTCTTGCTTGTAAGAAGGGTAAACAGCACAAGGCCTCTTGTAAGAAGATTGATGAGAAGACTATTAGAGAGCCTTTGGAATTGCTGCATATGGACTTGTTTGGACCTGTTTCAGTTGTTAGTCTGAACAAGAAGAAGTACTGTTTGGTTGTAACAGATGACTGCAGTAGATTTAGCTGGGTCTTGTTCTTATGTTTTAAAGATGAAACTTTTGATGCTATTCATGACCTAATTATAGCATTAGAAAATCAGTTAAGGCTCAAGGTTAGAGGCATTAGATGTGATAATGGGACTGAGTTCAAGAATCAGCTTATGGATGAATTTTGTGCCAAGAAAGGAATTAAAAGAGAATTCAGTATTGCTAGAACTCCTCAACAAAATGGAGTTGCTGAAAGAAAGAATAGAACTCTTATAGAAGCAGCAAGGACTATGCTTGCAGACTCTCAACTACCTGTTCCATTCTGGGCTGAAGCTGTAAGTGCTGCTTGCTATATATTGAATAGAGTATCAGTGACTAAACCTCAAATGAAGACACCTTATGAGTTACTCATGGGAAAGAAGCCAAGCATCAAGTTTGTGAAACCTTTTGGATGTCCCCTCACCATCTTAAATACTGCTGATAATTTGGGAAAATTTGATGGGAAGTCAGATGAAGGATATTTATTGGGATATTGTACAAATAGTAAAGGATTCAGAGTGTACAATAGGGCTACCAAGAAGGTTCAAGAATGTCTTCATGTTGATTTTTTGGAAGAACAAGAGAATTCTAAAGGTAAAGGTCCTAATTGGATGTTTGATCTTGATTTAATGTCTTCATCAATGAATTATGTACCTGTAAGGGAAGAAAATAAAGTTGCTCCCACTGAAGATGAAGCACAGTACATTGTTCATGATGTTAATTTAAGATCTGAAGATGAGCCAAAAGATAATGTCAATGATGAGAAGAAAGATATTTCTCAACCTAACAGTACTGTTGATCCTCAAAGTACTGTTCCACCAAAAATACCAGTATCTGCAGAAGATCAAGCCATTCAAGAAGAACTCTCTAGGATGCTTTTTCAAGAAATAATGGCTAAGTTATATGATGATGAACAAAGGAGAGCTTATGAAGCAGAAAAGAAGAAGGCAAAAGAAACAGCCAGTAGTTTATCCCAAAGTACTATCAATCCTTTTGAAAGTACTTTTCAGCCATTGAATACTTCAAATTGGATAAATACTGATGTTGTTCATGATCCTAATATGCCTGACTTAGAAGATACTGCTGATCCAAACACCATTACTTTAGAAGATACTGATGATGAATTGGATCAAGAAGGCATTTTCTCAGATTCTAATGAAGATCCAGATATCACTAATTTGGAAGATAATCTTGAAGTTCCACCAACTCCAACTCTCAGAATTCATAAAACTCATCCTGCTACCAATATTATTGGACCCTCATCATCAGGGGTGCTCACAAGGACTAAGGCTAAGAATATGTCTCAACAACATACTTCTTTACTTAGTTTTATCTACAAGCAAAACAGGGTGAATCACAAGGATCAGAAGTTGTGTTTATTTGCTTGTTTTCTATCTCAGGAAGAGCCCAAGAATATCAAACAAGCACTAGCCAAAGAAAGCTGGGTGGAAGCTATGCAAGAAGAACTTCTACAGTTTAAACTTCAAGAAGTTTGGGTATTATGTGATCTACCTGATGGAAAGAAACTTATTGGAACTAAATGGGTTTTCAGAGTAAAAAGAGATGAAAGAGGAAATGTGATTAAGAACAAGGCAAGGTTAGTGGCTCAAGGATATAGACAAGAAGAAGGAGTAGACTATGATGAAGTTTTTGCTCCAGTGGCAAGACTTGAAGCCATTAGGCTATTTTTGGCTTTTGCATCTTATATGGGATTCCCTGTATATCAGATGGATGTTAAAAGTGCTTTTCTATATGGCAAAATCACTGAAGAAGTTTATGTCAAACAGCCTCCTGGTTTTGAAGATCCTGCACATCCAAACAAAGTTTACAAGGTAATAAAAGCTCTTTATGGTCTTCATCAAGCTCCAAGGGTTTGGTATGAAAGGCTTTCTAACTTTCTACTGCAACATGGTTACAAAAGAGGAGCTATTGACAAAACTTTGTTTATTAAGAGAGATAAGAAGGATATTATGCTTGTTCAAGTATATGTAGATGATATTATTTTTGGTGCTACCAAGCAATCTATGGTGAAGGAATTTGAAGATATTATGCAGAAAGAATTTCAGATGAGTTCCATGGGAGAATTAACATTTTTCTTAGGCCTTCAAGTACAACAGTCAAGCAGTGGGATTTATATTTGTCAAGACAAGTATGTTGCAGATATTCTTAAGAGATTCACTTTTACAACTGTTAGGCCTACATCTACACCAGTGGATACTAACAAACCTTTGGGAAAAGATGAAGATGAAGAAGATGTTGATGTCACATTATACAGGTCTATGATTGGATGTCTTATGTATTTAACTGCATCAAGACCTGATATTACTTTTGCTGTGAGCTTATGTGCAAGACATCAAGTTAATCTAAAAGTATTTCATTTGAATGCTGTCAAGAGGATTTTCAGGTATCTTAGGCAACAACCTAAGCTAGGATTATGGTATCCTAGATATTCACCTTTCCATCTCCATGCCTTCTCGGATAGTGATTATGCTGGAGATAACTATGGCAGAAGGTCCACAACTGGAGGATGCCAGTACCTTGGAAGCAGATTAGTGTCATGGCAATGTAAGAAGCAAACAATTGCAGCAACTTCTTCTACAGAAGCAGAGTATGTAGCTGCTACAAGTTGTTGTGCAAAAGTACTTTGGTTGCAGAATCAGCTTTTGGATTATGGGTTCAATTTCAAAAATACTCCCATCAACATTGATAATGAGAGTACCATCTGCATTGTTAAGAATCCAGTCTATCATTCAAAAACCAAACACATTCAGATTAGACATCACTTCATCAGAGATTGCTATGAACAAAGGCTTATTAATGTGGTTAAAGTTCATACTGATGATAATGCAGCAGATCTACTCACAAAAGGCTTTGATGTTTTAAGATTTACTTTCTTAGTTGTGAGTATTGGCATGATTAATATGTAAGCTATTTTTGAGGGGAGGCATAAGTAGTTATTAGTTAGTCATTATTTGAGGGGAGGCTACATGTATCATTCCAAAGTAAGAATTTTATTCATGATTCAGAAGTACAACCACAATCTTACTTTCAAGTACAAGACACAGACATCACAAACACAACAAACACAACACAAACACAAGACTACATCCACCTACTACCAAGCTCCACACCCTACTCCATAGGCCTTTTACCCTTGCCCTCATAGCTTTTCTTTCCCTTTTGAGCAGTCCTTCTCTTGTCATCAAAAGAAGTCTGTTTTCTTGGGCAGGCCAGGCCAAGTACCTGTTTGGGAGGTCTTTCTTTTCTTGGAGCAGGCCACTTCATATTCTGGATAGCAGTTTCTAGAGCCTGAGTCAATGCTTGTGGAAGCTCTTTAGCTAAAGATGAACCTGAACCAACTTTCTTTTTGGGTCTCTTACTGGTAGCACTGCCTGCATCAGTTATGGTAGAGTTGGCTGCACTCATTGTTGATGAAGCTTCTTGGTGTCCCATCCATTGCACATGAGGAGGAAAATAGTCTAACCATCCTGGATCTTCAAACTCAGAATCAGAGTAGTACCTTATCTCTGAGTCTGTGGTACCTTCTGAGTCTGAAGAGATTTTCACAATGGGTATGTCACTCATTCTGCTTACTTGTTTGTGTTTAGAGAAGATTTGGTGTTTTCAAAGTTATTGGTGAAGTTGCTTTTATAAGCAAGGTGAAGGTTAATGGGTATTTAATGAAGTGTATTGAAACTCACTTACCCTGGTTGTTTTGGAATTTAATGCGTGTTGACTTTTTAAGATCTTTTGGTCAAATGGTCAATCTTTGCGATTTTTAGTAAGACAGTACTTTGGGAAGTACTTCTCCATTCTTTATGGAAAGTACTGCTTGGTGTAATTAAAAGGGTTCGCTGACGTGTCAAGATACTGTTCCAACAGTCAGATTTGCGGCTAACAACCTTTCGAAAGATATGGGATATTTACTTCCAAAAATAACGGTAAAGTCATTAATTCACCATGATTTTTTGTAATTTTATCTGTATATAACTCTCATATCTTTTCCTTTTATTTACCTTACTCATCCATATAAACTCATACCTATTTTTCAATCGATCATCACTCTCTGTATTCTAACCCTAATCATCATGGCTAATCGACAAACCAACACCAAACACAACATGATTGCAAACCTTGAGAAAACCCAAGCAAACATTGATTTTCATGAAATTATTGATTTTCTCAATGGTACCAACATCTGTTACTCCATTCTTGTCAATCCGGAGGTTATTGGACCATGGATTCAAGCTTTTTGGGATACAGCTCAGTCACATGTTGAAGATGGAGTGGATGTTATTACTGCTACAGTTGCTGGGAGAGCTATACGTGTTACAGAAGCTTCAATTAGGGAGGTTTTGCTATTTGATGATGAAGGAGGTTCTGTTTTATTTGGGAAACAAGAAGTTCGGAATACTCTCAGAGATATTGGGTATGAAGGCTCTTTGACTAAACTTACTTTTCAGAAGGCTATGGTTAGTCCTCATTGGAAATTTCTTATTCATGTTTTGCTACATTGTTTGAGTCCAAAGAGTACTGCTTGGGATCAATTCAGTCATTCCATAGCTTCTGCTTTTGTTGGTCTGATTACCAATCAGTCTTTTAATTTTTCATACATGATTCTTGAGGGTATGCTTAATCATATTAAGGCTGGCAAACCTTTTCTTATGTATCCTAGGTTTGTTCAATTGCTTTTAGAAAATCCACTAGATGGTGTACCCAAACCTCAGAATTATGTACCTATCATTAGGATGCCACCTAAAGTTTTCACTTTTATGTCACATAAGGGGGTTAATTTTTAGGGTAGGAATACACCTCTTAATGCTTATATGTTAGAGGTAGCTCAAGCTGTTAGGGATGAAGAAGACAATAGTGGTTCTGCACATTCTGATAATGATGCTCCATCTGATTCTGCTGAGCATTCTGCTTCAGTACATACTCCCACACCACCTATTGTTTCTCCTCAACATGATGTTTCAGAAGAAATAACTCCCTCAGTTACAGCTTCTTTGGATCAATCTGTTTCTGCTCAAGGTACTTCTCCACAACGTACTGATCCACAAGGTACTGCTTCAGAGGATTCCAAAGTACCTCATCCCAATGATTATACTTTCACAGGTGGGCTTCAAACACCTGGAGAAGATGAGGGAATTCCAGGTACTGAGGATCATTCTGATTTGGCTAAGGAATTGGAGAAGCTCAAGTCCACTGTTCATACTCAAGCTGCAGAAATCAAACAGTTAAGGAAGAAGTTCAGAAGATTGAAGAAATTTGTCTGGCCTCTTATTAAGCATTTTAGGCTTTTTGTGAAAGAAAAGAAGCAGTCTCAGAAGCAACAATCTAAACAGAAAAAGTCTAAGTCTAAGAGGAGGCATAGGACATCATCATTTACCAAATTGGGGAGGAATCAAGATGAGAATTTGAATAAAGATGATGTTGAAGTTAACATTTCAGAAGATGCTCATTTGTGGAAATATCCAGAAAGTCCAAAGACTCTTATATCAAAAAGCTATGTTGAAGAGGATATGAATATTGCACAAGAAGATGAGAATATTGAGCAAGAGAAAGAGAATGAGCAAAAAGAGAATGAGCAAGGTACTTCTTTCAGAAATATTGATGAAAGTGAAGTCACTGCAGCTGGACCTTCTACAATGAATTATGCAGATGAAGCTGGTCCTTCTACTTTTATACATCAAGAAGAAGAAATAGTACATACTGCTAGTGATGATGAAACAATTGCTCAGGTTATGATGAATTTAAGAAGACCTACTGGAGGAATACATATATCTGAGCCTGCACAAAAAGATGATGAAAGTACTTCTAAATCAGAGAAACTAGATCCAAAAGATAAAGGAAAAGGTATAATGGTTCAAAAAGATACTAAGAAGAAGAAAAAGAAATTTTCTATTGCTCAGATTAGAGAATTAGAGATTGCAGAAGATTTAGAGCTTGCTAAAAAGCAACAAGCTGAATATGATGCTGAGTATTTGGAAGAAATTAGCAGGCCAATTACAAAGAAGCCAATGACCAAAGCTCAGGAAAGGAATTGGATGATGCAATTTTTAAGAAAGAAGGGATACAAGAATTTACATAAACAAAGGTATCCAGAAATAAAAGCTTTATGGGACAAATTACAAGAAGATATAAGAAGAGAGATAGAAAGTTTTGTACCCATGGAAGTTGATAGAAAGAAGAGATTGGAAGATGTCAGAAAGGAAGAAGCTGAGCAAAGGAGATTGAAAAGAAAGAAATCAGCTGAAAATGATCAACTGACAAAAAGGCTGAAGTCAGTTCATGAAGATACAGTTGATGAACTCAGAAATTATTTTAGAGTTATTGATTTTGAGAACAAAAAGATTGATGATTCTGAAAAGAAGTCCAAGATAATCTCATTTACTGTGGTTGAATCTAAAGAGGGAAATTATTTTATGATCCACAGAGAAGATGAAAGCTTCACAACATTCTATATGCTATGGGATTTGTTGCACTGTATCTCAAGGGCAGATCCTTATGATTTATATGTGCAAGTGCAAACTTACTATTCAGTGAATGAAGCTTCTAAAGTGGGATTAGTTTTGCTTGGAGACTTGTTTACCATCTGGGATACTGAAGAAACAAGTGTTGATACTCTCTGGAATGATCAAGAGAATTGGGAAATAACAAGATGGAGATTCTTTGAGTAATCAGGAGTTCATACACTAGAGATGGAAGATGGTACCATGATTCACATGTTGGCTGAGAGAAGATATCCATTGATTAGAGAAATAATGCTCAGAATGCTGGATCATGGAATGGAACTTGAAGAGGAATCTGAAGTAGCTTTGGATGTTATCAAGCTATTTATTAGATGGGTTAAGTCTGAAGAATAATATTGCATAATACTGGTATGATTTGTTTTGTAAAGTTAAAGTATTTTTCTAAGTACTACAAAAACAAACAGTACTTTATCAAAGTACTGCTTGCTGATATAAACCAGTATAAGTTTTTTTTTTAAATAAATGTTTTTGATGTTTAAATAAAAAGGAAAAAGGATTTGAAAAGAAACACATGGTGTTAGTATTTATACTACACAACAAATGGTAATCAACTCACCATGTTTAACAAACAAGAAAGAGTTTGACTCATCATGAGGGTACGGCTCTGATGTAATAATCAAATCCGTTGATGGTTGATAGTTTACCAAAAACTAGGTTATTAACTCACCATACATCCAAGTGATCAAGAGTTGGCTAGTCTATAGCAAACGGCTAATGGTAAAGACATATCAAATCCGTTGATAGCTGATGATTTGCTAAAAATCATAATTTTCAATGATTCACCTCTCACAGGAGTTAACACACCTGGAAGTGATGAGAATAGTATGAAACTTTTAAGATTTGGTGATCTTTGTACCTAAATGTTGCTGAGTTGCTGAAAAGATGCTATGGAAGATATGATGATGATGAAGAGTACTTTGACAGATGACAGATAGAACAAAAGGAATAAAGAAACAATCTCAATGGATGATTAAAGATCTGATGATTATAACTAACAAAGAAACTTGAAATCAAGCAAGTAGAGTTCAAGTTAGGGGAGGATTGTTGGGATATGAAATATCAAAGTACTTCTGGATGTCAAAGTACTGCTGCATGAAGAATAAAGTCAAAGTACTGCTGAAGAATGAAGTCAAAGTACTGCTGATATTGAAGAATGCTTAAAGTACTTTGAAGGAAACAAGGACTGATATGCAATATTAGATAAGGATTAATGTGTAATATTAGATGAATATTCTAGAATGAGTTAGGAATAATTACTTGTCGTTCAAGAATTATATGTTGTAAACTGACTTAAGGTTATCTATATAAAGAGCCTTAAGAGGTATTGGTCGATAGAAGTTTTATAAGTTTTACAAGTTAGATACGTTTAGAAGTCGATCAAGTTAAATAGTTAGGGATTGTTAGTGAATTTGTGTAACAAAGCAGGTTCAAAGTTTGGTTAATATAAAAGTTCTTCTTAAGCTTTGTGTTAGTAGATTCCGCATACTTTACAAGGTCAAACAGTGTTTCAATATTAATAGTGTTGAGGTTACTCAATATTGTTAAATCATTACAAGCTACAAAGTAGTTTGGTCAGAGTATATCGATCCAACAGCTTGTCTTCTATTTAACATGCTAGGCAAGATTTCCATTGTGTTTGCTTAGATGTAGTGAAACCTAGATGTTAATTATGGGTTGATTGTTTGTTTATAGTTGTTACGGATGATTGTATTCGATGTTAGGCTTAAGAAAACTGGCAGACTTCCGTTGGTAACATGCTTGAACGTCTTAAGAAACATGATCGGAGGTGTACTACGATTTTTGGTTGTATTTAATGCGTAGGAGAATTCTAATGATCCCATGTTAGGAGCTTCTAACGGCTCGACATAGGAGTGAAGTAGGATCCTATAGAGTTAGGGAATATTGTACACGGCCCTATGACTAGTATTAAGGAATATGACCCTTCATCCATGCAATTGTAACAAGCTAATCAACCTGTAAAAGATATCTAGGGAGTAATGAAATCTAAGTAAACACAAATTTCCTCATTATTGTTTCCACCACATTAGTTTAATAGTTTCATTTTTATTTTTGTTATTTTATTTTGATTACATCTTTAGATAAATTGGGTTAGTTGGCTAGCAACTAATTCCGCCCACTCCTTCAAAACCCGAGATTTTAATTGCTTTCATAAAAATATAAAAATACAAAAAGAATCATCCCTCACCTCTAGACCTAGTATAGGAGGCTTTCTAATCCTAGCGACACTATTCTTGAGTTGAACGATCAATCCCCCGGTACTTGTCACTATACGATACTACAACGATCAGGTACACTGCCTGGTGGGGGTTGTAAGCTTCTCGAGATCCCTTGAGAGGTAAAACCTATTGCGAGGGTGCGATCCCCACGTATCAAGTTTTTGGCGCCGCAGCCCAGGGAATAGTTATTGTCCAGGTTAGGATTTTTTTTATTAGGTCTACTTGCTAGATTCCTTTCTAGTAAGATTTTTTTTTTTTAGGTTTTCTTTAGTCTATCTCATTTCTTCGTGTCTTTGTTCGTAACCTTTACCATCTGACATCATGGAAGGTGGTAACCTCTTTGAACCCATCAACCCACCACAACAAAACAACCCACAAAACCCACCACTAGCAAACCAACCTCTTAGGCCCCGAACCTTAGGAGAGTATTCCCGTCCTAGCCACCAAGGCTATCAAAACATTATTGAGCTCACTCAAGGAGCCAATGTGTCCCCCTTGCGATCCGACACCATCCGGGTAGTGGAAAGCGGATGTGCATTCCATGGACTTCGTTCCGAAGATCCTAATCAACATCTTAAGGATTTCTTAAAAATCATAGATTCCATAGACCTTGATGTTGTAACTTGAGAGTCGACCCGATTACGTCTATTGCAATTCTCTCTACGTGATCAAGCTAGTCAATGGCTTGAACGTTTACCCGCGGGATCCATCACCTCATGGGATGATCTCACCACTCGTTTCCTTGCTCAATTTTTCCCATCGGGGAGAACTACCAAGCTTAGAAATGATATCTTGATGTCCCTCATTATGGCATAGATCTTTGGCTCTAAGTCCAAATCTTCT
Source organism: Artemisia argyi (assembly GCA_030686995.1). Taxonomy (NCBI): domain Eukaryota; kingdom Viridiplantae; phylum Streptophyta; class Magnoliopsida; order Asterales; family Asteraceae; genus Artemisia; species Artemisia argyi. The sequence continues at coordinate 94,881,358 of CM060709.1, read as the reverse complement.
ATGACCATATCGACCTCCCCACAAGGAGAACCATTGACCAATCGGCCGGTGGCAAGCTACGTGATCTAAGTGCGGAAGAATCATGGGAACTCATAGAAGATCTTACCCTCTATAACAACGAAAGTGGGAATCATCCCTGTGATTTGAACAAAATGGTCAACGCAATATCTTTGCCTTTGAACAATTCTAGCACTCCCGACCATAGGATCATGGAACTTGAGGACTAAGTCAAGTTTCTCATGAAATCCTACGAAGCTCCTAAGCCTTCAAGCCAAGTGAACAAAATCACTTCTTCATGCGAATTATGTAGTGGTCCCTATGACACTCGTGATTGCGTGGAACTCCCCGGACAAGCTTTTGCGGATTACGCATCCTTGCGTACCGACGAAGCGGGAGACAAGTGGTACACTTTCATACCCGAGCCAAACCCTTACGGTGATTCTGACAACCCTTCTTGGAAAAATCACCCGAACCTTAGGTGGAAGCAAAACCAAAACATGCCCTAAAACAATTCTTCCAATCCACCTAATCGTTACCAACCAAACGGTCCACCCTCTAACCGTACTTTCAACAACAATCCTTCCAATAACTATGGTAGTACCAATAATCTTGAAGGATTGATGTCCAAATTTATGGCATCTCAAGAAGCTCGCATAGCTAAGTTTGAAACCAAATTCAACCAACAACAAACGGAGATGACCAATAAGATTGAAAATTTGTTGAAAGCCCTCAACAACCAAGTGCTAGCTACACCTAGGAAGGACACTAGGGACACTAATAGCGGAATCCAAATTAAGGACCCTTCATCATCCAAACACGTCCACTTTGTCAACGTTGTCACCATTAAGCCAATAGATAAGAATATAGAAGAGAGTGACAAGGATGAAGTTGGAATAGAAACCGGGACTAAGGATGAGGTTAAGGAAGTTGAGGATATTAAGGACGAAAAGTTACAGGAAGTAGAAAATGTAGAAGAATACTTTGATAAGTTACCCACCAAGGAAGAACGGGAATATCATAAGGATCTATTCGATGATCCCGAGACACCATACGTCCTTGGTTCACCCCTTATTAAAGTAGGTGACCCTCCAACATCAACATACCATGCAACATTGGGCATATGCATGTGTGGAAAGCTTACATCGATCTTAGGTCTCCTATAAACATCATGACTAGGACCTATTATAATTGGGTAATGAAGAAGCAACTTGGATATAGGATGATGCCTAACACGAATCAGATGAGCAACTTTGTAGGAAGAGTGAAAGGATTGCATGTCTTTGTAGGAAACTTCACTTATGTTACCTACTTTGTGATTATAGAGGATATTCGTCTGGGAATAGATGGTTGCCTAAGTCAAGTAGTGTTCGGAAGACCGTTTGTTGAGGTCTCTAAGATGAATTATGACCCATCCCTAGGAATAGTTAGGTTCAAGGATGAGAACGATGAAATTGCTTACCAATGCCCTATAAGATTGAACAATACCGTCTTCTATCAAACCTAGAAAAGGAACACAAGCAAGCGGTCTACTATAGGAATGATAAGGATAGATGTAGAGGAGTAGATTATGTCATGAGTAGAATACTTGGTTTCTACAAGGAATGTTTGCAACTAGGTCCGGAATACAAAACTAAGATTGGAGATGACCTAGATAATGAGACCAATGATGAGGTCATGTAATAGCCCATGACCTTGAGTCTAGCTACAAGACTCGTAAATAAAGAAAAGCGCTTCTTGGGAGGCAACCCATGTTTGTTTGATTTTTAATTGTTTGATTGTTATTTGCTTCTGTATGCATGCTTTATTTTTATTGTTGGTAGATCATGTTTCAAACTAAAATTGTGAAAATGCTTTATTTTGTCGTTCAACTTCGTCTTAACTTCATATAAAGGTATTTTGCAAAAGCTAAGTGTAAGGGGAAACCCCAAATTTGTTTCTAAGAACGAAATTGATCATGATTCGCCACAATATTATATGAACATGTGTATTAGTAATTGTTAGAGTCAAATGCTTGTATCGAGTCATAATGATGTTTTGTAGGATTTTTCAGGAAGTAGGACATAAGTTTTTCCAAAAATTATCCGGAAACTTAACATAAAGATTTCTGCAAGTCACTTCTGACGGTGTCAGGAGTTAACTCCTAACGGTGTCATGTGTAAAATTCTGGAAATTTTGCGAGTTTTGTTTTTCTAACGGAGTCTTAAATTTTTTGTTAATTCTTTAGTTTTATAAACTCCAGGAAATCTGCAAACATTCATTCCACAAGCATTATATCTTAAATTGTTTTCCAGGATTTGTTAGTATATATAGATTGCCGCCGATTTTACGCGAGGTTGCCTTGTTTGTTTTCTCAGGTTTAATAGGTTATATATGACAAGAAGATGATTTATATTTCTGGAAGGGAAGCTTTGAATGTTCATTTTCTTAGAGGAAGATCTAACCTTGTTACCACACTATCCACACCGAACGAATCAGGGGAGTATTTGTTTTCATTCTTTTACCTGTTTTACTTTTACATCCTTTAATTGAACATTGGGGACAATGTTCATCCTAAGGGTAAGGGGAGGGTAAATGATGATACCTTATAGGATACTATTGCACTTGAGTTTGTTTGTTTGATGGTAGGTGTGTAATAAAACTAAGAGAATTACTTGTTAGTGTAATTTTAGCTCCAAATTTAAATTTTTTTACAACATTTAGGAGTGAAACTTTAGCCTTAGCAAGCGTCTCATGGATAGGAGTTGTATGACTAGCACAAAACCGTACCATTAAGAAAAATTTTCCACCCAAATATGTGAGGTTCGCCTTTAGATTTGATAGGAAAAACATTCATTATTAGTGCTTATGAGTGTACCGGTAGCATTTAGATTCTAGAACTTGCGTTAGTGATGCATCCCGAGACCGCTAGTGAGACTACATTCGTGTAGTAGGATTTACTACATGATAAGAGGCATTAGGTTCACCCTTGTGTTAAACCCGTATCATAATTACTTGACCATTTAAGTCATATTACTTGACTAGTAAAGTCAATTAATTTTTCCCACACCTTAGCTTTGTACTCATTTTTAGTACACGAAACCCCTAGTACACCCCTCCGAGCCTATCTTTTCATTTTCTAACTTTAAGCATCTTACTTAAAGGAAGAATTTGTTACAACCCACCCAAATGTGCAACCAAATCTCCTTAGCCTTCCGTGTATGCACTCATCTTTAGTGCATTATTGTTACATGTTTAAACCCTTAGTTAATTATTGTTACATGTTTATACATATTGTTTTGGGACGATTGGGACTCATAGGTAAAGTACTTGTGTTATGGAGTAATGGGGAAGAACATCGTATACTACCCCCATATGTGCGTTAATATTTAAAAGTACTCCAAGTGTTTTGATTATCTTGATTCGAGTCATTAGAGTATTTTATTGTAAAGTATGTAAAAATTCAAGTGTAAGGGGAATGTACATTCCCTATGATGTACTATTTTTTATGGTAGGGTAAGAGTGTATGCAAAAAAAATTAAAAAAAAAATCGAAAAAACCAAGAAAACGAAAAGAAAAAAATAGAAATAGAAAAGAGAAAAACATACGGACTACCATCCCGTTTCATTCTATCTTTGTTTTATGTTTTTGTTATTTTTGATTTATTAGCTCAAGTCGAGTCAAGTCTTGGCTTAGCAACGCCATATTGTACATGTAGTTAACAAAGATGATTAGCTCGCCACCAGTAAATATTGCCTTTATCCAACAAAACCATGTTTTCCATATCCCTACACCTAACGTTATAACCCTCTAAAAGACCTCTTTGATAGTTTATCCTAGGTGCTTACGCCAAGTGGTGGAGGTTTGATCCTTTCCCAAGCCTATGGTAATCTATTTGCTATGACAGGTAGCGAGAGATGTTTTCCAGTTCTATATTGTGATATATATACTTTATTACACCCGAGAGATGTGAGTATCTAAACACTATTTGTGAGGTGCTAGTGTATGACCTCCGTGCTTGTCTTTAGTTTTTAGTGGAACGATTATTTGTTGTAATTACTTTTATATTAGTGTTAAATGACCCCTAACTTGTATTTTGATTAGAATACAAGCGCATTTGCTTGAGGACAAGCAAATCTCAAGTGTAAGGGTATTTGATGAGGCGAAAGGTGTGCCGCTTTTAAGGGGTCATTTAAGCCCGAATTTGAGATTATTTGATCAGTTATTGCCCTAAATCGTTCCTCTTGTCATTTTAGGTACTTTTGGAGAGAAATCTGGAAAAGGAAGCATTTTGGACGTTTTTGGAGCATTTAAGTGAAGAAAACGGCAAAGTCTCAATTTTCCTTGCTGGGAACAGTACCTGACGGCGTCAAGACTCTCCACATGACGGCGTCAAGAGTTACAAAAGAGGTGGAAGTGGACAATATATGTGACGATACAGAGAGTTTTTAAGCTTAGGACCTGACGGCGTCACCAAGGCCGTCAGGGTCCAATTACTAGTGACGGCCCAGAGCACAACTACACATGACGGCGTCACAAATGGATCTAAGCAATACGATTTTTATCATGGCGGCGAGTTGACGGCGTCACAGACTAACACATGACGCCGTCACAATGTATAATCTATATATAGTTTTCCAAATTTCATTCATTAGTGTGCAACTTTGAGGGAATAAACCCTAGTCTGAATTTTATCAGCTTTTCAAGTGTTTCAACCCCTTGAATCTTTCATATTCAATTAAAGATAAGTATCCCTTCAAATCATTCAATATGTCTATGTGTTTTTTGATTATATCTTATGCTTGTCTTCTATTTAACATGCTAGGCTAGATTTCCATTGTGTTTGCTTAGATGTAGTGAAACATAAATGTTAATTATGGGTTGATTGTTTGTTTATAGTTGTTACGGATGATTGTATTCGATGTTAGGCTTAAGAAAACTGGCAGACTTCCATTGGTAACTTGCTTGAACGTCTTAAGAAATATGATCGGAGGTGTACTATGATTTTTGGTTGTATTTAATACGTAGGAGAATTCTAATGATCCCATGTTAGGAGCTTCTAACGGCTCGACATAGGAGTGAAGTAGGATCCTATAGAGTTAGGGAATATTGTACACGGCCCTACGACTAGTATTAAGGAATATGACCCGTCGTCCATGCAATTGTAACAAGCTAATCAACTTGTAAAAGATATCTAGGGAGTAATGAAATCTAAGTAAACACAACGTTCCTCATTATTGTTTCCACCACATTAGTTTAATAGTTTCATTTTCATTTTTGTTATTTTATTTTGATTGTATCTTTAGATAAATTAAGTTAGTTGGCTAGCAACTAATTCCGCCCACTCCTTCAAAACCCGAGATGTTAATTGCTTTCATAAAAATATAAATACACAAAAAGAATCATCCCTCACCTCTAGACCTAGTTTAGGAGGCTTTCTAATCCTAGCGACACTATTCCTGAGTTGAACGATCAATCCCCCGGTACTTGTCATTATACTATACTACAACGATCAGGTACACTGCCTGGTGGGGGTTGTAAGCTTCTTGAGATCCCTTGAGAGGTAAAACCTGTTTCGAGGGTGCGATCCCCACGTATCATTGTTGTTGCACACTTCCACATAAAATTCTTTTAAAGCGTTCCTTTGAAAATCTGCTTCATGTTCTCATGGATGTGTCTAACACAGAATCTGCGTTTAGCAGAAGGAAAAACCTCGTGAATAACTTGTAGAATACCCTGTTACAAGTCAGATATAGTGGGTTAAAACATTGCTTATGTCTAACCAATTGTTTTGTTATTAGTGTTAATTGAATTTATCATACCTTTTGTCTGTCAGAAATGAAAGTGTAGTGGTAGTTCGGTTGTAAATCAAGGTCATCACCTAGAATTTTTAGGAACCATAATCAAGAACTCTTGCATTCTGCCTCAACAATAGCATATGCAACAGGGTAAATACCATTGTTACCATCGATACCAACAGCGTCAAATTTTACCCTCTATATAGTCCTTTTATGAAAGCACCATCCAATCCCAATATCTCTCTTCTTGTAGCTCTGTACCCATTTTTAAGTTCACCAATACAAACATAAATCCTATTGAATACCCTTAAATTTAGAGTCAGATATGTGTTGGTTTCAACTTGGATCTTAACTTTTGTGCCTGGGTTTTTGCATCTGAGCTCCATAGCATAATCTCTAAGTTGGGCATACTGCTCTTTGTGATCACCTGTCATAAGCCAGCCAGCAAATTGCTTTGCCTTGAAATCTTTGTCATATGTTATGTTTATTTGAAACCTCTGAGATAATTCAAGCTGTAATGATTTCACTTAAACTTTAGAATTTCTTTTAAGAATCTCGATAACATAAGGTGACAGAAACTTAGTTGTAACACAAATAAAATCTCTTGTCTAGATACATTTATGAGTGTCTTTCAATGTTTTTACTGACCAACATTGATCCTTGGCCCACTTTGAGATGAGTAGGTCCCACGGGCAAGGGGGTTTATGATTCTTGATTAGATGTCCTCCAGGACTAACACCCTTGCATTTCAAGTCCTTATGCTTTTGGTTTTTGATAAGGATTTATTTGATGTGTTTTTAGAGAGTCATTTAAACCCTAAGTCGTGATTTTATGATCAAATATTGCCTCAAATCGTTTCTTTTCTCATTTTAGGTAATTGGGACATGATTTCTGGAATATGAAGCACTTTGGAGCTTTTTGGACGATTTTATGCTGAAGAATGAAGAAAACAAGAAAGTCAAGAAAAGTCAGGTTTTTACACCTGACGGCGTCACGCTTTGGAGGCTGACGTCGTAACCTTATCACAAGAATGGTGTAAATTTATAACGAGCCGTCCCAGAAAGATTTTGGAAGTTAACACCTGACGCTGTCAGGCACAAAAGAAGTGAGGTCGTCTGGCTTTGCAACTACACGAGACGGCCCAGAAGTATTTACAAGTGACGACGTCAGAAGGTCTCTTGGGTGATACGAAACCTTAAAAGTGGCATTCTGATAGCGTTAGGATTTATAACCTGACGCCGTCAGCCTTGTAAATCTATATACAGATTTGGATTCTTCATTCATTAGTGTGCAACTATGGTAGAGTAACTTTGTGCAAAACACTAGAGACGAATTTCCAGAGAATCCAAAGGTTTACAAACCCTCTTTTCTCTCATGTTTCATCGAAGATAAGTAATCTTTTAATCATTCATCATGTCTATGTGTTGTTTGATTTCTTGTTTATCTTTTCTTCTTCTTAACATACTAGCTTAGGTTTATTTGTGTTTACTTAGATCTAATGAAACCTAATTATTAATTGTTGGTGAGTTGTTTATTGTTTAGTTGATTGATTTGCATTAGGCTTAAGAAAATTGGCTAATCTCCTATACGGTAACAAGCTTGAACGTCTTAAGAAACATAATCGGATTTGCACTACGGTTTTATTGGTTGTATTTAATGTGTGAGTAGATGTTAATGATTCTATGATAGGGTACTAAATGTGTCGTCATAAGAAGAAATAGATACTCATAGAGTTGGGGAAGGCTGTGCACACCCCCCACGACTGATATTAAGGAATACAACCCTTCAGCTAAACAATTGCACTGTGACACTTAACTTACCAACAAGAGATAACTAGGGAGTAAGGAAATGTAAGTAAACACGTTCGTCTCATCATAAGAGTTTCACTACATTTACTTTTCTTGTTATTTTTATTTTATTGTTTTTAGTTTAATTATTAGTTTTTGGGTTAGTTGACTAGCAACTAATTCCACCCACTCTTCCAATACCCGAGATTTAATTACTTTCAATAAATATAAAAAAAAATACAAAAAGAATCATCCCTCACCTTTAGACCTAGTTGACCTACAATTCAATCCTAGTGACACTATTCCCCTAGAGAACAATAAATCCTCCGAACGTAACACATACTACACTACAACGATCAGGTACATTGCCTGGTGGATTGCAAAATCTCTCAAGATCCCATGAGAGGTAAAACCTTTTGCGAAGGTCTTGTGATCCCACATCAAGTTCTCCGCGCCGCTGCCGGGGAATAGTTATTAACTAGGTTGATTTTTATTTTGATTAGGTCTACTCACTAGATTCATATCGAGTGAGATTTTTATTTTCTTTTTCATAGGATTTCTTTAGTCTATCTTTTTCTTCGTGTCTTTGTTTGTAATCCATATCATCCGCCATCATGGAAGATGATAATATCCTTGACCCTGTCATTCAACCAAACCACCAAAACCCACCCGAACCACCTAGAGCCCGCACCTTAGGAGACTACTCCCGACCTAACCACCAAGGCTATCGAAACACCAATGAGCTCAACCAAGGAGCCAATGTGTCTCCCTTGCGATCCGACACCATCCGGTTGGTGCAAAGCGGATGTGCATTCCATGGACTTTGTTCCGAAGATCCAAAACCAACATCTCAAGAATTTCTTTAAATTCGTTGATTCCATAGACCTTGATGTTGCCACTCGACAGACGACACGATTGCATCTCTTCCAATTCTCTCTACGTGACCAAGCTAGTCAATGGCTTGAGCGTTTACCCATGAGATCCATCACCTCTTTGGATGATCTCACCTCTCGTTTTCTTGCTCAATTTTTCCCACCGGGAAGAACTACCAAATTAAGGAATGACATCTTGATGTTCCAACAACATCAAGGTGAAACTCTTTATGAAGCATGTCTTGTTTCAAGGACTTTCTCCAAAAAGTCCCTCGTCATGGCATCGATCTTTAGCTCCAAGTCCAAATCTTTTATGAACATGTCAATCTCTCCACAAGGCAAACCATTGACCAAGCGGCCGGTGGTAAGCTACGTGATAAGAATGCGGAGGAATCATGGGGAATCATATAAGATCTTGCTCTCTATGACAAAGAATGTTGGAATGACCCCCGTGACTTGAACAAAATGGTCAAGGCAATATCTTTGCCTTCGAACAATCCAAGCATTCCCGACCGTATGATCGTGGAACTTGAGGACCAAGTCAAGTTTCTCATGAAATCCTACGAGGCTCCTAAACCTTCAAGCCAAGTGAATAAAATCACTTCTTCATGTTAGTATTTTAGTGGTCCCCACGACACTCGTGATTGCATGAAACTCCCCGAATAAGCGTTTGCGGACTAGGTATCCTCGCGTACCAAACACTTTCAAGCCCGAGCCAAACACTTATGGTGATTCTTACAACCCCTTTTGGAAAAATCACCCAAACTTTAGGTGGAAACAAAACCAAAACCCGTCTCAAAACAAAATTTCTAATCCACCTAATCGTTTCCAACCAAACGGTCTGTCCTCGAACCGTACTTTCAACAACAATCCTTCCAACAATTACAGCAATACCAATAATTTTGAAGGATTGATGTCCAATTTTATGGCTTCTCAAGAAGCGCGTTTGACAAAGTTTGAATTCGATTTCAAACAAAGACAAAGCGAGATGACAAGTAAAATTGACACCTTGTTGAGGCTCCAAATGATCGAGAATTGGGAGCTCTACCAAGTGATACCGTCAAGAACCCGAAACTAAACGTTAACTCCATCTCATCAGTTTCGTCTCCTAGTTCTTACCCATAATATTACTCGGTCAATGCCATGAGCATGTGCTTCAAACAAACTCAAGTTCTTAAAAAAGACCAACAAAATGAAACAACCAATAAAAAGTCGATCAACAAAATAATTGAAACACCTCTTACTCAAAACCTTGACGAAGAATTCAAGGAGCTTCACCTTGAACGTTCGGTTATCGATGTTTTAGCTCGTGCTCCTTACTACAATGCCCTTTTGGAAAAATATGAGGAGAAGATAAAGTTAGGTAAAAATGGGACCACTTTCGTTCAAAATAAGTTACCTAAAAAGTTAGATGATCCGGGCTTATTTGTTTTACCGTGTAAAATCAGGAATTCTGAGGCTTTTGACACATTGGCCGATCTTGGATCAAGCCTCAACTTACTTCCATTATCCCTCTACACCACTCTTAAGTTAGGAAAATTGGATGAAACGGAGGTAATAATTGGTCTAGCGGATGGAAGTGTCGCATACCCGGTTAGAGTAATAAAGGACGTATTAGTGCATATAGGAAGGTGAAACTTGGTTGGTCTATGATGTTAAGAAACATGCCTATGATAATAATGAGGAACCAACACCTCATTGGGTAGATGTAAATAGGAGACCCTCTAGATATGAACCTTGGATCAATAGATACTTCATATGACCCCAACGCCCATTTTACCTAGAAGAGGAATTTATGAACCGAACACATTCGGTAGAACAACTCTTGGCTAGGGACACCGAATTGGACCCATTTGAAGATCCTCTAGTTTTTAGAAAGATGATTGAATTCCTATGAGTTTTGCCAATTAGCCTAAGAATGAATAAGTGGAAGAGCAAGAATGATAAATGTAAATGGAATTGGAATAAACAACCTAAGGAAGGAGATGGATCATGGCACATAAAAATGACATAATATGATCCGGATGAGGAGAAGTTTGAAAAGTCATACCGAACAAAGCGTACCGATAGAAAGATAAAAGCAAAGTTCGACCCTAACGATGTCCTCGATGAGGAACTCACTCACATAGGATAGGGCATGACTTTGAGTCTAGCTACAAGACTCGTAAATAAAGAAAAGCGCTTCTTGGGAGGCAACCCAAGATTCTTTTTCATTGTTTGTTTGTTTGTTTGATTGTATTTGCTTCCGTATGTATACTTTTTCTTTTTGTTTATTGTACATGTCTCAAATAAAATTGTGAAAATGCTTTATTTTGTCTTTAACCTTGTCTTAATTACATATAAAGGTATTTTGTAAAAAGATAAGTGTAAGGGAAGATCATACTTGTTTCTAAGAACGGATTGGACATGAACGATAACAATTAGAGTTTAGCATACATATTTGTTTGAGTCAAATGCTTGTATCGAGTCACAATGGATGTTTTGCAGGATTCCAGGTATTAAAACATGGATTTTTCCAGAACTTTTCCGGAAACAAAATATAAAAAATTCTGTCAGATCATTTCTGACGGCGTCAGGGGTTAAAGCCTGACGGCGTCAGATGTTATTTCTGAAAAAACATTTCCAGGTTTTGTTTTCCTGTTGGAATTGTATAGTTTCATAAAATCTTTACTTTTTAAGTTGCAGGAGTCTGCAAACATTTATTTTGCATGCATTATATCTTTACTTGGTTTCTAGGATTTACTTTTTATATAGAATTTACCGCCAATTTTACGTGAGGTTTCGTGTTTGTTTTTCTTTATTGTTTAAAATGTTATATTGGACAAGAAGATGATTATATTCCAGGAGTGAAGTTTTACATGCTCATTTTCTTGGAGGAGAATCTAACCATGTTACCATATCATCCATACCGAGCGAATCAGGGGAGTATTAGTTTCTTTCATTTTCATTTATTTTGCTTTTACATCTTTTATTTTGAGCATTGGGGACAATGTTCGATGTAAGTGTAAGGGGGTAAATTGGGATACCTTAGAAACTATAACTTCACATGATTTTTGCTTTGTTTAATAGTAGATGTGTAATAAAACTAAAAGAAATACTTGTTAGGGTAATTTTGGCACCAAATTTAAAATTTTGTGCAACATATAGGAGTGAAATCTTAGTCTTAATAAGCGTCTCATAGATAGGAATTATATGACTAGCACAAAAATCATACCACTCAAAAATTTCCACCCAAATATGTGAGGTTCGCAGATGCGTAAACCCGGTTATATATATATATATATATATATATATATATATATATATATATATATATATATATATATATATATATATATATATATATATATATATATATATATATATATATATATATATATAGTGTATCTTTATTTTCAGAACCCTGTTAAGTGCGGGAACTGCGAGAACTCTAATTTTGCATTAGAAAACATGCATGTTCATATAAAACAAGTATGTTTTCTTACATACACCTTAATACACATACATGCATAACATACATGTTCATATAAAAACCTGTTAAGTGCAACAAATTAATGCAAAATGGTTTTATTTTTAAAACCCTGTTAAGTGCGGGAACTGGGAGAACTCCAATTATGCATTAGAAAACATGCATGTTCATATAAAACATGTATGTTTTCTTACATTCACCTTAATACGCAGGCATGTGTATTAAGCTGTATGTAGAAAACATACATGTTTTATGTGAATATGCATGTTTTTTAATGCAAAATTGGAGTTCTCACAAGGTTTTCTAGTCAATGGTTAAAATCAAGAAAATCCATGTTTCTACTAGTTTCATGGGTGAGTCCTTTCGGCCAATACATCATCCCACTACACTAGCTACTTTGTAATATCAAATGTATGAAAAGATTATTAGTGACATTAGTTCCAACGAGTCCTTTCGGCCCAATCTCGTGATTAAATATTTCCCGAATTCATTTAAAACTTGACTACTTGATAGTTCTCAATTATCAAGTACCAATACATTTGTGCACCAACTTCTTAGAATTAAACAATATTAGAAATTCTTTAGACCTTTAAATCCAATAATGTCAAATCAACAAGTTTTAGAACACGAATTACATTTAAACAAACTTATAAAAACAATCATTTTTCCTAACCAACTAACCATTCAACATTCATATGAAAATCTACATTATTCCCAAACAAGTATCACAAATTACTCCATAACAAGTTTCATTAATAAAAATAACATTTCACTCAATTTCAGTTTGTCCAACATAATAAACAAGTAAAAGAAAGTTACCCAAAAATAAGTCTATGAATGAGTAAACAAAGTAAAAGAGTTATAGCACTCTTCCAAGCCTCCAATTGAACAAGGGAATTCTCCGCCTCTTCTACAAGAATCACCAACGCTCTTCTTCTTGGTATCTTCGTAAGAATGACATGAATTATTGAGCTCTTTCGGGTTGTATAAGATATGATCAAGTCCTTAGGTTGTAAGACTTGATTTAGAAATGGTGGTAACTAGTAACTTTTATTGTAAATGATGTTTAATAATGTTGTGTCTGATTATGGGATCCCAAGCCCCTTATTTATGCTTGAAATTACTCAAAAAAATTGCCACAAGCCTTGATTAATCATAAAAATGAGGATATGATCGGACTTAAATCATAATGGTAGTTAAAACCTTGAGTTAATGCAACTTTACTTGAACCGGGTGGCTGGGATCTTAGCCAAACCTCAGAATTAGCTTTTGAACCTTGGGTTTGAACCTCAGCTTCAACCTTGGGTTGGGACAACTTTCGCACATAATTCTCAGCCTAAGGTTGGCATAAAAACTCAAACCTTTAACATACTTTTTGGCACTAAATCATGACTCCATCTTCATTTACAATCCTCACAATCTTCTTATGTACAACGGAAATCATCATATCATGAACCAATATCTTCGACGACAATCTTTCATGAATATTCTCCTAATCTTTTAGCTTTTCTTCGTCATTTCTTTGATATTTCCGTGTACCTAACTTGAATACGTCTTAATACCAAATAAGCATAAAAATACTCATAAACAAAATTAAATAATATACAAAAAATATACAAATAACGCGACTCTATCATAGACAAAATGAGCACTATCATTCGCCTTTAGATCTTTAGAAAAAAGCATTCATTGTTAGTGCTTGTGAGTGTACCGGTAGTATTCAAATTCTAGAACTTGCGTTAGTGATGCATGCCAAGACCACTAGTGAGACTACATTCATGTAGTTAGTGTGGAAAACTAGAAGGGGGGGTTGAATAGTTTTGCGTCTTTTTCGTTTAATAAGAATTTGCTTTTCAAAGAATTGATATTAATTGTAAAAACCTTTGAAGCTAAAGTATAGATACAAATCTAATTCACATATATTATATATATATACACTACTTGTTTAAAGTGTTGAATAGAAATTATAATTTCATATATCTCACTTAATTACAAGTTTGTACTAATATATATATATATGTGTCTTAGTAATTGTTTATACTTATATTTTACCAAAGTATAATTAATGTTTTAAATGTAACCTAGTTTGATCTTTATGTGAAATCAATATATGCACAACACACAATATTAGCAATATATGAAAAGGTAGTAAGTAAGCAAGTAAAGAGTGAGAGATGGAAAGATCAAACCGAGAGACAAAGGATTTATAGTGGTTCGGCTACAAGGACACCTTCCTTGCCCTACTCCACTCCCCGAGCACCGAACTCGAGAGTTTTCTTCACTAAGTCAATAACCTCCCTTATGGCGGAGAAAACCGTACACACCAAAAGCTTACACCAATTAACGACACAAAGCAAGATGTCGAGTTCTAATCGAAGCTAGAACCAATCTCACACCAAATATCACACCACTTCTTCTTCACACCTTTGCACTACTTCAATACTACTTCACACCACAAGTATCTTCACACCTTCAAGGCACTAATGTCTTGACACCTTCAAGCCACCAATGTCTTCACACCTTTAAGCCACTAATGTCTTGACACCTTCAAGTCACTAATGTCTTCACAACTTTAAGCCACTAATGTCTTGACACCTTCAAGTCACTAATGTCTTCACACCTTTAAGCCACTAATGTCTTGACACCTTCAAGCCACTAATGTCTTCACGCCTTCAAGCTACTAAAGTCTTCACAACTTCAATCTACTAATGTCTTCAAGTCTTCTTCACTTGGAACTCTCAATATCTTCACAACAAGTTCCTATTGCTACAATCTCCTATCACCAATACTATCTAACCCTTCTTCTCCACTTCAAGTTCCACTTTACACTTACACCAATTCTAGATTCTTCAACTAAATCTAGCTAACTAATACATACACCTTATTCACCAATGAATGAAAGATTTACAAGAAAATATAAACAAGCAACTTAGATAGCAAGATGATACTAAGTTGTAATACTTCTAATAGAAGTATTCTTCTCTTTGCACTTTGAAAGTTGAGGCTTGAATCACTTTGAAACAAAGATCAAAGTATATAAGATCAAATGATTATTAGAGAAAGGAAATGGATGTTTAGATCTGAAAGTTTCTGGTGCAAAAAGGTGAGGTAAATGTGCAAAATGATCCAGTATTTAAAGGGCCAGATTTTACTGTTCGGGAGCGTGCCGGTCCCCTTAATTGTAGGCCGGTCCCCTTAATGATTAAGGGGGCCGCCTAGTAAAATTAAGGGGGCCGCCCTCCTGAACGTTTGAAAAGATTCTCTGGATAAAATTTGCCCTTTTTGGTTGGAAATTTGAAATCATATTTTTGTGGTTTAATAAAGCTTTACCAAAAATGATTTACAAATATATATAAAATGTTAAAATCATTTTATAAAATGTTATGTCTTAAGACAAGATTTCCTTTGATCTTATAATGCACTAATCACTTTGTTTATTCATACCTTAAGTGATTAAATGGTGAAAGTGAGTATTTACTACTAAATACTTGTTTACGTCATAACCTTTGGTTTGATGAGTTTACGTTTTGTGATTATCAAAACATAGAGATATCGAAAGAAATGACTAACGTTTTTAGTCATTTATTTATATCAACAGTTAGGATTTTCTATATGATAAGAGGCATTAGGATAACCCATGTTTTAAATCTGTATTATAATTACATTGACTTCATTAGTCAAGTAATTCTCCCACACCTTTGCGATGTACTCATTTTTAGTACACGATACCCCTAGTACACCTCTCAGAGCCTATCTTTTTCGTTTCTAACTTTAAGCATTTTACTTAAAGGAAGAATTTGTTTACAACCCCCAAATGTACACCCAAATTGCCTTAGCCTTCCTTGTATGCACTCATCTTTAGTGCATTATTGTTATATGTTTAAACCCTTAGTTAATTGTCTAATTGATTACATGGTTGCTAAGTCGAGTCATATCTTGTACATATTGTTTTGGGATGATTGGGACTCATGGGTAAAGTACTAGTGTCATGGAGTAATAGGGTAGAACATCATTTATTACCACCATATGTGCGCTAATATTTTAAAGTAATCCAAATGTTTCGATTATCTTAATTCGAGTCTTTATTTCTAATTATATAAAAGTTTAAGTGTAAGGGGGAAACGAGTTCCCTTTGATGTATAATTTTGGATGGTAGAGTACAAGTGTATGCAAAAAAAATTATAAAAAAAATAATAGAAAAACATATGGGCTACCATCTGGTTCTTTTATTTATGCTTAAGTCAATATAGTGTCTTGAAAAATCCAAAAAGAGTTGTTTTTAGTTGAGTTGAGTCTTGGCTTAGCAACGCCTCATTGTATATGTAATTAACTAAGACAACTGACTTGCCACCAGTAAACTATCTCTTTATCCAACAAACCGTGTTTTCCATACCTTTACACCTAACGTTACAACCCTTTAAAAGACCTCTTCGATAGTTTATCCTAGGTGCGTACACCAAAGTGGTGGAGGTTTTGATCCTTTCCTAAGTCTATGGTAATCTATTTGCTATGACAGGTAGTGAGAGATATTTTTCCATTTCCATTTGTGATATTTAAATTTATAACACTCGAGAGATGAGAGTATCCAAACACTTATTGTGAGGTGCTAGTGTATAATTTCCGTGCTTGTTTTTTACTAAGGTAGAATGATTATTTGTTGTAATTACTTTTATATTAATGTTAAATGACCCATAACTTGTATTTTGATTGGTATAAAAGCTCATTTGCTTGAGGACAAGCAAATCCCAAGTGTAAGGGTATTTGATAAGGATTTATTTGATGCATTTTTAGGGGGTCATTTAAGCCCTAAGTCGTGATTTTATTATCAAATATTGCCTCAAATCATTTCTTTTCTCATTTTAGGTACTTGGGATGTGATTTCTGGAATATGAAGCATTTTGGAGGTTTTTATGCTCAAGAATGAAAAAAACAAGAAAGTCAAGAAAAGTCAGGTTTTTACACCTGACGGCGACGCTTTGGAGGCTGACACCGTCACCTTGTGACAAGAATGGTGGAATTTTATAACGAGACGCCCCATAAAGATTTTGGAAGTTAACACCTGACGCCGTCAGGCACAAAAGAAGTGAGGTTGTCTGGCTTTGCAACTACATGAGACGACCCAGAAGTATTTACAAGTGACGACGTTAGAAGGTCTCTTGGGCGATACGAAACCCTATAACTGGCATTCTAACGGCATCATGATTTAGAACCTGACGCCGTCAACCTTGTAAATCTATTTATAGTTTTGGATTCTTCATTCATTAGTGTGCAACTTTGGTAGAGTAACTTTGTACAAAACCCTAGAGACGAATTTATAGAGAATCCAAGGGTTTCCAAACCCTCTTTTCTCTCATGTTTCATTGAAGATAAGTAATCTTTTAATCATTCATCATGTCTATGTGTTGTTTGATTTCTTATTTATCTTTTCTTCTTTTTAACATGCTAGCTTAGGTTTATTTGTGTTTGCTTAGATCTAATGAAACCTAGTTATTAATTGTTGGTGAGTTGTTTATTGTTTAGTTGATTGATTCGCGTTAGGCTTAAGAAAACTGGCTAATCTCCTATACGGTAACAAGCTTGAACGTCTTAAGAAACGTAATCGGATATGCACTACGGTTTTATTGGTTGTATTTAATGCGTGAGTAGATGTTAATGATTCTATGATAGGGTACTAAACGTGTCGTCATAAGAAGAAATAGATATTCATAGAGTTGGGGAAGGCTGTGCATACCCCCACGACTGGTATTAAGGAATACAACCCTTCAGCTAAACAATTGCACTGTGACACTCAACTTACCAACACCAAATAACTAGGGAGTAAGGAAATCTAAGTAAACACATTCATCTCATTATAAGAAGTTCACCATATTTACTTTTCTTGTTATTTTTACTTTATTGTTTTTAGTTTAATTATTAGTTTTTGGGTTAGTTGACTTGAAATTAGTTCCGCCCACTCATTCAATACCCGAGATTTTAATTGCTTTCAATGAATATAAAAAAATACAAAAAGAATCATCCCTCGCCTTTAGACCTAGTTGACCTACATTTCAATCCTAACGACACTATTTCCCTAGAGAATGATCAATCCCCCGGACGTACCACATACTACACTACAACGATCAGGTACATTGCCTGGTGGATTGCAAAATCTCTCAAGATCCCTTGAGAGGTAAAACCTTTTGCGAAGGTCTTGTGATCCTGCCTCAGTTTTTCTCAAATTTGCCCCGTTTGTTTGAGGTGGATGACATAGAGCCTTCTTTGGCATATGCTGGATTGAAAGAAGTTTCACCAACCACAATGCCGAAGCACTTAGCTTTGACCAGATGCTTATCACATTGTATAACCGAAATGGCTCTCCTTACCTGCGACGTATGCATCTTCACTTTATCAGTCGCTTCTTTTCTTGTAACAAACTCCTCTTGCACCTTAAAATAACCTTCTTTATTTCTATACTTACCCCTATAAGCCTTTCTTATTAACTTCAAAATTCACTTTCGTAGCCCTGTACCCTCTTCAGCATCTGCTTCATCAGAACTATCTAGGTCATCCATTGGAATGGCAGGTGGCCCTTGTTCAGCAGCCTCTCCCGGATGAAGTTTGTCAGCAGCTTCTCTCCTACTGTCTTGAATGTTTGCATCCAGTTGAAATGAGAAACCACCCATGTCAACATGAGTGTAAGTTGTTGGCATGTCACTAGCAGCATGTTAAAAATCACTACCATCCCCTTCGGTTTCTTGTTCTTCATACTGGTCAAGGGCGCCTTCATTTTAAGGTTGTTTCCTTTCTACTACTTACTCATCAACCTCTTGGACAGTATTTCGAAGATTCACACCCCCATTTTCTGGATATATGTACTCATCAATCATTTCTGCAACATCTTCTGGCCTATCACCAAAGCATGATTCAGGCCTATCCAAAGATACTGCATTATCCTGCTGGAACAAGTCATCCTCAAAATATGTCCCAAGTTGTTTACCCTTCAAATGCATAAAACTGCCCATAGGGTCATAGTCACTCAATTCCATCAAATTTAAGTAACTGAGTCCATGGAATGAGGATTGTGGCTTATTTTCAGAATGTAGAAATCCGACATTATCAGCATTAACAGTTCTTTCAACCAATGGGCAAGCATTACAGATGTTTGCGTTGGTGCCATTTCATCATTTTGCCAATCTAACATCAACAACTTTCCTTTGCTGTTCTTATGAGGTGCACTGACCACATCATCCTGAAGAATCTCTTGTATCACTAGACCCTCTGAGGCCGGGCGCTAACATGTATGCTCAAATAGGTGTTTTTCTACCAACGATACATTCGTCTCTACAAAAACATCTGTCTCCTTATACCTAGGTACAAAATTAAACAATACTTTTACATCCTGATCTGACATCAATGCAACTAATCCATCATCTAAATTCATGATAGGGACACTAAAATGGATAAAGAACTTCTGGTTTTTATCACCCAAACCTAGGTCACCTAAGATTTTGACCAGCACACGCATTGAGAAATTGTCACAATCAATTAGGTCTACATGATCAGTGTAATCAAACTTGTACACTCTATTAGGTGGATTGGAAAACTCACCACTGTGGTGGATTTGAATACTGAAGAGCCTTGGGTATGATTCTGGGAACATAAATCAACGAAACAAAAAAAAAAAAAAAAAAAAAAACATCCACAACATTATCATGAATCAAGGTAATATGCTTTACTTTCCATACATACACTGCATGGCCATTCGAAAGAAAAGTACACAAAAAAAAATCGTACCGTATAAGGTAGCAATATCCAGAATTGGTGCACTCCGAGCTCTAATTTGCCAGTCACCTATCATGGATCTACTGTTAATTTGGGTGATTTCGACAATATACAAGTTGGGAGCAAGGGGTCGATGTTATAGGTGTGTGGGCATGTTAAGTATATACAAATGAAAGAGGCTAAACTTTAGATGCAAAAACTGTCCCTCAACAAAAATGTAGGTGTGCTAGTAGATTTGATGGCGGGAAATATGAAATGACAAAAATACCCTTACGTGCAATGCACATGAGGACTAACTAACGGGTTTCCTAACGAGCGTTAGGCAAAAAACCATTTTTGCATGAACAGTAACCCTTCAAGGGCATTATTTCCAGATTGAAAACTGCTCAGGTACACTTTCTGTAAAAAATTACATAAGAGGACACTTTTCGCAATTTTGCTAAAACTTTAGGGATATTTTTTGCAGTTTTCCCAAAAACTTAAAAGCTGAACTTTTGGTTCATGGTTTGATTTTAGCCAAAAACCACCCTAAACCACCCAATGCTAATCCCTAGGTAAATATTGATCTCTAGTTAGCTTGTTAGTATTTGGGTATTTTTGGAGAAATGAGCTACAGCTGGAGCTGGGACTGAGGGATGGATTTGGAGCTTATATCATAATCCGAAAGATGGAGTTTATATGTTATAGAACTTTTTGTCGAATTAGTTGAGGTTGGAGCTTATTAATGCAAAATCACATTAAAATACATCAAATAATTTCAAATATATTTCAAGCTTTTGTGTGCTAATTCATTATATGTTGAATGGTATTTAAGTAATTTGAGTAACTATAAGCCCTCACAAGCCATTTTAAATGGGCTTGGGCTTATAGAGGCTTATGGCTTATAAAAACTTTCATAAGCAAGTGTGTTGAACAAAACTAGAAAATTTATAAGCTCAAGCCCTTATAATCCTCTAAAAGCTTTGCGACAAACACATTCTATATATGTTTAGCAAAATGGACTGAAGCTAAAGCTGGGGCTGGAGCTGGAGCTAGGGCTGCAACTTGTAATATAAGCTGGAAGCTAGAGCTTATATTTTTATTAAGCTATTTGGTGAATTAATTGGTGTTGAAGCTTATTAATGTAAAATATTATAAAAATGCATAATTTAGATATATTTTCAAGTTTTGCATTTATGTAAATACTAGATTTAGGGTACGTTCGGTTTGCTATTCGGAATCATAATTGGTATGTATTTGATAAAAAAAGGTTGATTGGAATAAAATATATCATTGTGATTGTTGATTTTTGGTATAAAAGTTAAAATAAAATAATCATCATTTGGTAGGCCTCATTTTTATCTTCACTCAACGTACAAAGCTTACAATTTGCATTAATTATGTGGGCGCATATGATTTTTTTAAATGTATGGTACGGTGTGTGATAAGAAAAAAGTAAATGGTTCCCATGAATGGAGAAAAGTCACCAATGTTATGTGGTATGGATCTATGAGTGTAGAGTCATAGTTTCATTCTTAAATCTTGAAACAAACACTTGTAATGGGTATTAATTTCATAGTTTGATTACGAAACACTCATGGCAAACGGCTCCTTAGAATTTTGGGTTTGCCAATTATACCCTTAAGTCACTAATACATGTGGCAAGTTGTTGTAGCGTCCTACCTGTTTTACATTAAGATTTCGAGTACTAATCTCGAACAATTAAAAGTTCTATTTGATTAATGAGAAAAGTTCAATACAGAACAAGATTTTTCTAAAGAACAAATCCTTTGATCTCAACCATCCATTCTTTTTAAATCTAACGGTGCAGTTTAATTGTTATTTTAGTATAACTAACTACGGAGGGGCATGTTTGTAATATCGCTAACTACAACAGAGGGTCTGTTACAACCCTCATTTACTCATTTTATTTCATTTCTTAATCTCACACACACTCTCTCATTTTCTCTCTCCAACAAAGTTTTCCGGCGACTAGGTTGTGATCGTTTCGGCGGAGGAGCGAGGAATAAAGCGACGCCCCAAAACTGGCGAGTTAGGCTTTTGGTGATTTATGATAAGTCCTCTTTAACACCTTTGCCTGGTGGTTTTTTAAGTCATCGTCTGCGTCACGGTTGAGATTCAGGTTAGTTGTGATTGTTGTTGATCGGATAATATATATAATGGTTCATTTTCTGTTACTTCTGATAAGCTCTTTTAACCATTTTAGTATTAATTTTAGATTATTCATGGTGTTGATAAATGCTTGACTATGGATGGAGTTGGTTGATTGTCATGTAGAGAAGTGTTAAAATACTTGACTGAGTTAAGAATAATTTTGTGTTGTGGATATGAATTTGAAGCTGGTGTTTGAATAAATTGAATGTGTTAAAAGTGTTGTTGATTGTATGTGTAGACCAAGTGTTTGGTGAAATGCCTAGTCAAGTTGTGTGCTTTTTAAAGTTTTGTGGATTGTATGTGTAGTCCAAATGTTTGATGTAGTCCAAATGTTTGATGAAATGCTTGACTGACTTAAAAATGATTTTGCATTGTTAATATTTACAAAGTATTTGTTGTGGATATAAACTTGAATAGGTTTTGAATTTAAATGCCGCATTACCTCTTGTACGTGTATTACATCAGGTTCCTATAATCGGATATTACTTTTTTTACTATGAAAATGTGTCACGGTCTTGGCATGTCACACAACATAATATTAGTGTACGAACTTTTTTTGTTGTTACTGTTGCAACCATCAATGCTAATAGTTCCTTATATACAAGATGTTTGCGCTCCCCTTCAAATTGCTGTTATTGATAGAAGATGATGCCTAGTTTTTTTGTTGCTAATTCAAGTGAAATCTGTGAGGTAATATTATCCACATGGTATATAATTGATTGAACTTGGTAAAATCTTTGGCTGTTAATGTTTTGCTTTGTCATGTTTCAAGTCGTTTGATCACAACATAATCAAATTTTATATGCTAAACCGAGTAAATCTATGTATCTCATAAAAAAGGACAGAAGTACCTAATTTACCAAACATGTTTCGCGTTTAGACATATTATTCAACAATGCCCCCTTTTGCATCTATAATTGAATTTAAATTGAAATGTTTTGTCAGGGAAAACAAGAATCTCACAGGCACATCTGGTTATGCTAGTGTCCATCTTTTTTAAACCTGCAGAACAAAGTAGGCAGGATGATCTTGAATCTCTTGGTTATGTTTTGATGTATTTTATAAGAGGAAGGTGAGGATCAGATAAGTGGGTTTTTTTTTTTTTTTTTTTTTTTTTTTTTTTTTTTGGCTGTTGCTTTCTAATCATGTCTTGTATTAGCCTTCCATGGCAGGGACTGAAAGCGGGAAACAAGAAGTAGAAATATGACACAATCAGTGAAAAGAAGATGTTGACTCCGATAGAGGTATTACAAATGCATATATTATGTTTGACAATTTCTACTAGTTATATGATTACTGACTTGTAGTTAAAATCATCATTTCTAGCGTTTGGATAAAGTGATTTTGAGCTAGCACAATATGGGTTATGCGATGAAGATGTTTATTCAAGAAGGGTGACGGATAATTGGAGAGAATTCATGAAAGGAAAATCCAACGAACCAGATTCTACTTCAACCAAGCTGAAGAAGGAGCTTCTAAGCTTGACAAAATCGTTGGCCAATATGGTCATCATTGTTGTTGTACCGCAAAATATTGGATGCTGTTGAGGAGAACGATTATGACAATATGATGAAGAGAGCTTACGTTGGCAGGACTGAGAAGCTTCTTATGTTACCTTTATCGTACACTTGATCACTATCGACCAATTTCCTCAACAAACTGTGAACTGAAAAAGAAGATGAAAATCACATGTGATTTATACTTGAATCACATGTGATTTAGACATGAATCACATGTGATTTAGACATGAATCACATGTGATTTTGATATGAAAATCATATGTGCTTTTGACATGAATCACGTGTAATTTTGACATGAATCACAAGTGATCCTGAGATGAATCACAAATGATTTTGAGATGAATCACATGTGTTTCTAAGATTGTAACTTTGTAAATTGCATTTTTATTCAACGTAATACTAAATCTGTTAGAACATCATAGTTTTGTGATTTTTTTTTTCATTTTTTCCATCTTTATGATCTTTCAGATAACCATGGATTTCATATTTTTCGGTTGACTAGTATACAAGGCTTGAGCGTAAGAAGGTGTCAGAAATTCAAGGTTTCCTCATGAAGTCGGCCTTGTCGACAGGTTTCCTCCTGTACCTTTGCTTAAAGCGTTTCTCAAGAATTAATTCTTCTCCTTGGTTTGAGTTGTATAAGTATTTACAGGAGAGGGATCAGATTCTTAAGAAGTTGAAGGAACAAATGGACAGTTAAAGAAACTGCAACAAGTCATGAAGTTAAGACAAAAGCTGATAAACTTAAAAAAGAGGTACAATTTGAAGATGGAGAAAAGTTTATTCATAATGGGGGACATATTGTCAGTGGTTGGTAGTTCATCGTCGGAATGGAAAACGTATGCTACGATATTTTTTGTCCTTACAAAATGATATACAACTAAAGGAAAGGTGGCTTACAAGCTTTAATTGCTTGATTCAGCTTCCATTAAAGAACCAGGTGGTACAAGGGCGGAATGTAGGAAAAGGGCAAAAGAGAAAGCAATTAACGCTAGTTTGAAGCCGAAGAGGAAATACAGGGAATGAGGAGAGAATAATAATACGCATACCAAAAAGATTTGACTGCTAAATCAAAAGGCAAAAGTAAAATAGGGTGTACAAGTGGTTGCACAAGCGATGAAATAACGCTAATGGAGACCGATGTTTTTTTTACTTTATAATTACATTTCAGTTTTCATTCTTTTTATATTGTCGCGGATAGTTACTTGAGTTAACTGATGTGCGAATTGTCACTTCAGTTAAAAACTTTGATATGTGGATTGTTGATTGAATAAGAACTTTAATTGGATTTTAATTTTTCGTGTTTATTAGTTTTTTTTAAGGTTTTCTGTTACAATTACAGATTTGTTTAAAAAAATGTTATAAAATTAGGTACACGTGTAAATCACTTGTGATTATCATGCCAAATCACTTGTGATTTTCATGCAAAATCACTTGTGATTCTTAGGCTAAATCACTAGTGATTCCTTAAATCACATATGATTGTTTTGCAAATCACACATGATTTCAGAGACAATCACATGTGATTCACATTTTATATATTTAAAGTAAGTAATATCCTGAAACAGGGAAGCAAATGTATTTAAAACATTCATATTCTAAAAGTTAGTAATATAAACAAATCTAATCCAACACACATTTAAAGATACGAAATAAACATCATATTTCCATTTAGTAATACACACTAAATAGTTACTTGTCCATAACTACATAAGAATTTTCCTATACAAACAAAATATGAACAGTCACTTGAAAATGTCAACTGATACTTGCAGTAAAACATTAAACGTCTTAACATAAGTAGATAAGTTGTTAGTTACAAATACATACTACGTCCAAGCAATATCCTAACACATTCCATCTTGGAAAAATCATAAGCACGTTCCTTCTTGTCCCTTATAGCATTCTTGATGGTCTTCGTTCCTTCCAGACAAGGTCCTTAGACCGCAGCTTCGCCGAAGTCTGTGTCTCTACTTGCGGCTTTGTTTTTTTTTTTCAAAAAGAAACCATGGGGGTGCACATAACTTTTGATTCCATGTTAATCTTTCTTAAAATATTCCCGGGGCTCCGCCTATGGCTCAGGCTCCACCTTTCGACTCCATGTGATTTGAGATTGAATCACATTTGATCTACATATCAACCTATTGTAAGTAACATATCAACTACTGACAAGCAACATGATTTGAGATGCAATCACATGTGATCGACATATCAACCACAAAAATCACATGTAATTTACCTAAAATCACATGTGATTTATCTGAAATCACATGTGATTGTATTAAACTGGTGTATATTCAACTAGTGTACATTATTCAAATCACATGTGATTTATCTGAAATCAAATACTTAACTCACGGCAAAAAATCAATACTACACCCTTCTAACTTGGTATGTAAATATAAAATGAAACACATGTGATTTATCTGAAATCACATGTGATTTATCCCAAATCACATTCTTAACTCACGACAACAAATCAATCACATGTGATTGTACTCAACTGGTGTACATTATTGAAATCACATGTGATTTATCTTAAATCACATGTGATTATCTGAAATCACATACTTAACTCATGACAACAAATCAATTGTAAACCCTTCTAACTTGTTATGTAAAATATAAAACGAAACACATCAACAAATTTCAATACAAACAGCAGACGACAACATAACTTAATCAATACAAAACTAATAGCAACAAATTTCAAATACACTAAATCACTTTAAAAAGAATGTTCTGAAAAATAGCCTGCAACTAATTTCTCACAATGTACGACATATATACAAAGGCGCAATTATTTGGCTTCCGACTTCTAATAACAACTTAAAATTCGAATTCTTTATAAATTAACACAAACACGTCCTAAAAATCTAAGCAGTTGACTAATTCAACATAATTCAACTAACTAATCACAATTCCCAAAATAACACAAGAATAAAAATCAATCTAACTTAATAAACAAAAACTAAAATGAATAAAAGAACAAACCTACACAACCATTGGAAATAGCAACTCGAATTTAGGTATTAAAAAGTAACTATTAAAGATTAAAAGCCTTTTTTTTTTTTTTTTTTTTTTTTTTTTTGTGCATATCGATTAGAAACTAATTAAACGACGTCTTTTTGGAGAAATGATAAGCTGTTGATGATGATAATAATTTGTAAAAAAAAGAATCAGAAGAACAATTGTAGATTGAATTATATTATTATTTGCGAGAAGCAAATAATAGCATTAGTTGCAGATCGACGGCGACTCGATGACAGATCAACCGAAGATCGACGATGATGTGGTGGATCGGTGAGTACGGCAGTTTGTGGTGGTTAGTGTGTGTTTTGTGTGTGTTTTGTAGAGAGAGGATTGTAGATCTGATGGTGTAGAAGATAAAATGAAGGTATGTGGTATATTTTGTGTTTTTATATGGACAAATTTACCCTCCCTGCATGATTGGATATTTTAATCACAGACGTTGGATCAAAATGAAATTAAAGGTCATGATTGGCTATTTTGTTCTTTAGAGATTGGATGATTGTCACGGATCTCAACTCTTTGATTAATACCTTGCAAACCATAAATGAAAGAATGCGGTCATTTTCTTTGTCAATTATTAATAATATATTTGTAATCACATATCTTGAGGAAGACAAGCAAACATTCACCTAAATTTGTGGGTAAGCCAAAAAACCAAATTCTTTTGCCTCTCCGTATTTATTCGTATATAATATTGCTACATGATTGTTTTTACATATCTAAGTCTATATGATTCGAATAAAATATTTTCCATAGTGATGAAACATATTTGTTGATTTTTTGTTAATTACTTTCTCCGTCCCAATTTATTTGTCCAGTTTTGACTTTTTAAGTCTTTCTTTATCAACTTTGACCGTAAATATTTTTATTTATGTTATATAATACTTGATGAAAATTATACAAATTAAAAATATACTTAAAACTCAATCTATTCATATATTTTGCATCAAATATTAAATAACACAATCAAATATATTTAAGGTCAAAGTTGACAAAGAAAGACTTTGAAAATTAAAAGTGAACAAATAAATTAAGACGAAAGTAGTAATAATTTTCATTTTGTTCACCTAATTTACTCTAATGTTTCGTGCACATTAATACTCCCCGGACATATAAGTTTCATATTTAAATACTGCGTAATATTAGGAGTAGAGTTTCGTGAGTACGAATAAGTTTATCTTTTGTTTCAATCCACGCTTCGATTTCATGTTTGTGTGCCACTAAAAGGTAACACATTTTTGACATAAGAAGATGAGGTTTTTCTTCTTCATGTTATTAGGGTAGGGTTCGGCTTTTTAACTCAAATGTACGCAACTTAACTGGTTAATTCCGTAACCATTTTTGACCCTTTTTTGACCACCTCAAATATATAAATCTAACGATGTTTGAACTCTTAACCTGTTATGAGAAAACCATAGAACTTACCACTACGCCATTCGTGATAGTGTATTATTTAATGCATGTGTTAACAATTTATAAAGTTGTAACTTGTAAGAAGTTTATGCATAATGTATTAAGTTCAAAATTTTAAAAAGTTTATAAATTAATGACATAGCATGTCAAGTTATAAACATATAAAAAGCTTCATCCTTTTAGATGCATTTATATTTACACACTTAGACCATAATCAGTTTGGACAAACAATCTAAATCAACTAAAGAATTGCATATATTTTGTATGGAACACGACGTACAAGTAGAACACATTGGTTTCGATAACAACATTTTTTGTTTTTCAAATACTAGGAGTTAGACAAAGAAACAAATTAATTCGTTGGTTTGATCACAAGTAGCTTTGTAACTACCAACAAATAAAGTTTCTTAATTGTGGTAAACTCCATCTCCTAGCCAACTCCGTCATTCTATTATTTTGTCCATAGTAAACTCCATCTCTTAGTCACTTTTGTTCAATAAATTATAAGTTTATATATACGCTATTTTTTTTATATAACAAATCTATATGACTTAATAAACATATTCGTTTTTAACAGTTTCAAAAGGGTAAAGTTTAATCTAAATCTGTTGTTCTTTAGTTTATACAAACCAAACAACATAATCCATAGGAACCTATGGTAACTTTTTACTTTTAGGATACTGGTTAATATTGTTCACCTAAAATACATTTGAGTTGGTTCAAGTGCTTTGCTTACAAGTAACGAATAAATGAATCCACTTATTGCTACCAGCCTACCAACCTATTTACATAGACCTAAGTAATAAGTTTATCTATAAATGTTTATTACTTTAAGTAGTGTATTTTTTTTTTTCCCCTAAAACTTGAATTTTAATCTTAACATTTAAATTAATGTAGTTCGCTTAAATTCTTTTAAAATATCTCTTAAACTTTGCAACTTAAATTATGTCTTTTATTGATTAATTTTAAACTTGACAATTTTTGAAAAACAACATTATATTAGTCTTAAAAAATGCGCGCTAAAAAAAATAAATAAATAAATAAATAAATAAATAAATAAAAAAAAATAAAAAAAAAATAAAAAAAAAAACTTTTTGCATCAATGATCAAAGCAAAATCACAATTTCGCAAGTATAATTATTTACTATACACCATCATTTTGCGCAAAAATTTCGTCTAATATATAGTAGATCTAATCAATAAAAGTAGACATACTTTAACGGTGAATCTTAAACTCTATAACCAAAAAAAACCACTAAAATAAAAAGCTCATTTGATGCTAGCTGGCCAAATTAAAGATCCACCGGTACAGAAGACTAAAGGAGTTATGAAAGTTATTTAAGGATAACAGAAAGAAAAGTTTCAATGATGTGACAAGTATACAATTATTGATCAGTATTAGAGAAAAACTTAAATGTATATAGTAACAACATGATATTATGTATAAAATTTTATCCAAATATGTGTAGTTTATAATGAAAAAACGAGCATAATATAATCTTCTACGGAGTATATTTGACAATATATATTCGTGGTTATATGTGAAAGTACCTAAAGAAACAAATAAAAAAAGGATGACGTGTCTCCTCCATGTATGCTGTGATCAACCTGCTGGTGTAGATGTCATGTGACACTTGAATGCGGGTATATAAATGCTACAACAAACACACATAACTTCATGCTATCTCTCTCTCTCACAGAAAAACAAACACATCTTCTTGTTTCTCAAAATGCTTTTATTTCTTGTTTCCTGCATCTCTCTTATCATTCTCTCAAACTTTTCCTTGTTCAAAACAATCCCATATTTTAATCACAAAATGGGTTGTTTCTCATTTAAATGTTTCTTGCAACACATGTTAAATGCAAGCATGATCTCCCTTAACTTTTGTGTTCTTGACACCTCAACTAAATTAGAAACCTTAGAGAACACGAACAACAAGCACACAGATTCTGTTTCTTTACTAGATTTGCCAGATTTACCCTTGGAATGCATTCTTGAGAAGCTATCACCTGCTGGATTAACTAGCATGTCAGGGGTGTGTAGGTCTTTGAGGACTATGTGCACACAAGATCATTTATGGGAAAAGCATTTGAAACAAAAATGGGGTAAGTTGTTGATGGGTGATTGTGTTTATAAAGAATGGCAGGTATACATTGAGAACAAAAATATGCAAAATCTCTTGAATTGTTCAAATGCAAAAGGCTATTTTGGGGTTTTCACTAGGTGGAAGAAGAATGTGAAAGTGAATAATACTGGTTTTGGTTTTGGTTTGCCTGTTGATTCAATTATGTCTTGGTATCTCTCACTTGAAAGTGGCAACTTTTCTTTCCCTGCTCAAGTTTACAATAGAGAGGTAATTAAACTAGCTAGCCCAAAATTAAGTTAAGGTTTTTTTTTTTTTTTTTTTTTTTTTTAGCAAATTTAACAGCATTCATATTATAGTTATTGATTGTTGCATGTTATATTTTAGCTAAGACAATTTTCTTGAAATGATATAGTATTGGTTTTATTAACTTTATGATGTTTGAAATGCAGAATGGGAATGTTGGGTTTTTGCTGTCTTGTTATGATGCAAAAGTTAGCTATAATTCCCACACCAACAGTTTTGAGGCAAGGTAAAATCAATTTCTATTTTTTTCTCATTCCCAGTTATAGTTTGCAAAAAAAGTTCAAAATAGTTCATTCCCAATCATTTACTTAACCAAAAGTTATTAACTTTTGTTACTTCCAATTATATTTAGCAAAAAATAAATTGATCATTCCCAAATTGCAATAAATTTTAGAAGTTTATATAATCATTCCCAATTTACATGTTGCAAAAACATCTAGATCTTGCACATTCCAAATTACATTTGCCAACTTAAAAACTTTGTCTCATGCCAGTTATATTTCGCCATAAATTGGAGACTTGGTTTATTCCCTGCATAAAGTTTAAAACTTTGTTCTTTGCCAATTATGTTCTGTAAAACATATCTTAGAGAAGTTCTTAATTGTTTTGTGTAAATAATGGATTGTATAGGTATTTGGCACATGGTAGACCGACAACCGAAGAAAATATCGGATGGGAAAGGCTAAGATCACCTGCAGTTGATACATCACCATATGATCTTTATGTTTCTGAAAACTTGATTGATTTACAACCGGGTGATCACTTTGAGATCCAGTGGAGGAAATCCAAAGAGTTTCCTTATGGTGAGTGTTCTTTAATTGTCTATACATTTAATGCATTGATATGTATGCGTGTTTGTTTGTTCTATAAGATCTTGTGCATTGGGCTTAACGGCTTGTATTTTCTTGATTTATCGCAGGTTGGTGGTATGGTGTTGTTGGCCACTTGGAATCATGTGATGGAAACAAGCTTTATTGCCAATGTCATCGTAGTGGTGAGTCTACACAACTATGTCGTCACAAATTTCTTAACATTAACTTTTTGAAATCGTATAAAAAGATAATGTTATCAGTCATTTTGTTTCTAGAAGGTCATATAATCGAGTCACTTGGTCACCTTTTGGTATTAACTCTTGGAAAGACTCAGAACCCACGAGCCTTATAGTGCATCATGGTCACGAAAGACCCACGGAACCCACGAGTCATGGAGCACCAGGGTCAGTTGGATAATACTTTCGGCAGTCGAAAGATTTGATGCTTTTCAAATCTAGTAAATAACCTAAAATAATATAGTATGAATGTGGTGCTCCTCCTTTTGTTGTCACCAACAATTATCTGCACACTTGATCCCAACTTTAACATAGAAAAGCCAATAAACTAGGAAAAAAAATTATTATCTATTGTTCAAAAGTGCACTTTATCCCTTTCGAGCATCTTCTTATTATTAAAGTTGTCATATAAACCTAGTTATGTTCCTTCCATTACAACACTTGAAAAGTCTGAGAAAAAAAAAATGATATTCTTGTAAAAAAATCATGGAACCTATGTTCTTCTTACATGGGTACTTGTTGGCCTAAGTTTGACTAAAACAAGAAAGATAGAACAAGTGTCTTTAAAAGTTGATGAATTCGTTTGACTCTAAACAAATTGTTCTGTAAGTTAGATCTACTGGTATGTTTTAGGTGACCAATATAGACAAAAGCCTACTATGTGAAATCCAAAATAGAAATTGACCAAGTCAATATAAGAAACGGTCTGCTCACTTTATCTACTAGTAAGAAATTAACCAAGTCAATATTAAAAACGGCCAACATCACCTGATCACTTTCAATATATTTTTATCTGGTCACTTTATCTACTAGTAAGATTAAATGTGATAATATAACATCTCCTGGTCACTTTCAACATGCACTGATGCACAACCAACAAGGCAACAACCCTCTTAAACTCATAAGAAAAACAGTTATGACACAAACAGTTAGAATGATTGTTTTCTTTAGTATGTTTTTTGTGTGATTTTTTTTTTTTTTTTTTAATTGCAGCTCTTTCTTAATCTGTTATGCAAATTTACATTATATAAAAAGAATTCTAGAAACGTAGGAAACTTGCTGAATATGTTGTGTCAATTTTCGTGACAACAGATACTGTGGTGCTGGAGTTCAAGCAGTACGGTCCAGGCTCAAGATGGAGGGAAGTGGTGATCAATAGAAGGGACCATCTCGAAGTAGGCAATGAGGCCGATGGGTTTTATGCAGGCATAAGAAAACTTTACAATGACACTGAGATCTCATTCTGGAAGAGCCTTTGGCCTACTCAGCCATTAGAGTAAAGGCATGCAAGCTGGGTCGATTAGTCTAGATTTGGAACCGTTTGGTACATTTGATTCACTTGCTCTTTTGCAACTGTAAATAGAAGGTGTACGTAGGAAGAGAACTAGGAGGCTGTAAGAGACGACTTTGACATCAGTTTTTTGTAAATTTCAGGTTTTGTGAGAAATTTAACAAATAAATAGATGATGCCACTGTACAAAGGGGTAGGGGTAGGACTAGAATGTATAATCTGATCGAATGTGATATTATCCCTATATGTGTATCAGTTTATCTAATATATGATGTTTATGAGTAGTATTTGGCTTTTCATGGATACTATATATGGTGTCCACGCAAAGCGGCGGTTAAATTGAGCTGCAGACGAGGAAGTTGTCAGTAATGGTTGATTACATGTTATATGATGATTGCATACTTCATACATATTAGTTTATGAACATAAATTAATAGTGGTGTGTTAGGATCGAACTCGAGATCACAGGATTGCACACTTTACGTATGAAAAGTAAATAAATAATTATTTATAAATGTTATATATAATTATTAATAAACACAAAACGAGTAATGACCGTTAGTATTTAACGGAGAATGGCTAACGACCGTTAGACGAAAATAAGGAAAGTTTATTGTATGAATTATTGGAAAGTCAAGAAGGTTCCGGAATCCCTAGGAGAGTTCCTAAACCGATCGGCCAAGACAAAGGGGGCACCTCCTTTGTGCCTTGGACTCCAAGTAATCATACACTATAAATACAAACCCAAGATTCATTGTTTCTCATCTCTTGTATACATAGTTCTTGGTGTTTTTTCTCTCCTTCTTTTCTTGTCTCTATAATCGATCAATCAAACCCTTTTACAAAGGGATTCGATTTTTATATAGCTCAAATCGTTTTGTGTTTTAATTACTTGCATAATCTTTTACTTGAATTAGTACGTGTGTACAAGAACGTGATATAACCACACTATTGGTTATATCTCAGATTGAATAACAAAAAGGTAAGGGGTTATTCTTACAATCCACATTTACCCTAATTAGGGTTCATAAGTTGAAGATTGCTTTTAATTGATTCTTGTTCGGGCTAGAATCACTACGGTATGTTTACTATTTATATTTGATTAATTAATTACATATTCTATGGTCTTGTTATAATTGCTTTCGCTATGCGTACTTGATGTTATTGGTTTATTTATACGCATGTCATGATATTATAATTCAACAGTGGCATCATGAGCCGTTATAATGTATAATTAATTATCGAAACGCATAAAAATTGAATTTTGATTCATTTAATTACATGTTTTAGGGTTTTCATATTCCTAACCCTAATTTTTTATTTGGGTCGATTGACCTACTAGTTTGTTAGGGTTTTGGTTTTGATTTTTAATATGATTAGAAACCCTAGGATATCATGTAATTTGTTATGCGTTTTAGTAAACGATCTTGGTGCAATATGTTAATTGTTAAGCATAATCCATGAAAAGTGCATATTTGCATGGATTTAATTGTGTGATAATTTAAAAGGTTTAAATTGGATATATAAATTAAATGTTAAGTTATATTAAAACATGTAAATTTATTAATAGATGTCAAATTGGGGAAGACTCCAATATTAAGTAATCAATTACGTGCTATGTGATATTTGTTTAGTTTTGGCTTACGCAATCGATTATCGATGTATATGGATTTTTTTCCTTTGAAGAAGAAAGCCCTAATTGAATAAATGCGCTATACACCTAGATTGATTATTAATAGGACTATTGAATAAAATTTGCATGTGACTACATGTTTATACATATTTAATTGTTATGTTATGTATATGTTTATTTGGTTGTTTTATTTTTATTATGTATTACTTGTTTTTTGTTTATTATTATGTGAGACATGTTTATAAACGAAAAAGGGTAATTTTGAATAGAAAAATAATATGGACTAAATAAATGGCGAAATTGTTTTGGTTTTAAGAGTTTAAATTTTAAAGGATTGGTTGATTGATGTTTTTGTACATAGTGTGCGAAAGGCGGACCGAAAGTCGCCATACAATGTGCTTGTAGAGAGGAGTTATTAAAGACCATGCACCTACCGGTTCTCTACCACCGCTTGTGTGCCGATTCTAGACTTACATATATCACTATTTTACTTACATTGTCATCTTAAAGGTGAATTGACCACAATTCCACAATGATTATCCGAAACACTAAGCTTTAGGGCTTATGCAAAAGTACGATATAAGTGGACGATAATTGTTAGTAATTATTTAATTGGTGAACCCGATACCTCAATCAAAACTTTGCTATTTTACTCTTAGTGAATTGGTAATAAAATTATTTTATAAAACCAATGTTATGAAGTTGTATGCATGCTTCTTCATACATTATTTTGATTACACGTCAAAATTAATACCCTTATATAATTAAGTCGAATGCCATCTAATTAAGAACACTTGAAGTTGTAGTTTACATCATGTGAGAGCTTGGCTAGATTGCAATGGAGAGGTAAATTTCATAATTTCATTGCTAGCAGATCAACTGATGTAATGGATTTATTAGTTTGCAGTTTTTAAGTTATACGACTTAAATTGAGTAGGAAGTGAGAGCTTGGACTCAAGGCATTAAGATGGGGATCAAACATGCTTACATTACAAAAGTTTTGTGGTTGTAAATCCCATAAATCTAGGAATTGCAATATGATATTGGCAATTATTGTTCGACAATTACCCGGTTGAATACTATCATTACTAGCAGATCAACTGATGTAATGGTACTATGTCAATTAGGATCCTAGCTTTAAGAAAATACTATGGTTTATATGAATATTTACCATTTTTTTTTCTTAAAGATCTAATTATCGAAAATAATGAAATTGAAATTTTGTAATTCGTTTTAATGATTAATGCAACGTTCAAACCATAAACGCACTTTGGGCTTTGGCAAATTGATTCCTTTCTATTTTCAAACAAATGTTTGATTAAGAATAATTTACTTAAAAGACAAAAGAAGTCTCCTTTCTATGAAAGAAGAGTGAGATACAATCCTATTTCTTTTCATGAATGAAAAGGATAATAGGAATATTAGATATGTCTAAATTCTAATATAACTCATAGCAAATTTTTAATAGTTAAGAAAATTGCACATATTTTTCATAGGGATTTCATCATCTTCATTCGGTGATTAACTTCTTAATAACAAATATGATATTTGGTTAACAGAAAATTATGAATGACATTTTATGAGTTATTATAATTAGAAGTTAGACTAATTACCGCAAAATGTTAAAAGATAAACTAGTTGTTTTGACTGTTTAAAAGGTACTACATACATTGTAGGATGGTAGACCTGTTAAGGAAGAAATTTCATGCCCAATTTTTCAAGTTAATAGCATTTGGTGGATAGTCCATCATAGTAGGATACACTCTTTAGTGCATAAGTAATTGTTACGTATGTACATTCAAAGGTGTAGAAAAGTTAAAAGCACAATATTTGTTTTCAGTGGTTAATGAAACATTTATAATGATGTCAAATTCAGTGGAAGTATTGTGTACTTATTACTGAATAAGGAATTATTGTAATGATCTTTAATTCAGTGGGAGTTAGAAGCTTTGACATCTTGGTAGCTAAAGATAATTACTTTCCAAGTGTAGACACTCATACTTTTAAGGATAGTCTTGTACGTTTCCTTATTAGACATTGTTGTTCTATAACTACTTGTTATGCTAAAATCTATGACACAATCATATTGATCACATAAACAAATGTATGGCGTGTTGTTTATCAACTATATGAGGTTGTTCCATGCACTAGTGGGAGAAATGTTATCTTTAAATGTGTGCAAGAAACAACTCATAAAGATATTATTTAATGGATTCTCTTGACTGCAAGGTAAAAGAATAACGTTCTAATATGTATTATACTTATCTAATTCAAGAAAAACTTGGTGTTTCAATTTATGTTATGTGAGAGGTTAGCTAGATTGCAATAACAAGGTGAATTTCATATTTTCATTACTAGCAGATCAACTGATGTAATTGAACTATGAGAATTTGCAGTTTCTAAATTAGATACCTATTAGAACATGTGTCAATATGATATCAAGACTACTTTAATTAGTATATTTATGAATTCATGGAATGACATAAATTAATTAAGTAATCTAATGTTGCTTCAATCTGAATATTTATGTGTTCTTGGAATGACATAAATAAATGAAGAAATAATGCTATTTACATTATTAGGAAGTAATAAATTAACTTGAAATTACTATTGAAACCAAGAGATGGTGTTCATAATTACTGTAGTTAAACATGTTTATATTTCATTGTAAAGATATAAACATAAAGTCTTTTAATTGTTACAAGACTTATAATAAAGTAAGACGTTATCTTGTTATGTTTTTAATTAAGACATATACATAAAGATATAAACATAAAGTCTTTTAATTGTTACTAGTCTTTAAATTACTAAAAGCAAGTGGGAGTTTTGCTATTTAAAAGATAAAATTACAAGATACATAATCTTCTAAAATACACTAGTAAATATCATGATGAGGTTTGACATTTAAATGTTAAATCTCAAGATGATGGAATTATCATTCATAGAATAGCAAAATATCTCAGATATTTGATTAATATGCTGAGGGTTATGATTTACAGGATTATTGTAAACCTGATAATCATCATGCATGATACATTACCAAGTATGAAATTGGGTAAAGTACACATGATATGAATGATTAAGATGCTGTCCATAAAGATAATGAAGATGAGTTTCTTCATAGATAAGGTAACCCTTGTGGTTTAAATCTTTGAATAGAAATCATATGGACAATATTGTGCACGTATTTAGTGCATGTCTTATAACAAGATTATTAATCACACTTAAGCAATTAACTGTGATTGAATATTCTTTTCTAAATACATTAAATATATAAAGATTATGATTGTCACATTTATGAAATTGACAATGGAATATCAAAACTCTTTCTTGAGTGATTACTTGAGCGAGGACGATAATTAATCAAAAGGAGTTTATGAATTCAAATAAATCTTTGGAAGTGTACAAAGTGCAATAATCCATGGATGGATAAATGCATGCATCTAGAAGATTACTCTTATGTTTAATTATTAAATTCATGTTTTGATTTATAATTGAAATAAGATAATTTCAAAGTATTCCTAAAAGCTAGTGGGAGTATTATGTTTAATTTCTAAATCATATATGTTGTAAAACATATAAAAAGTAACATTCCATATAAGTTAAAAGTTAACTTTTAGTTTGAAATGAAACTTTACTTGAAAGATTTAGAAAATACGACATACAACCTTGGAATGTGCGGTAAATGAATCTAATATCACTACTAGAAAAAGGTCTATCCTTGACTCGCATTTTATGACGCACGCTACAAGATGACGCGCAAATAGCAAAGTCATAAAATAAGAGTCATAACGAGTAAATTTTTTATTAGGGATGACTCGTTTTCAGAAGCGTCATAACATAGGGTCATAACACTTCCCGCTCTCAAAAAAAGATTTCCCAAAAAATCAAATTCTCCCTCCTTATCACCCTTGAGATAAGATCTGGCTCATATCTCTTTTATTTCTTTCTCAAAAACGTTCCATCTCAATCTATCTCTGTCATAACCTGATTTACAAAACCAAGGGCGAGCTGTTGCAATCTACTCCATCACCATAGCTACTCCACACCACCTCCATCACCAACTTCAACGCCACAAGGGCGTGGATGCTTGTTTGTCTCGGGTTTACAAAAATCTGCAAAAGGGTGGCTTGGTTGTGGGTTTATTTTGGTTCGAGATAACCACCGCCGCCACCACCTTTTCCACTCTCGTTTTGGGTATTAACACAACCTTGTTTCATCTCTTTTTCATTTTTATTCTTGTATCCGAATATTAAATCAAATCTTTATCAAAGTTTTCGTGGAATTAAAACTATAACAAAGGTGTTTAATAATCAGATTCGTGTGGTGTCAATCATTAAAGTAGTGTTTGGGATTTGATTTGGTGCTTATGTTTCTGTGACAGAAGGCCAGTGGTAAGGTTTAATTAATTTATTTTAATTTTAGCTTATTTAAGCTTAGTTGGGCTTGTGGCTTATTGGTCTCGGCTGGGAAAAGAAACACCACGAGGGTGGTTTGTTTGTGTTCGATTTACCAGAGACAACACCCAAGAGGGTGTTTGTTGACTCTCAATTTGGTACTGATGCGTGGGGATTGCACCAGGCTTTACCTCTCGAGGGATCTCGAGAAGCTTACAACCCCCACCAGGCAGTGTACCTGATCGTTGTAGTATAGTATAGTGACAAGTACCGGGGGATTGATCGTTCAGCTAGGAATAGTGTCGCTAGGATTAGAAAAACCTAATTACTAGTTCTAGGGATGAGAGATGATTCTTTTTGTATTTTTATATTTTTTTAGAAAGCAAGTTAAAATCTCGGGTTTTAAGGATTTGGGCGGAATTAGTTGCTAGTCAACTAACCCAATACTAAAGATGCAATCAAAATAAAATACTAGAAATGAAAATAAAACTAAATTAAACTAAGGTTGTGAGCAATAAGTGGAGAAATGTGTTTACTTAGATTTCACTACTCCCTAGATATCTTTTACACGTTAATTACTTGTTATAGTTGCGTGGATGACGGATTGTATTCCTTAATACCATTCATGGGGTGGCGTACTTAACTCCCCAATCCTATGAGTGCCTACTTCACTCCTATGTCGAGCCGGCTAAGAAGCTCCTAACATGGGATCATTAGAATTTACTCATGCATTAAATACAACCAATAAAACCTAGTACACATCGGTTCATGTTTCCTATGACGTTCAAGCATGTTACCATTTGGAGATCTGCCAGTTTTCTTAAGCCTAACATTGAAATCATTCATCCAATATAACCATAAACAAGTAATCAACACATAATCAACATCTAGGTTTCATTAGATCTAAGCAAACACAAGATAAATCTAGCCTAGCATGATGGAATCAAGACAAGCACAAGATATAGACAACCAACACATAGGCATATTGATTGAATTAAAAGAATACTTATCTCAATAACACATGTAAGGGTTCAAGGGCTGAAAACCCTTGAAAAAGCTGTAAAATACGTATACGGTTCGGCCTTAGGGTTTCTCCAAACTTGTTCTTTTTAATGAATGAAAATTAGAAAACTATATATAGATAATTGAGGCTGACGGAGTCAAGAACAATCTTGTGACGCCGTCATCTCGCCGCCAAAATACTCCTCGGACTGCCTTGATCTACATCTGACGCCGTCATGTATTCCATTTTTCCAGGCCATCACGCATTTAACTCTTGACGCTCTTATTTGTGATGCCTTCATTTCTGTACTGGGTCGTCATGATTTTAACTCTTGACGCCGTCAACTTCTTACTCTTGACGCTGTCACACACTGTTCCCAGCATGGAAAATTAAGTCTTTGGCGTTTTCTTCACTTTTATGCTCCAAAAACGTCCGAATTGCTTCTTTATCCAGAATTCACTCCCAAAGTGCCTAAAATCACAAAAGGAACGATTTAGGGCAATATTTGATCGAATAAATTCAATTCCGGGCTTAAATGACCCCCTAAAAGTGGTTCATTTTTCGCCTCATCAGGTACAACCAAACCCGAGAGGGTGCTTGTTTGCTTTTCGGTCTCAGTTCAATAAGCTCATAAGCCTACGTATAAGCTTTTAAACAAACAACCCCTGAAATGGCTTATGCTTATTTAGGAAAGAAAAGGTTGAAATGGGTAAACGAAGAAGGATCTCTGTTGAGGTTATGTGGGGAAGTCGAGCTTTTTTGGCTCTTATGTACACGGCCTGATCAGTATTCCTATAGCCGTTTTCGTACTTTTCTGGCACACTCCAAAGATGTTCACCCAACGAGGGCCCCACTGGTCTCTTCTGAAACTTTGGGGACAAAAAAAGGCTTATTAGTTTATACTTAGTATCAAAACACGATAACCATTTAGTGTTTGGATTACATTATAGTTGTAAAGGTGCATGATTTGTAAGGCATTCTTGGATAAGCTACACCAAAAGAGCTTTCCGAAAGTAGGTAATATAAGCCCATACGCATAAGTTGTTTGGTTTTACCCAAAAGGGCTTAATAGCTTTACTAAGAAGCAAGAAGC
Organism: Artemisia argyi; assembly: GCA_030686995.1. Lineage (NCBI taxonomy): Eukaryota > Viridiplantae > Streptophyta > Magnoliopsida > Asterales > Asteraceae > Artemisia > Artemisia argyi. The sequence continues at coordinate 94,840,720 of CM060709.1, read as the reverse complement.
TACTGAACCCCAAGTATAAGCGTACCCAAACACTAGGGGATGTTACATACGAGATATATATCTGGCACCTTTTTGTCATATGGGATAAATAAGTAAAAAGATTATAGTTGTTAGTTTGTTACAGTTCTTTCTTCTTTCTCTGTTAGCTACTTTCCTCGAGTGAACTTGACAATTGTTATTTGTTTATGGAATGTGATTTTTCAGCCGCTCATTTCAACGATTTGCAGTGAGGACTTCTAAGTCTTTGGAAGAAATTTCGAGCGTAGGTAAATATATACAATATCCTATGTAGACTTGGCAACGTTGGCCCATTTACTTATGTATGGGTTGATTCGGGCTGTGTTTTATTCGCAAATGATTTTCAAATCAATTAATTTAAGTAGATATGGGATCGGGTCAAAAAGAGTCCAACAGGTCAAACGGCCGATTGTCACCCAAGTCTGTTTAAGAACAATAGAAGTGTTCACGTGTGGACAGTGGACCAACCCGTACAAAAATTTACCTTTTTAAATCAGCCTTCCCCTGTTACCCAACCTATCAGTCCATTAAAATTGCACTACCTTGAGGTTTTACTGGTTTATTTTTTTGCAGCTACAAAAAAGAAGCAAGAACTTGCTGAGCAGGTGAAGGAAATCTCTCGGAACATTGAGGTGTGATTTTTTTTTTCTCATTAAACATTATTGTTAATCTGAATGTTACCACATAGCCATTGGTCTAGTACGTAGAATCCATGTGGTGATGTATAATCTAGTACTTAGAATCCATGTGGTGATGTGTGAAATATTATTATTAAGGTTGGATTAATAGTTGGGATGATTAGTGAATGGGATTAGGCTAGTTAGAGCTTATGGTGATGTTGTATATTGCGAAAATTGAAGTTTGAAGGGGTTTAAAGCTACCCATTTTAGACCAGAAAGTTGAGGCTTGTTTCGCCTAGGTTGAAATTTTTGAAACTGATTTTTGTCTTTTGAATATGATAGAGGATGTTAATATGAACATTTTGATATAAAATTCGGCTTCTAACTCTTAATAACGAACGTTTGGCGGTCATTTGAAATTTAGAAAAATTATAAATTTCCAAACAGCACTTGTATAAAATTTATTTGCTGTCAAATCTGAATAAGGGCATTTACGTTATTTTCTGGCCCGTTTCGGCCTTCGGCCGAAACACGAAAGTTGTCCGAAACAACGTTTTTAGTCTACCGCGAAGAATTGGGGTGTGAAAGTGCGAAAATGAGGGTGATTTTGATTAAAAATCAGTTCTACATTTTTTCTTTTAAAATGACAGCACTTGTTTTATAAAAAGTGAGCTGATGCAGATTTTAAACGGGGTTTTGAGCCTTTTCTGGTCCGAATCGGCCTTCCGTTAAAACACGAAAGTTGTTCGGAATGTCGTTTTGCATTAAATCTCTTTTGAGTCCGAGTCTTGAAAATGTAGCATAGCGGGTCAAACTTCAACACAATGGGTATGTTATAAGTTTAATGTATTTTGGCGGGATGCAAAGTTTATGATCATTTATAATAAACTACAAAAATTTGGAGAGATGTTATAAAAACTGGTTTTTTTTTTTCTTCTGATTATCCTGTTTTGCTACTTTTTTCTTTTAAATTTAGGATGGGCAACGAGGAAACACGTGTGATGATGAATATTCCGCTTCTGAATCAACAAACATTAGGTTATCGGGTACCAGTCTCCACCAAGAAGAATCAAATGACATCTGCAAAGTGGTCCGATGTGTTGAGACAGATTTGATCTATATAAAAACTAGGCATATCAATATGTAATTTTTGTCGTTAATTAACTTGTGACTTATCGTGAATTAATTAACCTCATTGTTTTGATATATATATATATATATATATATATATATATATATATATATATATATATATATATATATATATATATATATATATATGAAATGCGTTATTTTGATATTTGTGTTTTTAATTTTGTATTATCAGGTTTTTAATTGTCATTTGATAGAAAATTAGGAACTGAAAAAAATTAATTTAAAAAAAAATAGGTTATGACTCGCAAAAAAGAGTCATAAAACGTGGGTCATAAGTGCGCGTCATAGAGGGATGACGCACAAATGCGAGTCATGAAGATTTATGACTGGACTTTCCTTGACTCGCATTTGCGCGTCATAAGACCTCTTCTTGACTTGCATTTGGAGTCAAGGATAGCCCTTTTTCTAGTAGTGTATAACATGATATATTATTTAGAAAGTCTAAATAGATATGAATAACATGAATAAAATCTAAGTATGACTCAATGATTTTTCATGAATATCATGTTTTGTTGTATCATGCTTGATTACAAGATGATTTGGCAATATTAATATCTAATTAAAGGTTATTAGATAACTTGTGTAATATTCTAAAAAGAATATGTTTGATTATAGAATCACATCCTAAATCTGGAACAGCTTTCAAATTCTATAGATGAACAATTTTTCAATTATTGTGAAAATTGTCATAGCAAATAAACTTGAAAGTTTGAAGGGCATCAAACATTACACAATAGATATTAAGGTTTACGGGAAGTTTTTAATAGCATATTTTTGTTTGCATACATTGATGCTAATGAAATTGAGACGACACTCAATACTAGTCATGGTAAGAATTTCATCATTGGCTATTACTAGTTATGCTTACTAAAAGTATAGTTGCATTATACATTAAGAGAATAAGAATACTTTAAAGTTTAAAATGTTTGAAAGTTTGATTATCATAAATTAGTGGTTAAGGATGTCACACATTTTATGAAATATAATATGGCATTATCAAAATAGTTGAGTATGCATATACAAGAATTTCAATATTTGTATTCTTGAAATAAGTATTCTTAAAATTTCAATAGATCAAAGTTGGATGATTTATGTCTTGTCAACAAGTATGAATGTCATTACTTGAGACATAATTCATCAACAAGAGTTATCATGCATTGATCTATTTAGTATTTGGATAAGGGATGTTAAATTATTATAATAAATTTAAATACATGATATGTTTAATTTATAATATATTGTATCTTATATTTGTATGTTTAATCTATGAATAAATGTTATTCTAAATTGTCCGTTGTCAGTTAATAATATAGGAATATTATTAAATCAAGACAAATCTGAAGGTCGGTATAATATACTTAAAGTATATTGATGTGTAGTCATGCCATTTCAGATGATATTCAATGATACCGAATATAGGACTTATCCCAACTACATGATGTTACTTTATGGATTTTGTTATTAAGTAAATCATGAGAAGTTATCCTCAGACTTGAGATGCAAGATAAGTGTCATGAATGTAGTACATTTTTGTAGAACAACTTAACGCTATACGTAACTGGTAGTCATAATTTTTGGAAATGTTACAAAGTTTATGGGTTTTGCTTGTAGTAAAGATAGAATTTGTTCCTTCAAATTTATTTTTTGGAGTTTAATACTGATGGGCCCCTCGTAGGGTTGGTAAGATGTATGTGTGGCCGCACCCAAGATCTCCCCTGAATATGTTCAGAAGATTTGGTAATCTTGCTCAATCACAAACAACGAGAAACAGAATGGTTAATTAAGGAATGACTTTAATCCATATCCTTATTAATGTGGTATTAGAAACAAAATGATAATAATAATGAGAAATCATTAAAAGGTTTTTCCAGGAGCCTTACTCGAGATCGTACAAGAGGCATCGGCGTGTTGCAAGACGCTAACCGATGTGATCACACTATTAAGATATGTCCAAGTGGGAGTTGTTAGTTTATGAACATAAATTAATAGTGGTGTGTTAGGATCGAAGTCGAGATCACGGGATTGCACACTTTACGTATGAAGAGTAAATGAATAATTATTTATAAATGTTATATATGATTATTAACAAACACAAAGCGATTAACGACCGTTAGTATTTAATGGAGAATGGCTAACGACCGTTAGACGAAAATAAGGAAAGTTTATTGTATGAATTATTGGAAAGTCAAGAAGGTTCTGGAATCCCTAGGAGAGTTCCTAAACCGATCGGCCAAGGCAAAGGGGGCACCTCCTTTGTGCCTTGGACTCCAAGTAATCATACACTATAAATACAAACCCAAGATTCATTGTTTCTCATCTATTGTACACATAGTTCTTGGTGTTTTTTATCTCCTTCTTTTCTTGTCTCTATAATCGATCCATCAAACCCTTTTACAAAGGGATTCGATTTTTATAAAGCTCAAATCGTTTTGTGTTTTAATTACTTGCATAATCTTTTACTTGAATTAGTACGTGTGTATAAGAACGTGATATAACCACACTATTGGTTATATATTGGATTGAATAACAAAAAGGTAAGGGGTTATTCTTACAATCCACATAAACCCTAATTAAGGTTTATAAGTTGAAGATTGCTTTTAATTGATTCTTGTTCGGGCTAGAATCACTACGGTATGTTTACTATTTATATTTGATTAATTAATTACATATTATATGGTCTTGTTATAATTGCTTCCGCTATGCGTACTTGATGTTATTGGTTTATTTATATGCATGTCATGATATTATAATTCAACAATACACCGTACCACCATTTAAACAATCTTTAATTAGGTGATTAATATAAGAAGATATCAAGACAATATATAGCTTAACCATTTAAACAATCGCAATTCCTTGAGACCAACCATCATGAATGTACATATGATACGAAGAAAACAGGTACGCAACATTTTGGGGGTGTTATATTTACTTTCATCGCATTTCTCCAAGAATCACCAACATACAACACAACAATATCACATTTGCTATGTGTACATGTCATGTTGGATTTTGTTTAGTATATAGTTATTTAGATTAATTGCTTCATCGTCTACTCGCACTAGTGGAAGGGCTTTTTTTTTTTTTTTTTTTTTTTTTTTTTTTTTTTTTTTTTTTTAAATTTGTACTGGAAATGTGTTCTTTGTATTGTAGTAGAAGTTTGTTTTTATCGTAAATACTTATAAAGTGTCCACTGTATCCTGTTTCTGTTGTGGAAAACATATTCATATCTTTAAGAACATCTGTCATGTCTTGCATTTTGACACTTATAAAAGTGTGAGATAAATATGTCTTGAATTGTGCTCAGTTAAAGTGTCTCTTTGACATCCAGATATGTATATGACATATATAATTGGTTCCACTCTTTACAACTTTTTATGAGAATAAAGATACTATGCAGCATGCACTAAAAAACTAGTTGCCAAATGTCTAAAAAGCGTTACTAAATTGGCACTAGGGACCCCAAGTTGGCTGTTTTATGTAGGAGATTAGTGGACATGTGTTTTGAAGTCGACAGAAAATAACATGGCTTGACTTTGTGCTAAAAGTATTGTTGTGAGTTATCCAAGCTTTTTGCGCCTACATTTTTTTCCAATAAGGTGTAATTTTGTAAAGCAATCACTATATGTTCTACTGCACATGAGGGATGTGTGTGAATATGACCTGATGCATCAATCTGTTTTGCTGGAATAATATTTCTGGGCAACGGAACAACTCATCCCCAATTGTGAGCGGTGTTCCATCTGGCAGCTCATAGGTCCTTTCAACAGGATTAGCAAGGTCGTGTTGGTAATTCAGAGAAACGTATGCAAGTTCTTCCTTCATGTCACGGACAATTTCTTGCAAAACAATGAGTTTAAGTATAACCCTTCGGGGCGACTATGGGTAATGATGTGATGCAAGTATTCCGTTAGGTCATGACCCGCTATATTGAATTGAAGGGTACCATATGGGATGGCAAGAGCAAAACCTTCGTAAATAGGTACCGTATGGCTCACACCATGATTATTATTTGTACAATTGGTACTTCGAACTTGGAGCGAGCATGAAGAAATTAACGATACTTCTTTATCTTTTGAGTTGTTCTGCCGGATCTCAAGATCTTTGGTCTCTACCCTGACCCGATGAAAAAAATGGGATCACTCCTTATGGACTCGTTGAGGATGATTTTGGTCTAGTTCGTGGCCTATTAGAAGTGGAAGGCGCTCGCCTATTAGAAGTGGAAGGCGCTCTGGTGGGATCCTCGCGGACATGCAGTCAGTTTGATAAGGATCGAGTGACATTGCTTCTTCGACCCGAACCAAGGGATCCCTTAGATATGATGCAAAATGGATCTTGTTCTATCCTTGATCAGAGATTAGCCGGTAAATTAAAATTAGAACTGGCACAATTCGCAGAATTAGAAGCTTTTGCACAATTTGCTTCTGATCTCGATAAAGCTGATTCCACGACAATGTGTTCACATATGAAATGACAATCAGGTTACCCCAAATTATGAATAAAAACAAAAAACTTAAGTAAATAGTAGGTTGGATACCTGTTGTACGACCACTTGCAAAAAGAAAAATGACAGACTCATTTGAGGCGTACATTGTTGGAATGTCAAATTTCTCAAACATCATTTCAATCATCTTCTCCCTGTTATCTTTGGGGTTCGTCTGTGGTTCTGTAAGCATGACAGGGTGATCTTTGGGTTCAAAGTGCAACTTGTTAAAGGTATGATGCCATATGGTCTCCATATCATCTCAATTAGTGACTATTCCGTTTGGACAAAAATACTCCGTTGGTCACTAACTTTTCACAAAACATCGCCATGCACCTTAAGTTTTGAAAATCGTCGTCAGGCGTCCAAAAGTCAGGTTTTTGAGGTCAAATGCGTCCCTTTAACCGTTTTTCCTTAGTCAACTTCTGTTATTTTCCCCATGTGCCTTGCAAATGAGGGCAAAATGGTCATTTCATCGTTTTGGTTATACCATCACTATCACCACCCTCTCTTTATCTCTTTTTCCTGCATTTCTCTCTAAAATTATGCTTCTCTCTCTAAAATTAACACCATCATCATTCTCAAATCACGTAATCCTCAAAAACGGCTACACTATTTGCTAAAACGGGACAAGTATCGTTTAGCATAACAAAAGAAAGAAAAAAAAAAGTCCAAGACAACATTCTCATATTGACACATCAAACTATGGTGAAAGCTTTTGTTTCTAGTTTTTTTACTGAAAAAGCAACAGCAAGAGGAGGTCAAGCATCATTTTTGTCCTTCTAAACTTTAAAACTAGTTATAATAAAAGTATCAAATTTTATATACTAACAATTAATCAATATACCCACCAATAGGCTTATTAAACTTCAGTTTCTGTGGCTCCAATTCAACCATGCATATTGTTAATACAAATAATGTCAAAAACGTTATTCGCATTATTAGGTCTTCTTGTGTTTTGATAATCACAAAATACAAAGACATGTTACGTAAAGTTACGGTTTATAAGTTTTTAATCGAGGAAACTCGTTTCTTCTACGTAGCTACTTCAACATCGCTTCAGGTATCAACAAACTTTATACCGTCATTAGTTAAGTGATCAAAGAGTTTTATTTTCTCCTAAACTTACATTTTTAAGTTTGACAAAACATTTTCACAAAATATTTTTGTGTTTTTAAAGAAATGTTTTACTACCTCCGTCCCATATTAAGTGTCCACTTTCATAATGCACAAAGTTTTAGGAGATTTCACTAACTAAACTCTCCACCAATCAAATATTACTTTTACCCACTAAACTCTCATGTTTAACTTTGACCGGTTGATTAGTTTGTGATAATATGTTGTGATATTGGTCATAGTTAAACATGAAAGTGGACTAAAAATATCTAACCTTAAAAATGGGAAGTTACTTAAATCACAACACATCTGCCAACCAAGACGCCTACTGCCGGAGGTCCTTTAAATGTATTGGCGGTCCTCAATCAATAAGGGACCGTCCTCCTATTTACGGTACCGTCCTCAGTAGTGCCCACATTCAGATTTTATCCAGTGTTTTTTCTATCTCATTCCTGCACTAAATAATTGATTTCACATCCATATCCACTTTCCATACTAATGCGTGGTTTTGCAACCTTGCAAAAGGTTTTACCTCTCAAGTGATCTTCAGAAGCTTGTAATCCCCACCAGGCAGTGTACCTGACCGTTGTAGTATAGTATAGTGGCAAGTACCCAGGGATTGATCGTTCAACTTAAAGAATAGTGTTCGCTATGGTTAAAACTCAATTAAACTAGGTCTATAGGTGAGGGATGATTCTTTTTGTATTTTTATATTTTATAGAAAGAAAGTAAAAATCTCGGGTTTGGAAGAATGGGCGGAATTAGTTGCTAGTCAACTAACCCAAATAACTACAAATGCAATAGAAATAAAATAAAATGACACTAAAGTAAATGTGGAGAAAAACAATAATAAGAGAAAATGTGTTTACTTAGATTTCACTACTCCCTAGCTATCTTTTACTAGTTGATTAGTTTGTTACAATTGCATGGATGACGGGGTTATATTCCTTAATACCATTCGTAGGGCCGTGTACGATCTTACCTAACTCTATAAGCTTCTACCTCTTCCTATGTCGAGCCGACTACTAGCTCCTAACATGGCCTCCTTAGTAGTTACTTATGCATTAAATATAACCAATTTATCGTAGTACACATCCGATCATGTTTCTTAAGACGTTCAAGCATGTTACCAATTGGAAGTCTGCCAGTTTTCTTAAGCCTAACATCGAAATCATTCATCCACAATAATTATAAACAAACAACCAACCAATAATCAATAACTAAGTTTCATTACATCTAAGCAAACACAAAGAAAACCTAGCCTAGCATGTTAAAGTAAAGACAAGCATAAGATGGAATCAAACAACACATAGACATATTGAATGATTGTTGGAAAACTTATCTTCAATCAAACATGGATGAAACAAGGGTTTGGAACCCTTAAAAATAAGGTAAAAATCGTGCTAGGATTTCTCCCAAAATTCTCCTCTCAAAGTTTCACACTAATGAATGAAAAATCAAAAACTATATATAGATTTTTGAGTTTGGCGGCGTCAAGTGTAAATTCTGACGCCGTCAACTCGCCGCCATAAAAACTCTCGTATTGCCTAGATCCAATTTTGACGCCATCATGTGTAAACTATTTCTTGGCCGTCTCTTGCATTTTGTACGTGACGGCCTTGGTGACGCCATCACGTGTAAATCCTCCAAAACATTCTGGCGCGTCACGTGTAACTTGATTATCTACCTCTTTGTCAATGAGTGACGGCGTCACATGCAAATCCTGACGCCGTCAGGTATTGTTTTCAGCATGATTTGGAGACTTTGTCGTTTTCTTCACTTTTTCGCTCCAAAAACGTCCAAAATGCTTTCTTTTCCAGATTTCTTCTCCAAAGTACCTAAAATGACAAAATGAACGATTTAGGGCAATATTTGATCAAATAATCTCGACTTTGGGTTTAAATGACCCCATAAAAGCGGTACACTTTTCGTCTCATCAAATACCCTTACACTTGAGATTTGCTTGTCCTTAAGCAAATGCGCTTTTATTCTAGTCAAAATACAAGCTAGGGGTCATTTAACACTAATATAAAAGTAATTGCAACAAATAATCATTCCACTTCAACCAAAACAAGCACGAAAATTATACACTAGCACCTCACAAATAGTGTTTAGATACTCACATCTCTCGGGTGTAATAAAAGTATATATCACAATATGAAAATGGAATATATCTCTCACTACCTGTCATAGCAAATAGATTACCATAGGCTTGGGAAAGAATCAAATCTGCACCACTTGGTGTAAGCACCTACGATAAACTATCAAAGAGGTCTTTTAAAAGGGTTATAACGTGAGGTGTATGGATATGATAAACACGATTTTGTTAGATAAAGACAATCTTTACTGGTGGCGAGTTAATCATCTTGGTCAATTACATGTATAATATGGCGTTCCTAAGCCAAGACTCGACTCGCCTTAAGCTAATCAAAAACTAACAAAAACATAAAATAAACATAAAAGGAAACGGGATGGTAGTCCGTATGTTTTTTCTTTTTTTTTCTTTTTCTTGATTTATCGATTTTTTTTTTTTTTTTTTTTTTTTTTTTTGCATACACTCTTGCCCTACCATCCAAAATAATAAATCATAGGGAATTTGCATTCCCCTTACACTTGAACTTTTACATACTTTACAATCAATTATTCTAATGACTCGAATTTAGATCATTAAAACACTTGGAGTACTTTTTAAGATTAACGCACATATGGGGGTAATAAATGATGTTCTTCCCCAATACTCTATAACAATAGTACTTTAACCATGAGTCCCAATCGTCCAAAAATAATATGTATAAGATATGCCTTGACTTAGCAACCATGTAATCAATTAGACAATTAACTAAGGGTTTAAACATATAACAATAATACACTAAAGATGAGTGCATACAAGGAAGGCTAAGGCGATTTGGGTGTACATTTGGGGTGGATTGTAAACAAATTGTATCTTTAAGTAAAATGCTTAAAGTTAGAAACGAAAAAGATAGGCTCGGAGGGGTGTACTAGGGGTATCGTGTACTAAAAATAAGTACAACGCAAATGTGTGGGAAAAATTAATTGACTTTATTAGTCAAGTAATTATGAATTCATTGGTCAAGTAATTATGATACGGGTTTAAACACAAGGGTGATCCTAATGCCTCTTATCATGTAGTAAATCCTAACTACACGAATGTAGTCTCACTAGCGGTCTCGGGATGCATCACTAACGTAAGTTCTAGAATCTAAGTACTACCGGTACACTCATAAGCATCTTTTCCTAACAAATCTATGGGCAAACCTCACATATTTGGGGTGGAAATTTTTGAGTGGTACGGTTTTTGTGCTAGTAATACAACTCCTATCCATGAGACGCTTATTAAGACTAAAGCTTCACTCATAAATGTTGTAAAAAATTTAAATTTTGTGCTAAAATGGCCCTAACAAGTTTTTCTCTTAGTTTTATTACACACCTACTTTTGAACAAACAAACTTAAGTGCAATTGCATTCTCTAAGGTATCATCATTTACCCTCCCTTTACACTTAGGCTGAACATTGTCCCCAGTGTTCAACAAAAAGGATGTAAAAGTAATGAAGGTAAAAGAATGAAACAAATACTCCCCTGATTCGTTCGGTGTGGATAATGTGATAACTTGGTTAGATCATCCTCCAAGAAAATGAACGTTGAAAGCATCCCTCTAGAAATATAAATCATCTTCTTGTATATATATATATATATATATATATATATATATATATATATATATGCATGCATGTGCTTTGCACTAACTTGGTTTTGTAGCACATCACCATAGCTCGATTCCCCGGTGCCCTCATTAAAGGGGAGCACTTAGCTATAGGGAGCTTGTATTCCGTTGATCACTTCAACGATTCCCTTTCAAGGATGCTCGTGTCTCCTGTCCTCAACATCCACGACACACCTTTTTGATTTTACATAAAGGGGGAGAAGTAACGGGAAAACTCATTAAAAATTTATCAACGCATAATTTTACCTAAAATGAGTTTATATTTTGTAATCATCAAAAAGGGAGAGATTGTTAATACAAATAATGTCAAAAACGTTATTCGCATTATTCGTTCTTCTCGTGTTTTGATAATCACAAAATATAAAGACATGTTACGTAAAGTTACGGTTTATAAGTTTTTAATCGAGGAAACTCGTTTCTTCTACGTAGCTGCTTCAACATCACTACAGGTATGAACAAACTTTATACCGTCATTAGTTAAGTGATCAAAGAGTTTTATTTTCTTAAACTTGCATTTTTAAGTTTGACAAAACATTTTCACAAAAGTATTTTTGTGTTTTTAAAGAAATGTTTTATTAAGAAAATAAATTCAAATTCAAACATTATAACAACTAGTTTTCCCCCCAAATCAGTTCAGCCTGCACTAGATAAGTTTTCACCACGTCAGGACAAAATGGGAGCGTTTGCCTGGACGGTCCCTTAAATAGGCCGACGGTCCCTTAGGGATAATGGACTGTCTGGTATTTACGGGACCGTCTGTCTCACTCTTGTCGTCTATAAATATTGAACTATTACATTTCAAAAAATCGGAATTTTCACACACAAAACTTTCTGGTTTTTGTTCATTTTATCTTTGATCATTATAACATGTCGGTATATATTTATAAATGATTTCCTCTTTCGTCAAGTGCAAGAGAAGAACTCTCGATATACATGAAGACTTGAGATGTTATAGGTGTCCACACACAAACGTAACAAGTGTTATGGTGATAGGTTCTGTAAATAATGTCATTGTTTTCCGACTTATGTGTGAGTCGAGGATGGGGATATTTATGTGAACTTGGATGGTGATGTAGATCCAAGAAGTCTTGTAACTAGATTAGTTCATGTATTTGAAATGATGAGAGTGAGGTCCTAGTGTGTAGGTTAGGACTTAGTCGAGTCATTGTGTAAAGACTTGGATCGGGTGATGATCCAAGTGAGTCTTGTATGAAGAATTGGATCGGGTGAAGAACCAAGTGTGTCAAGTGTGTGAAGGCTTGGTTCGGGTGAAAGGCTTGGTTCGGGTGAAGAACCAAGTGTGTCAAGGCTTGGTTCGGGGGTGAAGAACCAAGTATGTCAATTAAGAGAAGGCTTGGATCGGGTGAAGATTCAAGTTGGACAAGAGTGCTTATTCTTGTGGCCACGTGGGCCTTGGAGTAGATTGGTTTTAGCTATGATTAGAACTCGACATTATGCTTAGTGTCGTTAAGCCTTAGGTAAGCATGTGTACGGATTGCTCCACCTAAAGGAATGTGTTGATATAGTGATTGATAACTCTCGAGTGTGGTACTCGGGGAGTGGAGTAGGATAGAGAGTGAGCTTCGTGCCGAACCACTATAAATTTCCGCGTCTCTTGGTTGTGTTCTTTCCTTACTCTATACATTACTTGTTTTATTTGTGTATGCTAGTAACCAAATTGATATCACATAACTAGTAGAATTCAACAAGTTTGCAAATGAAAAAGAAGCGGTAAAACTATTCAACCCCCTTCTAGTTTCTACAATTGGTAACAGAGCTTCATTTATCAAGATCTTTAAGGTATACTGTACTTTAAAATTAACTTGAATCGATCTATGGAATCAAAATGATATCTAGAAGGGCATCATTTGAATGAGCCACCATTTTTCAAAAATGAAAATTTTGTCATTTGAAAAAATGAATTTGAAAGTTATGTGAAATCAATTGATCATAGTCTTTGGCATGTCATTTCAATTGATGATTTAAAATTAATAAAAGGAAGTTTCACTAATAAATTTTTTATAAGAAACTTGTGCAAAATATTTGAAATAAAAATTTTGATTTATGAATCTTTGCCGAAAATTGAGTTTGATAAAACAAGTTTACGTCAAATGGCAAATGGCATTTGGTAAAATGGTTTAAACTTACATCAAGGAAATGTTCAAGGCAAAGATGATGAAAATGCGGTATTAGGAAAACACTTAGTTTGAGTGGATTTATATACTACTAGTTTAAATGTCTTCATTGTAGGTAATGTTGCCGACAAGGAATTCCAAGCAACCTAATTGGTGTACCAATCTACTTGTTTTGAAGTAATGATAATGAAGAAAACAATGTGCAGTTTAAATGTGTAATATGGATAGCTAGCGAAGAAGACAATACGTAGCTTAAGTATGAAGCTAATCAAATGGTTGATTCACCAAGCCAAGTGCATAACTATTAATAAGGACGAATTGCCAAGTGATTATCATCTAGTCTTGCATCACCAACAACACATGTTTTGGTTATGTGTTATTAAGGATAGCTAGAGGCAAAGGTAAGTTTTCTTATAATCTTGCCTATTATAGTTGTTACTTGAATGCCTGCTACATGCTTATGTGACTATATGATTTTTCATGACTTGCTTGCGTGCTATATAACACTTACATGCTCATATGTGCTAGATGCTTTGTGTTATTTAGACGCTTTGTCAAAACGCTTATCCTTCTTTGGATTCAAGCAAATTATTTGGAAAAATAATAGTCTTACCACAACCATTGTTTATAACGAATTTGGCATCAATCAATCACTATAGACGATACACACTTGCTTCACTCTTTGTTTGCTCTCTAGTTCTCGTCTATGACTTTTATTAAGTGTGACATGATTGACTTCTAGCTTTCACCGATGCAAGTCTCGTCCTTGAACCTTATTTAATTTTTTTTACTCTTTCTTTTCTCCTGTTTTGACTCAAAATCCACTCTTAATTCAAGCATATCGAGTCTTTCCCTTTTCTTCTGTCTCGATTGTACTCTATACCCATTTCTTAGCCTACTCGTGCGTATTGAGTCAATTTCGTGTCTTAAAATACAATGAATTATGTTTCAAAACCAAAGACTTTTCATTAAGACCAAAACACCAAAAATTGTCCAAAAACCATAACCTTCTGACGACGCTCCCCAAACGATCAGCGGTCCCTCATTGATAAGGGACCGTCCGTGGCTTTTAAAGTAAAACAAGATTCTCATTCTATAAATACCAGTAAAACATATCAAGACTTAGTTTGACTGCTGAGTTGCTGAAAAAAAGGTTAAAATCATCACCCATTACTTCAAGATTTTAACCCAAGATCTCAAGTGCAAAATCGCAAACACTCTCACATATTTGTCAACAATTGTAAGTCAAACTCATCCTATTCTTCCTTTGAGATAAACAATTAGAACTTGTTATAAAATTGAAATTGGAGATCTTAAATAATTTTTCTAAATTAAGTACAATTAAGATCTAAACTCAATAATAGATTAATATCATCATAAGTCAATTGAAATGCTTTTTTGTATACAAGTTGTAAACATGATAATCTACAAGGTAGGAAGATATCATTAACATAAGTTCTAAAACATACACTTGAACTTCAGATTGGTAAATACATGTCAAAAACATTAGTTCTATTTGATAATTAAAACAAATTTTAAGAAAGGTAATACTCTAACAATAACTTTGTGATTCTTTCTTTCATAGGAAACAAAATGTCACACATATATGATTTTGATCATCTCAACACCGACTCTTATACTCCTAGAATTTCTCTTGAACCAACCACTCCAGGAAGTTACATTCGTCCCTATGTGAATGTTAAGACTCGTCGCTTTCATGAGGGACGAATTGTTGATCCCTCCTTAGCCTATCATAAAGACATCAATACCACCTTTCGTGCTATAGGATTCGATTGTTTGCTTCACATCAATGTGAAAATTTGTCCTTGCTTTGTGTTAGAATTCTTTCAACAAGTTGAACACGTACGTAACGAGGATCAGTCTTTGTCACTTTGGTTTTGGATTAGGAACTTCAAATTTGTCCTTACTCTTGATCAATTTGCTCAAATCCTTCGTATTCCCAATCATGGGCAATATGCCTATACTGAAGATTGGTGTCTCGAATCACTCTTCAACTACAGAGAAGAAAATAGTCCCTACTGCTCCTACATACCTCGTCCTTGTGAAATTACCAAACTTCTTCGCACTAATAGGAACTTCCCTTACCTTGATCAAACAAAAATTCATATGATAGAGGTTCGTGATGAACTGATTCCTTGGGCTGTCATCCTAAAAGAGAACACTCTTGGTCTCAAAGGGATTCGTGAGCAACTTCCGGCATGTTGTGCTCACATGATGTACTATCTACACACCCAACAACCCTACAATCTAGCATTCTACATGGTCAGGAGAATGGAATTTGTCACCAAAAATAATAAGTTAAATATGCCGTATGGTATGCTCTTGACCCGTCTATTCAACCATATCATGAATGAATTTCCAGAATTCAGATCAGAAAAGTATCACATTCATGATCGTGTCATGTTCCCGCTCACTATCCATATTGAGCGTAAAACAAGGTCTGATTCGGGGTTGAAAAGGACCTTGTTTCGCAAGTCATCTTCTAGTGATTCATCCTCTCATCACATAGATGATGATGGACATGTAGGTAGTTCAAATGCTTGTGCTTCTTCTCCATCCCAAAACTTCATAAATGCCCTTCCTCAACTCCCTCAAAATCTTGACTCCCAAGACCCATCGGTGATCACTCTTCTCACTGAAATTCGAGACGAGCAAAGGAAAGGCTTGAAGTCGATCAAGAATCTTCTCAAGAAAAAGAAGAAGAAGTGAATGATATTTGTAGTAACTTTATTTTATAATTATGTGTAATGCATTTGAAACATTTATGTTTATTTGTTCTAACTCTTAAGACATGTTAAATTGTTGATTATGTTTGCATTTGGATGTGATTATAAGATGTTTCGTTGGTTTGTGACATCTTTTATTGTTGAACTTATGTTTATATTGTTCTGTAGCAAGTGAGAATATAGTACATATGCTGGTTGCAGAAATGAGAAACTGGGCAAAATTATGTGAATCCACAGCTGGCGGTCCTTTATCGACCCGGCGGTCCTCCAGTGATAAGGGACCATCGGTGATTTAACGGACCGTCCCTATGGGATCATGGATTTTTGCACTATTTTCTTCTTTCCTGCAATCCTAAACCTATTGCATAATTATCACCACCTTACCTTGTTTAGATAAACATTTTGAGTGCTTAAAATCTCCTAATGCATGCTTTGCCTAAACCATAACCATGCTTGATTATTTAAACCTTCCTCATCACCCTCTACCTCATCACAATCACCTTTCAATCCAACTTCATCACCTACAATGGCCTCATCCTCTGCTTCCTTGCCAACAACAAACAAAGAACTCATAACACAACCATCAAACAAAAGGCCTAAGCTCAAAATCATTCGACCTCAAACTAATTTCATTGACCTCACACTCTATGACAATACTCCATCTCCTAAGTCACCACCATCATCACCTCAAGCACCAAGTGCACCACTCAAAACACCATCTACCAATGGAATATATCACTCTTCATCAAAGACATCCTCTAGCTCAAAGCCAACCACATCACCTTTCTCATCATTTGTCAAAAACTTGTCACCTTGCTTACCGAATCTAGTTCGGGTGCTTACACTCCATTCGTGAGTAATAAACCATCATCTCCTACTCACTCTATCCCATTACCAAGAAACCAACATCCTCCTCCAACAAACTCATCAACTCATACTACCACATCACCAAATGGGCCATTGGAAAACACTCCTCTCACTCAACCATCATCTCCAAATCTTGGCAATCCCGTTCCCTACTACTTTGCTAACAACCACACTATGGGGTGTGCTTGTTGTTACCACAACTTTCATATCATCCACTCTCTTCGAGATGAACTCCACATCATGTTTGGTCACATTGAGTATCTCATTGATCAACAAAATGTGCAACCAACTCCCCTTGCTTCAATGCCACCATCGGCACCACCTTCAGCTCCACCTTCATCCTCACCATCATCCACTCCACCATCCGACTAGATATTCTCAAAAGTCTAGTCATGAATAATCAAGTGGAAGTTATGTTTTGGACTAAACATGCAATGGGAGATAACTTGTTGTATTAGTTAATGATTTATGTTGTTGTTTCTATGATATGTTTGTCATGGAATTTTTATGGTAGTCATTGTATGCTTCTCATGCATGAAATGAATGAATGATGATGCTTTAAATTGTGATAATATGTTGTGATATTGGTCATAGTTAAACATGAAAATGGACTAAAAATATCTAACCTTAAAAATGGGAAGTTACTTAAATCACGACACATCTGCCAAGCAAGACGCATACTGCCGGCGGTCCTTTAAATGGACTGGCGGTCCTCCATCAATAAGGGACCGTCCCCCTATTTACGGGACCGTCCTCAGTAGTGCCCACATTCAGATTTTATCATGTGTTTTTTTCTATCTGATTCCTGTACTACATAATTAATTTCACATCCATATCCACTTTCCATACCTTTATATATATATATATATATATATATATATATATATATATATATATATATATATATATATATATATATATATATATATATATATATATATATATATATATATATATATATATGTGTGTGTGTGTGTGTGTGTGTGTGTGTGTGTGTGTGTGTGTGTGTGTGTGTGTATGCATGCATGTCTTTGCTCTAACTTGGTTTTGTAGCACATCACCATAGCTCGATTCCCCGGTGCCCTCATTAAAAGGGAGCACTTAGCTATGGGGAGCTTGTATTCTATTAATCACTTCAACGATTCCCTTTCAAGGATGCTCGTGTCTCCTGTCCTCAACATCCACGACACACCTTTTTGATTTTACATAAAGGGGGAGAAGTAACGGGAAAACTCATTAAAAATTTATCAACGCATAATTTTACCTAAAATGAGTTTATATTTTGTAATCATCAAAAAGGGGGAGATAGTTAATACAAATAATGTCAAAAATGTTATTCGCATTATTCGTTCTTCTCGTGTTTTGATAATCACAAAATATAAAGACATGTTACGTAAAGTTACAGTTTATAAGTTTTTAATCGAGGAAACACGTTTCTTCTACGTAGCTGCTTCAACATCACTACAGGTATGAACAAACTTTATACCGTCATTAGTTAAGTGATCAAAGAGTTTTATTTTCTCCTAAACTTACATTTTTAAGTTTGACAAAACATTTTCACAAAAGTATTTTTGTGTTTTAAAAGAAATGTTTTATTAAGAAAATAAATTCAAATTCAAACATTAAAACAGCTAGTTTTCCCCCCAAATCAGTTCAGCCTGCACCAGATAAGTTTTCACCACGTCAGGACAAAATGGGAGCGTTTTGTCTGGACGGTCCCTTAGTGATAAAGGACCGTCTGGTATTTACGGGACCGTCTGTCTCACTCTTGTCACCTATAAATACTGAACTGTTACATTTCAGAAAACAGGGATTTTAACTCAGAAAACTTTCTGGTCTTTGTTCATTTAATCTTTGATCATTATAATATGTCGGTATATGTTTATAAGTGATTTCCTCTTCCGTCAAGTGTAGAGAAGAACTCTCGACATACATGAAGACTCGAGATGTTATAGGTGTCCACACACAAACATAACAAGTGTTACGGTGATAGGTTCTGTAAAAAATTTCATTGTTTTCTGACTTGTGTGTGAGTCGAGGATGGGGATATTTGTGTGAACTTGGATCGTGATATAGATCCAAGAAGTCTTGTAACTAGATTAGTTCATGTATTTGAAATGATGAGAGTGATGTCCTAGTGTGTAGGTGATGCGTGGTTTTGCAACCTTGCAAAAGGTTTTACCTCTCAAGGGATCTTGAGAAGCCTGCAATCCCCACAGGCAGTGTACCTGACCGTTGTAGTATAGTATAGTGGAAAGTACCGAGGGATTGATCGTTCAACTCAAAGAATAGTGTTCGCTAGGGTTAAAACTCAATTAAATTAGGTCTAGAGGTGAGGGATATTTTTTTTGTATTTTTATATTTTATGAAAAGCAAGTAAAAATCTCGGTTTTGGAAGGATGGGTGGAATTAGTTGCTAGTCAACTAACCCAAATTACTACAAATGCAAAGAAAATAAAATAAAATAAACTTAAAGTAAATGTGGCGAAAACAATAATAAGAGAAAATGGGTTTACTTAGATTTCACTACTCCCTAGCTATCTTTTACCAGTTGATTAGTTTGTTACAATTGCATGGATGACGGGTTATATTCCTTAATACCATTCATAGGGCCGTGTACGATCTTCTCTAACTCTATAAGCTTCTACCTCTTCCAATGTCGAGCCGACTACTGGCTCTTAACATGGCCTCATTAGTAGTTACCTATGCATTAAATATAACCAATATATCATAGTACACATCCGATCATGTTTCTTAAGACGTTCAAGCAAGTTACCTACTGGAAGTCTGCCAGTTTTCTTAAGCCTAACATCGAAATCATTCATCCACAACAATTATAAACAAACAACCAACCAATAATCAATACCTAATTTTCATTACATCTAAGCAAACACAAAGAAAACCTAGCCTAGCATGTTAAAGAGAAGACAAGCATAAGAAAGAATCAAACAACACATAGACATATTGAATGATTATTAAAAAACTTATCTTCAATTAAGCATGGATGAAATAAGGGTTTGAAACCCTTAAAAATACTGTAAAATTCGTCTAGGGTTTCTCCTCTAAAAGTTGCACACAATGAATGAAAAATCAAAAACTATATATAGATTATTGGGTCTAACGGCATCAAGAGTAAGTTCTGACGCCGTCAACTCGCCGCCATAATTATCATTGTATTGCCTAGATCCACTTCTGACGTCGTTATGTGTAAACTTGATCTTGGCCGTCACTTGTAATTTGCTCTTGACGGCCTTGGTGAGCCGTCACGTATAATTCCTCCAAAAACTCTCTGGCGCGACACGTGCAACTTGATTATCCACCTCTTTGTTAAAGGGTGACGGCGTCATAAGCAAATCCTGACGCCGTCAGGTACTATTTTCAGCTTGAATTTGAGACTTTGTCGTTTTCTTCACTTCTTCGCTCCAAAAACGTCTAAAATGCTTCCTTTTCCAGATTTCTCCTCAAAAGTACCTAAAATGACAAAAGGAACAATTTAGGGAAATATTTGATCAAATAATCTCAACTTTGGGCTTAAATGACCCCCTAAAAGCGGTACACTTTTCGTCTCATCAAATACCCTTACACTTGAGATTTGCTTGTCCTCAAGCAAATGCGCTTTTATTCTAATCAAAATACTCTCTAGGGGTCATTTAACACTAATATAAAAGTAATTGCAACAAATATTCGTTCCACTTCAATCAAAACAAGCACGGAAATTATACACTAGCACCTCACAAATAGAGTTTAGATACACATCTCTTGGGTGTAATAAAGTATATATCACAATATGGAAATGGAAAGCATCACTCACTACCTGTCATAGCAAATAGATTACCATAGGCTTGGGAAAGGATCAAACCTCCACCACTTGGCGTAAGCACCTAGGATAAACTATCAAAGAGGTCTTTTAAAGGGTTATAACGTAAGGTGTAGGGATATGATAAACACGGTTTTGTTGGATAAAGGAAATTTTTTTACTGGTGGCGAGTTAATCATCTTGGTCAATTACATGTATAATGTGGCGTTGCTAAGCTAAGACTCGACTCGACTTAAGCTAATCAAAAACTAACCAAAACATAAAATATACATAAAAGGAAACGGGATGCTAGTCCGTATGTTTTGTTTTTCTATTTGTTTTCTTTTTCTAGATTTTTCGATTTTTTTCTTTTTTTTTATTTTTTTTATACACTCTTGCCCTACCATCCAAATTAATACATCATAGGGGATTTACGTTCCCCTTACACTTGAACTTTTACATACTTTACAATTAACTATTCTAATGACTTGAATCAAGATAATCTAAACACTTGGAGTACTTTTTAAGATTAACACACATATGGGGGTAATAAATGATGTCCTTCCCCAATACTCCATAACAATAGTACTTTACCCATGAGTCCCAATCGTCCCAAAACAATATGTACAAGATATGACTCGACTTAGCAACCATATAATCAATTAGATTATTAACTAAGGGTTTAAACATATAACAATAATGCACTAAAGATAAGTGCATACAAGGAAGGCTAAGGCGATTTGGGTGTACATTTGGGGTGGATTGTAAAAAAATTCTTCCTTTAAGTAATATGCTTAAAGTTAGAAGCGAAAAGATAGGCTCGGAGGGGTGTACTAAGGGTATCGTGTACTAAAAATGAGTACAACGCAAAGGTGTGGGAAAATTAATTGACTTTATTAGTCAAGTAATTATGACTTCATTGGTCAAGTAATTATAATACGGGTTTAACACAAGGGTGATTCTAATTCCTCTTATCATGTAGTAAATCCTAACTACACGAATGTAGTCTCACTAGCGGTCTCGAGATGCATCACTAACGCAAGTTCTAGAATCTAAGTACTACCAGTACGCTCATAAGCACTAATAATGAATGCTTTTCCTAACAAATCTAAAGGCGAACCTCACATATTTGGGTGGAAATTTCTTTTGAGTGGTACGGTTTTTGTGCTAGTCATACAACTCCTATCCATGAGACGCTCATTAAAGCTAAAGCTTTACTCCTAAATGTTGTAAAAAAATTAAATTTGACGCTAAAATTGCCCTAACAAGTATTTCTCTTAGTTTTATTACACACCTACTATTGAACAAACAAACTCAAGTGCAATTGCATTCTCTAAGGTATCATCATTTACCCTCCCCTTACACTTAGGCTGAACATTGTCCCCAATGTTCAATAAAAGGGATGTAAAAGTAATGAAGGTAAAAGAATGAAACAAATACTCCCCTGATTCGTTCGGTGTGGATAATGTGGTAACATGGTTAGATCTTCCTCCAAAAAAATGAATGTTGAAAGCTTCCCTCCAGAAATATAAATCATCTTCTTGTCCAATATAACCTGTTAAACCTGAGAAAACAATAATGGCAAACCTCGAGTAAAATCGGCGGCAATCTATATATAAGATAAGGATATAATGCTTATGGGATGAATGTTTGCAGATTTCCAGGAGTTTATAAAACTAAAGATTTAACAAAAACTTTAAGACTCCGATAGAAAAACAAAACTCGCAAAATTTTTCAGATTTTTACACCTGACGCCGTCAGAGTGCTCTGACAGAAATCTTATGTTAAGTTTTCGGAAAATTATTGGAAAAACTCATGCCTTAATTCCTGGAATTCCTGCAAAACATCATTATGACTCGATACAAGAATTTGACTCAAACAAATACTAATATACATGTTCATTTAATATTGTTGTGGTTCATGTTCAATTCCGTTCTTAGAAAAAATTTAGATTTCCCTTACACTTAGCTTTTGTGAAATACCTTTATATGAAGTCAAGACGAGGTTAAACAACAAAGTAAAGCATTTTCACAATTTATTTTGAAACATGAGCCACAAACAATAAAAATAAAACACGCATACGGAAACAAATAAAATCAAACAAACAAACAACTAAACAAACAAGTAAAGTTTGGGTTGCCTCCCAAGAAGCGCTTGTTTTTGTTCGAGTCACGAGCCTGACTCTACCCTTATTTAACAGAAATAGGGGAAGTTTTCCCTACACTTAGGATTAAGTGTGAGTGAAAGTATGCCTCGTGAAGAAAGAGTGGTGAATGAATTATATGCTCAAACGGGTGTGCTCCTTTCATCATAACCTTACCTAGTTCACTTTGGTCAATGAGTGAGTTAAAGTTTTCTCCTAAAAAGGGATCATCTTCTATCAACTTTGAGAGACACCTAGTTGAGAATCCATCTTGACCTAATAAACCTGGTTTGAACCCATAATGTTTCTTGTGATCAATCATAAATGGGTGATGTAAGTATGTAAGGTCATGGTTCACTCCTATGTCAGCTTCCTCTCTACAAGGCTTAAAGGCTACTCCCTTCAACGTAAAACTACCCGGATTATATGGTTTGGTGGGTGGATTGGGACCTTTTTCAATTCCTAAATTCACATCTAACGATGGAAGATTAGGTAACGGTTTTGGTTGAGGCTCCGATTCATCAAAACTAGGAACTTCCTTAAAACTAAGAGTAAGGTTATTACTACAAGTATTCAAACCTATATCCTCTAGTGGTGTTTGTTACAAGGGTTCTACCTCCATCGCGATTCCTAAATTTTATTATACTTCTTTCGGGTAAGTCACGGGTGGTGTATGTGCCTCAACTGGTGGTGAGACTTGTGGAGTACTTAGTGGACTTAGATTTTTTGCCTTATCCTCCATCACATCTAGATTACCTATGTGCTTATTATGTATTTTGCTGAAATCAATCCCCAACATGCACCTAGGTATCTCAAATCCTTTTCTATTCATCTCAAATTCTTGGTCCGATTCATAAGAATCATTCTCAATAACTTGATCACTATGTTCTTTTTGCCTAAAGGATTCCTCATGTTCATCATATGTCTTAGTGAAATCTAATCCAAGCATGCACCTAGGTGGTTTGACATCAACCATCTCACAATATCGGTCGGATTCATAAGAAGCTATCCTAGGTGAAGGCTTATATGGTGCATAGGTTTCACTAAGTGAGGTATTTTGAGGGTTTGATGGAGCTCCTAAGGTGAATTTTTTAAAAGCTTTATGCACTTGGTATCTTTTCTCAAGGTACTCACTAAAATCAATGCAAGATCCAGTTCTAATCATTTCACTCCTCCATCTTGAAAAGTCCAAGTTAGTATAATTATATTTCTTCATGTAAGATTCTAGTGTCAGATTTTGTGGATTCACGTTCTCCATAATGGCAAACGGAATAGTCAATGAAAATTACGAACAAACACACAAAGAAAAAGATAGACTAAAGAAAACCTAATAAAAATCTCACTAGAAAGGAATCTAATGAGTAGACCTAATAAAAAGAAATTTCAATCTAGACAATAACTATTCCCCGGCAGCGACGCCAAACACTTGATGCGTAGTTTTGCAACCTTGCAAAAGGTTTTACCTCTCAAGGGATCTTGAGAAGCTTCAAATCCCCACCAGGCAGTGTACCTGACCGTTGTAGTATAGTATAGTGGCAAGTATCAGGGGATTGATCGTTCAACTCAAAGAATAGTGTTCGCTAGGGTTAAAACTCAATTAAACTAGGTCTAGAGGTGAGGGATGATTCTTTTTGTATTTTTATATTTTATGGAAAGCAAGTAAAAATCTCGGTTTTGGAAGGATGGGCGGAATTAGTTGCTAGTCAACTAACCCAAATTACTACAAATGCAAACAAAACAAAAATAAAATGAACTCAAAGTAAATGTGGCGAAAACAATAATAAGAGAAAATGTGTTTACTTAGATTTTACTACTCCCTAGCTATCTTTGACCGGTTGATTAGTTTGTTACAATTGCATGGATGACGGGTTATATTCCTTAATACCATTCGTAGGGCCGTGTATGATCTTCCCTAACTCTATAAGCTTCTACCACTTCCTATGTCGAGCCGACTACTAGCTCCTAACATGGCCTCATTAGTAGTTACCTATGCATTAAGTATAACCAATATATCGTAGTACACATCCGATCATGTTTCTTAAGACGTTCAAGCAAGTTACCAATTGGAAGTCTGCCAGTTTTCTTAAGCCTAACATCGAAATCATTCATCCAGAACAATTATAAACAAACAACCAACCAATAATCAATACCTAAGTTTCATTACATCTAAGCAAACACAAAGAAAACCTAGCCTAGAATGTTAAAGAGAAGACAAGCGTAAGATAGAATCAAACAACACATAGACATATTGAATGATTATTGGAAAACTTATCTTCAATTAAGCATGGATGAAATAAGGGTTTGAAACCCTTAAAAATATTGTAAAATTCATCTAGGGTTTCTCCTCTAAAAGTTGCACACAATTAATGAAAAATCAAAAACTATATATAGATTATTGGGTCTGACGGCGTCAAGAGTAAGTTCTGAAGCGGTCAACTCGCCGCCATAATTATCATTGTATTGCCTAGATCTACTTCTGACGTCGTCATGTGTAAACTTGTTCTTAGCCGTCACATGCAATTTGCTCTTGACGGCCTTGGTGACGCCGTCACGTATAATTCCTCCAAAAACTCTCTAGCGCGTCACGTGTAACTTGATTATCCACCTCTTTGTCAAAGAGTGACGGCATCATAACCAAATCCTGATGCAGTCAGGTATTATTTTCAGCTTGAATTTAAGACTTTGTCGTTTTCTTCACTTTTTCGCTTCAAAAACGTCCAAAATGCTTCCTTTTCCAGATTTCTCCTCAAAAGTACCTAAAATGACAAGAGGAATGATTTAGGGCAATATTTGATCAAATAATCTCGACTTTGGGCTTAAATGACCCCCTAAAAGCTCGTCTCATCAGTAGGTTAGGACTTAGTCGAGTCATTGTGTAAAGAATTGGATCGGGTGATGATCCAAGTGAGTCTTGTGTGAAGACTTGGTTCGGGTGAAGAACCAAGTGTGTCAAGTGTGTGAAGGCTTGGTTCGGGTGAAGAACAAAGTGTGTCAAGTGTGTGAAGGCTTGGTTCGAGTGAAGAACCAAGTATGTCAATTAAGTGAAGGCTTGAATCGGGTGAAGATTCAAGTTGGACAAGAGTGCTTGTTCGTGTAGCCACGTGGGCCTTGGAGTAGATTGGTTCTAGCTATGATTAGAACTCGACATTATGCTTAGTGTCGTTCAGCCTTGTGTAAGCATGTGTACGGATTGCTCCGCCTAAAGGAGTGTGTTGATATAGTGATTGATAACTCTCGAGTGTGGTACTCGGGGAGTGGAGTAGGACGGAGAGTGAGCTTCGTGCCGAACCACTATAAATCGCCGCGTCTCTTGGTTGTGTTCTTTCCTTACTCTTTACTTTACTTGTTTTATTTGTGTATGCTAGTAACCAAATTGATATCACATAACTAGTAGAATTCAACAAATTTGCAAATGAAAAATAGCCAAACCTAAAACGGCTAAACGCTTTAGAAAATTAAAAAGAAGCGGTGAAACTATTCAACACCCCCCTTCTAGTTTCTACACATATCTTCAGACACATTTAAACTAAAGACAAACAAAATAAGAACATCATAAACAAAAAGAAAAACAACTATATGTATACATCTTTCAGTCAAGAATTTGAAACTAAAGACTTATTGTGTTACCATATAGGTAGCTTCTAATTTACAAGTTGGTCCACTAGAAATTAAGTACTACTACTTTTTTGTATATTAGAACCACAACATGTTTGGTTTAGATGGCCATTTTTTCCAACGTTAATTATGCATGGGACACATGCATTAATGTTTAAATCACGAGATTACTTCATAAACAAAGCCCCTTGGAATTTCGGTACCAAAATCGGGATTTCCCGCTTTGGTACCGTACCGTTTTTATTGGTACCGTTTTTTTTTAGCTACTTTTTTAGTACCAGTACCATACCGGGTTAAGAGAACCGGTACCGGTACGGGTCGATACCGATTCGGTTCCGGTGCCGTACCGTTTTTCCGATACTCATGCTCATCCCTGTGCTTCTTGTCCATTGTAATCCTCTAATTTTGAGGACCATGTATATCCGTATTATTTATAACCTGTTTTTGCTTACTTCTAGAGAAAATTATTATATGATAACAAATAAAAATTCAATTAAAATTATAGTCAAAGCTAAAGTTAATTAGCAAACTACTTTATCGTTATGTTTGCAATGTTTCTTCTTTCGTATCTGATTAATTGCAAAAACAAAAACTAGGAAATGTTCAATAATTAATATTTATACTAAAAGAAATATGATTTTTAGGTAATCTCACACCATTTAAAATCAAAATTCCGAAGACGTGGTGGTAGTACGCATTGTTTTTGGGAGGTGATTTGCACACTCTAAAAAATAATTAGGACACTCCAATTAATTGTATTTGGACATTTATACCCTCTCAGTTACCTTTACACTTTCACCCATGTGAAGGTATAAATATCCAAACACAATTAATTGAAGTGTCCCAATCATTTGATGGAGTGTGCAAATCATCACCCATTGTTTTTACATCCATATAGTGAAATCACTATTCTGGAATCCGAACAACTAGTAGATAGAGAGATATGGAAAAAATTATAACATCCCGTAAAATTTTCCTACGATTAATACATAGTTACAACATAAATTAACCATTTTTACCAATAACAAAATTTTTTTTATATACTTATCAATTGTAACGTTATCCACTTTCTACCTTGGAACGATATTTACACATAAAGCTTGATAGACTAAATATCACATATGATTTAAAATGTTTATATTTAATAACTATACGTTTCGACGGATAACCAAGTATGATATATATAATTCCCGAGCTTACGAAAAACTCCCTAATTACGCACTTGAGCCTCAACCAAAGTAAATCTTGTAAAATAATATAATCAATCTAGTCAAACCCTTAATTGCACAACATGTATCCTATCTCTACTAACATCTAATGTACATGCCAACTTGAACGATAAACATATCGACCTACAGCTAAAAACATAGTTACTTGTGTTATAATATACAAACATTCCACACATCAAATATATATTCGTTTCACTTCACTTCTTGTGATTCGCCACAACACCAAACGGACTCCATAATTTTTTTTCTATTTTCTTTGCACCCCAAACAACCCAAGCTGATCACTGGCCCAAACGACCCTTATATCTTTTTCTTTTCTTTCTGTTTCAGTCGAGACCAAGGCACCAAAACCACCCCATTTTCCTGTAAACTTGACTTGCAACCACCTGATATTTCTACACATCCTCATAGACCATGTTACAAGGATTCAAGAAACAATAAACTTGGTAACCTCCCACACTCGTTCACTGCCCCAGAAACGTCCCAAACAAACCTGGAAAGATCACATACGAATGTCAGGAATATTTAGACACAATCCCTCCACAATCTCTTGTCCATACTACCTGTTGAATCTCGACTGGTCAATAAATGAGGTAACATGTTATATGGCAGCTCGCTCACATCATCATCTTCCCACCTCAATGCCTCCCCAATCAATGAACATGCAAACATTTTATCCCTGCTTCCTTATCACGTTCCAGCTATGTATTTATAGGTTGCATACTGTTCGACATCCTCACTACAACTCACATCACAAACATTCTTGTAATATTCTAGTCGACCCAAGGTGGAAGAGTAAGCAAGTGGTGGAAACATGTAACTAATATTGGTTCATGGTTAAACCTTAACCATGCTGTACACCATCACTTTTTCACTTTCCTCACTGTCCTTGAACAAACTTAAACCTACATTAATACTCTGGTTGTTACTGTCAAGAAGAACTAGGAGATGAAAGTAATCATTTTCACAGGATCTAATATGATTGGGTGTGGCTACATGACGAGTGCAAAATCTTGAAAGCATGGGTGTTATCATTTCACGTCTGTTCCATGTTCATTTCCATTCCACTTGTTCCTCGCCACCACCAGTTGGTGAAGTAAGTATTCGAACCGATTTCAGTTACAATAATGCTATCTAACCTTCTTTGAAATGCACATGTGGTACGTATTGTGATAAGCTATTTATCCACCAAATCACATGTGAACTCAAAACAACTAGGTGTATCATGCGAGTCTTGTGTGGTTAAAGACTTAACAAACTAAGATATTACTAATATATTATAACAGTCGACTTATATATACACATTCTACCTTTTATTTTCCTATCATTTTTCGAGCAAATGTGGCCACCTAAACTCTTAGGTGACCATGCAACAAAGAGAACTCAACAGATATAAACCTATCATCATTCACTACCACGAGTCCAAAACCAAACCTTAATAAGCCATAAGGCTCAACATGAAACTCAAGATACTTATTATAAGCGCATAAAGGCATGAGAGAACTTTGAAAAGTAAAAAGAATCGAACTAATGAAAGCTTATACATATTGAACTAAGAGGTTTTAGTTTTTTTTTAAATGGGTTGAGTACTATATTCCTTGCGTTTGAGTCGCGGGTAAACACTAAGACAAGTTGCAACATAACGTGTACTTATTGAACATATTGAACATGCATTCCCAAGTTCAGCTTTGGTTAAATAAGATGGAACATCAACATTTTCTAAACCCAACCCACAGCTCCCAAAAGAAGAAAGCCAAACATTTAAAACTTGATCTTATTTTGTTGTTGAATTGCAAAAACTCCAGGATAAGCTGAGCTTATTTTGGTGCTAGTTTGAGTCTCGAGTATTAAGCAACAACTGCTTATTTTGAGTTTTCAAAACAGTTTTAGAAGTAAAGAAGAAAACAAGATATATATATAAGCCACAACGTTTCAAACTGAAATGTATATAACAAACTTAAATCATTTAGGCAACCGTTAAATAGGACAAATTGGTGGAATATAACACAAATGGTCTAGTGGCTTAGTTGGTAAAGATAATCATGTTTATACTAAAGGTCGCGAGCTCGAGCCCGAGTGATAACAGATTTATATGTTTGCTATTTTTGCAAACTTTCACTTATTGACAACTTCTGACCCTCCAATTCGGATAACTTATCAACTGGCCTAAAAACTTTATTAAGTTAATACACATATTTCATTTTTACTGCTTCTTGTTAAATAAAGTGTCTAACCCGTATTTCATTTGGTAACCACATCGGCGTAAACTATAAATAAGATATTCATCCTAATATATTTTAATAATATATTTTACATATTCTCACACCTCAAGAACTAACAAAACGATAAATATAAATTGACAAAGTAATAATCATGAATAAACTATATATTTCTGAATATATATATATATATATATATATATATATATATATATATATATATATATATATATATATATATATATATATATATATATATATATATATATATATATATATATATATATATATAATTTATAACGTAAATTATATAACTTGATATTGTTATCGGTTAACTTGAACACACCTTAAGAGATGATTATTTTCTCAAAAACTCATCCATTCATTTAATTAAATTGACAGTTACTACAAATTTATCATTCACCAACTTTCGATACATATCATAAATTCATGACGAGAAATATAAAATAATAAACAATACTTATACATAAAAACAAGTTATATAGTATATAACTTTGCTCTTGAATTATTCAACGTTTTGCCACACAAGCCACCTATGCTACAAATCATTCTCTCATCGAACACTATTCAAATCATGATTCTCGATAAGTCGAACTTATCTCGGACTTCCATATCATTCAGGTTATCTCTTGAAGTCATTTCCATCTTCACTTCTGACATTACTTATACTCTGTCTACCGTACTACTCAGGTGAGTCATAGCCACTACTCTTAATTGTTTTATAATGATTTATACACGTTTTTGGGGGAGATACATGCTTAACTTTTGTTTTATACTTTTACAAGTACTCGTTAACTATTTACATATTACTATAAGTTCATAGCTACACTTTCTATCGTTTAACTGTTTTATAAACTCTTTGGGAGAGATGCATGTGTAGCAACTTTTCTAACGATTATACTATCGATATTTGAAATTATGGAACAAACTGTTTAAATACGGTTTCAACTGTTTAAATACGGTTCCCCACAAACTGTTTAGATACAGTTTCAACTGTTTAAATACGGTTCCCTGCAAACTGTTTGGATACGGTTTCAACTATTTAAATACGGTTCTCTACAAACTGTTCGGATACAGTTTCAACTGTTTAAATACGGTTCCCCGTAAACTGTTTATGTTATGGACGCAACAACGTGGCCCAAATATCGAAACTCGTGTTAAATGGATTTATAAACCAACTACTATTTTGGGTGTTGACCCGGAGAAGGGCAAACCAACGGACTATTTTTGAATTAATAAGGAAATCACTCATTTTCTGATTTTGATAAATCAACGATTTAAACTATGAACACTATGGATTTTCGCACACTTTAATTTGATAATCAACTGATATTATAACTACTTTGAAATCATAAACTCTTTAATTTTGGAAATCGATATTCGAAACTATAAACTCTATGAACTCACCAACCTTTGTGTTGACACTTTTAGCATGTATTTATCTCAGGTAACTAAACAAGAAGGAACTTGAAGGCACGGAGTGGGCTTGTAACCCGGCATGGGCTTAAATAAACATTTTGACATATTTCAAATAAACTTGTTGTTTAAATTATGAAACATCTTGATGTCTCGAATATTTGGTATTTTGAATGAATTAAACTTTAAAGCGTCACTTTTGTGTCGTTTTCTATGATTGTGATAAAGATCCTCGAAGTAACACCCAAAAAGTCTTTCGCTGACATTTTAAGTCTTCCGCTGACATTTTAAGTCTTTCGCTGACATGATGATTTTGGGGGTGTTACAGATTTGCATCAGAGCTACAGTTATAGAGAACCAAGTGTTTTGAACATTGGTCTATAACTACACTTTTAAAACGGACCACTTTTACAAAATACCACCTTATGCCCTCTGTGCCTACGCGTTTCCAACATCTGGTAGAGACATTACTTTTACATGATTTCTTATATACGTTAACATGTTATGATTATGCTAATGACTTGTATTTACTAATCGGGATTATTACAAATACCGTGTCTTCATATTTCCATCCGCTAGATGATTATGTGACTTTTAGATAGTTTATGCTACACCAACACTCTAATATATTGATATATATGCTTACGAACTATTTTGAATACTATACCAATCCTCCTTAATTATCTCACTCTCATCAGTATAGATGCGTATGACATACTCTTTTAGTACTCTCAAAAAATCCGCGCATAAATTGCTTTGTCGATTAGTATGGAGGTTAAGTCAGAATCTTAAAATGATTTACAACGTCTTAATTTGAATGGATTGGGACGCCTTTTTATTCAAATCAAGAAATTGTAATCATTGAACCATAAGTTTATATTTCCTTAATTACATAGTTTGGGACGCTTCTCTATGTAAATAACGAAATATAGATAAATAGGTTTAATTATTTCTGAGATAACAAGCATATGAAACCACGAACCCCTAAATCTCACTAGAAACCACGAATATTGATACACAACGATATAACTAGCATATGTAATGCTAACATTACAAAGATCATTAAATAAACCTTAACATCACTAAATGATTGATCCATCAAGCTGATGAAGAATGCCACCACTCCTATGAGTGCAAGAACCACGACTGGATGTAATACATCGAATACTCTGTACGACAAAACCACACAATGAAACATTAGTGCTAAATGCTAGGATACAAAATTCAAAACAACACTCCTATTATAAACAATATCTTTTACCCCCATATTTCATCCACACTAACGGCTAAAATCACGATTAGCATGAGAAATGCTATGATCCAATCCAAGGACTCCAGATCTTCCTTTGGGAAGAAAGTTGCAAAAACATACACAATTACGAGAACCATATAGATGTAAGACATTTTAAAATTTTGTTTGAAGAAAGAATGAACGATAAAGAGGAAAATCAGAGCATATATATAGGGAAGTAGCCATAAATCACTATTCTTGCCATGTGCATTCACTTTTTCCCAAACTAATTTCTATCCTCGAGAACTGATAATTCAAGAAATTTATCTACCCTCTTCCTTTTTGTAAAAATCTGTATCAACAAAACTCTTTTGTTTAACGGGTAGGTTACCCGCACAGATTTTTGTAATTATAAATTTTGAAGAAAATCTAAACGTAAAAGAATAAATAAATTCTCATCCAAATTATGATCACACGGAATTTTATTTAAACACTCAAACGATATATTATTAAGAACAGACTTGACAAAAATACATAAAAACATTACGAACGATGCTGAATTAAAACATCACACTTCAGCGGTAGTCTGGGTGATCCCAAGTCTGAGAATTGTTAGAATCATATCCATCATCATAAGGGTCGAAGCTTGCCAACCTCTCTTCTTCTATTTGAACCTCCAACCTACTCAGCTCCCGCTCCATGTCAGAAGTCCAACCACCATCGTCGACCGCCACATTTTCCTCAAAACTTGGCTGGAATTGATCCAGATGAGGCAATTGTTGTTGTTGCACAACCACTCTTGGTGCAGAAGAACTTGATGCACCTTGTTGTAGTGGTTGTTGTTGCGGTTGTTGTGGTGGTGGTGGTGGAATTTGTTGTTGTTGTTGTTGTTGTTGTTGTTGTTGCTGTTGTTGTTGTTGTTGTTGTGGTTCAACCCTAGCAACTTCAAAACTCCAACGGATTTTGTTGGAAATTTGATTCTCTATCTGATGAACACAAGCCCATAGCGATTCAATCACCGCAGCATCCTTACGATATTCATCATGCAAGAACGTGTCGATCACATATTTTCTATCATCTGATATGTCTGTGCACTCTACATAACGTTCTCTAAGTCGTTGTTTCAATTGTTTCGCCACCTCAAACTCCAGGATGACCCTCACAATAGCATTTTTGCGATCCACATCACTATTTTCGGTTTCTGGTTTGATATATTGTTGAATTTATTCAGCGGTATGTGGTAGCTTGCAAGCCATTGATTGTTTTGTGTGTGTGTATGTGGATAACCCAACACGTACCATTAGTATTTATAAGGAATTGGAAAAATAATTCTCAATTATTTTATTAAATATGACCGTTTGTATTCAAACGGTAAAACTTTTAAAACCTGTGTCTAATAAAACTAGCAACAAAATTTTTAGGATACGTGGTGAAAATTCTACCTTGGCTTTCGCATTTCAACACAAGTGGCAAGAAAAGATCACATTAAACACATAACACCATAACTTAAATCATGAACGCGCCACGTATAAGTAATACACTCTCACAGGATTTGACCCCTCCATCTCTAAGAAATTGTGAACTCCTCCATAATCTTTCCAAACTCTCAAACATTAGATAAAATTTCAATGATCTCTGACCAACTCGTAACCTCAGATATCTTAGAATAATAAAACGTAAGTCGTTGAAACATACTCGCAAAAAAACTAAATCAAATACTCTCTTAACTTGGGCCTTAACCCACTGCTTCTATGCGCCGACACACATTTGGGCCTCGAGATTTCAGTAACCCAACACACCATTGAACTTGATCACCAACTTAAGCCCGACATTGCTCAAGCCCAAAACCTAAATATTACTCCAAACCGACTCATGACCTATAGTTTCAAACCATTTTTCCGTGACATTTTCTAAGCACCCTATCAATATTTTTGTGCATCTCAATTTATCGTGTACCCAAGAATCAAGTGTGACGAATCTTTTCAAATAAATCGATCATTCGATGGCCAAATTTTCATCAAAGCTCAACCCAATTACTACACTCAACTATAACCAAAAATCGTATTTATTTAAGTATTTGAAGCCAAATGAACTCCACATATAGTTTTGGTCATAATTTATTGAAACCCACCTTTGTAAACTTGACTACAATCAAACCAACCAACTCTAAATATTCTTAACACATAATAACATTCTATATACTAATCTAACGATTCATAAGCAATAAATACAAGCGAAAAATCAACATAAACCACGGCATCAGAAAACGAAGGAAATTTTATTCATACACTAGAAGTTACATGGAAACACAACGAACCTTTATTTCAACATTCCTCCCACTACACTACGATACTATGCCTCACTTCCAGAACTTGTCAATGATGATCGATAAAACCACGAGCGGTACAAGAAATATTAAGATCCCAACCAACATAGCACGATCTTCGTTCGGAACATACACTAGATAAATAACAACAACGATGACATACAAGATCGTAAGAATGGTGATGAAGTGCGGCATGTCGACAGAAAATGATAAAATGAGAAAGAAAAGTTAGGTAAAAAGGAGTATACTAGTGGGTAATTTAAAGAGAATAAGAGTTGGGTACTGTACACCACTGTGGTAAAATACTGTTTACACCTTAAAAACTACATTTAATGTTGCCACGTAATAATTATATTTTTGGACTAAAGTTCCCCAAAGTTTTTCTTTAAAAACCATATTAAGATCCGTCATCATCAAGGAAGAAGCTAATGTAGTAGTAGATACGTTAAGCTGGAAAGAACTTAAAAACCACTCAGAGATTAGATCATTAGGAATGACTATTTGTTCACCCTTTCCATTCACCTTTACAACCACCTTAGCCTGGAATCCCGGGACGGGATTCAGTTTAACGGGTAGGTAATATAACATCCCGTAAAATTTTCCTACGATTAATACATAGTTACAACATAAATTAACCATTTTTACCAATAACAAAATTTTTTTTATATACTTATCAATTGTAACGTTATCCACTTTCTACCTTGGAATGATATTTACACATAAAGCTTGATAGACTAAATATCACATATGATTTAAAATGTTTATATTTAATAACTATACGTTTCGACGGATAACCAAGTATGATATATATAATTCCCGAGCTTACGAAAAACTCCCTAATTACGAACTTGAGCCTCAACCAAAGTAAATCTTGTAAAATAATATAATCAATCTAGTCAAACCCTTAATTGCACAACATGTATCCTATCTCTACTAACATCTAATGTACATGCCAACTTGAACGATAAACATATCGACCTACAGCTAAAAACATAGTTACTTGTGTTATAATATACAAACATTCCAGACATCAAATATATATTCGTTTCACTTCACTTCTTGTGATTCGCCACAACACCAAACGGACTCCATAATTTTTTTTCTATTTTCTTTGCACCCCAAACAACCCAAGCTGATCACTGGCCCAAACGACCCTTATATCTTTTTCTTTTCTTTCTGTTTCAGTCGAGACCAAGGCACCAAAACCACCCCATTTTCCTGTAAACTTGACTTGCAACCACCTGATATTTCTACACATCCTCATAGACCATGTTACAAGGATTCAAGAAACAATAAACTTGGTAACCTCCCTCACTCGTTCACTGCCCCAGAAACGTCCCAAACAAACCTGGAAAGATCACATACGAATGTCAGGAATATTTAGACACAATCCCTCCACAATCTCTTATCCATACTACCTGTTGAATCTCGACTGGTCAATAAATGAGGTAACATGTTATATGGCAGCTCGCTCACATCATCATCTTCCCACCTCAATGCCTCCCCAATCAATGAACATGCAAACATTTTATCCCTGCTTCCTTATCACGTTCCAGCTATGTATTTATAGGTTGCATACTGTTCGACATCCTCACTACAACTCACATCACAAACATTCTTGTAATATTCTAGTCGACCCAAGGTGGAAGAGTAAGCAAGTGGTGGAAACATGTAACTAATATTGGTTCATGGTTAAACCTTAACCATGCTGTACACCATCACTTTTTCACTTTCCTCACTGTCCTTGAACAAACTTAAACCTACATTAATACTCTGGTTGTTACTGTCAAGAAGAACTAGGAGATGAAAGTAATCATTTTCACAGGATCTAATATGATTGGGTGTGGCTACATGACGAGTGCAAAATCTTGAAAGCATGGGTGTTATCATTTCACGTCTGTTCCATGTTCATTTCCATTCCACTTGTTCCTCGCCACCACCAGTTGGTGAAGTAAGTATTCGAACCGATTTCAGTTACAATAATGCTATCTAACCTTCTTTGAAATGCACATGTGGTACGTATTGTGATAAGCTATTTATCCACCAAATCACATGTGAACTCAAAACAACTAGGTGTATCATGCGAGTCTTGTGTGGTTAAAGACTTAACAAACTAAGATATTACTAATATATTATAACAGTCGACTTATATATACACATTCTACCTTTTATTTTCCTATCATTTTTCGAGCAAATGTGGCCACCTAAACTCTTGGGTGACCATGCAACAAAGAGAACTCAACAGATATAAACCTATCATCATTCACTACCACGAGTCCAAAACCAAACCTTAATAAGCCATAAGGCTCAACATGAAACTCAAGATACTTATTATAAGCGCATAAAGGCATGAGAGAACTTTGAAAAGTAAAAAGAATCGAACTAATGAAAGCTTATACATATTGAACTAAGAGGTTTTAGTTTTTTTTTAAATGGGTTGAGTACTATATTCCTTGCGTTTGAGTCGCGGGTAAACACTAAGACAAGTTGCAACATAACGTGTACTTATTGAACATATTGAACATGCATTCCCAAGTTCAGCTTTGGTTAAATAAGATGGAACATCAACGTTTTCTAAACCCAACCCACAGCTCCCAAAAGAAGAAAGCCAAACATTTAAAACTTGATCTTATTTTGTTGTTGAATTGCAAAAACTCCAGGATAAGCTGAGCTTATTTTGGTGCTAGTTTGAGTCTCGAGTATTAAGCAACAACTGCTTATTTTGAGTTTTCAAAACAGTTTTAGAAGTAAAGAAGAAAACAAGATATATATATATATATATATAAGCCACAACGTTTCAAACTGAAATGTATATAACAAACTTAAATCATTTAGGCAACCGTTAAATAGGACAAATTGGTGGAATATAACACAAATGGTCTAGTGGCTTAGTTGGTAAAGATAATCATGTTTATACTAAAGGTCGCGAGCTCGAGCCCGAGTGATAACAGATTTATATGTTTGCTATTTTTGCAAACTTTCACTTATTGACAACTTCTGACCCTCCAATTCGGATAACTTATCAACTGGCCTAAAAACTTTATTAAGTTAATACACATATTTCATTTTTACTGCTTCTTGTTAAATAAAGTGTCTAACCCGTATTTCATTTGGTAACCACATCGGCGTAAACTATAAATAAGATATTCATCCTAATATATTTTAATAATATATTTTACATATTTTCACACCTCAAGAACTAACAAAACGATAAATATAAATTGACAAAGTAATAATCATGAATAAACTATATATTTCTGAATATATATATATATATATAATTTATAACGTAAATTATATAACTTGATATTGTTATCGGTTAACTTGAACACACCTTAAGAGATGATTATTTTCTCAAAAACTCATCCATTCATTTAATTAAATTGACAGTTACTACAAATTTATCATTCACCAACTTTCGATACATATCATAAATTCATGACGAGAAATATAAAATAATAAACAATACTTATACATAAAGACAAGTTATATAGTATATAACTTTGCTCTTGAATTATTCAACGTTTTGCCACACAAGCCACCTATGCCACAAATCATTCTGTCATCGAACACTATTCAAATCACGATTCTCGATAAGTCGAACTTATCTCGGACTTCCATATCATTCAGGTTATCTCTTGAAGTCATTTCCATCTTCACTTCTGACATTACTTATACTCTGTCTACCGTACTACTCAGGTGAGTCATAGCCCCTACTCTTAATTGTTTTATAATGATTTATACACGTTTTTGGGGGAGATGCATGCTTAACTATTGTTTTATACTTTTACAAGTACTCGTTAACTATTTACATATTACTATAAGTTCATAGCTACACTTTCTATCGTTTAACTGTTTTATAAACTCTTTGGGAGAGATGCATGTGTAGCAACTTTTCTAACGATTTTACTATCGATATTTGGAATTATGGAACAAACTGTTTAAATACGGTTTCAACTGTTTAAATACGGTTCTCCACAAACTGTTTGGATACAGTTTCAACTGTTTAAATACGGTTCCCTGCAAACTGTTTGGATACGGTTTCAACTATTTAAATACGGTTCTCTACAAACTGTTCGGATACAGTTTCAACTGTTTAAATACGGTTCCCCGTAAACTGTTTATGTTATGGACGCAACAACGTGGCCCAAATATCGAAACTCGTGTTAAATGGATTTATAAACCAACTACTATTTTGGGTGTTGACCCGGAGAAGGGCAAACCAACGGACTATTTTTGAATTAATAAGGAAATCACTCATTTTCTGATTTTGATAAATCAACGATTTAAACTATGAACACTATGGATTTTCGCACACTTTAATTTGATAATCAACTGATATTATAACTACTTTGAAATCATAACCTCTTTGATTTTGGAAATCGATATTCGAAACTATAAACTCTATGAACTCACCAACCTTTGTGTTGACACTTTTAGCATGTATTTATCTCACGTAACTAAACAAGAAGGAACTTGAAGGCACGGAGTGGGCTTGTAACCCGGCATGGGCTTAAATAAACATTTTGACATATTTCAAATAAACTTGTTGTTTAAATTATGAAACATCTTGATGTCTTGAATATTTGGTATTTTGAATGAATTAAACTTTAAAGCGTCACTTTTGTGTCGTTTTCTATGATTGTGACAAAGATCCTCGAAGTAACACCCAAAAAGTCTTCTGCTGACATTTTAAGTCTTTCGCTGACGTGATGATTTTGGGGGTGTTACAAAAATGAAGAAGAGAGTGATAGGATGAGATTATATATGGGTAAAATAGTCATTTAACATGAATAACGGGATTTGGCAACAAAAAATGGAACATTGACCAAGGGAAAATGGTCAAAGGGACGCATTTAGCCTCAAAAACCTAACTTTTGGACGCCTGACGACGATTTTCAAAACTTAGGATGCATGGCGATGTTTTATGGAAATTTTAGGGACCAACGGTGTATTTTTGACTTCCATTTGTTATATTGAGGTAAAAACATATTCAATTCCATTTCCTTGTAAACAACATAAGCTTCCTTTAGAGCAAAGGGTTAGGTAACCTAGGTTAAACTTTAACCTGGTGTCACGTCAGCGCCATATCAGTCACTAAACTTTAACCAAACTTTAGCAAAAAACACCCGTTATAATAACTCAACCTTAACTCAACATTTTAGGCCCCACTTTTATCATAATCTAACAAAAAAAATGACTTAAACCTTAACTTAGGTGGCGGTATGTTAACCATTTTGTGTTAAACTTTAACTCACAAAAACCTTCACCCTTAACGTTGCGTTAAGTGGTTCACCATCCTCGTTAACGAGGCCTTAACCTTGGACCCCGGTATGGTAACCTCCCCCTTAACTTGCAAAAGGTTAAAGTTTAACCACAAAAATAGTTACCATACCCCATGCTCTTATAAGGGAAGGTGTAGTGAAGAACCAAAACTCTTCATTTGAGTCCCACGGGTGTCACATCACGAAACACCATCTTCATACCTAACCCCCTCCTCACCAACAACTAACCTCAACTTAATTATTTGAGGCCCATCACTTACAACTTTATTTTTCTTATTCATTTCATTAAATAAAATAAATTCATTTTACTAATAATTAAAAATAATACAACATACTAATTTTATTTCATCAAAATAAAAAACATAAGATACGAAAAAAAACATGGGATACAAAAAAAATACAACACATGCTACTAATATGAAAATTAAATATTTTATTCGTTAACGTCATCGTCGATACTTTGGTATTTTTTGGTTCTCAATGCTTGTCTCCTGCGAATGATTTCGGCTCTTACCGGGTCATTAACCAAGCTGACATCTAGTATGAGCATCTGCATTTCCTGCATCTCTAACGCCTTTTGTTCCTTCTCATACGCCTTTTCTTCCCTCTTCCTCCTCGCCTCGTAACAAGCCACTTGAGCATCTTTTGCTTGCGTATACTTTTCGAATAATCGTCCTGACAAAGTACTTGTTTGACTACCACCGACGCTCGCCGCGCTAGACGTTTCCGTCGACTTTTGTTTCTTTCGAGCTCGTTTATTGTTTTTTTCGGGACAAGGTCGTTTTTCCGGCCCGAATATATCCTCAAGACATGTAATGTCTAGAGGTTCTTCAGCATCCCATTTCGGGTACTGTTTCAAGATCTCCCAAACGTGAACATAAGTGAAACCCCTCGAACCAAAGCGTTCATTGAAGTTCATTTTCGCATTATCAATATGATCATGGTCATTTTCACCACTGCATCGGGTTATATGGCGATAAATAGCGTGGAATTTTTTGGAGTCGCTATTAAGCCTCGACCATTTACCGGTTAGCATATTTTTGGTACAAGGGTCACCAACAGTTCGCTCGTTGAACGCCTCATGAATTTCGTGTTGGAATTATAATATCATGACAATCATATAAAATAAACCAAACACATCAAGAGAGCAAAGCGGAAGCGTTATAACAAGATCATATAACATGTAATTAATTAATCAATAATAAATAGTAAACATACCTTTGTGATTCTAGCCCGAACAAGAATCAATATGCAATCTTCAACTCAAGAACCCTAATTAGGGTTTATGTGGATTATA
Organism: Artemisia argyi; assembly: GCA_030686995.1. NCBI lineage: Eukaryota > Viridiplantae > Streptophyta > Magnoliopsida > Asterales > Asteraceae > Artemisia > Artemisia argyi. The sequence goes on along the minus strand of CM060709.1, from coordinate 94,799,258 downwards.
AGAATTACCCCTTACCTCTTTTGTAATTCAATCCAACAATCAAACAATAGTGTGTTTGAATCGTGTTCTTGTACACACGTACTAATTCAAGTAAAAGTTTATGCAAGTAAATTAAACACAAAACCTTTAGTTTATAAAAATCGAATCCCTAAGATGGGATTGATGTTGGATCGATTTTAGGGATAAGAGAAGGAGAGAAAAACACCTATTATGTGTGTACAAGTTATGAGAAAACAATAACCCATGAGGTGTTTATATACTTGAGATAACTTGGAGTCCAAGGCACAAAGGAGGTGGAACTCTTTCTAGAACATTCTTGACCTTCCAATTATTCACAAGTATTACTTTCCTAATCTTCGTCTAATGGTTGTTAGCCATTCTCCGTTAAATACTAACGGTCGTTACTAGTTTTGTGTTTATTAATAATTATATATAACATTTATAAATAATTATTCTTTTACTCTTCATGCGTAAAGTGTGCAATCCCACGATCTCGAGTTCGATCCTAACATACGACTACTAAAATAATGTCCATAATCTAACAGCTCCCACTTGGACATATTTTAATAGTGTAATCACATCGGTTAGCGTCTTGCAACACGCCGATGCCTCTAGTACGATCTCGAGTAAGGCTCCTGGACAAACCTTTTAATGATTTCTCATTATTATTATCCTTTTGTTTCTAATACCACGTTAATAAGAATATGGATTAAAGTCATTCCTTAATTAACCATTCTGTTTCTCGTTGTTTATGATTGATCAAGATTACCAAATCTTCTGAATATATTCAGGGGAGATCTTGGGTGCGGCCGCACATGCATCTTACTAACCCTACGAGGGGCCCAGCAGTATTAAACTCCAAAAATAAATTTGAATGAAAAAATTCTATCTTGACTACAAGCAAAACCCACAAACTTTGTAACACTTTCGAAAACAACCCTTATGACTACCAGTTACGTATAGCGTTAAGTTGTTCCACAAAAATGCACTACATTCATGACACTTATCTTGCATCTCAAGTCTGAGGATAACTTCTCATGATTTACTTAATGACAAGATCCATAAAGTAACATCATGTAGTTGGGATAAGTCCTATATTCAGTATCATTGAATATCATCTGAAATGGCATGACTACGCATCAATATACTTTAAGTATATTATACCAACCTTCAGATTTGTCTTGATTTAATAATATTCCCATATTATTAACTAACAACGAACAATTTAGAATAACATTTATTCATGGATTAAACATACAAATATAGGATACAATATATTATAAATTAAACATACCATGTATTTAAATTTATTATAATAATTGTTTATCATCCCTTTATCCAAATACTAAATAGATCAATGCATGATAACTCTTGTTGATGAATTATGTCTCAAGTAATGACATTCATACTTGTTGACAAGACATAAATCATCCAACTTTTATCTATTGGAATTTTAAGAATACTTATTTCAAGAATTCAACTATTGAAGTTATTGTATATGCATACTCAACTATTTTGATAATGCCATATAATATTTCATAAAATGTGTGACATCCTTAACCACCAATTTATGATAATCAAACTTCCAAACATTTTAAAGTTTAAAGTATTCTTATTCTCTTAATGTATAATGCAACTATGCTCTTATTAAGCACAACTAGTACATATAGCCAAAGATGAAATCCTTTCCATGACTAGTATTGAGTGTCATCTCAATTTCATTAGCATCATTGTATGCAAACAACAATATGCTATTAAAACTTCCCGTAAACAATAATATCTATTGTGTAATGTTTGATGCCCTTCAAACTTTCAAATTTGTTGGCTATGACAATTTTCACAACAATTGAAAAATTGTTCATCTATAGAATTTGGAAGCTGTTCCAGATTTAGGATGTGATTCTATAATCAAACATATTCTTTTAAGAATATTACACAAGTTATCTAATAACTTTTTAATTAGATATTAATATTGCCAAATCATCTTGTAATCAAGCATGATACAACAAAACATGATGTTCATGAAAAATCATTGAGTCATACTTAGATTTTGTTCATGTTATTCATATCCATTTAGACTTTCTAAATAATATATCATGGTATATTAGATTCATTTACCGCACATGTTTCAACAATAAACATTTATTCCAAGGTTGTATGTCTTATTTCCTAAATCTTACAAGTAAAGTTTCATTCCAAACTAAGAGTTAACTTTTAACTTATATGGAATGTTACTTTTATATGTTCCACAACATATATGATTTAGGAATACTTTGAAATTATCTTATTTTAATTATAAATCAAGACATGAATTTAATAATTAAACATAAGGTAATCTTCTAGATACATGCATTTATCCATCCATGTATTATTGCACTTTGTACACTTCCAAAGATTTATTTGAATTCATAAACTCCTTTTGATTACTTATCGTCCTCGCTCAAGTAATCACTCAAGAAAGAGTTTTGATATTCCATTGTCAATTTCATAAATATGACAATCATAATCTTTATATATTTAATGTATTTAGAAAATAATATTTAATCACAGTTAATTGCTTAAGTGTGATTAATAATCTTGTCATAAAACATGCATTAAATACGTGCACAATATTGTCCATATGATTTCTATACAAAGATTTAAACCACAAGGTTACCTCATCTTTGAAGGAACTCATCTTCATTTTCTAGTATAACTATTAAGATAAACCAAGTTTCTAAAATTGATTATCTTTATAGACAGCATCTTAATCATTCATATCATGTGTACTTTACCCAATTTCATATTTGGTAATGTAATATAAAAATTATCAGGTTTACAATAATCCTATAAATCATAGCCCTCAGCATATTAATCAAATATCTGAGATATATTGCTATTCTATGAATGATAATTCCATCATCTTGAGATTTAACATTTAAATGTCAAACTTTATTAAGATATTTACTAGTGTATTTCAGAAGATTATGTATCTTGTAATTTTATCTTTTAAAGATCAAAACTCCCACTTGCTTTTAGTAATTTAAAGACTATCTTTAAATACTTAGCAAATAAAGCAACAATACAATATTCTCTTTTAGGATATTACAAATACATATTGACAGTTCCTGACTTAACTTTGTTAATAACCTCTTCATAAGCAGTTAAACAAATTTAGAACTTCAATTTAAGACTTAATGTGATTCATCACATTCATCACATTCCATCATATGATAATGTCTTATTAATCTTCTAGGTTGGAGTTTTATTAAATATGTCCAAGCCATACTCAATATTTTAACCTTGATAACTTTTGAAAGAAAAAAAGTTATAGTTATCTTTAATCAAACAATATAACAAGAGTTTGATTTTCCTAATTGAATATACCATAAATATTTGGTATTTCATTAGTATTAATATTGTAATTAGACAATCTAACAATATTTTAAGATAACCATATTTCCTTTTGGCTTGTCTATTTACCAACTAAGCCATTATAATGGTATAATAGTATTTTCAAGCCAATTACATGCTTTATAACACAAGTACTTTTTACAAAGTCACTTCATGTCCATGTCTCTACAAGAAAACATAAACTGTTATAATCTCACTATACGTTATAAGTCATTTAACAATTTAATGGCTTCATGTATATGTCTTAATTAAAACACATAACAAGATAACGTCTTACTTTATTATAAGTCTTGTAACAATTAAAAGACTTTATGTTTATATCTTTACAATGAAACATAAACATGTTTAACTAAAGTAATTATGAACACCATCTTTTGGTTTCAATCTTAATTTCAAGTTAATTTATTACTTCACAATAATGTAAATAACATTATTTCTTCATTTATTTATGTCATTTCCAAGAACACATAAATATTCAGATTGAAGTAGCATTAGATTACTCAATTAATTTATGTCATTCCATGAATTCATAAATATATAAATTAAAGTAGTCTTGATATCATATTGACACATGTTCTAATAGGTATCTAATTTAGAAACTGCAAATTCTCATAGTTCAATTACATCAGTTTATCTGCTAGTAATGAAAATACGAAATTCACCTTGTTGTTGCAATCTAGCTAAGCTCTCACATAACATAAATTGTAACACCAAGTGTTTCTTGAATTAGATTAGTATAATGCATATTAGAATATAATTCTCTTACCTTGCAGTCAAGAGAATCCATTAAATCATATCTTTATGAGTTGTTTGTTGCACACATTAAAGATAACATTTCTCCCACTTGTGCATGGAACAACCTCATATAGTTGATAAAAAACACGCCATGCATTTGTTTGTGTGTTCAATATGATTGTGTCATAGATTTTAGCATAACAAGTAGATGTAGAACAACAATGTCTAGTAAGGAAACGTACAAGACTATCCTTAAAAGTATGAGTGTCTACACTTGGAAAGTAATTATCTTTAGCTACCAAGATGTCAAAGCTGGTAACTCCCACTGAATTAAAGATCATTACAATAATTCCTTATTCAGTAATAAGTACACAATACTCCCACTGAATTTGACAACATTGTAAATGTTTCATATCCAGTGAAAGAAAATAGTGTGCTTTTAACTTTCCTACACCTTTGAATGTCCATACGTAACAATTACTTATGTACTAAAAGTGTATTCTACTACGTAAAGATGGACTATCCACCAAATGCTATTAACTTGAAAAATTGGGCATGCAATTTCTTCCTTAACAGGTCTACCATCCTACAACGTATGTAGCATCTTTTAAATAGTCAAAACAACTAGATTAATAAACTAGTTTATCTTTTACCATTTTGCGGTAATTAGTCTAGATTCTAATTTATAATAACTCATAAAATGTCATATATAATTTTCTGTTAACCAAATATCATATTTGTTACTAAGAATTTAATCACTGAATGAGGATGATGAAATCCCTATGAAAAATGTACGCAATTTTCTTAACTATTAAAAATTTGCTATGAGTTATATTAGAATTTAGACATATCTAATATTCCTATTATCCTTTCTCATTCATGAAAAGGAATAGGATTGTGTCTCACTCTTCCTTCATAGAAAGGAGACTTCTTTTGTCTTTTAAGTAAATATTTCTTAATCAAACATTTGTTTGAAAACAGAACTAGATCAATTTACCAAAGCCCAAAGTGCGTTTACGGTTTGAACGTTGCATTAATACATTAAAACGAATTACAAAATTCAATTCCAGTATTTTCGATAATTAGATCTTTAAGAAAATAAAATACCCATTGGTAAATATTCATATAAACCATAGTATTTTCTTAAAGATAGGATCCAAATTGACATAGTATCATTACATCAGTTGATCTGCTAGTAATGATAGCATTCAACAAGGTAATTGTCGAACAATAATTGCCAATATCATATTGCAATTCCTAGATTTATGGGATTTACAATCACAAAACTTTTGTAATATAAGCATGTTTGATCCCCATCTTAATGCCTTGAGTCCAAGATCTCACTTCCTACTCAATTTAAGTCGTCTAACTTAAAAACTGCAAACTCATAAATCCATCACATCAGTTGATCTGCTAGCAATGAATTTATGAAATTTGCCTCTCCATTGCAATCTCGCCAAGTTCTCACATGACGTAAATTACAACTTCAAGTGTTCTTAATTAGATGGCATTCGACTTAATTTTATAAGGGTATTAAATTTTGACGTGTAATCAAAATAATGTATGAAGAAGCATGCATACAACTTCATAACATTGGTTTTATAAAATATTTTTATTACCAATTTGCTAAGAGTAAAATAACAAAGTTTTGATTGAGGTATCGGGTTCACCAATTAAAGAATTACCAACAATTATCGTCCACTATATCGTACTTTTGCATAAGCCCTAAGGCTTAGTGTTTCGGATAATCATTGTGGAATTGTGATGAATTCACCCTTAAGATGACAATGTACGTAATATAGTGATATAGGTAAGTCTAGAGTCGGCAACCAAGCAGTTGTAGAGAACCGGTAGGTGCATGAGCTTTAAAAACCCCTCTCTACAAGTACATTGGATGGCAATCTTCGGTCCGCCTTTCACACACTATGTACAAAAACATCAATCAACCAATCCTTTGAAATTTACTCTTAAAACCAAAACAATTTCGCCATTTATTTAGTCCGTATTTATTTTTCTATTCAAAAAATTACCCTTTTTGTTTATAAACATGTCTAACATAATAATAAACAAAAAAAAGTAATATAAAATAAAAAAATAAAACAACCAAATAAACATATACATAACATAACAATTAAATATGTATAAAACATGTAGCCACATGCAAATCTTATTCAATAGTCCTATTAATAATCAAGTCTAGGTGTATAACGTATTTATTCAATCAAGGCTTTCTTCTTCTAGGAAAAAGAGCCACATACATCGATAAATCGATTGCGTAAGCCAAAACTAAATAAATAACACATAGCACATAATTGATTACTTAATATTGGAGTCTTCCCCAATTCGACATCTATAATAAATTTACATGTTTCGATATAACTTAACCATTAATTTATATATCCAATTTAAACCATTTAAATTATCACACAATAAAATCCATGCAAATATGCACTTTTTTATGGGCTAAGCTTAACAATTAACATATTGCACCAAGATCGTTTACTAAAACGCATAACAAATTACATGACATCCTAGGGTTTCTAATCATATTAAAAAAAACAAAACCAAAACCCTAAAACCCTTTAAGGTCTAAATCGACCCATAAAAAAAATTAGGGTTAGGAATCTAAAAACCCTAAAAACATGTAACTAAACGAATCAAGATCCAATTTTTATGCGTTTCGATAATTAATTACACATTATAACGGCTCTAGATGCCACTGTTGGAATTATAATATCATGACAATCATATAAAATAAACCAAACACATCAAGAGAGCAAAGCAGAAGCGTTATAACAAGATCATATAACATGTAATTAATTAATCAATAATAAATAGTAAACATACCTTTGTGATTCTAACCCGAACAAGAATCAATATGCAATCTTCAACTCAAGAACCCTAATTAGGGTTTATGTGGATTATAAGAATTACCCCTTACCTCTTTTGTAATTCAATCCAAGAATCAAACAATAGTGTGTTTGAATCGTGTTCTTGTACACACGTACTAATTCAAGTAAAAGTTTATGCAAGTAAATTAAACACAAAACCTTTAGTTTATAAAAATTGAATCCCTAAGATGGGATTGATGTTGGATCGATTTTAGGGATAAGAGAAGGAGAGAAAAACACCTATTATGTGTGTACAAGTTATGAGAAAACAATAACCCATGAGGTGTTTATATACTTGAGATAACTTGGAGTCCAAGGCACAAAGGAGGTGGAACTCCTTCTAGAACATTCTTGACCTTCCAATTATTCACAAGTATTACTTTCCTAATCTTCGTCTAACGGTCGTTAGCCATTCTCCGTTAAATACTAACGGTCGTTACTAGTTTTGTGTTTATTAATAATTATATATAACATTTATAAATAATTATTCTTTTACTCTTCATACGTAAAGTGTGCAATCCCATGATCTCGAGTTCGATCCTAACATACGACTACTAAAATAATGTCCATAATCTAACATTTCGTTCCAAAAGAATTCATCGGTTTTGTCATTGCCCATATCTTTGTCTTGGGAAATTCTATCCACGTTTCAGCAAGAAGCTTTTCTTCTTCCTTGGTCCATCTCAGACTCACACGCGTTTGACCTACTTCTTCCAAGTCATCGTCATCATCGACGTCTAAATCTACAACTTTTTTGCTTTTTGGGCTTTCGTTTTTTTTCCTTAACCTTTGGCGCGGTGATCGTGCCTTAGGTACTTTAAAAGGTTATTGATATGGTTGTGATTTGATTGGTGGTTGTGATGGAGGAGTCGGAAACGTGGATGGGTGATTCGGGTTATAAAATTGTGGTGTCGGACATCGTTGGGCTTGATTTGCGAATCCTTGTTGGAACGCATATTGTTGGTTCAGATAAATTTCATTCGGATTGAATTGTTGCGAATCATATGGTGATGAAGAGTTTGAATTTTGCGACTAGGGAGTAGAAGAGTTTGACGATCCCCCGTATTGACGTTGGTTTGACTTTAGAAGGTTCGTGAAATAGCCCACCTCGTTCGGGTTTTGAGACATTTTTTTGTTTATTCGGAGTAAAGATATAGAAGTTTTTATTAGCTGGTTGAATTGTAGTGAGAAAATAGAAGTGAAAATGATTTAGTATTTATAGAGTTTGTGTGTGTTCACTTTATTTATAAAAAAAAAAAAAAAAAAAAAAAAAAAAAAAAAAAAAAAAAAACCTTGACCGTTTAATTTATAAAGGTAAAATATCCGTTTTTTTCCCCAACGTACACTTTCCATTGCCTTTGTCAGATAATTCACTTCGTCGTGCAGACGAAGAGCTGCCAAACGGCGAGCTCTGGCGAGGGGGGAGGGCGGTGTGGCGAAGAGGCTCGGCGAGGCAAAAACTTGCCACGTATGAACGGCGAGATACATTTGACGAACTACATCTTCTGCTCTTAGGGACCACTTATCAATGTCATCCTTGTCTCGTGGACATCCAACTATATATGTTACTCACGGTAATTCTTGGTGCAGTTTCATAAGCAAACCCAGCCTTCAAGTATCAATCTACATGTTTTATTTTCTTCTAACTTAAACAAATTAAATATTATTTTAAACCTAATGTGTACCTTGACAAATCTGGTTTCATTGTCCAAAACAATTGCACCATTAGCCATCTTTACCAACCAATTGCAAGCTCACATTCTACTATATATTTATCTAAAAGGCGAAAAACAAAAGTTTGAGCTAATTAGTATGATACTAAATACAATGAAACAGTTTCAAAAGCACGAGGTTTAGCGGCTTTAAAACAGATTATACATTTGTTAAAGTAACCATGCTCAGAATGGGTTACATAGCGCCAATCCAGCACAAGAGAAGATCGTTGTGTTAATAACATACCTTGTCTTTCAATTCTAGACAAAGCATCAGCTGCTGCATTGTCTTTTCCTTTTTTGTACTCTATTTCATAATCAAATCCAAGTAATTTTGGCAACCACTTGGATTGAAAAGGAGTAGTAAACCTTTGATCCAAAACATACTTCAAGCTGAAATGGTCTGTCTTAATTTTGAAGTGTCTGTCCAACAAATAACCCCTCCATTTTTGTAAAGAAAGTATCACAGCCAACAGTTCTTTTTCATAAGTGGATAAAGCCTGATGTTTGGGAGCCAAGGTCTTACTCAAATAAGCTATTGGATGCCCATTTTGTTGCAAAACTGCTCCTATACCAAACCCTGAAGCATCAGTTTCTATTATGAATGCTTCATTGAAATTAGGCAAAGCTAAAACTGGTGACTCAATCATAGCTTGTTTCAACTCCTCAAAAGCTAACTGAGCTTGTGGGCACCATTGAAATGCATTCTTCTTAAGTAGTATAGTCAAGGGTTGACTAATACTTGCATATCCTTTAATAAATCTTCTATAATAACCCGTTAAACCCAAAAAACCTCTTAACTGTTTCAAATTGACAGGAACTGGCCATTCTTTCATTGCTTGTATCTTACTAGGGTCTGTAGCCACTCCTTGTGTAGAAATTACATGCCCCAAGTATTCAACTTATGTTGTCCCAAACACACATTTAGACCTTTTTGCAAACAGTGTATTCTGCCTCATGACTTGTAAGTCCATTCTAAGGTGTGTAAGATGCTCAGTTATGGAAGGACTATAAACTAGTATGTCATCAAAAAATACTAGAGTAAATTTCCTCAAAAAAGGCTGGAACACATAGTTCATTAGAGCTTGAAAAGTGGAAGGAGCATTGGTTAGGCCAAAAGGCATAACTACAAACTCATAATGACCCTCATGTGGTTTGAAAGCAGTTTTATAAACATCCTCATCACACATCCTTATTTGATGGTATCCTGATCTAAGATCCAATTTAGAGAATACCTGTGCTCCTTGCAATTCATCAATAAGCTCCTCAATAACTGGAATAGGGAACTTATCTTTAACAGTTTGCTTGTTAAGTTGCCTGTAATCAATACACATTCTCCAAGATCCATCCTTCTTTTTAACCATCATTATTGGAGAAGAAAAAGGACTATTGCTTGGCCTAATAACTCCTGATTCCAACAATTCTTTAATCATTGCTTCAATGGTATCCTTTTGTGCAGGAGGATACCTATAGGGTCTGACATTAACACTCACATCTTTTGAATTGAGTGGAATTTTGTGGTCAAATTTCCTATGTGGTGGTAGCTCTTTTGGCATTTCAAACACATCTGCAAATTCTTCTATTAATGGTTCTAACTGTGCCATTGAATCATCATCTACCACATCTGGACATTGCATCAAATTCAAACTAGCAGACCCCATGTAACACACAGCTGGAAACTGATAATCACCAATTTGAGACACCATTTTAGACATTTTCTTGCCAGACATCCAAGCCAACTCTGACTGATGAGTACCACTTAACACCACTTTCTTACCTTCATGCTCAAATTGCATTCTGGGTTCTTGAAAGTTCCACAAAATAGTGCCCAATGTAGACAACCATTGAACCCCAAGAACCAATTCACAACCTCCCAAGGGTAATAACATCACATCAGTTTCAAACAATACACCCTGAATCTTCCATTGAAAACCCTTCACCATATATTGACTCACTAATTTTGTACCCCCAGCCACTGAAACTTGAAGAGGACAAGTGCTTCTGAGTCTACATCCCAACTTTTTAGCTGTGTAAATGTCTAAAAAATTGTGTGTGCTTCCTGAATCCATTAAGATGTGCAACAACTGTCTTAAAACATGACCCTTAACCCTCATGGTATTATGAGTAGAAACTCCTGACAAAGCATTTAGTGAAATATGAGGAATATTTTGCTGGTCTTCTTCCTCCAACAAATACTCATTCACTTCACTATCCATACCTTCATTTTCCAAACACTCCCCAAACTCATTGTCATCTCCACCTCTTATCTCTAAGCTAAACATTTGACCCTCACACTTATGTCCTGGCAAATACTTCTTATCACAATAGAAACAGAGGTTTTTAGCTCTCTTTTCAGCCAACTCCTTTTGACTTAATTGTTTTCTAGGCATAGCTACAGTATTTACAGGTTGTTTGGCTACATTTTGATTCACAAATTGATTTGCAGGTATAGCTAGTGTATTAGTAACATTCCTAGCAGCAGGGTAATTGACATTCCTGTTAATATTGCAATTATTACCAAAATTTCTATGATTTGGCAACAATGGAGTATTCTTTTTCATCACTGCTAATCTAGCCTCTTCCATTTTTGACCAAGCAAACACATCAGACAAACTTGTGGCATTAAGCATTCTCATCAACATTCCAATCTCCTCTTTCAAACCACCAATGTACATACTAATTGCTTGCTTTTCAGTTAATTCAACTTTATTCAACAAGCTTTCAAAAGTATCTTGATATACTGATGAGTGTCTAAATACTCATCATTTTATACTAATCTGAGCTGCCAAAACATACAAAAACACTCAAATATGTATCAAAATACTTAAAATATCTTAAAGGTGTGTTTTATATGTTTTAAATGCAAAATATGCAAAAACAAATGAAAAACGTACAAAGTTTGCATAATTGGCAGTTTCAGTCCCTCAAGTTTCATAAATTGGCAAAACTAGTCCCTAGTTATTCTAAAAACATGAAAATGTCACCAAAGGTCCTTTTTAATCATAAAGTTACATATTTAGTCCTTTGGTGCAAAGTTTCACAAAATTACAAGTTTTAGTCCCTATACTTTGGAAATTGACAGAAAAGGTCCCTGGGATGTAAAAACTTTGAGAAAAGCAATTTTGGTCCTTGTACTAATAATCTTTTGCAGGAATGGTCCTTGGTGTTAAGTTTGGTGAATTTACATGATTGGTCCCTGAAGTTTCACAGTTTGGCAAAACAGGTCCCTCAAAGTTTCAAACTTGACAATTTCAATCCCTGGGTGTTCAAAATGGGAAATTATCATTAAGGGTCCTAGGGAATTCATAATTGTCACTATTAGTCCTTGGGTGAAAGTTTTGAATAAATTACACATTTAGTCCCTCAAGTTTCCAAAATGACAAATTTAGTCCCTGGGTATTTTAAACTAGTGAATTATCATTTATTACCATTTTACTATTCACACTTGGCAAGATAGGCCCTTATGATAAACTTTGGGAAAATACCAATTCAGCCCCTAAACTTTGCTTAAATTACAAAATTGGTCCTTGTAATTTCTAAAAAACCAAACGGACTCATTATTATTATTATCATAAACCTAAACTAAACCCAAGTTATACACAGCCCACCCTTCATTCTTTGATCCAATCCACCAAGCCCAATCCCACAGCCCAAGTACAAACCAAACCCACCCCGTTATATTTATAAAACCGGGGTCAACTCACCCAGTCAAACACCACCACTACCAAACCACTCTTTCCCTTCTCCCACACTGAGCCAAAACCAGGGTGGTATTACTACCACCTGGCCTTCCACCTCAACCCCCAGCTATCTATCCTATCCTCTCCACCTCCACAACACTCCAACACCCATTTAAACCCTTAAATTCCTCACACGCAACCCCAACTGACCCTTGGACTAAATTGGCGCCAAAAAGCAATTTGAACGGGTAGGATTATTCTGAGCAATCCAAGGGCTGGAATGTGATGGGATTTTGTCAGAGGTCAATTGGAACCTTATTTCTCATCTATAAAGCAAAAAGGAAGCAGAAGAGGAGGGGTATTAGTTTAGGTTTAGTGTAAATTAGCCGTAGGTAGTGTAAACTTTATTTTCAGTTGTAATTTCCATCAAAACAAGTTGTACTCAGTTACTTTAATGTATCTTAATCTTTCTTGATCCTTGAATTATTATCTTGTTCAATCAAATTTAGCTTTGGCAGTTTCATTGTGAATTTGACAATTTCACTTGGAATTTGTTATTTTTCTTGTTGTTCTTGTTCCATTAAGTTTATTTAAGCTTATTTACAAGTTTTCAAAAGGGTTTCACAGCTTTGCAGTCATTTTACTCCATAAGTATAAAATATAAGAAAAATAAAAATAAATAGCTATAAAATAAAAAATCAATGTTTAGAAAGAATGAGGCATGGAGATGGGTGATTTCTGGATTGCAAGGGTACTAGTGCCTTATGGGAGGCAATAGGATGTATTTGTAGTTCATGGTTCTTTATTTCTCAGCCTGTCATAAATTGTAAGCTTGTTTCTTACTTTTTATCAATCTACTGTAGCTTAGTTTATGTCTGTTTATCTGTGTGTTTTTATACTTATTTTGTGTTATTTAGACATAATCTAGCATAATATAGTGTACTTGTTCATTAAATTTAATTGTTACTAAAAAAATAAAATTTCACAGTGTGAAACTCAAGTTTGACAAACTTGTGTATTATGCTTGTGGTATGGTTGTTTTATGCTTAATTGTTCTTAAACAATCATAGAATAGTGTTAAGAATCAGTGTTTTTGCTTGAAGTCACCATTAGCCTTGGAAATCATAGATTGATAAAGTTAATGGGGTGTTTGGATTAGCCTGTTACCCTGTGTTCCAGTTTTAGTTTGTTAGTATTTTCTGTGTGCACAAGTCTTATTAAGTCTAAATCAGTTAGGCAAGTAATAAAATTAGTGTCTCATTAGGTTTAAAGTCAAAATCCATCTTATAACTCCTTGACAGTTAACTGTCAAGGATTTGTGATCCACAAATCCTTATATTACTTTATTAATTGTAGCTTAAACTCAAAATAGGTTCTATATAGCTTATAATAACTTAATCAATCAGTAGTAGTGATTAGAATTTGGTAAAAGTCAAAGTTTAAGTTTTTATCAAAAGTCAAAAATTGCACATCAGTGGAAATCCCATTTCTTGGGTGATTTTTGTAGATTTGTGTAAAAGGTTTTAGGTTCTGAAAATTGTTGTGGCAATAGACTACCACCTCATCTTTTGATTCCCCACCTTGTTATATTTTTGTGATTTTTAGGGTGGGCCCCACAGATCTCCAAACATACTTGCAGGGCAAGGGAGTGCCCTGCTCCATCAGACCTCAGTCACAACACCACCTTTGGTGGTGTTTTGTGACCACCTCAGTGGGACCCAGACCCTCTAGTTAGGTTCCCTCAACCCCCCTCCTACTAGACTCTCTAGATTGACCTTTTGTTTGACCTAAATCCCTGTGGACCCCACCTAGAATAAGCCCTTAACTCTGTCCCCATTCTGTGTTGAATTTAGGTTTTGGATTAGCTTATTGTGGCTTACTAGCTTATCTACTGAGCTTATTTAACCAAATTGAGCTTTGACAAGTCCAACTACCTTATTAGAACCAGAATTAACCTAAGTGGGTCCCACATAAGCTCATTTGAGTTTATTTACCTTTTCAGTCAACAGAAGTCAACTGTTAGAGTTGTTAGCTTATATCTAGCTTATTTTTAAGTTGTAAAATATTTGTTTTTACAAAAGTTAGTTATATTTAGGTATAATATAGTTTTGAAAAAGAAAATTCAAGAAAAAACAATATAATAGTAAGTGATAGTTTCTATTTAATTTAATTTAATTTTAATTTTCATTTTTAGATTTTAATTAAGAAAGTTGTGTTTTTATATTTTTATTAATTTCCCTTTAAGTTAAAGTAATTATAATAATTTTCTCAGATTTTTGTTTTGTCTTTTAGTATTAATTAGAATTAAAAATAGTTTTATTAATAATTAATCAATAAATAAGTTTTAATTAGCATAATTAGTTTTTATATATTAACACCTATATTTTATATTTTTCCTAGCTTCTATAAGTCATAAAATAATTTTAGAAATTTTCTTGTGATTTATACTGTTCATTTACTAGTTTTCATAATTTAATTAGTTTAATTGGTAATTATTTAATAAATAGAATAATAAATAGTAAACTAGTTAAAAATACATAAAATAAAGTTTTTATAATTTTTTAGGATTCCTGTGATGGTTAATTAGATTTATAAATTTTATCATAATTTTCTAAGTTGATTTAGTACTATTTGTAATTTAAAATAGTTTAATTAGTTTAAATAATATAAATAGTTTTTAATTAATAAAAAGCTCATAAAAAGACAAAAAGATTTATTTTTATTTTTTATACTTTCTTCAAGTTCATTTTAAGTTTTATAAATTATTTTTATAAGTTTTTAGTTGAATTTGTAATAGTTATTATTTTTAGTTTAGTTTTAAATAAATAGTTAAATAGTTTTTAATTAAATAATTAATAATAAATAATATAATAATCTAAAAAATAGTTTTCTTTTTAATTTAATTTTATTTTAAGTTTAAGTTTATAGAATTTTCATTTCTAACCCTTGTAGTTTATTTTTCTTAAAACTCACCTTTTTCTCAGTACGCAGTCGCGTCTGATTTTAAATCGGTGTACGTTTTAACGTTTTAGATATCTAGCTTTCACGTAATTGCTAAGATAGTTTATTTAAGTTATTTAAAGTTATAAAACCCTAGTTTACACACACACACACACTTTTATACCTTTCCCGTTCACTAATCACAGATTCGTTTATAATAAAACATCGCACACCTCGTTGGGATATTACGACCCGGGAAAACACTGTATTTCACGGAAGCATTTGCCTCAGCTGTTTGACTATTATACTTGACCATTCACAAGTGGTTGACCAATAATTATCTGACTGTTTGAGACGAATCATATACCTGTACTGAAGTTGTATGCCTGAGATTCTTCAATTCCATCATTGGATCTTCAAACACAGAGTCAAACCTCTTCTTGATTTGTCTCTCATACACATCCTAAGTAGCTACTTCCTCATGTCTTTTCATGAACTGCTTATGCCAATTGAGGGCTTTGTCCATTAAATGCATTGACACCAATCTAATCTTTTGTTCATCATCAGTTACATGATCCATGACAAAAAATTAATTCACTCTATACAACCATCCATTAACATCCTCACCATCAAATCTTGGAAATTCTACTTTTGTCAATCTCCCATATTGATGTCCATTTGAACCACCATTAGAACCACCATGATTATGACCCCCATTACTGGGTCCTTCACCAGATCTCAACCTGGCCATTTCAAGATTCATCTCTTGCATCATTCTCTGCATTTCACCCATTGCTTGTTGAAGTGATTCCATTGTAGGATCTTGATTTCTAGTTGTATTTCGTGTTTCCACCATTGGACCAGAAGTATTATCACTCATCAACAATGATTAATCACTGAAATAATGACTACTCACTGACCCACTGGGATAATGAAAACCGGTACTGTTCTGGGTTACTCAATCCCACTGCTGCTTGCCAGCTTGTTCAAGATAAGAAAATTTAACGAGAATTTCGGCTTATCTTGTGGCCGTACAGTGAATTGACACTAACCAAATGTAATCAAAATAGTGAAATCAGTGGTGGCTGATTTCTTGACCGGAATCTTGTTTTTGTTGCCGGAATTTCGCCGGAGAAGATAACGGAATATCAAGAATTGTCAATGTAACACTTCTTGAAAAATAATGGTGCCAAGAAAGGGCTCTGGATAAGAATACTTGAATAAGAATAGTAACTCGAAGTGAAATGATCAAAAGGATTTGTTATTCAGAAATGAGTTTGTTACAAAGTAGTGGAAGAGAATCAATCATCAAAACTATTTACAAATGCTACAAGTGAAAGTATTTAAAGATACAAAAAGGCGGGAAAATCTGTTATGTGGGTTTGTTATCAGTTCATTGACTTGTCACGTGCGATGCACGTGACTCTCTGTTTTGACACATAACACGTTGCTTCAGAAAAAAATTGTGAGAGGAAATTTTAAGTTACATTAAGACCTATTTTATAATAAAGAGATACCTTAAATGATACGACCCATTACGGTTGTATCGATAGTAGCACCCTTCAAGCGTGATTCGAGCTCCTTAAAAAGAAAAGAAGAAGACAAAATATATTTTTATTTGACAAAGCTTAATGATTCTATTCATAATGACGCGGTATAAATAACTCTTAACTCGAATAGATAACTCCTACCACAATGACACTTTCCTAGATAACGACTCACATGACACAAACTCAAATACGACTAAACAAAAGATAGTTATCCAAAGGCTCGTAACATTAAACTAGAAACCGAAACTAATTAACTTTAATCAAATGTATTAGGTTTTGTTCGTGTATGTTAACATTACGTGTGTTTATTTCAAATATACTCAACGTTGAGTATAGTTGATTAGTTGTGTATTCCTAATTAATGGCCGGCTGACTGTGAATTCTTACAATAAAAGAACCTATTGATCGATATTATTAACATTACGCGTGTTTCTATATGAATTCCTTTTGTACATATATATATAATGTATGTGCACTTTGTAGCAAGGAGCCCCATTGTTGATGTTGGACATATAAAAAGCCTCTATAGACTCTTAAGCTATCAAATCTTGATGATGATAACAGATACACAATGAAACAACATATTGGAATTAAATGATAACAAATTCACGATGAAGGCAGGACAAGACAATAACAAATCATAAATAAAAGTGATCTTAAAATGTTTGATTAAGTTTTCATATTACGAAAAAATGGAAAATGTACCTCATTCCTTTGGGGTCTTGATCACAAATTCCACAGCATTGTCATCTTTGTTCGTTAGAATTTCATAATAAAGAGTGAACATGTTAAAATGGCATTCGGCAACATAAAATTTTAATATTTTTAGAGTGTACGTGTGGATTAGATTGGACTTTGGGCCTCAACAGTCTACTATGGGACAACCCAATTACTTAATGCCCATAATCATTAATCAGCTCTTCAAGGCCTACCAGTTGTTGCTGATTCAAACAGGCTCAAGCCCAGCCGAGAGGTTCCCAGTCATGACACCCCACGCGAGGATCTACTGGCCAGCAATTCAGGTCCATGTCTTGGACAACAAGTTCAAGCCCATAAACATCTTTACTGAAAATAAAACACACTTTAATGGTATGGAAATCAGACACTATCAAACGCAGGGCTACATGGATGCCGGGTGTTGCACGAGTCATACCCAATTTTGGGTCACAGAGTGTAATTTTTTTCTAAATGTGTTGTTTTTTGGTTTGTGCGACCCCCGATATTTGTGTTATTTTCTTTTTAGTGCAACTTTAACTTGTCTAAAAATTTCTATATGGTGCGAATTTTAGTAGTTATGATGGAAAAAAAAATTATGCAACACCCTACCGAAAATCCTGGGTCCGTCCTAAATTCAAACGTGAGGTTCTTTAATACTGTAGCTTATCGATATACATGTCTTTTTAAGTGAAACGATCACATAACTATATATCTACACTCTAAGTTTGACAATATAACATAAATTTTCATAGTAATTTTTTTCATGCCAGGAAGTGTGATAAAAACTTTTATACGAGACTAAGAATATCACTCATCATTATTGGCTCTTGCCCTCGACTCTCCTTAAGCCAGCATCATTAGGACTTCAGCAGCCAACGTTTAAAAATGAGACTGGCATTTCTGCTATCCACATATAAAAATTAATCTACTTTGAGATTCTTGTGGATCAAATATGGGTTAAAGAAACCACATTTGTACACAATGTCCTCAACAGGACTCCTATTATATGTCAAATCCATATTATAGCCTTGTTTTCGCCTTTACCTGCAATATACCAACCATCATCACCTAGCATAAATAGAAGATATTACGGTGCATACATTTTATATATTAAGTATGTAGAAAGTGTGTTATATTCACCTTGACACTTTTCAGTGTCGTTACTGATGCATTTTTGTCGCTACCCTTTGAGTGTTTAAACTCAACTCGCATGTTTACACTCGATTCACTCATTCAAACCTAGACAAATGGTGAAAAGTTAATTCTATTCTATTTACTTGATTATAAAATAAAAATACTAATATGTCTTTATATAGGCTAAAGTTATACATAACACATGAAACTGACACTGTATTATTTTGAATCAATCTTAAAGAATCACTACTAATAACAGAACTGGCAAGCCTGGACAATTCATAATTGAAAACAAAAACAGCATCATCAGTTTTACACAAAAGAACATCCACATTAGTAATCAGAATTAGACTGATTATGTTTCCTTATTTGGTTGTTTATTGCGGAGTATCAAGATACATACAAGTTTCTACCCATGCTATCTTCTCAGGTAGTTTGATACCTACGGTTCTTTAGCTCTCACATATTAGTAACAATAATGGAAATTTATCATCCTCATAATTGAGAATCGACATCCTAGGCATTGACAATGGTTTCCACAGCAACAGACTGGATAAGAACTTGTTCCAAATGTTCTCTTTCACCATCCCATAGTTCGGGCAGTGCTTCTCTAATGTTATGGATGCTGCTTAAAGCATGATCTGCCCCTGGCCCAAGACTTGACTTTCCTACCTGTATGTTTTTGCCAAACTGGTTATCGTTGTAGTTTCTTTGTCATAAAAGAGAGCTGATCAAAGAGACTAGTTTTTGCATTCAGTTTTGTTTAAGACTAGATTTAATATTCATGTTATGTTTGGATTTGTATAACGCTCTGACTGTAAAAGACCATTTTAATTTAAATTATGGATTAAGGCTTAGTATGGAAAATACAGTTGAGAACTTACGATGACAGTATGGAATCCAGCAGCCTTTGCAGTGGCTATGTTCCTATCGCTGTCATCAAAGAATATCTGAGATGAAATAGAAGCATTAACATTGGTAAGCTTCTTATGCAATCAATAATATATATGGTATCCCCTTTTCTATATTAATATTTTCAGATTTATTTTTGTTCAAGTTTGTTAGATCATCATAAGAACTCACTGTCTTATTCGGGTCAATATTTGCGATGATAGCAGCTGCTTGGAATGATTCAAGAGATGGTTTGCATATGATTCGGGTTGCAGGGTTTATCCTACCATCATTTACACTTTGGGATTCTTCTAGTGAATGATTATTAAGCGTCTCGAAGCATATGACACCTTCAAAGCAGTCTTCCAAACACATCTTACTTAGAACTCGAGCTGCATGTGCTTTGTCCGCGTTGGTGAAAATCTAACAATTAAAAAACAAGTTACAAAAAAGCCTTCCTCAAAACAAAACAAAACAAAAAAAAAACAAAAAAAAAAAAAAAAAAAAAAAAAAAAAAAGAAGTTACAAGGTTACAAAAGACACAACTATGTTCATTCAAAAAAGCGTCTACATTTGAATTTGGATAGTCAATCGAGCTCGAAAAAAAAAAAAAAAAAAAAAAAAATTAATTCATTGAGTTCAAAAATTCATAATTTGAAAAGATTTTAAAGATGGATACCAAAACAGTTGGTGAAAATGAGAAGTACTGGTGTTTATAATCCAATTGTGGATTAATTTCCTTATAGTATAGTATGAACAAAAAAAATATTAAAAACTAGTCTCTTAGCTTATAAGACGTACAATTTTCCGCTGTGGCATTGACAGCAAAAGGCTCCTTAGCATAAGATCGGGTTTGAGAGTCTGGTAAGGTAAGGTTCCATGAACAAAAGCATGAAATGAATCGTTATCAATCTCATAACCAAGAGCCTGTGCCAAGCAAACCATGTGTGATATTAAAATTAGACAGTCATAGATAATGATGTACGTCGAGAGTTATACTGTAATAGTTATCTCTATATAGTCTGACGTATTACTATTGCCTTCTTTGAAAGTAGTTTTACTGCAGAAAGTTTTCAACTGGTCCATATAGCTAATAGCAATCCATAGTCTTCTCTACAAGGTGAATCTGTAGTATACCTTGAGACCAGCCATCGTTGTCCCGTGTTCTCTGTATAAGTCCAAGCACATACTAGGAACTTCTGATTCTTCTATGTTCAAGTATGTCCGCATGTATTCTGGATAAAAGCTTGCATATGTTATAAACTTTTACAATAGTTAAATCTTTCCAATAGCCATCATATGCAAATTTAATTTACATTTTGTCAAGACTACAAAAATTTACATTTCTTTTAGCATTTAATAAAAATCAGTTGAAAGTCTCAAGTTTTATTAACGGATTAAACAAAGGCCACTCCTACCTTCAATGTTCTTGCGGCAAGCGTAATTAAGACCCAAGCTCATGGGATATAGCGTATCGTCCATATCTAAGAATAAACATCATATGAAACCTTGTTAAGAAATTATTTTTTTCGGAATGTGGACGTACTATATCACAAACTGCAAAAACAATACTAATATACAAAGTTATCACCCAAGGCATACCAAATAACAAGCAATCGTACTTCATGGTTGCGGATGATCCAACTAATGCCATTATCAATGACAGGAACCTTTTCTTGGAGTGAAAACGCGTTTCTGAATGCCGGCGACCACTTCCGGCCACCGGAATTTTTTTTCCGGCAAGGGAGTTTTGTTTTATTATCCCTTTTCTTTTTTCTTTGATACCTTGTTGATTAACTGTTTTTCTTTCTTGCTTGCTGCCCTTGTCTTTTGCTGCTTTTGGCCTTTTTGGGTTGCTTTTTCTGTTTTGTTCGGGTTGGTTGTTTTTTGCAGGATTAGGTTAGTGTCTTTGTTGTTTGCTCACTTAGGTTGTTTGCCTTTTGCCTTAGTGTGAGCCTTTCTTCCCCGTTTTGCTTTTGTTCCCTTCTTTTGGTTGCTTGTTGGGGCTAGGATAGACTCTTTCGTTGGTGATGGTCACCTGAGGTCATGTTCTGACGGTTTGGGCGGGGTAGGAGGGGTAGGCGGAGTAGGATTGGTAGGCGGAGTAGGAGGAGCAGGCGTTGTTGGAGGGGTTGGCGGGTCTAGCGTAGGTAGGGGCTTTGCTAGGGTAGATTCTTTTCGTAGGATTAGGGTTGGTAGTTGGAACGTTGGGTCTTTGTCCGGTAATCTCTTTGAGCTTACCGATGTGTTGAGGAGACATAAGATAGACATTGCGTGCTTCCAAGAGACTAAATGGAAGGGCTCCAACACGAGAGAGGGTAACGGCTTCAAGCTTTGATACTCGGGCTCTATGACGGCGAGAAATGGAGTTGGAGTCATTTTGACGGCGAACCTCAAGGACTATGTAGTGCAAGTGAGACGGAGTAGCGATAGGATCATGGCGATCACTTTGGTTATTGAGGGGGAGACTGTAAACGTTATCAGCGCTTACGCACCCCAGGTGGGTAGAAGCGAAGTAGAGAAGAAGAGCTTCTGGGACTCCCTCGACGAGCTTGTTAGGGAGTGCCCGTTGGACCAGCGTTTGATTGTAGGAGGTGACTTGAACGGCCATATTGGAGCGGCAGCGGATGGTTACGCGGGGGTCCACGGAGGTTTTGGATTTGGAGTTAGGAATGACGAGGGGCGTTCGATTTTAGAGTTTGCTACGGCCCACAACCTGGTTGTAGCGAACTCTTTCTTCAAGAAGAGGGATGTTCACTTGATCACCTTCCAGAGTGGGGGTCACAACACCCAGATTGACTATCTGTTGGTGCGTAGAAGTGATCTAAGAGCATGTAGGGACTGCAGGGTTTTCCCTGGTGAGGCATGCTCTTCCCAACACAAATTGTTAGCTTTGGATGTACGCTTCGAGAGACGACTACCAAGGAGAGCTGCGACTAGGCTGCCAAGGATCCTATGGAAGAATTTGAAAGGCGAGGCGGCAGAGTCGTTTAGAGTGAAAGTCTTGGGGGGACTTTCTACCCGGGCGGAGGACATGTCGGCTACAGACGCAGAACATATGTGGAACACCCTTGCTGGTATCATTAAGGACGCAGCAAAGGATTCCCTTGGTTTGGCTAGCGGGGCAGCAAGGACCCAGCCGACAAGCAGGGAATCGTGGTGGTTTAGCGAGGAAGTTCAATCCAAAGTTGCTGCAAAACAGTCTTGTTTTAGAGAGCTTCTTTTGTGCCGAGAGGGCCACCAAGCAGAACTTACAGCAGCAGAAGAGAGGTATAAAATAGCTAAACGAGAAGCGAAAAAGGCGGTTGCTCAGGCGAAAGACAAGGCGTACGAAGATTTGTATAAGAAATTGGACTCCAAAGAGGGAGCTAACGATATATTCAGGATTGCTAAAGCCCGAGAGAGTAGAAGGAGGGATATAGGAAACGTGAAATATATCAAAGATGAAGGTGGACGGACCATTGTGGAAGAAGAGAGTATTAGGAAGCGATGGGGAGAGTATTTCGCCTCTCTTTTCAACGGAGGAAGTACCGGAGGAAGCGGGGTAGAAGAGAACCCCAGCCAACGGCCAGAGTGCTACTATTCGAGGATTAGCCAACCAGAAGTGAAGGTTGCACTACAGAAGATGGGAAGAAACAAAGCAGTAGGGCCGGACCAAATTCCCGTAGAAGTCTGGAGGTGCATGGGTGAAGAGGGGGTACAGTGGCTGACTTGCCTCTTCAACAAGATCTTCTCAGGAGATAAAATGCCAGAAGAATGGAGACTTAGTGAAGTCATCCCCATCTACAAGAACAAAGGGGATGTGCAAGTGTGTAGCAACTATAGGGGCATTAAGCTTCTTAGCCACACCTTGAAGCTTTGGGAGAGAGTTATCGAGAGAAGGTTGAGAAGGGAGACGATGGTGTCTGTGAACCAATTTGGTTTTATGCCACAAAGGTCTTCGATTGAGGCTATCCACCTTCTCAGAAGTCTCATGGAGAAGTATAGAGAAAGACAGAAGGATCTGCATATGGCGTTTCTCGACCTGGAAAAGGCTTATGATAGTGTCCCCCGAGAGTTGATCTGGAGAACTCTTATTGATAAAGGAACCCCAAGGAGATATGTTAGGGTCATTAGGGATATGTACGGGGGGGGGGGGGGGGGGCGAAGACCCGCGTACGGACCACAGTGGGGACCTCAGAGTTTTTCCCTGTGGAAGTTGGGCTCCACCAGGGGTCTGCCATTAGCCCTTACCTTTTCGCCCTGATTCTAGATGAGCTTTCTCGAGGGGTACAGGAGGACATCCCGTGGTGCATGATTTTTGCTGATGACATTGTGTTGGTGGCAGAATCGGCAGAAGGGCTTAACAACAGACTTGAGCAATGGAGAGAGGCTCTAGAAGAGAATGGTCTTAGGGTGAGCAGAGAGAAGACTGAATACCTGAGATGTGATTTTGGGAGGATCGAGACAGGTCACCACGAAGAAATTGATATTTGTATCGGTGACCATATCCTGCCACCCAAGAAGTCGTTTAGATATCTGGAGATAAATCAGGGAGGATTCACAAATCAGGGAGGATTGATGAGGACGTTACCCACAGGATTAGAGATGGTTGAACTAGATGGAGGGCGGCGTCGGGAGTCCTTTGTGACAGGAAAGTCCCCTTAAAGATAAAGGGGAAATTCTATAAGGTGGCGATTAGACCTGCTATGTTGTATGGGTTTGAATGTTGGCCCATCACCAAGGCCCAGGCTAACAGGGTGGAAGTGGCAGAACTGAGAATGCTTAGATGGTCTTGTGGTAAAACCTTGCGTGACATGATCCCGAACGGAGTCTACAGAGCAGAACTCGAAGTAGAGAACATTATCTCTAAGATGAGGGAAGGTAGGTTGAGGTGGTTCGGTCATGTCAGGAGGAGGCTACAATCAGCGCCGGTAAGAAGAGTTGAAGCCCTAGTAGTTGATGGTGTGAGAAGAAGGGGTAGACCGAAACTCAGATGGGAGGATAGACTTAAGCTCGACATGAAGGAGCTTATCTTGTCCGAGGACATGACCTCAGATAGGAAGGCGTGGAGAGAGAGAATTAGGATAGGCGGGTAGTTTTCGGCTAGATGTTTAGTGGTTTTAGGTTGTTTTGGGTGCTTGGTGGGCGAGGTGCTTTGCCTTAGTTGTAGGCCCCTGGCGTTTCTTGCAGTGTTTTGTGTGTCTCCCCTAGGGTTTTTTTTTTTTTTTTTTTTTTTTTTTTTTTTTTTTTTTTTTTTTCGGTTCCCTTTGCTTTTGGTGCCCCCTTTTGCTTTGCCTTAGCTTTAGGATAGGAGTGGAGAGTTTGTTTTAGGTTTGGCGGGTAGTTTTTGGCTGGTTGTTTAGTGGGTTTAGATTGTTTTGGGTGCTTGGTGGGCTAGGTGCTTTGCCCTAGTTGTTGGCCCCTGGCGTTTCTTGCCTGGTTTTGGGTGTCTCCCTTAGGGTCGCTTTTTTTGCTTGCTCCCTGCTTTTTCGCTCTTTTGCTTTTTGGTGCCCCCTTTTGCTTTGCCTTAGCTTTAGGCCCCTCGCGCTGCTTTGCTCTGCTTTGTGTGCTTTCTTTGTTGTTTGCTTTGCTCTGTTCGCTTGTTCTGCCTGCTTTAGCCCCCTTGTCTTAGCTTTTGTCATTTGCTTTGCCTTTTCTTTTGCCCCCTTGCGTTGCTTTGCTTGTTTTGTGTTGTCTTCTTGCCTGGTGCCTGCTTGCCTTTGCGTTCTTGCTTGTGTTTGTTTTGCCTTTTCGTTCCTTGTTTCTCTTGCGTGTCTCTATGCTTTGTTTGCTTGCTTTTCTTGCTTTGCTCCTTGTTCTTTGTTTGGTACTATGTGCTTTGTTTGTCTTGTGGCTCTTTTGCTCCTTGCACCTTGGGTTTCTTTTTCACTCACACTTGTGCACGTGCCGGAGGTCTCCCTGGAAGCAGTCTCTCTACTCCTAGGCCTGGCCTGGGGTAGGGGTAGGATCTGTCTACACTTCTACCTCCTCATACCCCGCTCTTGCGGGATTGGGTATGTTGTTGTTGTGTTGTTGTTGTATGGATAATTAGTAACACAACATAAGCTTATTATTTATAGATCATCTTACATGCGGACATATTATGGGTATATTATTGGAAGATTGCGTTTGAATACCACCAATGTTATATATTATGGGTATATTTCGGTATATATGTTGCACTAAGTATATTTCTTAGTACCTACTTTTACCCTTTACTACATTGTGTGAATAAACCATACACTGTTTACATGATATTTTATTCCAGCTCTTTTGAGTGTTTTATGTAAATAGTACTAATAAAACATAATGTACAACTATGTAAAGCACAATTGATTTTAAGCAAATACTATTTCTTAAATACAATTAATACATAATTTAAAACACTCCATCACCAATATATACAACTACTTAAGCACAATGTATAAATAAAACAAAAAAAACATTATTCAACACATACAATTAATACACAATTTAATTCACCCATTCACCAAAATATATAACTATTTAACCACACAGTACAATTTAATTAGGCTTACAAAACAAGAATCTGAAATCCTGCAGCCAATAAAAAAATAACAATTATTCACCAGAAAATTCAGTCACAAGGTACCTGCTGCAGCATCGCGCGGGTACCTGCTATATACTATAATATACGCATTGGATTTGTTTCTATTAAGTTTACCTACTTTTGTTAAAGGATGGGTTACGAGTGTACCACCAAAACAAATAAACCAAGTAGAATACGAGATACGCATTGGATTTGTTTCTTACGTGTGAACTGCATCTTTCATTGTCTATTTATTTATTTAGTGCTGTATATTTGATCGTTACCAAATTAAATCCCACTAGTGGGATTATGTGGATGGCAACAAAAGTATGCAAATAAAGCATATTTTAAGCATCATAACTGAATTTGTCGTGCAATAATGGAAACCAACGTAAGAAAAATTATAAGTGGCTCAATCATTTATGTAATGTGCAGATAGTTTTTTCTTGAGAGAAAAACAAACATAAGTGCATCTATTTGGCTCGATGGTAGACAAATTAAAGCAATTGTGCATTACGGGTGCGTTTGGTTCGCAATATGTTTTGAAGAGAATTGTAATTTGTCAAAGGAATTGTAATTTGAATGAATTGTAATTCAAATAGTTGAAATGTGTTGGAATTGTAATGTGTTGGAATTATAATTGATGTATTCTGCCAATTTATTTGGTTGGATCTCAACGTAATTGTAATTCAAAAATTAGGAAAATATCCACAATTTTGTTTTGATCAAAACTAAAGATTGAGAAAATATTATTTACCGTTCATTCACACATTTTGAAGTAAAAACCCAATCTATTTTATTTAAATAACTCTCACATCTAAGTGAAAACTTACGTTCAAACACTGTTGAATAATGCTAAAAACGTCTCTTTTAAAATCATGCATGGTGATCTCATATTTGTCATCTATATTTATATAAATGATACTTATAAGTGAACTAAATCAAATCAAGAGGACCATGGTTTGTTCATTAAGACTTTGTTTGTAACAAGTCTAGAAATCCATGCTATCATAACTACCCACTTATTGCACATTGATACACATTAGAATTAATCCTCCTAGTTATGCAGTTATGAAATACTTGATGTTGCTTATTGTTTCCTAGCACTTATATTTTACTTGCTTGATGAGTATGTTTGCGTGCTAGATGAAATTGCTTGTTTACTTAATCTCTTTGATTAACATGATTTGGCTACATAATTAGTATATGCTTAATTGCCTCAAAGAGTTGGACTTGTTTGAAACCAAAAACACAACCTTTCTGCAATTCACTACCAAAAACCCTTTTCTGGCAATCTGGGAATCACCAGATGGGCGTCCCCCTTAAATCATAAGGCGGCCCCCTTAATTATTAAGGGGACCGGCCATCTGATGGTCGAAGGTGTTGTTTCCTTTTTTTACTTTTTAGCCCATTTCATCCTACACTTCCCAAAATTCATAAACCTATTTTATCCTAAACCTTCTATCAAAATTTATACATCCTTAATCCCACCAATCCTACATTATAAACACTCTCATTCCTCTCAATCTATACTCATCTCTTCATGACCCTTCCCATTAAACCAAAACCACCAAATAACCCGTTTGGAGAAGAAAGCCTAACTTCCATTAAAAGCCCGTCAAACCAAATGATGTTGTCAAACATCCAACACCAAATTCCTCCTATGTCTTCAACATTACATACCTAACACCTCACTCTCCTTCTCACCAACATTACATATCAAAAACCTTTACTCACCCATATCCTTCAACATTACACTCAAACCTCATAATCTTTTCACAACTCAAGCGATGTTGTTCATAATCAACCAACACCGAAACCTCACTCTCACACAAATGATCCATTTAACAACAAATCATCCATTCGTGCTTCCACTAATGCTCCTTCTTATGACGAGCATGCACAATCCCAAAACAATAATCCCAACCTCATTACCAACACTTTACATGTTGCTCATTCAACAAAAACACCATCCACTCATGAAGCATCTCTTCCACCCATATCATGTTTTCATGATTACCCAAGCTCAAACATGTCTCCACCACCAAAAGTATCACCACCACATCCTACAACTTCACATGCCATTCCTATGTTGCATGTTAAAACCCTCACCCAAGACAACTATCATGCTCCACCACCATCACCTTCCTCCGAACACTTAATGTTCGTTGAGGCGCTAAAAGAATCCCATGAGCTTAGTGCTCTTTTAGCCTTACATCTTGCTCAACGCAATTTGGATCCACCTTCATCTAGATCACCCTCATCACCACACAACATAAATCAACTTGAGAAGCATGTCAACAATTGACCTTGTTGCATCTTTCTCCTAAAAAGCATTGCATTCAATGAACACTTCACTTGGATTGAATATCTTCTCACAAGATCACATCCAATACCCTCACTTGAACAACATCCAAAACCTTAATCAACCTCTTCCGCTACAAACTCTCCACAACCAAACTCTCCAACAGTCATGACCCAAACATATACCTCCATTAATCCAACAACCTTACCCTAACTCAACCATCTTCATTCCAGACACTCCATCATCAACCATCTAAGCATACTATATGCTTATGATTTTCACTTTCAAATACGAATCAACCAACCTTTTGTTACAAGCAAGTCCGATGGCTCTTTTTGGCAAATTAGGATCTTTAACATAATCTCTTTGAATTAATTGTTATGTATCCTTAATATTTGTTTGCTATGCTTGTTATTTGTATATTGCATATTCTTCTATATATGCTTGTGCTTCTAATATTTTTCTTGCGAGCATTCCATATCTTGATCCCTTGGTGCCATCGAACGAGGGGGAGCACACATCAAGGGGGAGCTTTCATCCCGTTTAACTTCATTTATGAAGCTAGCCGGCATAACCTTTTTGATTCTACTAAAAGGGGGAGAAGTGAATATAAACTCACTAAGTGCTTGTCTAAAAAAAATTAATTTTTAGACTTAATGAGTTTAGGTTTTGTAATCATCAAAAAGGGGGAGATTGTTGATATAAATAATGCCTAAAAACATTATTAACATATATCGATATCTCTATGTTTCGATAATCACAAAACGTAAACTCATTGAACTACAAATTATGACGTAAACAAGTATTTAGTCGTAAATATTTGCTTTAGCATCCATATCACTTAAGGTATGAATAAACAAAGTGTCTAATGCATTTTATGATCAATGGAATTTTTATTTTTACAAACCTTACATTTTATTAAAGTGGGACAAATATTTTTAAACTTATACAAAACAATTTTGTATTTATAAGAAATGTTTTATTCAAAATAAATAGTTTGAATTCAAATTTTAACCCAAAAAATGGCTACATTCTTCAGGAAAAACCTCCCCCACGGAAAGACAAAAAATCTGAAGAAAAAATATTTTTTTATTAGGCGGCCCCCTTAATTATACTAGGCGGTCCCCTTAATTATTAAGGGGACCGGCACCCAATTAAGGGGACCGGCCACGCTCCCAAACAGTATTTTTCCCCTTATAAATACTGGTTCATTTCACATATTTTTCTCACCTTTTTCACCCAAAAACTTTCTGTTCTAGATCTCATTTCTATTCTCTAAAATCCTTTGATCATACATACATAAATCTTTGTATCAAAGTGATCCAAACCTCTACCTTTCAAGTGCAAGAGAAGAATACTTCAATCCTTCAAGAGAAGAAGTATTACAACTTGTTGTGACCTCCACATCCAAGTTGTTAGAGCATCATCCATTATATCTATTTCTTTGTGTAACTAGTTGTGAATATTTGATAGAAGATAGATAGAGTGAGTGTGTAGTAGATAGTTGTGAAGTAGAGAAGTTGGGAAGTAGATAGTTGTGAAGAAGATTGTTGTGAAGTAGATAGTTGTGAAGATAGATAGGTGTGAAGAAGTAGTGTTGTGATTAAGTAGTGACTAGGTGTGAAGAAGTTGTGTAGAAGGTGTGAATAAGTTGTGACGAAGTTGTGCTATGTATATTGGTGTGTAAGGTTTTCTCCGCCATAAGGGAGCTTGTTGACATAGTGAAGAAAACTCTCGAGTAGGTGACTCAAGGAGTGGAGTAGGGCAAGGAAGGTGTCCTTGTAGCCGAACCACTATAAATCTTTTGTCTCGCGGTTAGATCTTTTCATATCTTACTTATTATCTTGCTTATATCGTTATTACTTTTGTAGACGTAGAGGTATATATATATTTGCTCATATAGTGCTAGTATTGATTTTACTTAAAGATCAAACGAAAGTTTCATTCACAAAACAAAGTTTTTACAATCAAACTAAAAAGGTAACATACATATAATTGATCATTTCGATCAAGTAAAGTTTTCATACAAAATATAACTAAGGATTATAAAATAAACGATTACTTACTTATCTCTCGTATATAGCTATAATTGTTTATATTGTGCATGTGTTGATTTCACATACTTAGCTTATATTATTATTGTTCATACTTAGATATAATTGTTCATATTGTTCAAGATTTGAGTTCACATAAGATTGAATCAAAGTTTTAAAAGCAAACAAGGTTTTAAAACTAAACTAAGTTTTCATAATAAAATTAAAAAGACGTAAAACTATTCAACCCCCCTTCTAGTTTTCCACAATTGGCATCAGAGCTACGTTAAACAAGATTTTTAAAATATACTGTATTTTAAAACTTGTATCGATCTATGGAATCGGAAAAATATTTAGAAGGGCAATCTATGCAAAGACCACCACTAGTTGAAAGTGATGGTTTTCTTTATTGGAAAAATAGATTCGAAACTTATGTGAAATCAAAAGATCTTGATCTTTGGCATGTCATTACCTTTGGTGATTTTCCCCCTATTCAATATAATTTTGAAACTAAAATGGATGAAATTGTATCTTTTGAAAAACAAAATGATGATTTGAAAAAGAAACTAGCAAAAAATAATGAGGCTAAAATGGTTATTTATAATGCGTTACCACGCAAAGAATATGAAAGAATTTTTATGTGTAAAACCGCAAAAGAAATTTGGGATTCTTTAGTAATCACTCACCAAGGTAATAGTCAAGTTAAAGATAACAAAATAGATCTTCTTGTTCAACAATATGAACAATTTACGATTCCGGAGGAGGAATCAATAGATAATGCTTTTGCTAGGTTTAACACTATCATCACAAGTTTAAAAGCACTTGATGAGAATTTTTCTAGTAAGAATTTTGTTAGGAAATTTCTTAGGGCTCTTCATCCAAAATGGCGAGCTAAAGTTACGGCAATTGAAGAATCGAAGAACTTGTCAACTCTTCAACTTGATGAGTTGATCGGCAACCTGAAAGTCTACGAAACAATAATAAAGAAAGACTCCGAGATGGTCAATGGAAAAAGAGAGCAAAGCAAGTCAATTGCGTTGAAAGCTAGGAAGGAATCTAGTAACGAGGATAGCTCAACCTCCGAAAGTGATGACGAAGAATATGCGATGGCCGTAAGAGACTTCAAGAAATTCTTCAAAAGGCGAGAAAGATTCGTTAGACAACCGCATGATGAAAGGAAAGCAAACCAAAGAAATAAAGATGACAAAAATGGCAAAACTGATAGGAAGTGCTTCAAATGTGGTGATCCAAATCATCTCATCGGAAAATATCCAATGATGTCAAGAAATCAAAATCAAAAGGCGTTTGTTGGAGGAGCTTGGAGTGATAGCGATGACGATGAGAAAGAAATCACAAATGATGAGAAATGTCTTATGGCTAAGACATCAAGCGAGGTACGTTCCGAAACCGAATACTTTAGTGACGAAAATTTATCATTAGACGAAAAAGACCTAGATAGTGAATATAATAGGTTATGCAAATTAGGTCAAAAGGTTATAGCTAAAAATAAGTCACTAAAACATATTAATAATCTATTAGAAAATGAAGTACTCGAATTAAAAATTAGACTACAACATTTGGAAAAAAGAAAAGAAGTTTTTATAGAATGTAAAACATGCATAGAGGTTAATAATGAAAACGAAAAACTTAAAGATGAAATTTTCAAACTTGACAAGTTTAAAAATAGTAGTAACCCACTTAAGAAAATAATAAGTGTTCAAGAAACTTCGGGAGATAAAACCGGTCTAGGATTAACCTCAACTAATGTTTCAACTAGTGAAAATAAAAGTATAAAGTTTGAATGTGAATCTAGTAAACAAAAATCATTAGAATCAAAACCTAAGTATATACTTACAAAAGATAGAAAAATACCCATTGCGAATGATGAAAAAGTAAAAACTTTTTATAAACCATCCTTAAAGACCGAAGTAGGATCCTCTAAATTTAAATTAAGATCTAAAACTCTACCACCGAGAAAACCAAATAATCTTCATACTCGATCTAAAACACCTCAACCTAGAAGAAACCAAAATAGACAAAACTACAATAATACTAGTCATCAAATGTGGAATCATCAACCAAGTTACAATCCTTGGGGAATACTACCACCATACATGCATCCTAGCCAAATGTTGAATATGTTTGGACCAAACAACTTTGGACCAATGAGACAATGGGAACCAAGTGGCTAAGCTGTCAATCTTGGAAGAAGTTGGAATATCATCTACAAATGACTTCTATAAGTCAACATGGTCACTTGAAGTGCTTGAAGATATTCCATTGAAGACTAAAAGGTACGCGTTTCTTTTAAGTCCATCGCTATAATTTGCATGCTTAGATATATGATTAGTTAGATTAATGCTTAGTTATACATATATGTGTACATAATAGCTTATATTCTTATAACCTAGAAACATCATTGGTTGACTCTCCTAGGAATAAGATAAAATTGTTCATTGCCGAACGAAATAGAAAATGGAAATCTTCTATATCCACTATTAGCAAACTCATGGTGATGAAGTGAAATGAGTTAAATGGATCAATCGTTAATATAGAAGTAGGATTAGATCCCTCGCGTAAGAAAACTATGGATGAAACAAGCTCTCGTAGACTATGGCATTAAGTTAGATAAGCGTGCGAAAACAAAGGAACTATAGATGTTAGGTTATACCCCATTCAACACTCTCGCATCTAACATATAAATTATCGTCTTCATTTCTTTTAGGATCATAGGATATGTAGAAACGATAGCATAAGATAATAATAGGCTTAACCAATCCTCTTGAGCATGAGATCTTTAATAAACATTTTTTAAAATATTTGATTTATGATATTTGTTGTCAAAAATCTAATATCTCTAAAAATATGCAAAAACCTCACATTTTGGAAAATAGTTTTTCAAATAACTATCTCACTTTTAAATAACATGTTTTCACTATCAATATCCACAATTTTATTTTGATCAAAACTAAAAATTGGGAAAATATTCTTTACCGTTCATTCACACATTTTGAAGTAAAAACCCAATCTATTTTATTCAAATAACTCTCACATCTAAGTGAAAACTTACGTTTAAACATTGTTGAATAATGCAAAAAACGTCTCTTTTAAAATCATGCATGGTGATCTCATATTTGTCATCTATATTTATATAAATGACACTTATAAGTGAACTAAATCAAATCAAGAGGACCATGGTTTGTTCATTAAGACTTTGTTTGTAACAAGTCTAGAAATCCATGCTATCATAACTACCCACTTATTGCACATTGATACACATTAGGATTAATCCTCCTAGTTATGTAGTTATGAAATACTTGATGTTGCTTATTGTTTCCTAGCACTTATATTTTACTTGCTTGATGAGTATGTTTGCATGCTAGATGAAATTGCTTGTTTACTTAATCTCTTTGATTAACATGATTTGGCTACATAATTAGTATATGCTTAATTGCCTCAAAGAGTTGGACTTGTTTGAAACCAAAAACACAACCTTTCTGCAATTCACTACCAAAAACCCTTTTCTGGCAATCTGGGAATCACCAGATGGGCGGCCCCCTTAAATCATAAGGCGGCCCCCTTAATTATTAAGGGGACCGGCCTCCAATTAAGGGGACCGGCCATCTGATGGTCGAAGGTGTTGTTTCCTTTTTCTACTTTTTAGCCCATTTCATCCTACACTTCCCAAAATTCATAAACCTATTTTATCCTAAACCTTCTATCAAAATTTATACATCCTTAATCCCACCAATCCTACATTATAAACACTCTCATTCCTCTCAATCTATACTCATCTCTTCATGACCTTCCCATTAAACCAAAACCACCAAATAACCCGTTTGGAGAAGAAAGCCAGACTTCCATTAAAAGCCCGTCAAACCAAATGATGTTGTCAAACATCCAACATCAAATTCCTCCTATGTCTTCAACATTACATACCTAACACCTCACTCTCCTTCTCACCAACATTACATATCAAAAACCTTTACTCACCCATATCCTTCTACATTACACTCAAACCTCATAATCTTTTCACAACTCAAGCGATGTTGTTCATAATCAACCAACACCTAAACCTCACTCTCACACAAATGATCCATTTAACAACAAATAATCCATTCGTGTTTCTACTAATGCTCCTTCTTATGATGAGCATGCACAATCCCAAAATAATAATCCCAACCTCATTACCAACACTTTACATGTTGCTCATTCAACAAAAACACCATCCACTCATGAAGCATCTCTTCCACCCATATCATGTTTTCATGATTACCCAAGCTCAAACATGTCTCCACCACCAAGAGTATCACCACCACATCCTACAACTTCACATGCCATTCCTATGTTGCATGTTCAAACCCTCACCCAAGACAACTATCATGCTCCACCACCATCACCTTCCTCCGAACACTTAATGTTCGTTGAGGCGCTAAAAGAATCCCATGAGCTTAGTGCTCTTTTAGCCTTACATCTTGCTCAACGCAATTTGGATCCACCTTCATCTAGATCACCCTCATCACCACACAACATAAATCAACTTGAGAAGCATGTCAACAATTGACCTTGTTGCATCTTTCTCCTAAAGAGCATTGCATTCAATGAACACTTCACTTGGATTGAATATCTTCTCACTAGATCACATCAAATACCCTCACTTGAACAACATCCAAAACCTTAATCAACCTCTTCCGCTACAAACTCTCCAACATTCATGACCCAAACATATACCTCCATTAATCCAACAACCTTACCCTAACTCAACCATCTTCATTCCAGACACTCCATCATCAACCATCTAAGCATACTATATGCTTATGATTTTCACTTTCAAATACGAATCAACCAACCTTTTGTTACAAGCAAGTCCGATGGCTCTCTTTGGAAAATTAGGATCTTTAACATAATCTCTTTGAATTAATTGTTATGTATCCTTAATATTTGTTTGCTATGCTTGTTATTTGTATGTTGCATATTCTTCTATATATGCTTGTGCTTCTAATATTTTTCTTGCGAGCATTCCATATCTCGATCCCTTGGTGCCATCGAACGAGGGGGAGCACACATCAAGGGGGAGCTTTCATCCCGTCTAACTTCATTTATAAAGCTAGCCGGCATAACCTTTTTGATTCTACAAAAAGGGGGAGAAGTGAATATAAACTCACTAAGTACTTGTCTAAAAAAAATTAATTTTTAGACTTAATGAGTTTAGGTTTTGTAATCATCAAAAAGGGGGAGATTGTTGATATAAATAATGCCTAAAAACATTACTAACATATATCAATATCTCTATGTTTTGATAATCACAAAACGTAAACTCATTGAACTACAAATTATGACGTAAACAAGTATTTAGTCGTAAATATTTGCTTTAGCATCCATATCACTTAAGGTATGAATAAACAAAGTGTCTAATGCATTTTATGATCAATGGAATTTTTATTTTTACAAACCTTACATTTTATTAAAGTGGGACAAACATTTTTAAACTTATACAAAACAATTTTGTATTTATAAGAAATGTTTTATTCAAAATAAATAGCTTGAATTCAAATTTCAACCCAAAAAACGGCTACATTCTTCAGGAAAAACCTCCCTCACAAAAAGACAAAAAATCTGAAGAAAAAATATTTTTTTATTAGGCGGCCTCCTTAATTATACTAGGCGGTCCCCTTAATTATTAAGGGGACCGGCACCCAATTAAGGGGACCGGCCACGCTCCCAAACAGTATTTTTCCCCTTATAAATACTGGTTCATTCCACATATTTTTCTTACCTTTTGCACCCCAAAACTTTCTGTTCTAGATCTCATTTCTATTCTCTAAAATCCTTTGATCATACATACATAAATCTTTGTTTCAAAGTGATCCAAACCTCTACCTTTCAAGTGCAAGAGAAGAATACTTCAATCCTTCAAGAGAAGAAGTATTACAACTTGTTGTGACCTCCACATCCAAGTTTTTAGAGCATCATCCATTATATCTATTTCTTTGTGTAACTAGTTGTGAATATTTAATAGAAGATAGATTAGCAAGGTGTGTAGATAGAGTGAGTGTGTAGTAGATAGTTGTGAAGTAGAGAAGTTGGGAAGTAGATAGTTGTGAAGAAGATTGTTGTGAAGTAGATAGTTGTGAAGATAGATAGGTGTGAAGAAGTAGTGTTGTGATTAAGTAGTGACTAGGTGTAAAGAAGTTGTGTTGTGATTAAGTAGTGACTAGGTGTGAAGAAGTTGTGTAGAAGGTGTGAATAAGTTGTGACGAAGTTGTGGTGTGTATATTGGTGTGTAAGGTTTTCTCCGCCATAAGGGAGCTTGTTGACATAGTGAAGAAAACTCTCGAGTAGGTGACTCGAGGAGTGGAGTAGGGCAAGAAAGGTGTCCTTGTAGCCGAACCACTATAAATCCTTTGTCTCGCGGTTAGATCTTTCCATATCTTACTTATTATCTTGCTTATATCGTTATTACTTTTGTAGACGTAGACGTATATATATATATATATATATATATATATATATATATATATATATATATATATATATATATATATATATATATATATATATATATATATATATATATATATATATATTGCTCATACAGTGCTAGTATTGATTTTACTTAAAGATCAAACGAAAGTTTCATTCACAAAACAAAGTTTTTACAATCAAACTAAAAAGGTAACATACATATAATTGATCATTTCGATCAAGTAAAGTTTTCATACAAAATATAACTAAGGATTATAAAATAAACGATTACTTACTTATCTCTCGTATATAGCTATAATTGTTTATATTGTGCATGTGTTGATTTCACATACTTAGCTTATATTATTATTGTTCATACTTAGATATAGTTGTTCATATTGTTCAAGATTTGAGTTCACATAAGATTGAATCAAGTTTTAAAAGCAAACAAGGTTTTAAAACTAAACTAAGTTTTCATAATAAAATTAAAAAGACGTAAAACTATTCAACCCCCCTTCTAGTTTTCCATAATTATTATTATTATTATTATTATTATTATATTATTATTATTATTATTATTATTATTATTATTATTATTATTATTATTATTATTATTATTATTTTACTATAATCATCACTTTTATTAACAATAAATAGGATTTTTACAAGAAATTGGTGGGGAGCCGAGAAACCAACTGGGCCCCCACACCTCTAGCAATAGTGAAACCAATCCTATTAAAAATATGAACGGCAGCCCGCGCTCCAATGTCTTGAGTCGTAGAGAAACGTCGAATACGCTTTAGAAGAGTTACTGCATCTTTCTCAAGTTCTCCAAAAGAGGAGAAAGAGAAGGGGAGGAACCCATATCCGATATCCACACATTTGGCCTCGTACTTGACCCGTTTACGTTGTGCAGCTTCAATAACCGCACGACCTGGCATAAAATCAATCATACCAGATTGCGTCAAAGGTGACGACCCCGTAAGATCAACACAAACATCAAGCCCACCATCCCAAGAGTAAAGTAATATATCAGCTGGGCGCAAAGATCTATCCCTATCACCATAAAGCCCAATATCCACCTCCTTACGAGCTGAAATTCCAGACCGAGAGCATATATCAACAAGAACATCACGCACAATATTATGCCGATGTTTAATGCCAACAATACCCGCACAAGAAACCGCGTGATCACCATAAATATCTCCAGTAAAAACACGAGAACAAGCTGAACACGGTACCTAAACAGTGAAAAGAGGAACACTCATCCGATAACACAATACACAACGGTATGTCCGGGCATTCATAGTTTGACCCAATCCAGATATAGGAGCCACCCTGAGCCAAGCTGAAGTATGATCCTCCTTTAGAGAGCTCCATAACGCCATCTGTCGAGGAGAAAGATGGAATGTAGATTCAACAGTTTGGGTAACCCGATCGAAATATATATCTGCCAATTTCTTCATGAGTTTGGGGGCAGCGACCTCGCTTAGGTTACTCAAAAGGTCAATATCCATAGCCATATTAAAAGTACATAAAGCATCATCAAAGGAGGGACCAACAGTTACAATACCAGAACTATGGAGAAGCTTAGTCTGTAAGCTAGCAGATTGAAGTCTAGACGCAAGAAAAGCATATTTCAAGACATCTCCTGCAGAATAAACACCAAGCCCCCCAAAGGCAAAGGGAAGGGTAGCAAGTCTCCACTGCCAATCACCAAAACCAGGCCCAGAAGCAGTGACAATACGTTCCAATGACGAACGAAGTGCCACATCAAAAGAAACCTGAGCACACTCAAAGACCCTGGGGGAACATGTGCGCATAGAAAAATACAACTTGGAAATACCTGCACATGCACGGAGTAGCAACAACTCACATTGAGGGTCGTTAAGTTTAGCAACAGCATCCATAAGATCAATGGTTTTAGCCACCCTTTTCAAAACCAGCCCACTACCAAACTCAAAATCAACACTAACAGGCCCACCAAATAATTTAACACCATGTAAGGGGCGAGAAATATTGGGAGGGAACACACCCGCATATTATTATTATTATTATTCTATATTATTATTATAATAAATATTTATTATTATAATTATTATTATTATTATTATTATTATTATATGTTTATTATTATTATATAATATTATTTTATTATTATTATTTAATAATAATAATAATAATAATAATAATAATAATAATAATAATAATAATAATAATAATAATAATAATAATAATAATAATAATAAATTACAACGTAATTCAAAACTTTCCATCCAACATCCTATGTAATCTGAATTACGTCCATTGATGTTATTGTAATGGCTGAATTACAATTATAACGCAAATCAAACAGCTTACGTAATGTAATCTGAATTACAATTTCATCTATTCTGCGAAACAAACAGCCTACGTAATGTAATCAAATTACAATTACATCCAATTACATCAGATTACGGCGAACCAAACGCCCCCTAACTGTATCAGGCTTTTATGACACTCGCATAGTCACGAAGCCAAAAGTTCTTTATAAATCCAACTTTTGCCATATAACCCATCAAGCAATTTTATCCACTCATTTTTTTTTATCAAAATAAAAAAATAAACTTCCACCCTTTTTTTAAAAACTTAAATATTTCGCAAACCGTAAATCGTTAAGCTACAAAAAAAATATAATTGCGACGAAAATTAAATTATCTTTCTATAGACATGCATTGTTATATACTTTTGACGAACTTTTTTTTCGATGAACTTTTTTTTCGCCCAGAAAAATCATATATGATTCAATTTTAACAAATCATATATGATTCTTACAAATCATATATGGTTCTTACGAATCATATATGATTCGTAAGAATCATATATGATTCGTAAGAATCGAATCATATATGATTTTTACGAATCATATATGATTCTTTCTGGGCGAAAAAAAAAAAAAAAAAATCGTCGAAAGTATATAACAATGTATATCTATAGAAAGATCATTTAATTCTCGTCGCGATGGTATTTTTTTTGTAGCTTGAAGATTTACCGTTTGCAAGATATGTTGTTTTGAAAAAAAAATGTGAAAAATATAAATGGATAGCTATTATTGGTTGACAGGTTCTATGGCATGTATGGGTTTTTCATGGATCTCAACTCTAGTCACATATATGCTAAACACATAACGTCTAGACATCCTAAGATCTTGGGATGGGCCGTTAAAATGGTTCTGAAACGGTTACAAAATACTCTGATTAAACTGTGTAGACCTCAGTTAAAGACTTTTGGGATATAACATCGATCTTACGGGTTCATAACATCTATGGCCATCTTTTATTTTTATTTTTATTTTTATTTTTATTATTTATTTATTTTTATTTTTTATTTTTGGCTCATGATTTCTAACATTTCGGCCAATTAATCCACGAGGTTTGAATCCAACACTACACAGACTCAAACCCTCCCTTTTCACAAGGATATATGCATAGAATAGGAAAATCAACCAACCTAGTGATGTTAGCCATGTACTAGTGCCATAATGGCCGCACTTGTCAATTTGTCATGGTATATATTACCCCCACCATGGGTGTAACCCATATCGCACTCAAATATCTCCTTTCACTTGTATGCGAGTATCAACACCCAAAAACATCACTGCTAGATTTATAAAACAAGGCTTTAAATAGATTTTTAGCACGTAGCATGAGTGATCATGCTCTCCCTCTAGTATATCCACAGTTATGCAATCTACTGTTTAGCCGTAAATCCTACAACCCTAATCGGCTAAATATTTTTTATAATAAGACATACAAGTCAAAGGAATTGAAGACAACAAATAAAACATTAGTATACATACTTGACAGTAAGTGAAAACTCCACATGAAACGAATACAGCCAGAAACGGGCCAGGAGTGCAAAAACTCCATTTCAAGCCAAAATTGCATCATTTTGACATCAACGCAACCGGTTATAAGGTGACCAAAAAGAAACAATGAAATCATGACTACATCGCTCCAACTTCATGATGCCGAAGCCAATGAAAGAGGTATTGACGCCATGACCTGATGTGTATAATTATTAAGTGTAAAAAGGTTCAGCAGCGTGATATGATGTGTATAAGTCTTAGACAGTGCTGGTATCGACTCTGCTTTTATGAAGTTGAAAGGCAGGTGTGATCCAACTCCCGCAGCTACACTGGATGCCTGACCAGTTAAAGTAACCCAACCGGCCTTCACAATGTGTACACCACAGCTTTCCTTCCAAAGCACCTTCTTCAACTGGACCACATATTGGTTAACACAAAGTTAGATATCTTCAACTGGACCACATATTGGCCCTTCATCTTTTTCGTGGTCTATATCATGCGAGTTATAGCAGTCCTAGGGACCAACCCGAAACACTTTCTTCAGAATTATAAAATGCTTATAAATAACGTTTTTCAACAATAAACTTGGTCTTTAACAAAATGACTTGAGATGTTTTATGTAATAACGATACACTTTTCATCATTTTCAATCTGATCGGCCAATTAGACCCATTTCCATATTGCTAATTTTCTTTAATTTTACCATTTTGACTCACTTGGTATATAAAGAAACATGACCAGAATCGACCCATCCATAAGCAAATGAGCCGAAAGTTATAGATAATTTTTACGAAAAGTTCAAATTACGTGAACATTAAGATACCCCCAATATTTTTTACATTTAGCCAATGTTCCTTTGTGTCTAATATTAAATTCCATCACCAACCAAAATACGACAATCCCCAATTTTGTCTCATGCTTATGACTTCTTGATGGCCCTTTTTTCCAACAAAAATTAATGAACTATTGCGTCTTAATTACCACAAAACAGAAATCAACCAAACTTGGTTAGCTATTAATGCATGAAGGTACCAAATTTGGTCTGATTCTGTTTTCCATAACTATCTATGTTTTCATGATTTCATCCATAAAAGCCCTCAAACAGTCAAAAATTTCAAACACAAGGTAAACTTCAACTTTGTCAGCCTTTAACCAGTTAACCCTTTAAGTGAAATAGGAACTGGACTAGAGTTAGTTACCATTTTGTACAGTTGACCCTTTAGGTATATTGTCTAATCTAGTACTATTATTTTGAAGAAAACTAAAATATATATTATGACTAGGCGTCGATAAAAAGAACCCAGGAATCCTAGGGCAAAAAGGTTATTTCATACCTGTTTTCATCCAACGAAGAGGCTCAACAAAGATGGAGGTGCACTCAAGCTCGTCATATTTATTATAGTACTTGCCACTACTCCTTCTATGCCATTCGAAGGAGCTCTCACCCTCCCCTGGAACGTGACTCACAACATTCTCCTCCAATGCAACAACTCTCCTGCATTTTTTGCAACGAAATGCAGGAGTTGGAATCAACTCTCCTTTCTGGGATGCTGCCCCAGTCCCAACAGAGGCTTCTTTCTTTGCCAACGCAGGATCAGCCGCAAACTTTGTGCTATCAATTTTCTCTCCACGGTTATACGAGTCACCTAGTACAAGAACAGCATAACTCCGAAATGTTAACAAACAGTCATAACCATGAAATTTAGAGTTGGCAATTTTAACCCAATTCGAGTAATGTCTTAAATCTAAAGGGCTAAAAGGGAATGCGTGAAATGAGTCAAACTGGTCCAAAGTCATCAAA
The DNA here is from genome assembly GCA_030686995.1 of Artemisia argyi. Lineage (NCBI taxonomy): Eukaryota > Viridiplantae > Streptophyta > Magnoliopsida > Asterales > Asteraceae > Artemisia > Artemisia argyi. The sequence goes on along the minus strand of CM060709.1, from coordinate 94,756,632 downwards.
CGTGTATACTTTACGCATAAAACCTCCTAAATCAATATATTCAAACACAAACTATCAATGAAAATGATCAAATTTATGAAATCATACTTCACAGTTCACACATTAACTGTTTAAAATAAAAACTTCACAAAACAGGTTTAGGGTCAAATTCAACCTAAACAGTACATGTTCAACAACTTATTATGCACCTTTCCGACGCCCAACCCCTTATGCCACCTCCACCCATGATCCAAGCCTAGATAAATCTACTTGCATTTTAACAGAATATGGAATCCTATTTCATTTCTTACCATGAAACATCATTAAAATAATGTCAAACTTAAAGAATAGAACCAGAATTTACCGTCATAAAAACTGTTATTAAATTACGTTTCATGCAATTAACCATCTGTGGAGATACAGCATATTCTTTCAGTTACTTCGCCTATTCATAGGAACCCAATTTAGTATTGAGATGTGAGCCTTTCAAGCTCACAAAAAATTTGCCGAAAAAGTGACTTAGTAGATACACTAAGAAGATAAGGAAAAACTATTATTCCGCCTACATCAGGGTTTAGAAAACTGTGGGTTTTTATGAGCGGAATATTATCAAATACTGTAAATCTCTTAATATGACCATCCATGTTAGGAACACATCTTAATTCTAGGATATTAGAGAGCATGGCATTTACACACAGATACATTGCTCAGTAAATACTTTAACAGGAATCATCTAGCAATCTTTGCTCAGCCTCATTTCAATATTGATAAGGAAGAATAATTGCTCAATTGGTTATATACTAATAAATTACGTAATTTAGGTATGAAAACGCACCTAGAACCTTCAATCGGAAGCGTTTGTATATAGTGCTCGAATGATCAACCTTGAAACCCATATCTTCAAACATGCTTAACTGTACCTCAAAGAGAACAAAATTAAGATTCCGAAAGGGGATAAAGATTATTATTATCACAGATTCAAATCAGATTCACTGCTATAGCGTTTACCTGTTCTAAAAATCCATCATTTGGGCAAACAGACTCATTGCTTTGGCGTAATGATTCAAGTGCATCTGCAGGCGCAATCAGGTGGAAAAAATGCCAGGAAACATTTATATATCAAATGATAGAAAATGAGAAATAATAATAATCACAGTAAACGGGAAATACTTAAATGATAGCTGTCCTCAAACCTTCTAGAGAAAGTTGTTCAGTTCTCATCAGATATGCTGTGATGATGGCCGCACTGCAACGAATACACGCAAAGAAGGGTGTAAACCCTTAGGGCTTGACAAAGCAGACAACATCAAATGAGCACTCAGCCACCACAAACAACCAAGCCATCATGTATACAATTATTCATACTTATCATTCGAGTTATCAACTGAATCGGCAAAGTTAGGATACATGATCGGTACGTTGGAAATCAAAATGGCATTAATTCATCACAGTTCCTACAGATCAATTTTGCAATGGTTCTGTACAACAAGCTGTAATATTGATTCCTACTGTTGAAAGAGGTTGTGCCACTTCTGACATAATCGTGAAACAATAACTTAAGACTAGTTATTGTATAGTAATCTTCTACAGTTATAATTATGTTCATCACTTAGGTGCTATCTTGTTGATGTGTAAGACCATAATAACATTAATAACGTACACCTTCGACCATGAATCCATGATCATCCAAACAAAATTTAAGACACAAACCATAACATATAAAATGGGACTATAGACACAAAACTAATAAATAAAACAAGAAACCAACATGTAACTATTACCTTCTCGATACGCCTGCAAAGCAATGAACCAAAACGGAACCCTTTTTCCTGCTTTCATCGATAAAATCCAAACAAACTTCCAACGAATCCAACAAATTCTCACTCTCCATATCTCTCAACGGCACAGCCATTCTCACCAACCTCAAATCATGACCAGCATTCTCCAACAAATACTTAACCTTGTCACTACACTCAACGCTTTTATCCGACCCATCACCCTCCAAACCCGAATCCGACTCCCCTACATAAACCTTCCTAATCTCCTTAGTAGGAACCGAAAAACTCGATTTCCACTCCGAAAAAAAGGCGATAGAAACCGAACTCAAAACCGACAAAATATAAGTGATTTCTTTATTTTCACCCAAAAGTACTTCTGCAGCAGCATTGATATTGCCAATGAAAAGGTTCTCACGGACTAAATACAACATATCACTATAAAAATTCCTAAAAACTTAATAAAAATCCAATCTTGCTCCTACCCTGTTCATAAAATAAAAAAATACTTAAAATCAATACTAAATATACAAAGTTTATTAATTTTAAAGTAAAGGGTCATCATAAAATCACTCAAAAATTAAAAACTGGTAATAAAGATACAATTTTTGATGAGTTTAAGGTGAAGAAGAAAAAAAAATCAGGATTTTATAAGCTTAAATAATAAGATTTAAGTGATACAAATAATGAAAGATGTATAAAAAAAGTAACTGACCGGAGTAAGTTTTCCGGTGAGTGTAGTCGGAGAAAGTCTTGTTGTTCTCTGTGTGGTGTAAGTTTAAGATACGATTTTTTATACTTTATACTCAAAAATATTCCAAACCAAGTTTATACTAATCGTTACATTTATTTTCGTTTAAAACATAACGAAAATTCAAACAAATAAATGATTTTTTTGATAACACACACAATACTTTATATCTATGCCCACACTCAGACTTGACCCCCTCACTGTTTAGTATGACACTATCGATACTTTAAAATCAAAAACCCGATCGTTTTTTCTTTTTACATATTTGCCTACTAGAAAAAACGAACACAAGCCATATTTAGCCGTGTTTATAAAAGAAATACCTAGTTAATTATGTGTTAAACACCGGGTGTGTTTGGTATCTAGCTATGAAACACAATGGTTAATGGTTATGGGTTTGGATATATTGTAGGACCCTCATGTATAAAAGTTTCATACGTTGCCCTTGTGATTATTATAGAGTAAGGATAATATATATATATATATATATATATATATATATATATATATATATATATATATATATATATATATATATATATATATATATATATATATCCATTCCCATATTTGAAAGATGCATATCTTAACCAAACACTTACAATTATATCCAATATCATTCCCTTATTCCAATTCCCCCTACCAAACACACTTACACATATATATATATATTCCATTCCCATATTTGAAAGATGCATATCTTAACCAAACACTTTTCACAACTTTCCAACTCGATTATCACCGTTGACTCGCACTGTAACTACAAATGTTAGGCAAAATACAACTCTAGAGTTTCGATCACAATTAGGTGATGTATCTTTTTTAATGAAAAGATATTCATATATTTTCCTATATGCTCTTCCATCTATCATTTTCATTAAACTTACTTTGTATCATGTTTTTTTTTTTTTTTTTTTTTTTTTTTTTTTTTTTTTTGTATTATATTAGGAACAAACTTGCCGCTAATTCAGACAAATTCAAGTGCAACAAACCATGTATTAGGCACAAATTTTCTTGCCACGTTTCCAACTCGATTATCACCGGTCACTCACTTGCAAGCAACCTTACCGTCACTTCATAGAACTTCTAATCATCCACCATATGTTTCCACAAAGTCTACAGGTCGTGTTTCAGTTATGCCACATCAACAAACAACTGTTGATACATCTGCTTCTAGTATTGAATTTTTACGATCTCCAAACTCAAGAAATTCAGATGGTTAGACGCGTTTACATTTCTACTACACTTCTCATATAGGTGACATTATTCTTTCAAAGATATATTGTTTATGAATATATAATACGTTTAACACCATCTGTGTATCATTATATGCAGAAACTGTTTCAATTACACCGCAGCAACCTGAAAATGTGGGCACTACTTCTTCTTCCAATACGTTAAACAGAACACCCAATTCTGGAACCTCAATTTGTAAGAAACATATACAAATGAATGATACGTACGTTTTATATACAATAATATTATTTGCGTAAATAACATCGCAAAAACCATATGGTTTGTAGTAGTTACGAATATTTTCAAGGAATGTGTAATCGCTTAACACCATCTTTTACACATATATGCAGGTCCTGTTTCTATTACAGCGCAGCAACGTAAAAACGTTCAAACAACTTCTTCTTCCAATATGTTCAACAGAAGTCCCACATCTGGAATATCTCTTTGTAAGAAACCATAAGCTCTTCATTCAACTAATGCTTATAAACAATAATACTCTTTGTAACTATTTTCATTTTTATACATAGTATCACAAACTCCACTTCCTCTGAACACGGTTAACAATGTTAATCGTTGTATGAGAACACGAAATTCATCCTTAAAAAGTAGTACCGAATCAACTCCAGTTCCATTGACTGATGTCTCAAACGGTAATTTTTGTAACACAATATTATTTTTTTTGGATGAACATGGTTACCAAATGAAGTATGACTATTCTGTTCATGCTATTTTCAGTTTGTTTCGAAACTCCTGAGGTTCGTCAGGTTCACCAACGCACCTACCAAAGATCAACGTCCGGTGTTAAGACAGGCATTCCCGCATTAATCACACGAAGTTCATCTTACGAAGTCGGTGAGTCATCAAGACGACAAAAAAGGTTTAAGAGACCTGCTTTACAATCTCCAACGCCGGTTAGGTTTAATCTTAATGACGAGGATGGAAATGTCAGAAAAGTATATGACAAGTACGTTGGTATATCTGAAGGTAATTCTATATCTTAAGTTTTTAAATCATCGATAAAGGCTAATAATATTCTAAAGCAAATTAAAGAATAATGCGTAAAACATTTGCAGACTACTACGACCATGGCGATGCTACATTTGAGTGCAAAGAATGTCACGCATTGCTATGGGAAGCGGAAGCCAGAAGAGGGAACCAAGGCAATCCAACAAACAAAGCGTATAGCATATGCTGTAGCAAGGGAAAAGTGTCTATTAAACAACCGCCTCCTGCTCCAAAGCCCTTACACGATCTATTTTTTAATGATGATGCAAAGAGTCAGAATTTCAAAAACAACATTAGAACATACAATAGCATGTTCTCTTTTACTTCTATGGGTGGACAGATTGACGATTCAATAAATAGACGAGGACGTGCTCCATATGTTTTCCGCTTGCATGGACAAACATACCATAGTATGGGTAGTTTGCTTCCCAAACCTGGTGCACCTCCTAAATTTGCGCAACTGTATATATACGACACAGCAAACGAAACTGAGAATAGAGCAAGAGCATTGAGGTAATTTCACATGCATTTCATTTTATTTATGTTTAAACATGTTGTGGAAACCGTGTTGTGCAGCATCATAAATTTTGGTTTAATGAATACAAATTACTAATTTGCAGCAATTCAAAGTCATCCTCCGGTTCTTCAAATTCAAAGCATCCTATCGATCGAAACATTATCAACGAAGTTAAAGGTGTTTTAGACACTTCGAGTGATTTGGTACAAACTTTTAGAAGGGCGCGTGACAGATACACGGAAGACACTGAGCAGAATATCAAAATAAAGCTGATTGCAAAGCGAGGAAAAGATGGACGAAATTACAATCTTCCAACGGAAAATGAGGTTGCTGGTCTTATTGTAGGTGACTTCGATTCATGTGTAGAAGAAAGAGATATTGTCATAGACAAGTTTGGTGAAGGTTTGCAACGTATAAATATTTTCCATCCTATGTACCTTCCGTTGCAGTACCCTTTGTTGATGCCCCGTGCTCAAGATGGATATCATTTGAATATACCTCTAATAAACAAAGGGAGGCAGACGGCTAGAGATCAGACGGACATCGAGGAAAATAAGAAAACAGTTACTATGCGGCAGTGGTTTTCTTATCAAATTATGGATCGTCCTAATCAAGAAAATTTATTTACACGTGGAAGTCGTTTGTTTCAGCAATTTCTTGTAGATGGTTACACCATGGTTGAGACTGAGCGGTTGTATTTCCATCGAGCAAAACAGTCAAAACTTAGGTGTGATACGTACTCAAATATCCGTCAAAGTATTGCAACTGGAAACACAGACCCCACTGCCCTTGGTAAGCCGGTCATATTGCCTTCTACATTTACCGGTGGTCCAAGGTACATGAAGCAAAACTATATGGATGCTATGGCGTTATGTAGATAGTACGGTTGTCCTGATTTGTTCATAACAGTAACGTGCAATCCGAACTGGCCGGAGATTGCCAGATATATGCTTGAGCATAACCTCTCATCTTCAGATCGGCCTGATGTGCTTACAAGAGTTTTTAAAATGAAGCTGGACCAGTTGATGAAAGATTTTAAAGAGTTGCGTTTATTTGGACGTGTTCAAGCAGGTTGTGTACATAAACCATTACTAATCTATTATCTTCTGGAATAAATTCTATGTATTTATATTAATAAATTTTAAAAGTAGCTTTTGTTTTAAATATTTTGCAGTTGTTTATACGGTAGAGTTTCAAAAAAGAGGCCTTCCGCACGCGCATGTATGCTTATTCTTGCATAAGGATGACAAGGTCCCAAACGCTGATCAGATTAACAAATATATATCTGCCGAGATACCAGATAAAGATAATGATCCCATTTTGTACAAGTTAGTCTCTGATTTCATGATGCATGGTCCTTGCGGTGCGGATGACCCAAACCAGGTTTGCACCTCCGAAGGTAAGTGTACGAGACACTTCCCCAAAAAATTCACCCAACGCAGTTCAGTAGACGCAGATGGCTATCCGGTTTATAAAAGACCTGACAATAGAAGATATGTGGAAAAGAGTGGCCACAAGTTACATAACGGTTATGTGATCCCGTATAATGCTCAGCTTCTTAAACGTTACCAATGCCACATTAACGTTGAGTGGTGCAACCAGACGGGGTCAATAAAATATTTGTTTAAGTATATAAACAAAGGTCCGAATAGAGTATCGGCACAGTTGTATGAACCGGTTACCACGGATGACGGTCAGCAAATCGATAAACCTGTTGATGAGATAAAGGCTTACTTAGATTGCAGATACCTATCTGCTTGCGAGGCAGCGTGGAGGCTATTTCGTTTTGAGATTCATTATAGAACACCATCTGTTGAGAGGCTTTCCTTTCATCTTGAAGGCGAGCAACAAGTTGTATATGACGAAGAGGCAGATCTCGAAACAGCTGTTCAGAAGCAAACAGTTGGAGCTGATATGTTTGATGGTTGGATGAAGATGAATGAAGATTATCCGCCGGCAAGGGAGCTAACGTATGCTGAGTTTCCTACAAAGTTTGTCTGGAACGCTCCTAAAAGAATATGGACTGTTAGAAAGCAAGGAAAATCGATTGGAAGGATTCACAGCGTACCTATATCAACAGGAGACGCTTACTATTGCCGGATGCTTCTAAATAGTGCAAAAGGATGTAGAAAGCATGATGATATTAAAAAGGTTAATGGTATAACATATCCAACTTACAAAGAAGCTTGCTACACTGCGGGACTTTTAGAAGACGACAAGGAGTACGTTGAAAGTATTAAAGACGCAGCCCATTGGGCACACCCTGAACATCTTCGTGAACTATTTGTTACGTTGCTGTCGCAAAAGGAACTTTCCACGCCTTTGAGTGTTTGGTTACAAACATGGCATTTGCTGGCGGAAGATGTTCAATATAAGAGAAGGCTGATTTTACAAATTCCAGGTAATACCATTAACAAATCTTTGTTACTATAATCTGTTACGCATTTAGCTTAGTACATGTTTGCCTCAAAATCTTATACTAAGCAATATTTATCTAATATACTAAGTCTTTCCTAACACCATTTTGGCAACTAGATTTTTTTAAATCATTTTTTAACCAAGACCAATAAATAAGTACTGACATTAACATTGTTTTTTTTATAGATTTGGTTGTTAGTACGGACGAGTTACAATCTGAATACGAACGCCTACACGCCTCTTTGACCACAGAGCAGAAAGGTGTTTATGAAACCATAATACAATCAGTTGAGTCAGGAACGGGAGGGTTGTACTTTGTTTATGGGTACGGAGGCACGGGAAAGACCTTTTTATGGAAGACGCTTTCTGCTGGCATTAAAAGAAAAGGCGATATAGTTTTAAATGTGGCATCCAACGGTATTGCTTCTTTATTAATGCCTGGAGGCCGAACTGCTCACTCAAGATTCCATATCCCTATCAATGTGGATGAGACTTCTACGTGCTCTATAAGTGCTCAAAGCGATCTTGGGAAATTGTTAAAGAAATGTAAGCTTATAATATGGGATGAGGCTCCCATGGCAAATAAGCTTTGCTTCGAAGCATTGGATCGGACTTTGAGAGATATACTACGTAAGACCAGATATGACACGTGTGATGAACCTTTTGGAAACATGACAATGGTTTTTGGCGGTGACTATAGACAGGTACTCCCTGTTATTCCTAAAGGATCCCGGGAAGACATTGTTACTGCTTCCTTGAGGAAGTCTTACTTGTGGAATAGCTGCAGAGTTCTTAAGCTTACAGCGAACATGAGGCTAACAGTCGGATCACGCCCTGAAGATGTGAATGAGATAAGGGAATTTGCAGACTGGATATTGAAAGTTGGAGACGGTGACCTTGGAGAACCGAATGACGGAGAAGTTTCTATAGATGTGCCAAGGGAAATATTAATAGATGTGGCTGATGAACCGGTTCAAGCTATTATTGACTTCACTTACCCAAACATTTTAGATAACATAGATGATCCGACGTATTTTCAAGAAAAAGCGATCCTTGCTCCCACTAATGAAGTCGTTGACAGCATAAATGGACATCTGTTGGACAAATTCCCAGGAGAAGAAATGGTTTTCCTTAGTTGTGACAGTGTCGACAAAACTGAACGTGGGTCCGCCATTGATAATTCCATCTTCTCCCCAGAATTTATCAACGGATTAAAGTTTTCAGGTGTTCCAAACCATAGACTTGCTTTAAAAGTGGGAGTTCCAATTATGTTGTTGCGTAACATTGATCAAGCCAATGGATTGTGTAATGGTACAAGACTTCAAGTTATTAGGTTATCTAGAACTTCAATTCATGCAAGTATAATTAATGGAACCAATTTTGGGAAAACGGTAATCATACCGAGGTTGAGAATCACTCCGTCCGATAAGCGTTTACCACTTAAGATTGTCAGGAAACAATTTCCTATTTCGCGATCATTTGCAATGACAATTAACAAAAGTCAGGGTCAACCGTTATCCAAAGTTGGTTTGTTCCTTCCACGACCTGTTTTCACGCATGGACAGTTATACGTTGCAGTCTCAAGAGTTAAAAGCAAAAGTGGTTTAAAGGTTGTCGTTTGCGATCAAGATGGAAATTTGTGTTCAACTACTACAAATGTCGTCTATAAAGAAGTACTTCAAGGTCTTTGATCAACCTTATCTGTTTATTAACTATGTTTCATTAGTATACTCATTGTTGAGTTATAATTATATCAAGACAATGTAGTATAAACTCTATTTACATTGGAATATAAATGTGTATTTTTTTCACATAAGTAGACTTTATACAATGTTTACTTTTTCCTTAATAGTGCAACCATGTATATCTATTTTTTGCTTATAATATTACTTTAGACAATGACTAATTTTTTGTCAAAACTTTCTTGCTTCATAAAACCATTACATTTATAAAACAAATGATCGTATACATATTAAAAAGTATACATGTATAAAAGATCTTGATGGGCTATCATCATGCCAAGAAATGCGTTTTAAATCAAAAGACGCTGACACACCAAACTTTCACGTGGATTGTAAATTGATAGCCAGTCACACACTCATTCTCTCATCATTTGTTTCACATATTTTGTTACAAAAAAATAAAAGTTTTGGAGACACCACGGTTGGACGTTTTTTTTTTTTTAATTGTAATCTAATCCATTTGTTATATTATAATCGCCACATTGTCTCAATCCTTATTTCATATTTTTTAAATCAAACAAATTGACTTTAATATTTTTTCTTATCATCTCATTTCTATATCGCATTAAAAAATGACCCAGTGTCAACGGGTCTTTAAGCTAGTCTTAAATATATGATAGACTAGTGATGGGTAGAAGGGCTTAGATATAATGAGATAGTCTATGCAGTTAGTCCAATAGCCCGACGCATCAAGGCCTATCAAAGCCTTATGCAAAACATGTACAAGGGTCTATACATTTCATTCGGAGGGTGTGTCTCTCACTATAGTTGTCTGGTTTCTCTCCTAGTGCTGTCTCTCTCAACAATAATACTTTGTCTCTAAAACCTCTTTTTCATTATCATGTGTGATTTGATACTATTTGTAGAACCTACAAACTCACATTGCGAGTAATCCAAAAAAGAAAAGGTTTTTGAACAAGCAAACAGCTTGGGAGGAAAGTAAAATCTTTCGTTCAAAACTGTAATATCCGTCCTTAACAAACTAGAAACAAAAAAAAATGCCAAAACGGACCTTGAAACTCAAAAATAACAAAATTAAAGCTAAAAAAATCTGTCATGAGCGTAAAGCTTAAGATCTATACTCGAGTCATTAATATGTGTGACAAATATTTTGTTAAACACAGAGCTTAAAATATATGGTCAAGGCATGATAATTGCTTTCTCTGCGCGATATTACGCATTCGTTGATTGTAAAAGGCGAAGTTTTCTCATTTTATTTGTTCGAATTTTTAAGTGGTAATTTACATGGTTGTTGGATTGACGCTAATAAAAAAGTAGCTCTACTCCTTTCTATGTTTACACTTCAGTATGGCGCTCGGCAAAAAGATAAGATGGACTACTTTTTATTAACTTTTGTCAAGATAAAAAAAATTCTTTCGAAATCGTTAAAATGAAGGGCATTTATTCTTTGTTTCTTAATAGAGACACATGGGCCTCCCTTTTGAGAATCATAAAAATTCTTTATGCCAACTAAAGCCAAAAAATGATTTGCAGAATTATGCCTTCTTGTGGGACCCCGACCCATGTTTTTATTTGGTTTAATGCTCTGTAATAATTGGGTCCAAACAACATGCCCATGTGTTAAAAGAGTCTAAACAACATTTTGACAACGTAATATCACAACATTCCAAATGCACATTATAAAGTCTAAACATAACTATGTTTTATTTTTAAGGGCAATTTTTTACACGCCTATACAACCACATATCTCAGTAATGTCTCTTACGAGACTTTGGAACAACCTCTTGTTTGATGAGCCACTCATAAGATGATAGGCGCAACTAGATAAACTGTCGAGCTCCAGGGCTGAAGATGGCTTGCATCAAACCAAGTTGTTTCAACCATATTATTACGACAAACATAAAACTGTTACCAGTACATGATATCTTAACACGAGGAACTTAAAAAAGAAAATGAACATAAAAAAACAACACAAAATTCACTCAACCATTATGCGGTTTCTAAAACACACTGAGACCTACCTCTGTACAATTCTCTAGATTTCGACAAACAACACGAGACTTGTTTGACATAGTTTGGCCATATGAGCTTTCTGTGATTGACGTTTTGAGTAAATTAAACTTGATACCTTTTCTTGTTTTATAGATCATCACTTCTATTTCTTGAACGAATCTGTATTATCGAGAGTTATCTGATGGATGCATTGGTGTTTAGCAATAGCATTTTAAGCCTTTTGGAATGCACGAGATGAGGCTCCATGTAAAAGCCGAATGAATCCCAAGAAACTTAGCTTCCCATCTGCGTGTCTGATCCAGTCTTGAAGAACTACATGAACTGGTATGGACGGGCTAAGTCCAAGTTCCTACATTAACAAAACAAGGTGTATGTGTGTGTGTTAAAATACTTGAATAAAATGTTGAAGATATATACTCAAATACAATGGTTGATCCAGCGTATTTATCTGATCACCATATGCACTATTATAAGAATTACTTGTCTGGAAATTTAGTTATAAAAGCATTGATTTTTTCATTTTCTTTTCACTTCAAGCCTCAATGGTTTCAGGATACACATGTGCATACCCAGCAAAACACACTCCCCTGCGTATAAATAGTGGCAAATGCAGGATTTCCGATCACTATCAGGGTGTGCAATATCATTATAAAGTTTGAAGGGGCTGCGTCACAATAACAATTTTATATCTATTTTTTCGGCGGAAACAACTAGAAAATGTTAAGGTATGCACGTGCGTACTGGCAGACTACATAGGTCCGTCTTTGCTTAAGAGCATTCATGTTTGAAGCACATAAATGGTGAATAGGTTTGGTAGGAAGACATACCGAGGCGAGTTCTTCGATCATGATAGGGCGGTTTCCATCCTTCTCAAAGAGCTCATAAGCACGACGTGCGAGTTGCTCCCAGTTATCCATTGCTTCTAGCTGATGAATGCTAATGGCTGCTGCTCCAAATTCCTCAAAATCAAACTTTTTATATTGAAGAGAACTCACCTGTAAACACACAGAAAGTATTCCTATTAAGCTCTTTCTCGAGTTTTTTCATAATTTGTTTTTATTATTAAGAGGGTATGTGAGGAAATGACCATATGTACAAAATCTAGCACGCGTGAGTCCTTTACAGCATCGGTGCAATTCTTCATCAAGGCCTGCACAATTGTAACAGGTTTAGGGTAACATCAAGATAACACAACAGCACTAGTGACAAGAATAAGAAAAGAGACCAACCGATTTGAAATTCTGCATGGATATGAATCCACTTTTGCTTGGTCCTAGAGACATAAACTGGTCACGAAGATAACCTAGCTCTGTAATTGACAAAGTCTTTGCAACAGCCTGCCAGATAGAATAACAAATTCAAAATTAAATCTACTCATAGGTTGACTTTTACTTGCAATGTCAAATGGACCAATACCAAAATTTGAAATGTGTAATAATCCCGTTTTAAATTTACCACAAAAATTTCCTATGAGGTAGTTTCTTAATTGAAGTTAACAAAAATAGTATCTGAGAAAAGCTTCAGCCCTCAAAGTAATGATGACAAATTTCAAAGTTGAGATTAATAGTCAGTTTGACCTAAAAGGACAAAGCTAACCTTATCTTTTCAATGAAGACCAATTTAAAACGAGATGCATGTAAAAAGGATTATACGGCAAACTAACATACCCCTAAAGCAGCTTTTCTTAACGGAGATGAACATATATATGCTTTTACAGTCTTGTATATGATCATGTCCAAAGGTATTCTCACGTCGTGATAACTGGCCAACCATGGATGACCTAATCAAGAATATACAAAAATTATAAAACATTAGTCTAACATCTACATATATGTTACTACCACCGTCCCATGAGAATTGTTACATTCAATTCTTAGAAAGTGTATTTATTTCCCATTTATCAATGTTTTATGTAAATTGATAGTATTCATTTGCTTCTGAAAGATTCCTTTCTTCTGTCCCTAACAAAAGAGGAATTTAAGACATTTGAGAAGTAGAAGCAACCTCAAAGCATTATATAGTTCCACAAATTTCCTTTAGTTTGTTGGTATATGAAAGTATTTCAGATATTTTACAATTAGCCAAACAATTTCCTGAATTATGTTTTACCTCAAATGATTGCACTTATTATGGGATGAAGGGAGTATAAAGTATCTCAGAACTGGGTAGAGAAACTTACTTAAAGCTTGTGAAGCGGTAAGTCTCTTGCGGTAGTCCTTATTCAATAGCCTCTTTACAAAGTCAACCGCATCCGATGACAAAGTCGGCCACGGGGCTTCCTCAAAGTTTGGGTCGGCCTTAAGGACTGCTCGGAAGATGCCAGACTCCGTGCGGGCCCAGAAGGGGCGACTTCCACATAAAAGAATGTAAGCAATAACACCAATACTCCACATGTCAGCCTCTGTCCCGTATGATCTATGTAGGACCTCAGGAGCTACGTAGTATGCACTTCCTACGATATCATTCAATCTCTCATCTGCACATAGTTGTCCATCAGTCACCAAGCTATTCTATAGAGTTTGCAAATATACAAATAATGAAGAGGGATTCGAGTATAACCTGGCTTTACATAGTCGGAGAGTCCAAAGTCAATGGCCTTAAGGAGTGAATGTTCATCCTTAGATGTAAACAAAAAATTCTGTGGCAAAACAGAATAAGTATTAACAAATATCTTAGATTCAAAACGACCGTGATAAAATACGCTGCACAAGATAATGTTTAGATGTGCTTATGCTATTTTGAGTACTAATAAATAATCAGATGTATTAGTCTTTAGCAGAACTAATCAGTTTTTTGAAACTCGTGTGAAACTGTTTTAACTGATCATGTGAACTTGTAGAACAAAATCAACTTCACTAGTTAGGGAACCTTATTTGACTCTCAAAAGTCAAATACTGACTTTTCATAAAGAACTTTGAAAGGTAAATGTCATACAGAAACTTGTGAAACAATCAATTATATACCTCAGGCTTTAGATCACGGTGAACCACGCCTTGAAGATGACAATAGGCCGTGACTCTTAGAATTTGGACCATGACAGCCTTTGCATCTTCTTCAGAGTATTTCCCACCCCTACACGCACAATAATGTATTGAGTATACAAAGCACTAAATTGACTAATTTGCCAATTGATGCCAGCAAATTAGATGAAATATATGTACCTGGCTAGTATCCTGTCTAATAGTTCACCACCTTTACATAACCTGTAAAAGCATCAAAAAATATTATACAAGAGTTAGCGTTATGAAATATCATATAATTTCAAAAGTCTAAAATACGTGATAATTGATTATTTGTCATGGCATTATGCATCCAAAACAAGACATTTTCAATGTTCTTGATGTAATTAACCTCTTGATGAACAATATGGAAGAAACACTTACTCCATAACTATATAGACATTGTCATCATCCTCATAAGCGTCATAAAACTGGACAAGATTGTCATGACCCGTTAGTGCCCGTAATATTTTCACTTCTCTCCTTGCATCCTCAATGGCAATTACCGTTGTCATCTGCATAAACATCCATCATCATATCAGAGAAATGACAACATAGCAAACATTAATAAAAAAATAAAATGGCATTTCAGAAACCCATGTGTCCAAATCAATACTAAACAAAAACACATCACATTCAAATAAAAAATTTCATTTTAGTGCTAATGATCGATAAAACAATGATATCAAACACCATGATTGTTTTAGTAGTAGCTTTAACAAAGTTGATGTTGTTGTGAAAAGTTGCTCAACTACAGAGTCAAAACATAATTATTGTGACCTCAAATGTCAACTTACAATAGGTACTTTGAGAATAAGAAACAATATGTGAAGCTCATGGCTTTAACAAATTATAATATCATAAACTAAACAGTTTTGTCTTCCCCAAATTACCAAACTTTAAGACTGGCATAAGAATTGACAATCCATAGTGCAAAGTTGTGAAATCAAACCTTTGATTTTGGGATAACTTTAACCGCAACCTCATGGCCTTTCATACTCCCTTTCTTACCCTTGGCAGTACAAGTATACCCAAAATGCCCCCTACCCACTTCTTCACCAAGCTCATAATGAATCAACAACTGCTTAGAATAGCCGAAATTCTTATCTAAACCAACCTCAAATTCATTTCCTTCAGGAATGGACGCCTCATTAGGCTTAACAGACCCATGTCTCCTAGCAAGCAAGGACCTAATATGCTTAGCAGGCGATGGAGGGGCAAAAGAGCGTTTAAATATGCGAAGAGGTGTCGAAATGACACTAGTGGAATTCGCAGGTGAATTCTTAAAAGCACTACTATTGTGAAAAGGGCTTGGACTATAGTAAGGAAAAGTTGATTTCCCATTTTGTGAATTCTGAGAATTCAATGTTGTTGGTTCAATTTCATTGGGAAAAGTCGTGTTTTCGAGATGGCTTTCGAGGGTTTGATTGGGTTTTCCATGACAAAGTCCCATGGATTCACTAACCAAATATGTAACAACAATACACCAACAAGATCAAAGCAATAAACTTGTATACTAACTTAAACTAAATTACACTAAATCATATTAAATCATATGAAAAATGGTGATATTTAGATAAATTGGAGGTCAAGAAAGTGACTTTCTTTAACACCACATCAACCTCCAATTTATTGAAATTATACAAAAAAAAAATGGAAATAATCACAACCCACTAAGAACAAGGACAAATATTTCTTGGTACTAATAATTATGAACCTGCAAAAAAGAAGATTAAAAAAAAAGGTCAAGACATGTAAAAAGTAAAAAAGCTTTATGATCAAGAAACAATAATAATAATAATAATAATGTAAGAAAGAAAGAACAAAACTTACAAGAAAATTATATAAGTGATGAATATGAAATGAAGATTTTTGTTTTTTATATAAGAAGAAGAATGTGAAGTGTGTGTGTTTTGAGGAGAAGAGAGAAGAAGTAACAAAAGAAAAGAAGCTAAAAAAGTGAAGGAAGAAAAGAAGAGATGCTTAATTAGCAGAGAGAGAGAAAAAGCAAACCAACCATTTCTTTCTTTTTCACATTTTCAATTTCAAGCTTCTATTTTTATTATTGCCTTTCTTCTTTTTAGTTACCGAGTATTAAAGATAAAAAGATAACAACAATTTGAACTAGGGATGAGCATATCGACCCGATTCTCGTAACCGAACCGGAACCGTACCGGTACCGTACCGAAACCGTACCGAGTCCCGATATATGATACGGTACCGGGACTACTAAATAAGGCTAAAAAAAATCAGGACCTTTCGGGTTCGGGACGGGACTTATTCGGGAAATCCCGATTGGGTACCGGAAATTAAATAAAATGAAAAATATTGTAAAAATGAACATTGTACTTATTCAAATCAAGAGATTACCTTTGGTTTTTTTGGATACGGGCTAACCATTTGTTCCATGCATACGGGCTAACCAAAGGTAAAAAAAAAAAATACACCTACTCCTACTAATTAGTAACAACAGCGGCTCTTCATTCATATCATTAGAAATCATAAGTCATCTCAATCTTTATGATTGGAAAACAATGGAGGTATGCTTTTGAGTGACTAAAGTATGTGTTTTGAACTTGAGATTACAATTGGATTTTAAAGTAAATGATCCTATCCTATTCAACAGTTGATGTCTTAGTAGTAATTCATGCATAACCGCTGGGCTGGTGTTCATTTATGTGTCAATTTATACATTCTTGAAACAAGCATGAACATATATATGGAAAATGGCTCGTACATTCTTTGTAGAATACAAGTTTTAAATATCATTCAAGTTAAAAAAAAAAAAAAAAAAAAAAAAAAAAAAAAAAAAAAAAGGGAATAACCCGATACGTACCGATTTCCCGGTCCCGTGTCCCGAAACCGGTACTGGTACCGGAATCCCGTTCGGTACGGGATCGGTACACACCTTTCATGCCCGGGAAAAAAACGGGAGCATCAATTCGAGACGGGATCGGGACGGGATGGGTCCCGAGCTCATCCCTAATTTGAACCCTTACTAACAATTTTTTTTAAATGTTAATAACCGATAACGTTGATCACCTTATGATATGAACCACAGTGTTTAGATTGGATCACCGGCTCGTTGAAGATAATGTCGACACACAATTGTTGGGCTATGTTTTGCAAAGTCTATGTCATGTCATTTTGTGACGATAAACACTGACGAATGACCATTTTGAGTTTTATTAATCGTTTAGCAAAAGAGTATTGAGCTTTAGTTAATTTTTAGTAATGATTATTTTTCACCTTTTTATTTATTTATTTATTTATTTATTTATTTTAAATTTAATGATGAGCGGTAAGCTGTACTTATTGCTCACTGCTACTTTTAACAAACACACCTTAATACCTGACTCGATTTTAATGTTTGCGTGACTAGGGCACTAGGCTATAGAGATTAGGATGTTTAACTATTTTTTTGACTTTGTTAGTATATGTGTTCATTAGGCGGTTCGATTCGTATAGTTAAAAAAATAAATAAGCTTTTTATAAAGCGGTTAATTCATTTCACTAACCGAACTATTCATTCTTGTGGGGTACTTGTCTGGCGGTTACTTAAAATAATTGTTATCCGACAAAAAACACATAATTTAAGATAATCATAATTATTAATGATTTTTCCTCTTATTTTTATGTGAAATGGCAATTTTACTCTTAACTTATTAATTTATGCATTTTTTAAAGTTTGTAATGTTTGTTTTAACTAGTGATAATATGGTAAATTCTATAACATTCAGTTGGCGCTCCAAAGGGTTTTGGCTCAGCTGGTACTCATCTCTGAAAACTTATTGTCTTATTGAAGAGATTTTGTGAATTGAGGGTTCGAGTCTTGGCTCATGCTCACTCCAGTTGATGCCCCACTGAGCATGAGAGTTGTCAGAGCTATTTTTGTGATATTCCCGCTAATTGAAACCTTTTGTTAAAACTCGATCAAACTTTTTTATTTATTTTTTAATATTAGACAATTAAATACGACATCTAAAAAAGAAAATATGCATTATTAATTTAGGACGGATGAAGTAAACCATTTAAGATTATGATTAGGTTTGCTGTTTAATTGTTCTTTTAGAAACAACATACGTAGATTCTTAACCGTAAGATTTTCACAATCATAAATAATCAAGGGATAGACAATCCAACATAAGTTTCTGTATTGTTTTGTGTCTAACTTTGTGTATTATATTCTCGTTTAGTTCGCTGTATCCAATTTTGTTCTTTTTCTCTCTAATTTATATAAGAAAATACTTACAAATACTCGATTTTATGATCAGAATCTACAAAAAGATGTTACATACAATGATAAAAAAAAAAAAAAAAAAAAAAAAAAAAAGTGAAAGAAAAGTAATAATAATGAGAAGTAGATGTACTGTTGAGAGATGATTAGAGGACCCTATTATTTATGGGATGAATTTATTTCGATTGTAATGGTGCTGAGTGGGGTTGCTTCTTTGGATGCTTCCAGCCTGTCTTTATTAGAGTGAAGAACTAATAAACACTTGCTAACCAACAGTTTTAGACTTTGAGCTTTGACCATGTTTTTTGCTTTTCCCAATTTTAAATCCACTTTTAACCATTTTTTTATTACTTTTATTTGTACCAATATTGTTTACTTGTTTTGGTATTAGAAAACTTTTATGAAAATGCAATAACTATATTTGGCAAAGGGATCTCGGGAGAGTTTGCAATAGGTGACGTCATTCAGGTTTTCACTTAAAAGATGTCACATTTTTATTATTTTTGCATATACATATGTATAATATTAAACATATATGAGTTATATAATTTAATTTTATATGTAATTTTTTTTTAATTTACAACCATAATATGTCATTTTTGTTGTTATTGTCTAGGGCACCGAAAACCCCAAGATGCCCTGATATTTGGCAATATAAGAATGAAAAGCATGTCCATTCTTTTATGGATGAAGAAATTAATCCGTCTGTTAGTCAAGTAATTAGGCAAGACAAAATAAAAGGATTTTATTTTTAACTAATTGAGTTTAAACACCCTACAAGTTAGGAAGTAGGAACCATATGGATCGTTACATCTTGCACATACCTTTACCTATAAGTTATCACGTAATAATATATTTTTAGTTGCTGTTAAAGGACTTTAATTTTTCTCCTACCACATTTACTTCTACCAAATGTCTCCTGAGCAAAATGAAATAGTATTTATGTTTCTGCAATGAACCTATAAGATGATATTAACAAAATATTTATCAAATTTTATCTTTACTACTTATAAAAATACATTTTTTAAAAACTTAGCAACTTAAATTATATTTTTTATTTTTTTCTTAATTATTTTAAACTTTACAACTTTTAAAAAATACACACTACATTAATTTTAAAAACACACTCTTTGTATTTTAAAAACGCACGCTTTGCATCAATGGTAAAACAAAAAGTACAATTTCGCAATACACGGTCACTTTGTGTCTAGTAGTCAATAGTGTACGCAAGATTAAGAATTAATTTCATCAAACGGTTCATACTTGAGCAACTGTTGTGATCATTGATGGTGGCATTTAATTTTTGGTTGGACTCAAATTTGGAAATAATAATTTTAGTTAGACTTTCGTCCAACTACATGTAACACATTATTACAACGTATTCAATTCTATCTAAATAAATATTAATGTATCTCCCAAGACAGTAAAAAAATAGTGGTTTGTGAATGAAAAGTGAAAGTTAAAAGTAGAGGAACCAATAATAACCGGATCCACTAGGCCAATTTAATTAGTTAAACACGTTCAATTGCAAAACTTTGCAAAAGATTTAATCGATGCAATAAGGTTTGATTCAAATGATTAATAACATGGATAATTTAACACTGATGTTAAATAATTAAAAGCATAAATCATTTTGTACTTTTGGAACATCTAAGAGAGGTGGGTGGGCACCGAGGTATGCCTGTAACACGGTGTAACACGGTTATACTGCACTGTGCCCTATGTTATAGACATGAAAGTTATCCTCGGAATGCACGGTTTGTGTTTTGATTTTGTTTATTTTTTATTTTTTATTTTTTTGTTTTTTAGTGTAAAGTGAGCTTTTACTTATGATGTGTTATTGAAATGTAATTAGATACGGTGATTTTGATGTTTTTTGTTATAGAAACGAGACAGCATGGCCCGTGCGATGCACGAACTTTGTTAAATATAGAGAACTATTGGTTTCGCAATGGTTATGTGTATTTAGTTATTAGATGAGTGACACAAACCTAGGCAAAACTAATAGCTATATAACTCTACACTTAGAAAAAGTATACAATATTGCTTGAATATGAGTTGTCATTGTTTCGTAATAATCATCCGGTTCACCCCTAATACACAACTAATAGCTATATAACTCTTTACTTAGAAAAAGTATATAATATCACTCGAATATGAGTTATCATTGTTTCGTAATAATCTCTCCTAATACACATAATATGAGTTATCCTTGTTTTGTAATAATGGTACATAAATCTTCAACCTCATGTATACTCGGTCCTCAGCTATTATGTGACTTCGAATTAACTGATTGAGTAAGATCTAAAAAGGTATATTTAACACGACATTCTATCCCGCGAATTGTGGTTCTCTTATAGAATTAAAATATGAGTGATACTTATTTTGTAATAATCATAACTAAATCTTGAAGCTCTTGTATATCTGTTTAGTCGTCAGCTATTTTTTACTCCTCAACTATTATCTTTTAGTCCTCTACTATTTTATAAGAGCATCAACAACTTCCAATAGTCAAGAAATTGTTATTGTACATATTATTTCAAATGCGACTAAAAATGCAGCCACTTAGAAAAAGAGTTGATTAAGGTGCACGTAACATAAAAATGTTTGAAAAATAAAATTTGTTTTATAATAAACACACTAACAATATCATTAACCTATAAATATCATCAGGTATATGATGTTAAGAACTCTTCTCTATTAGCCTCTATTGTTTATTTCAAATGCACTTAACCGTTTTATTTGAAACCAATGTTAGGAAGCTCAAAGGGTTATCATACTTAAATTATAGTTCGGAAGTTAATGTGTGGAATAAGGTAACGACAACATTTGATCTCTCTTAAATTAATGCATTTAATCAAGCCATTGCTCACCCAAAACTCAAAATATAGATACTACTATAATATATAGTCAATATGGCCCAACGTTCTA
This sequence comes from Artemisia argyi, assembly GCA_030686995.1. Taxonomy (NCBI): domain Eukaryota; kingdom Viridiplantae; phylum Streptophyta; class Magnoliopsida; order Asterales; family Asteraceae; genus Artemisia; species Artemisia argyi. Next base: position 94,735,068 of record CM060709.1, on the reverse strand, counting down.
TATCCATGATACATATTTCTCAATTTCCTCAAACATTAGTTGAGATAGTGATTGACAAAAATCGGTTTGACTTAGATCATGCTATTATTTGAACCATGCAAATAAGCGCTGCACGTCGTTAAGTTAAAGAGTAGTTCTTCACTTATTGATTTTGTTGGTCTACTGAAGAGCCTTTGTGTAAGCTAGTTTTCTAAATCATGTGTGACTAAAAACCAATATGTTTGGATTGGACAAACCAAAGTTTCTTGTATTCTTTTTTTTTTTTCTTTGATAAAACGGCAGCTTGAGTTGCAAAGAAAATGAAGATTCAAAACATTTTTTTAGGCATATTAATTAACACTATCTATTTAAACAAAATGAGCTTATAATTTGAATGAGGCTTTATACGTTCCAAAGATGGTTTTTTATTTTGGTTTTTAAAAGCTCTTTAAAGCTTTAAAATGAAGCTTTAGAGTGACAAAATAGTTAACTTAGTTAATGTCTTAATCCTTCCACTTAACTTTTTCAAAAGGTCAAAAAATGATGTTCGTAGCCAACCTCATGTTTTGCATCTTTTTGGTTCTGTCTCTCTGTCTCTTTAAGTGTTATAATACTCCAATTATTTTCTATAAAAATTTAAGCCAGCCCATGCTTTTATGAATTGGGTGGTTCTTTAGATAGCTTCTCTAAAGTTTATACCACTCTAACAGTCTCACTTGAGTTCTTTCATAACTATACACATAAGTAATTACTAACATTTTCAAAAGAAGCTTATCCACACATATGTTAGTGAAACTAACATAGCCATGGAGTTAACTATATGCATTAACTGGGAATAAGCCGGTACGGCGAAACATATCTACGATATTCAAGTTTTCTAGGTTTTTTGTCTTGTAAGGAGTCTTTGCTAAATTCAGTGTTTTTATTAGAAAATTCTGCCTAGCTTAATACTCAGCTTGTATAAAATATGACATTTAAATGTTAGCTTTTTGAAGAACTTTACACTTGTTCAGGTTTCATAATAATATTCAAAGCACAATGTTACCATTTTGTGCTCTCTGTTACCGTTTAATATAAGTACGTGGAATCATCATATAAGTATGCACCAATTATAAAGGATTATAGTTTTTTAAAAATATTTGATTTGATACAACTCAAAAGGGGGCACTTAATTTGGTTATTTGGAGATAAGCTAACATGAAAATAAGTATTCGGATAACAATTTTTTGCAATTCCAATCAATCAGCCCAACTCTCGGATCCAATAACATGAAGATATGACCCGGTCAACTTTCCGGTAAAACTTTTAAGCCCGAATCCAAAACCCAATCCATATGACACATCCGGTTTATGATATAACTTTTTGAATACCCTAATTGTACTCATATTGACTAACCCTAAACACACACAGACATATTCATCCGCCTCCCCCATCTCTTCTATTACATATGCACCACTCACATTCTGTAACACCCCCAAAATCATCACATCAGCGGAAGACTTAAAATGTCAGCGGAAGACTTTTTGGGTGTTACTTCGAGGATCTTTATCACAATCATAGAAAACGACACAAAGGTGACGTTTTAAAGTTTAATTCATTCAAAATACCAAATATTCGAGACATTAAGATGTTTCATAGTTTAAGCAACAAGTTTATTTGAAATGTGTCAAAACGTTTATTTAAGCCCATGCCGGGTTACAAGCCCACTCCGTGCCTTCAAGTTCCTTCTTGTTTAGTTACCTGAGATAAAAACATGCTAAAAGTGTCAACACAAAGGTTGGTGAGTTCATATAGTTTAAATCGTTAATTAGAAAATGAGTGATTTCCTTATCAATTCAATACAAATCAATTCGTTGGTTTGCCCTTCACCGGGCTAACACCAAAATAGTAGTTTGTTTGACCTAATCGGGTCAAAACCAAAATAGTAGTTCGTTTGCCAATTATTAATAGTTTTTCCTGTTATATAGTGAGCACAATCTCGTAGTTTAAATAAAACAGTGGGCTACAGCATTGTACGCCCTTAACACCAGTCATTGTAGTGCTATATTATTACCGTTCTCTTGCCCTAAGCTCATGACACTCAACGATTAACAGACATCAAAATTATCCATAATAATGATGTAAAACAGTGGCCCTCAAGATAGGTATTTACCAGTAACCTATGAAATCAAATAAAGTGCATTTGGTGGCTTTCCTCTAGCGACCAAATGGGGATTGTCAATCCCTAATAGATCTATTCACAATTATTTACGTTCACCCTACAAGTGATTAAGGCGCATGATCGAGGGACTTTTGGTAATATGTACTTAGGCAATAGAGATCAAATATAGCATATCGTTGGAAAAATCGCTTGTAATCATGTCTATAGCAGGTATTTCCTTATGAGATATAAAAATGTGTAAACCAGTAACGTTTATATGAAATACAGTCATGTATTTAGTTAATGAATACTTGTAAAAGTAAAAACAGTAGTTAAGCATGTATCTCCCCCAAAAACGTTTATAATCATTGTAAAACAAGTAAGAGTAGGGGCTATGACTCACCTTAGTAGTGCGGTAGATAGAGTATAAGTAATGTCAGAAGTGAAGATGGAATTGACTTTAAGAGATAACCTGAATGATACGGAAGTCCGAGATAAGTTCGACTTATCGAGAATCGTGATTTGAATAGTGTTCGATGTCAGAATGATTTGTGGCAGAGGTGGCTTGCGTGGCAAAACGCTTAATAGTTCAAGAGCAAGTTATATACTATATAACTTGTCTTTATGCATAAGTATCCTTTAATGTTTATATATTTCTCGTTATAAATAAATGATATGTATCGGTGAATGATAATTTATAGTAATTGCAAGTTTATGCCTGGTTAAGTGAACCGATGAGTTTTATTGTATGAATAATCATTTCTTAACGTGTGTTCAAGTTAACCGATAATAACGTCAAGTTATATAATTTACGTTATAAATTATATATATGTATATTCAGAAATATATAGTTATTCATAATTATTACTTCATTATCTCCTCAAATGTAGGTTTCTATATACGTCAGTATGATGTCGTCATTTTTATATTTATCATTTTTGTTAGGTTTCGAGGTGTGAAAATATATAAAGTATATATTTATTAAATTCGTGATAATATATTAGGACTAATATATATAGCTCATTGTTTACGTTGATGTGGTTGCTTAAATAAAATATGTACTTGATGTATTTATCTAGATGAAAGTGGTATAGTGTATACGTTTATAAAAAGTATAAAAGTTTTAGAATGAAAAGTGTCTAAATGTCAAAGTATCAAACTTATGGGGGTTGAAGTTGTAATTATTGAGATAAGTTATAAATTCATATAAGTATTTTAAGGAAATGTCAACTAGTTTAAAGTCGAGGAGTTAAATCTGCCAAGAGGTGAAAGTTGAAAAATAAATAAAAAAAAATGGGCAAAACTGCCATGGACAAGGTTTGATCTCATGACCTCTCAATCAAAGCCAAACGTCCCAACCATTTGGACTAGTACTCCTTTTGTGTTTGATTATCCAATGATTGTTCATATATACTTACGAGTCGGTGTCATATTTTGTATGTACTACGTATAATATAGTGTGTTCTTGAGTTGTGTTTATAATTCGTGGTTCTTCTGGTTTTTCATAATAATAAGCTCAATTTTATAAGCTCAAATGAGTCTCGACTCATTTGAGTTTATTTGATTCAAACTTTCAAACGTGACAAAATGTAAACCGATGTAGGGTAGAGTTAAATAGTTTGTTTTACTTTTCAAACGAGCACTTGTTCCAAATCGAGCCAAAACTTTAAGCTTTTATATTTCATTTTCCTTTTCGTTGGTTATTATAAACTTTAGACGTTTCAAAATGACCCCGCATGTGAATGTGGGTCGAAGTGCTGGAAATGCATGAGCACAGGTTTGATTCTTTGTAGTAAACGTAAACATTATAGATATTACACAAGCTTCTACAATATGTTAGGTTTGTTTAGGTTTGAGTTTATATGTGGCGTGAGTATAATGAAAGCTTGTTATATGTTTATATTAATAGTTTACTCTATACCTAGCCACGCAAGGAAAATTAGCTGCCACAACTTTTAGTGAAAAAATGGTTAACGATAGAACATGCAAGCTTGTTATGGTTCGCATGAAATCATAATATGAGGATGAGAAAGTATGATAAAAAGGAAGACTTGCTACACCAAAAATGGTGGGGAACGAAGCTAACGAAACGAAATGGAACATGAGACGAGCGAGAACCAAGACAACTTCAAAGCTTCCAAGCTTCAACTTTGCTTCTCCTTTCTTGCTCTTCTCACTTCAGTAGTAAAGAGGAAAACAACTTGTGTTTGCGTTTGGTTTAGTGATAGCTGAGATGTGGAAAGACGATGGTGTAAGGCTTGGTTAAGGGCTCACCCACGAACCAAGATCAGTTACTAGTTTCCAAAACCTTTCTTTCTCCATCACCTGGCTCGACAGAAACCCCAAGTATGTATGATTTTATGTGATGTGAGTTGTAGTGAGTTAGAAATATCGATTAGCATGAGCCCTTATATACTCAATCTGGAATGTGATATGGAGTAGGGATAGGATGTTTGCATGTATTTGGATTGGGCCATAATGGAGGTGGCGTTAGGATTGCACATGGTGTCCCCTAGGTTATACCTAAGGTAGTAACAAACGAGGGAAGGTGAAGGTGTGAGCTGTCGATTTACATGTATCCATATATATATGAACAAGAAGGTGATAAGTGATAGAATGGAGCAGGAAGGTGGTGTAAGATATGCACATGGATTCCTTAGGCTTCATTTGGGGAAGTAACAAGGGAGGGAGGGTGAGTTGTAGGTTATAATTGAGGGAGGTCTACTTGGGTCAGGTTGTATTTTATAGATCACAGCCACGATTTACCTTTTTGGTTCAAAATCTCGAGAGTCTAGACGTAAAACATTATTTCGGACAACTTTCGTGTTTTACACTTTTCCTGGTTCGGACCAGAAGGGCCTTAAAATTGGGATTTAAATACGTTACAGAAAGTTGGTGGTTTATTAGAATTTATACGAATTGTTATTGAAATAAAATGCTATTTGTGTCAAGTTGAGATGAAACTTGTAAAGTGCCTTAACTTGATCAATATTCTAGTATAGTAATTATATTTGAAAGTTGATAATAATTGTCGTTCATGGTTCTTAGAGGTCCAATATTATTAGCGAGTACACATGGGAATTTTAGTAGGCTCGGGATTTATTTAAATTGTATTTGTTAATTATTGAAACGTATACTTATTAAGTATCAATGTTTTAAGTTACGTATGATATCTAGGTTATTAAGGTTTAGGTGTAAATGTCGTTTCAAGGTAAGAGTGAATAACGTGGTAATTGACAAAGTATATATATATATATATATATATATATATATATATATATATATATATATATATATATATATATAAAAATTGTTATGGGTAAAAATGGTTAATTTATGTTGTAATAATGTGTTAATCATAGGAAAATTTTATGGGATGTTATACATTCCACATTCATCTCTCATCAAAATCAAACCGAAGCACCAATGAAACGTTCGTCACAAACACATGATCAACCACCATACCTTGACCTTTTGTCTTCATTTACTACTCACGAATAATCAAGAAACCATCTTTCAAGGTTTCACGATCCTTAGGAGTGTCGCGGTAGGTTCGACATATGGTTTTCGTTTTGTTATTTTGTTTTTGAACGAAACAAAGAAAGAAAGTAACATACTTGTTATATTTCTTTCATTATATTCGGAAAAAAAAGTTATACTTCTTATAGATCGATGATGAATATTTTGTTTCATTTGCTTGACCTTCGAAGGTCTTGATTTATCTTAGAATAGCACAATAGAAATAAAGTTGAGATCTTGAAATTAGGTTTTCATTTTGTTTCGAGTGTTGAGGAGTGACGGTGAGGGTTGATGGTAGTGTCTAGATGTAGTATTAGATATATGGTTGTGCGTTTATGTTTTGATTGAGGACTGTTAAGGTCAATTTCTTTTTCATTTTGTTTCGGTTTTATTTTATGACTTTGGATAGATGATGTTGAGTGTTCTTGTTTTGCGGTGTGGTTGTTTGGTGCCTCGATCATTGTTGCGAATGGTGCTGTATATGGAGAAAGAGACGTGTGTTTAGAGTGAAATATGGTGGTTGTGAGGAGAGAAAAATAAGGCGGTGGTCTTTATATAGAGGAGTGAAGGCAATATGTTATGTTACTTGTGTATAATCCTACAATTTGCAAGCAAGTGAAAAGACCAAAGCATTAAACAATAGACACTTGAAAAGAACTTAGTTATTGTGAAGTTTAATTCATATTTATGTATCCTTCTTTAAAAGCTAAAGGCTTCAAAATAAGCTAAATTTCTTAGCTTAAACTATATATTTGAGTTTCTTAGCTTGTGACATTAATGCTCATATTCAATAGGGGAACTCATTCTTTATATATATATATATATATATATATATATATATATATATATATATATATGGTGAGGATTATGTACGTTTTTGTCTTTTAGTGCGGATGGTACGGACGAATCTCAGCCCTCCATCTAGTCAACCATCTGAAAAAGGCGGAGTGGCAATATCGTAACTATCCCGTCTTTTTTCAAAATCGTTACTATCGTATTAGCTTTTTTCTGAAAAAATTCAAAAAAATCTGAAAAAATTAAAAAAACAAAGAGGACAACAAATAATTAAGAATCGCTGAAAAAAAATTAAAAAAAAAATCGTTTTCATCGTTAAAGGTATTGTGATATTACGTATGATTTTGACTTTTTTACAAAAGTCAAGATCTGATCTTTGTCAAGATCAGATCTTGACTTTTGTAAAAAAGTCAAAATCAGATTCTGAAACTTTTTTTTTTTAATAAAAATTTTAATATCACAATAACTTTTTTAATATCATAAAAACTTTTTCTTAATAAAAATTGTTAATATCGCCGTAACTATCATGCTTTCTTAATATCACTCTAATATTCATACATTCTTTTTCAGTTTTTTTAATATCACAGTAAGTTTTTTTAATATCGTAATAAAAAAAATAATTATATTAAGCTTTTCACTAATATCACGGTTCATTTTTACATGTAAAAAAGTTTAATATCACGTTGGTTTTACAATATCACCGTAGCTATCATGGGTTTTTAATATCACGGCTCATAATATTGTTAATATCACGGTAGAACTCATAATATGGTTAATATCACGGTAGCACTCATAATCAAAAAAACAAAAAAGTTCTCAGAAAAATCTGAAAAAATAAAAAAATGAAAGATGATAATAATATTAATGATCGCTCAAAAGGAAAAAAATAAAAAAAATCGTTTGAATGGTGATTTGGTACTGTGATAGTTGCGTAAATCTTGACTTTTTTACAAAAAGTCAAGATCAGATCTGGATTGGACGGCCTAGATCTATCCGCACGTCCGCACTAAAACAAAACATCTGCACGTGATCCTCACTATATATATATATATATATATATATATATATATATATATTATTGGATAAAAACTGGCGTGACACGTCTATAACGGGATGGATAACATCCTTTTCACCTAGCACTAATACTATACTAGTACAATAGTCCCTTCAAATCCAACCTATGATTCCAGTATAGTGTGTATTATACGTTAAGCAATTCTTTTACAATATTGCATAATCGTTAATTACAAATATAGTAGTATATGAGCCTACTTTTAAAGGGTTTTCCAAAGGAGCTATTATGTTAAAACTAGACGAGTACCCGTGCATAGCAACGGGATATTATAGCGACAGATTGTTTAGTGATAAAAAAAGTTTATGGGTTATAAACGAAAAATAATAAAAGTCTGAAGATTTAGAGATTAAACATAATGTTTTGAAACCCGGTTTGACCTGTTTTGGATGAAAAATGGGTCGATTTAAATCGAGTGAACCAGACGGGTTGGGTCGAAAACGGGTCAAATTAAACCGGGTCAACCCGCCGGGTTTGAAGCGTCCCAGGTCAACCCGGTTTTCGATGTGTATTAATAGTTTCATTTTGAAATATATGTTTTCGTATGACTTTTATTAGTTAGACGAACCGGTGGCGACACCAGTTCCCGGTTGAACCTGTTGGTCCGGTCCAGTTTTCAAAACTATATGTACCATCAACTTGTTAGCTTGTATGAAGCTTTGTGTGTTTTATTAATTTGTATAATGTGTAAAATAACATTAGCTAGTGTGTTAATTATTTTATATTTAGATTATGTTGTAGCTTGTTTAAATTGTACATTTTGAAAATTTTATTGTACTTTTTAGTAAGGGGTGTTTTAATTGGTTGTTTTTAATTTGATATATATGTTTTTAATTGGTTGTACAATGTGAATAAATTATTGTACTTTAAAGTTATGGGGTGTTTTAATAAAAGTATTAATTATATTATGCATTTTTCTCACCTTTGATTTTTAAGATTTCACTTTTCAAAATTTGACCATACATTTTTTATAGCGACAAATAGTTTATTCGACAAATAGTTTATTCATCAAAAAAAGTTTATAGGTTATAAATGAAAAATAATAAAAGTTTGAATATTTAGGAATTAAACATAATGTCTTGAAACCCGGTTCGACCCGGGTGGTTCAACCAGGTGAACCATTCCGGTCGAAAAATTGGTCGATTTAAACCGGGTCAACTTGCTAGGTTGGGTTAAAAACGGGTCAAATTAAACCGGTTCAACCCGTCTGGTTTGAAGCGTCCCAGGTCAACCCGGTTTGTGATTTGTATTAATTGGTTGTACAATGTGAATAAATCATTGTATTTTTAAGTAATGAGGTGTTTTAATAAGAGTATTAATTATATTTCATAATTTCCTTTAATAAGATTTTTCAAGATTTACACTTTTGAAAATTGACCATTTTTTCAAGATTGACCAATTTCAAGAATTTCAAGATTGACCAATTTCAAGAATTTCACTTTTCAAGTTTGACTGTTTTTACATTATATGTAGTATAGATGATAGATTACGAGTGATGATAGGGAAATCTAACTCATATGCATAAACTCATGCTTAAAGCATTTATTATGTGACAAAGGGAACATGCATTTTTTCTCTCATAATTTTCACTTTTTATTTTAACACATGTCACAATCTTAAAGTTAGACATGTATTTAGACATAAGTTTTAGTCATACGTATCATATTCCTTTTTCTACAAGTCTTGCAGGTGATCTGTGCAACTCGAGATTTACTAGTCATGTCAACAAAATTGCTCGAGGAAAGTTGATAACTTGTAGTGCAACAAAACGAAATTCAAATATTTAAAGTGTGTTTGTTTGATTAAGATATTTTACGTTTGAATCTAACTATCACATCTTACCAGTAAGACGTGGCTAGAAAGTCTAAATCTGAAGGTAATAATGTTGTTTGTTTTTGTATAATTGTCCAAATGATTTTAAGTGTTTATTTTTGTAATTTATTTATTAAACCAACGCAATGCAATAATAAGTAACGTATATACATATAAAACAAGACTTTTATTATAAGTATAACATAGTTAATAAACCATCAAATATATTATATTAACACAAGTCTTCAATCTCTTATCTGACTCAAAAGCAAAAGACAAACAAACAAAATGTCTGACCACCTCTTACTGATAAGAGTAAGAGGGCTAGTAAGATTTTTTTATTTTATTTTTTTTTTTTTTATTTTTTATTTTTTTTTAAACGAACACACCCTTAGTTGTTCGGAGTTAGAACATGTATAAAAGCATAAATGTAACGCCATTTGTATGCCTTTGATCAAGGCTCGCGTGAGGTGTACAAATTTGACAATTAGTTTGTTGTATGTCAAATTTGTATGTCACGGGGAAGGTTTCCTAAAGATGGATATCGAAAATGTCACGGCTTGAGGTCATCAAGTTTGGAAATATATTTACACATAGGTGTCATGCATATGACAAGTATGCGTCTAGTACTACCCAATATAACCAAGGAAACAAAAACCATATATTTTAGATGAGTAAATTGCAAATTTCGTCCTTAAAGTTTACAATTTTTACACGCTGGCCACTTAAACCAAATTTGTGTTTCATATGTTCGTCTTTGTAGTTGCTTGACTTGGATCCGTATGAGTTGCACTGGTTTAGACGATTAAAATTTTCGAGAAAACCTTATAAGAAGTTAGTTTTAATTTAATAACGGACATATATTAGTATGTGATTAACAAAAGATTAACTTTTGAGTAGATACATGTTAAAGATTTACGTATTCGTTTATTGGACTGTCATTGTAGGAACTAATATAGGGAAAATGAAAAAAAAAAAAAAAATTCTTTTTTTTTGCACTAACCTTTTTAAATCGTGTCATTGTGTGTACCAGTGACCTGCTTGACCTGTTGCAGCCGGTTAAGTTAACGACCGTTAGTTTTATTATTATAGCGTTATTCCTCTATACTAACGACCGTTTATAATTAACTAAATGGAGCGTCTTAACTTAACGACCGTTTATTTTATTATTGCAACGTTAGTCTTTTGCACGTTTTCATCCGTTTTTACACGTTTTCGTCTGTTTTTAGACGTCTTCGTCCGTTCTGACACGTTTTCGCATGTTTTTGTCCGTTTTCGTCCGTTTTCGTTCGTTTTCGCACGTTTTTGCACGTTTTGGTCCGTTTTTACATGTTTTTGCATGTTTTCATTCGTTAACACGTTTTCTGAGAGGATCACTTGATTTGATCACACACTATGAGGTGTTGGACCTTTGTAATGTGTAAATATGATACTTTGAGTGAATATGATTAAGTATGCGGAATCTACTTAACCACACTTAGAATGTTTATTGGAAATGGAACTGTGATGCTTGTGTTTATTTAACAAAGAACAATGAAAGTATTTCACCAAACGATTCAATATTATTCAGAATAATACGAGTGATCTTCACTATCACTAGGGTTACAAAGACCTTGAATCTTGTGTTTTGTTCTATTGTTTTCTGTATGTATATGTCTATCACTATCACACTCAACACATGCATATATCACATATCTAAGATCTTCCTTTTATAGTTCAAGGAAAGATCTTTTACAATCTATATGACTCATCTAATTTACTAGCTTATGACTAAGCTTCATTCTAGCTAGTTGATGACTTATCATATCATTCATTAAGATACAACATGTATCTAGGATTACAACTCACTTGGAGTGTTCAATTTGATGACTACAACAAAGATATTTTTCTTGTATATGAGTCAGTAGAATAAGTTGTACTTATCTACACAGCTGTTTGTATGAGTTATAGTAGTATCAGCAGAATCCATCAGTAGAAACACCTTTAGTAGAAACCTTTCTTCAGCAGAATCCATCAGTGGAAACGTGCTTTGTGCTCTATCAGCAGAAACATACTTAATGTATTTCCTTAAGCCTTTATACTGATTCTTCTGATTATTTAATTCCCGACAACCCTCCCCTAAACATGTGAATCACATTCAAACATGTTTTTCTGAATTAAATGAGGACTTTGTGAAGATCTTTCAAACACTTCATTGTCAGACTGTGATCTGAACTTTCTTCTCTTTTGAGAGATTGAATGTCTTTCTCTGTAACTCATCTGCTTTCTGTTCTTTGCTCCAATCTTGGACTAAAAGATGGTGCAATATTCAACTTGAAGAATTATAAGAGGCAATGATGCTGTGTATCTTGGATGCTTGTTCCAAGAAATAGAAATCATCTTTCAGCATGTCTTTGGAAGTGATGAACAAACGTAGTGAACTGAACTTGAAACCTTTCATCTTTTGATCTAGATAGAACTTTCTCCTATCAGTTCTGTTCTTGTTCTTTATCAGTAGAAACCATGTCATTATCTTGTATGCTCTTATCTTTTCCTCCTTTTTTTTTTTTTGGATAATCTTCCTTTAAAGGGCTTTTGTAACCTCCCCTGAGATTTATTTCTCTCCTGAGCAATTTCCTCCCCTGTTTGGAAGATCTCTCACAATCATATCATATCATCTGATCTAGCAATTTCCATGTTTTCAGACAATTTGTACATGAAGCCATCAATTCCTTAAGAGTTTAAATACTGCCCTCATCACTTCTAGGTGTGTAACCTCCTATGAGTGGTGAATCACTGAGCATTGACTCATAATCCATCATTAGATGATTTTCTGAGTGTCTTTGAAAATCCTTTTTAAGAAATATTTGACTTAGCAGTATGAACATGATTTTATGATGAAAAATCATACTGCTTCTAACCATTTTGAAGGGATTAAGTGTGGTAACTAACACTTAATCAAAATTTCGGTTTAAAGCAACCTCTGGTTGTGTGAGAACCAATGTTTTCAGTTATAAATAACTGCCTGTGTACAGATAAACCTATTCAAAAGGCTTTCTTTACAGGGTTTCCAGCTCGTGGCATTTGTTACCTCTAACACAAGTGTTAGATTCACTGTTGCTCGCTGTTCTTTCTATCAGATATCCGTAGATTAGTCACATTATACTTGAGAGTATAAAATGATAGAAAGTGAGTTGTATCAGTTAATAACTGATCAACTAATTTATCAATTCAATGTGAAACATCATAATCAGGTTCCAAGAAAGAAGTTTTAAGGAGTTTTGAAATCCCAAACTCTTTCTATCATGAACCTATTATATCAGCAGCAATGATCAGCATTCAGCAGCAATGATCATAAATTTGTTGCTTACAGATTTCACTTGAAATAGCCTTTGAGCTCAAACATTCATACCTGAAATTGTTAGTCTAAAACCAAAAGAACAAAGTACAAAGTACTTGCCTTGAATTAGAATAATGCATAAGACTAACTGTATGAATAACTTTAAATTGGTAATAGTAGTTTTATATGACAAAGTTAGATGCATTAACAAAATCTATATACAAGAACACATTATATTGAAAATTTTTAAAGATTAAGCATTCCAATACCTGTTACCAAGTACTGAAATCTACCAACATCAAAAGCTTTTGTAAGAAGATCTGCAAAGTTTTGTTCTGAAGCAATTTTCATTACTTGAATTAACCTCTTTTCATTGTAATCTCTAATAAAATGATGTCTTATTTCAATGTGTTTTATTTTAGAATGTTGCACTGGATTTTTAATAATGCAAATTGTACTACTGTTATCAATATGAATAATGGTATGTAAGAAATTGTACCCATAGTCAAGAAGTTGGTTTTGAAGCCATAGAACTTGACCACAACAATTTGCAGCAGCTACATATTCAGCTTCAGTTGTTGAAGTAGCCACCATTGTCTGTTTCTTACACTGCCATGAGATAAGTCTACACCCAAGGAATTGACATCCTTCAGTTGTTGACTTTCTGTCCAAGCTAGCACCAGCATAATCACTATCTGAGTATGCTACAAGTCAAAAGATGACTCCTTAGAATACCACAGACCCAACCTAGGTTGACCCTTGAGATATCTAAAAATTCTCTTGACTGCTGTTAAATGAGAAACCTTAGGAGTTACTTAATATCTTGCACAAGCACAAACAGAGAACATGATATCAGGTCTTAATGATGTGAGATACATCAAAGAACCTATCATAGATCTGTATGTGTGTACATCCACATTAGTTCCTTCTACATCTTTAAGAAGTGGCTTCTCAGGATCAATTGGTGTGCTTGCTGTTTTGGAATCAGCAAATTGAAACTTTCTAAGAATCTCTGTAACATATTTGTCTTGACTAATAATGATTCCTTCTCTTGATTGTTTAACCTGCAGACCCAAAAAGAATTTAAGTTCCCCCATGGAACTCATCTGAAACTTATTGTGCATAAGCTTCTCAAACTCCAGACACATCGCCTTCCTTGTAGATCCAAAGATGATATCATCCACATACACTTGAACTAGAAAAAGATCCTTCTTATGCTTCTTGGTGAAAAGTGTCTGATCTATCTTGCCTCTTTGAAATCCATTTGAAATTAAGTAGGAAGCCAGTGTTTCATACCAAGCTCTTGGTGCATGATGTAGGCCATATAGAGCTTTAACAACCTTGTACACTTTGTCTGGATGGTCAGGATCAACAAAACCAGGAGGTTGTGAGACATACACCTCCTCTTCAATAGTACCATATAAGAAAGCACTCTTGACATCCATTTGATAAACTGTGAATCCCATAAATGAAGCATAAGCCAAAAAGAGTCTAATGGCTTCAATCCTTGCTACTGGAGCAAAAACTTCTTCATAGTCTATCCCTTCTTCTCGTGTGTACCCTTGAGCTACTAATCTAGCTTTATTTCTTATCACTATGCCCTTTCATCCCTTTTATTCCTAAAAACCCATCTAGTGCCAATTACCCTTACACCACTTGGTAAATCAACTAGCACCCAAACCTTTTGAATCTTAAACTGAAGAAGCTCCTCTTGCATAGCCTCCAACCAGCTTGAATTCTCTAGGGCTTTATGAATATTCTTTGGTTCTTCTTGTAAGAGAAAACATACAAATAAGCAAGAGTTTGAAAACTCATGCTGTTTTGAAGCATAAAGGGCATCAAGAAGCCCTTGTTGATCTGAAGACATCAATTGTTGTCTTGTTTTTACTCCTGATTGTACATCTCCAATTACATTGTCCAGGGAGTGGACTTTGTGAATCCTTGAGTGTGGAGTGGAAAGAACTTGATAATCAGGTGGAAGGTTGTTGAAATCCACCTCATTGTCTGAGAGATTTGCTTGTGTTTCTTCTGATGGTTCATCAACAGAAACATTTTGCTCATCATCGGGAACGATTTGCTTATCAGCAGAAACAACAGTGTTACTTCTGACTTGAAACTCTTGTTCCTTAGCTCCTTCTTCCTTGTATTCATCTTCAATATCTTCTTTAGAATTTCCAGAAGAAGATTCACCGTTTATTGAAGTTGAATCCACACTTGTATTGGTCCATATTAGCATCATCACATAATCTTGATTTGCCTCCTTCTCTAATCCTTCTCCATTTGTTGCATCAGCAGTTTGTGAACCTGAAAATTCATTAGTTTCTGCAACAAAAGGCACATAATTCATTGATTTGGATAGAGATTCAAGATCAAATAGCCATTTGGGACCTTGACCTTCTACATTGGTTTTATTTTCCAAAAACTTCACATGTAGATTTTCCTCTACTCTTCTAGTTCTCATGTTGTATACTCTGAATGCTTTGCTATTGATAGAATATCCAACTAAGAATCCTTCATCTGCTTTTCCATCAAACTTTCCAAGATGGTCTAAGGTATTCAGAATTGTCACATGACATCCAAAAGGTCTAAGAAATCCTATTTCAGGAGTTCTATCTCTAAAAAGTTCATATGATGTCTTATTGTGAGGTTTTACAACTAAAACTCTATTTTGAACATAGCAAGCAGTGTTGACTGCTTCTGCCCAAAAAGTTATAGGCAACTTAGAGTCAGCTAACATAGTTCTAGCAGCTTCTATTAGTGTTCTATTTTTCCTTTCAGCAACTCCATTCTGTTGTGGAGTTCTTGCAACACTAAATTCTCTTTTAATACCTTTTTCTTTGCAGAAATCATCTATAACTCTATTTTTAAATTTTGTCCCATTATCACATCTAATGACTTTTACTCTTTTACTTACTAGGTTTTCTACCTCTGTAATGAAGGTCTTAAGGATGCTAGAAGTCTCATCCTTAGTACCTAAAAAGAATACCCATGTAAATCTACTAAAGTCATCAGTAATAACTAGACAATATCTCTTATGCAACAAACTTCTAACATTTGTAGGACCAAATAAGTCCATATGCAGCATAAACAATGATTGATTGATAGAGTTAAAAATTTTGGGCTTACAAGTGGCTTTGTGTTGTTTGCCTTTAAGACAAGCAATGCATGTTTGATCATTTTCAAATCGTTTTTGAGGTAAACCTCTTACCAAACCATCTTTGACAATCTTATTTATGGTTTTGAAGTTAATATGACCAAGCCTCCTATGCCATTTTAGGTCCATCTCTTCTAAATCATCATCATTGATTTCTAAGAGATCTTCATGAGTAAGCATGGACCCATTATTCTGGCTTGTGAAAAAGGCACAACAAGCCTTTTCATTCAATATACCAAAGGTACTGCTTGATGAACTAGCAGCACCAGCTCCACTATCAACCTGTTCATCTTTAACTGGGTTTGAACTACTAGGAGATGACATAAAAGCCATGTTCCCAGTATATAAACTAGAGACACCAGTTTTCTTTACTTCTTGTTCCACAATTTTAAAGTTGCTATACAAATCCATAAGATCCATAGTGTCTATGTCTGGTTTATTCTTCCAAACAACAACATGCATAGCTCACTCTTCTGGTAAGCTTCTCAGAAATTTTGAGTTTAAATCTTCTTGAGGTATATCAACCCCAAGAACAACAAGTTGACTCACAATTTTCTGTAGCCTTGTAAACATGTGGTCAAGAGATTCATTCATGGTTGATGAGAAATTTTCAAACTGCTGCTTGAGAAGGGTTTTCTGGGTCTTCTTGGTGGCTTCATTCCCTCCATACCTTGCAACAATTGCCTCAAATAATGACTTGGCATCTTTGAATTTGCTGAAGTTTATAAGTTGATCATTTGGAATGGTCATCATCAGCATACTTCTGGCCTTGAAGTCATTCTTCTTCTTTATTCTTTCATCAGCAGTTGTAGGGATAGTTTGAACAACTGAAATTTCCCTACCTTCAACTGTTGATAAAGTGGTTGTGGGTTTGAAAGAGTTTCCATCTTTAATGATTTCCCAGAGAGTGTAATCCTGCACCTGGAAAAACTGTTCTATTCTTAACCTCCACAATTCAAACTCATTCTGTTTGAGAACTGGCAACTTTGCAGCAACATTTGTTTGAATAGATTCTGTATCCATTTCTTCTTCTTCTAAATCAAAAGTATCAACCTTGAAGCTCTGATACCAACTAAGAGGATCACTTGATTTGATCACACACTATGAGGTGTTGGACCTTTGTAATGTGTAAATATGATACTTTGAGTGAATATGATTAAGTATGCGGAATCTACTTAACCACACTTAGAATGTTTATTGGAAATGGAACTGTGATGCTTGTGTTTATTTAACAAAGAACAATGAAAGTATTTCACCAAACAATTCAATATTATTCAGAATAATACGAGTGATCTTCACTATCACTAGGGTTACAATGACCTTGAATCTTGTGTTTTGTTCTATTATTTTTTGTATGTATATGTCTATCACTATCACACTCAACACATGCATATATCACATATCTAAGATCTTCCTTTTATAGTCCAAGGAAAGATCTTTTACAATCTATATGACTCATCTAATTTACTAGCTTATGACTAAGCTTCATTCTAGCTAGTTGATGACTTATCATATCATTCATTAAGATACAACATGTATCTAGGATTACAACTCACTTGGAGTGTTCAATTTGATGACTACAACAAAGATATTTTTCTTGTATATGAGTCAGTAGAATAAGTTGTACTTATCTACACAGCTGTTTGTATGAGTCATAGTAGTATCAGCAGAATCCATCAGCAGAAACACCTTCAGTAGAAACCTTTCTTCAGCAGAATCCATCAGTGGAAACGTGCTTTGTGCTCTATCAGCAGAAACATACTTAATGTATTTCCTTAAGCCTTTATACTGATTCCTCTGATTATTTAATTCCCAACATTTTCTTCTGTTTTTACACAATTTCGTCGGTTTTTACACGTTTTCATCTGTTTTTTCACGTTTTTCAATGTTTTTGTTCGTTTTGCACGTTTACATATGTTTTTACACCTTTTTAAACGTTTTCGTCTGTTTTTAAATGTTCTCTTCCGTTTTTACACGATTTCGTTGGTTTTTACACGTTTTCATCCGTTTTCTTCCGTTTTTACATGATTTTGTCGGTTTTTACACGTTTTCGTCTGTTATTACACGTTTTCATCCGTATTTATACGTTTTTGTCTGTTTTAACACCTTTTTGAACGTTTTCGTCCGTTTTTACGCATTTAATTCGTTTTTACACGCTTTTATTCGTTTTTACACGTTTTTATTTGTTTTTGTCCTTTTTTGCACGTTTTTGTTCGTTTTCGCATGTTTTCGTCGGTTTTTACACGTTTTCGTCTGTTATTACACGTTTTTGTCTGTTTTTACATGTTTTCATCTATTTTTACACCTTTTTGAACCTTTCCATCTATTATTACGTGTTTTATTCGTTTTTACATTAAAAAACGAATGAAAACGTGCAAAACGTGTAAATTCGTGCGAAAATGTGTGAAAATAGACGAAAACATGCAAAAACGGATGAAAATGTGTAAAAATGGACGAAAACGTTAATAATTAAACATAACAATGGCTTGAAAGATTTGCAGAATAGTCAAATTAATCAAATACTCGAATAACATTCTTTACTAAACACCCACAAAGATAATGAAAAAAAGAAAACAAAAAGTTTTAACCAAAATTTTTTAAAGCTAGGTCAATGTTTTAAAAAATCGTAATCCTCATATAACTTTAACAGATATTTATCAAGATTGAATATACAGTAGAAACTCTATAATATAATACACTTGGCACCACCAAAATTTATTAATTAAAAGAGTTATTAATTAATCGATAAATTAATAATTATCAATTTATATATTGATTAATATTTTATTAATTTATAGTAGAATACTTAGTTTACAAACACCTTTCAAGCTTCCACTTAATTATTCGTCATTGTAAACTTCGATCAACAGATAACATGACTTTTGAGAACTCAAATGAAGGTGGTGAAAGCACTCAAGAACTCCAGAATTTGATCAAAGAGTTGGGTTATCGCAATGCAATGGATGTCGAAGATGTTCTGACTCACCCGGAAGAAAATGTAGTTGCACAGTTGTTGACTGATGAAAAAATTATTGAAAGCATTATTGGAATTAATAAAGATGATATCGATGAAGAAGATGATGAAAGTTCTACAATGGAGCCCCCTTAGCGAAACGAAGCTATTAAAGCGACAATCACATTGAACAATTTCTTGTTGAGCTATGAGAAAACAACACCAGAAGTTCTTACCATGCTAAGCAAAATTAGAGACGAGATTCAAGGGGAAATTGATTTCAACAAAAAACAAAAGACAATTGAGTCATTTTTCAAGAAACATTCATAAATCATTCATGTAATATGCTATATATAAGGAATTATTAATTTATATTTTATATGGGGTCTAAAGAAATTATCAAAAATGTATTGTCTTATAATTTTAGCGAATTATTAATTTAGCACCCTATCCCCGAGTCGGGACCGGTAAAAGTTTGTGAGGTCCTAGTTTAAGAAAAATCATATAGTCCTTTTAAGTTAGTTGTTGGTTGTGGAGATGAAGAAGTTTGTCAAACACATGATGTGTTTTTCACTTGATGAGGTGTAGGTGTAAACTAGTGATATTGGGTTAAAAGGCTTGAAGCACTTGTGATTTAGTGAACTGATTATAACTAGATGGTGTGAACCTACATGTTGGTATTAGAGGATGTAAGAAACATAAGTACATGTTCTTTAATACGAGAAGACAATTATGTGAATGAATTTCTCTCCGCCTTAATTGGTGGACATCCAACATATTGTGTAATGCATCGTATAAAGAATGATGATGAAGTGTTTAGGAGGTTGTAGGTTAATGAAAGCGATGAGCTTAGTAATGCTTTTCCTGATGTTGGTTAGCATACAAAGAACTTTATCCTTGAAGTCATTGATGGATCTAAACACCTTGAACTTGTGTTAGATTGATAATTTGAGTTATATCACTAAGTATGCGGAATCTACTTAGTAACACTTAGAAGTTAATTATGAGTAAGACAGTTGTTTATGAATAAGAACAATGTATGTAAACAAACAATTAGCTCCAATATTATTAATGATAATAATACGAGTGATCTTGATATCACTAGGGTTACACCTTGAAGCTCTAGAAAACGTATATCAAACCTTTAACCTAGGATCTCCTTTTGTAGCACAAGGAGTCCTCTTCTACAAGATAAGTATAATGCTAATAGAATAAGATATACACAAGATCTATTCTATATTTATCTAAACACGTTTCCTAACAGTTATCTAAACAGCAGTGGTAATATGTGTTCTTGCAGTGGTAATGAGTTTCTGATGCGTGGGAATCGCACCTTGCTTTACCTCTCGAGGGATCTCGAGAAGCTTACAACCCCCACCAGGCAGTGTACCTGATCGTTGTAGTATAGTATAGTGACAAGTACCGGGGGATTGATCGTTCAGCTTAGGAATAGTGTCGCTAGGATTAGAAAACCTAATTAATAGTTCTAGAGGTGAGAGATGATTATTTTTGTATTTTTATATTTTTATGAAAGCAATTAAAATCTCGGGTTTTTAGAAGAGTGGGCGGAATTAGTTGCTATTCAACTAACCCAGAGCTATTAAAATAATTAAAATGAAATTAAACTAAATTAAACTAAGGTTGTGAGCAGTAATTGGAGAAATTGTGTTTACTTAGACTTCATTACTCCCTAGATATCTTTTACATGTTAATTACTTGTTATACTTGTATGAATGACGGATTGTATTCCTTAATACCATTCGTGGGGTGGCATACATAACTCCCCAACTATATGAGCTCTTATCTCCTCCTACACCATGACCCATCACAACTATAGGGATTGTAAACAGTGGCTCATGCATTAAATACAACCAATAAAGACCTAGTACGCCTCGGTTTATGTTTCTTAAGACGTTCAAGCATGTTACCATTTGGAGATCTGCCAGTTTTCTTAAGCCTAACATATAAATCATTCATTCAAAACAAGAATAGACAAGTAATCAACACATAATCAACATCTAGGTTTCATTAGATCTAAGCAAACACAAGAGAGATCTAGCCTAGCATAATGGAATTGAGACAAGAACAAGAGATAAACAACCAACACATAGACATATTGATTGAATTGAAAGTACACTTATCTCAATTACAATGCAAGGTCTCAAGGGTTTGGAACCCTTGAAAAACCTGTAAAAGAGGCACCAAAATCGTCTTTAGGGTTTCACCAAAACTTCTCTCTTTTTAATGAAAAAAACTAGAAAACTATATATAGGAAAAACAGTCTGACGGCGTCAAGAGTTAATTCTGACGCCGTCACCTCGCCGCCATATACTTCCTCGGACGGCCTAGATCCACTTATGACGGCCTATGTGACGCCGTCACCACCCACGGTATAATATTTTTGCCACTTTGACGCCGTCACCAGTCCATCTGACGCCGTCACCAGCTACGATGTTTAATTCTCCATGTCTGACGCCGTCAAGAAGGTAGTCTTGACGCCGTCACCTTGTATCTTCAGCATGGATTTTTGGTACTTTGCCGTTTTCTTCACTTTTATGCTCCAAAAACGTCCAAAATAGCTTCTTTTCCAGAATTCACTCTCCAAACACCTAAAATCACAAAAGGAACGATTTAGGGCAATATTTGATCAAATAAAGTCGGATTCGGGCTTAAATGACCCCCTAAAAACGGATCATTTTTCGCCTTATCATATACCCTTACACTTGAGATTTGCTTGTCCTCAAGCAAATGAGCTTTTATTCTATTCAAAAGACAAATTAGGGGTCATTTAACACTAATATAAAAGTAATTACAACAAATAATCGTTCCACTAAAGACCAATAGACAAGCACGGAGGTCATACACAAGCACCTCACAAATAGTGTTTAGATACTCACATCTCTCGGGTGTAATAAAGTAATATAACATTATGGAAATGGAAGATATCTCTCACTACCTGTCATAGCAAAATAGATTACCATAGGCTTGGGAAAGGATCAAACCTCCACCACATGGCGTAAGCACCTAGGATAAACTATCAAAGAGGTCTTTTAAAGGGTTATAACGTTAGGTGTAGGGATATGAATTACACGATTTTGTTGGATAAAGGAAGTTTTACTGGTGGCGAGTTAACAATCTTAGTTAATTACATGTATAAGATGGCGTTGCTAAGCCAAGATTAGACTCGACTTAAGCTAATAAATGAAAAATAACAAAAATATAAAATAAACATAGAATGAAAACGGGATGGTAGTCCGTATGTTTTTTTTTTCTATTTTTTTAACTTTTCTATTCTTTTCGATTTTTTTTTTTTTTTTTTTTTTTTTTTTTTTTTTTTTTTTTTTTTTGCATACACTCTTACCCTACCATCCAAAATAATACATCATAGGGGTATAAACGTTCCCCTTACACTTGAATCTTTACATACTTTACAATTAACTAATCTCATGACTCGAATTAAGAAAATCAAAACACTTGGAGCACTTTTAAGATTAACGCACGTATGGGGGTAATAAGTGATGTTCTTCCCCATTACTCCATAAAATAAGTACTTACCCATGAGTCCCAATCGTCCCAAAACAATATGTACAAGGATATGACTCGACTTAGCAACCATGTAATCAATTAGAAAGTTAACTTAGGGTTTAACAAATAACAATAATGCACTAAAAATGAGCGCATACACGGAAGCCTAAGGCGATTTGGGTGTACATTTAAGTGGGGTGTAACAAATTCTTCCTTTAAGTAAAATGCTTAAAGTTAGAAACGAAAAGATAGGCTCGGAGGGGTGTACTAGGGGTTTCGTGTACTAAAAATGAGTACAACGCTAAGGGTGTGGGAAAAATTAGTTGACTTAACTAGCCAAGTAATATGACTTAAATGGTCAAGTAATTATAATACGGGTTTAACACAAGGGTGATCCTAATGCCTCTTATCATGTAGTAAATCCTACCACACGAATGTAGTCTCACTAGCGGTCTCGGGATGCATCACTAACGCAAGTTCTAGAATCTAAATGCTACCGGTACACTCATAAGCACTAATAATGAATGCTTTTCCTATCAAATCTAAAGGCGAACCTCACATTTTTGGGTGGAAAATTTTTCTGAATATACGGTCATGTGCTAGTCATACAACCTCCTATCCATGAGACGCTTGCTATGGCTAAAGTTTCACTCCTAAATGTTGTAAAAAATTTTAAATTTGGCGCTAAAATTACACTAACAAGTATTTCTCGTAGTTTTATTACTCATCTACTATCAAACAAAACAAACTCAAGCGAAAGTGCATATGTAAGGTGTCATCTTTTTACCCTCCCCTTACACTTAAGATGAACATTGTCCCCAATGTTCAAGTAAAGAATGTAAAAGTTAAAAAGTAAAGAGAATGAAATCAAATACTCCCCTGATTCGCTCGGTATGGATTTTAGTTGGCCAGGTTAAATCTTCCTCCAAGAAAACGAACATTCAAAGCTTCCCTTCCAGAATATAAATCATCTTCTTGTCACAAATAACCTGTAAATCCTGACAAAAGTAGACAAGGCAACCTCGCGTAAAATCGGCGGCATCCTATATAAGTTACTAACTCCTAGAAAACAAAGTAAGATATAATGCTTGTGGAATGAAGTTTGCAGATTTCCTGGAGATTATAAAACTTAATAATTCACAAAAACCATAAGACTCCGTTAGAAAAACAAAACCGGTAAAATTTCCAGATTTTAACTCCTGACGCCATCAAGAGCAAACCCTGACGCCGTCAGAATGGACCTGCAGAAATTCTTATGTTAAGTTTCCGGAAAATTTCTGGAAAAACTTTGTCCTACTTCCTGGAAAATCCTGCAAAACTTCATTATGACTCAATACAAGCATTTGACTCTAACAAATACGAATATACATGTTCATTAAATATTGTGGATAATCATGATCGGTTTGTTTCTTAAAAACATATTTGGGGTTTCCCCTTACACTTATCTTTTGCAAAAATACCTTTAGGTTGAAGTTAAGACTAGGCTAAACAACATAATAAAGTATTTCACATTTTAATTGAGAAACATGATCAACCAACAATAAAAACAAAGCATGCATACGGAAGCAAATAACAATCAAACAAATAAAAATCACACAAAACATGGGTTGCCTCCCAAGAAGCGCTTTTCTTTATTTACGAGTCTTGTAGCTAGACTCAAAGTCGTGGGTTACTACGTGATCTCATCATCAAACATCACATCCTCCTCATTAATCATTTCATTGTTATTTTCTTGGTAATGTTTTACACGTTGTATGTTAACCGTGAATTCCCTACCCTCATCGTCAACTAACACTACAGCTCCAAATTTAGAGGAATTCTTCACCGTGAACGGCCCATACCATCTAGACTTAAGTTTTCCCGGAAATAATCGCAACCGAGAATTGTATAATAGGACCTTGTCTCCTTCTGAAAATTCTTTGGGTTTCTTAATTCTTTGATCATGCCATCTTTTAGCTCTCTCTTTATATGTGATGGAGGATTCGTAGGCTTCTAATCTAAGCTCATCAAGCTCGTGTAATTGCAAAAACCTATTGTTCCCCGCAGTTGTGTAATCTAAGTTGCATGCCTTAAGCGCCCAATAAGCCTTGTGTTCTAATTCTACCGGTAAGTGACATGCCTTACCATACACCATGCGGAACGGGGTCGTTCCAATAGGTGTTTTGTAAGCAGTTCGGAATGCCCATAAGGCTTCGTCGAGTTTGAATGACCAGTCCTTTCTGTTTTGACTAACCGTTTTTTCAAGTATTCTTTTAATAGCTCTATTGGTGTTTTCGACTTGGCCATTGGTCTGTGGATGATAGGCGGTGGAGAATCGGTGGGGTACTCCATACCTCTTCATGACCTTTTCCATTTGCGCGTTGCAAAAATGTGTCCCCTATCACTGATGAGAGCCTTCGGAATCCCGAATCTTGCGAAAAGCTTTTTCAGGAAATGAATGACCACTCTAGCATCATTGGTCCTAAGGGCTTGTGCTTCAACCCATTTTGAAACATAGTCAATGGCGACCAAGATGTACTCGTTTCCCCCTGAGGATGGAAATGGTCCCATAAAGTCAATCCCCCAAACATCGAATACTTCACAAACTTGTATAAAGTTCTGAGGTGCCTCATCCCTGTGTGATATATTTCCAGCCCGTTGACATGCATCACACGCTTGTACCATATCTTTTACATCACGGAAAATTGTGGGCCAATAGAATCCTGCGTCGAGAATCTTTCGAGCAGTAACATTTATCCCATGATGCCCTCCAGAGGGACCGGAGTGACATTCCCTCATGATTTTCACTGCCTCATTCTCCGAAACACAACGCCTTATAATGTGGTCAGGACACCTTCGGAATAAAAATGGTTCATCCCAGAAGTAATACTTCAGCAGGGAAAAGAACCTGTTCCTTTCGTATTTAGTCAGGTGTTCAGGAACAAGTCTACATCTACTTGCGAAGTAATTGGCGAAGTCGGCGTACCATGGTTCCGAATCAAGGATAGACATCAGTTGTTCGTCGGGAAACGAATCCTTAATTTCACTTCTATCGTGTTTATCCAAGGGGTTTTCCAGGCGAGATAGATGATCGGCGGCTAGATTCTCTGCCCCCTCTTATCGCGAATCTCAACATCAAATTCTTGTAGCAACAAGATCCACCGAATCAGTCGTGGCTTGGCGTCCTGTTTCGCAAACAGATATCTAAGAGCTGAGTGGTCAGTGAAGACGACTGTCTTTGAAAGGACAAGATATTGTCAGAATTTGTCGAATGCAAACACTACGGCTAATAATTCTTTTTCGGTGGTGGAGTAGTTCTCTTGGGCGGGATTCATGGTTTTGCTAGCGTAGTAAATAGGTTGGAAAAGCTTGTCACGTCGCTGACCTAATACAGCCCCGACAGCGAAGTCGCTAGCGTCACACATTATTTCAAATGGTAACTCCCAGTTGGGTGTGATCATGATTGGAGCTTGAGTGAGTTCCCTTTTTAGGAGGTCGAAAGCATCCTTGCATTCTTGGGAAAAATCGAATGGAGCATCCTTCACAAGCAATTGAGTCATTGGCCGGGCAATTTTGGAGAAGTCTTTGATGAATCTCCGATAAAATCCGGCGTGCCCCAAAAAGCTGCGTATTGCCTTAACAGTTGTGGGGTATGGTAACTTAGATATAGCTTCAACCTTAGCTTGGTCCACCTCTATCCCGTTCCCTGAAATCTTATGGCCCAACACAATCCCTTCCTTTACCATGAAATGACACTTTTCCCAGTTCAACACCAAGTTGGTTTCCTCGCAACGTTTAAGCATCTTTTCTAAATTAGCAAGACAGCGGTCGAAAGAGTTTCCGAAAACTGAAAAGTCATCCATGAAAACTTCCATGCTGTCTTCCATGAGTTCGTGAAAGATTGCGGTCATGCAACGTTGGAAAGTGGCGGGGGCATTACATAGCCCAAAAGGTATCCTTTTGTAGGCAAACGTTCCATAGGGGCAAGTAAACGTGGTCTTTTCTTGGTCCTCAGGTGCTATGGGGATTTGAAAATATCCAGAGAATCCATCTAAGAAGCAATAGTACTCGTGTCCAGATAATCTTTCTAACATCTGATCAATGAATGGTAAGGGAAAGTGATCTTTCCTCGTGGCATCGTTGAGCTTTCGATAGTCAATGCATACCCGCCATCCAGTGACAGTTCTCTGTGGCACCATCTCACCCTTGTCATTTTTTACTACAGTCATTCCACCCTTTTTAGGTACAACCTGTACAGGACTAACCCATGGGCTATCCGAGATCGGGTAAATCAGTCCTGCATCCAAAAGTTTGATAACTTCCTTCTTCACTACCTCCTTAATGTTAGGGTTCACTCGCCTCTGGGGTTGCACAGTGGGTTTATAATCTTCCTCCATAAGAATCTTATGTGTGCAAAAAGTAGAGTCAATCCCCTTAATGTCGGCCACACTCCATGCGAGTACCCCCTTGTATTTCTTCAGGACCTCTAAGAGTTTAACTTTTTGTTCCTTTTCCAAGGAAGATTTTATGATTACCGGGAGTTGGTTTTCTCCCTGAAGAAAGGCATACTCCAAATGATTAGGGAGCTCTTTAAGGTCAACGTCAGGGGGCTCGATAATAGAAGGTTTGAGCTTGTTCTCGGGCTTTCGGAGCTCGAGATGCTCCGTTGCCTCTTGTCTGGGGTAGAAGGAGACTGCATTAACATCCTCCGTCTTTTCCATCTCCAGCAAAGGCAGAAAACTCTCGTCCCGTAGCCAGCCTTCATCGATTTGTTCATCGATGCAGTCATCAATGATATCTGTGAGCTCATCTACTTCCCCGATAAAGTAGAGCCGGTTGGATGCTTCAAGGGAGAGGTCCATAGAATCCTTAATGTCGAAAGTTGTGCTATCGTCTCCTACTCGTAAGGTCAGTTTGCCATCGTAGACATCGATGACTGCACGAGCGGTAGCAAGAAATGGTCTACCTAAAATGATAGGTACCACGTCGTCCTCCTCCATATCCAGGATTACGAAGTTGACAGGGAATTTGAATTTCCCAACCTTGACTAGCACGTTCTCACATATCCCTTCGGGGTATTTGACTGATCTATCGGCTAGTTGGATGTTCATACGGGTAGGCTTCAATCCGAAATATCCTAGTTTACGGAACATAGAGAGAGGCATGAGGTTGATACTTGCTCCCAAATCGGCAAGAGCATTCTTGATTGATAGAGATCCTATAGAGCATGGCAAGGTGAAGCTGCCCGGATCGTCTACCTTCTTTGGTAGCCCTTTATGGGTCACCACTGAGCATTCTTCCCCTAGGGTTACAAGGCCCTCGAGCTTTTTCCTGTTAGTGAGCAGTTTTTTGAAGTATGTGCTATACTTTGGCATGTGATAGCAAGCATCCAGGAGAGGTATGGTGACAACCGAGTCTTTTAGGTATGACAAGAACCTCTTGTTATCATTCTCCGTTTTCTGGTTCCTTAGTCGGGATGGGTATGGAATTCTCACAGGTGGGTTAGGAAGGGCTGATGGGGAGGGAGTTGTCACTGGTGGTTGGTCCGGGGTGCCAATGCCGACATCCTGCTCCTCCTCCCCAGGTTTATCTGAATCGAGTGTGACGGGGGACGAATTTGGGTAAGGAGGGTCCTTGGTTGTCGTTCCGGCCCGTGTGGTTATCGCGAGCATGGGATCTTTTCCTCTTTCTGACGGTGGTTGGAGGTTATCTAGGGCTGAGTTAAGCTTGCTGAAAAATTCTCCGACACCCTTCTGCTGTTCGTCGAAAAGCTCATTAAGCCCTTTCATTTGCAAGTCTTTTTCTTGAGCGAAGTGACCAAGGTCATCTTCGAAATTGCTCCTGATCTTGAATTCAGGGCCTCCCTCCCCTTCTCTTTTCCTTACCAGATTTCCCCAAAGGGTATAATCATCATTTTGGTAGAAAGGCAAAAGGGAGGGATCAGCATAAATGTCTCCTCCTGACAAGCACGCATGTTCAGTTGTGGCTGATCCTCCGCATTCCTCCACCTCATGCGGACCTACACAGTAATCGCAGATCAAGTAAGGATTTGACAGCATTTTAGGTGGTTGTGATCCAGCTAGGCAATCCATTCTTCTGTGAACTTTGCTCAATCGATCCGAGGTGGTTTCAGAAATGCCGATAGTCGACTCAGGTTCATCCCAAGTGTCATCCAGGTCTTGGGCATATTCTTCAATCCTGTCCCATCCTTCCTCGGCACTAAGATTGGCCAATCTTCCTTTCCTAGATTGGTTGATTCCGTTCCGGTCATTAGAGGAGATATTTTCGTAAAATATTTGGACCAAGAGCCAAAGTTCAATGCCATGATGTGGAACTTGTCTTATTAAATCTTTGAATCTAGTCCACGCTTTATGGAAGGGTTCATCCTTCCCCTTTCGGAAACGAAGGATCCTATCCCTAAATGCTGAGGTTTTTCCAGGTGGAAAGAACTTCTCATAGAACTTGGATATGAGTTGCTCCCATGTGAAAATAGATTCGGAAGGGAGTTTGTTATACCATTCTTGGGCTTTTTCGTATAAGGTGAAAGGGAAGAATCGCAGTCGGGATGTGTTTCTAGTAGTCCCACCCGTATGGATGGTATCCACTATTTTTAGGAAGTCCTTGATGTGTTGGATCGGATTTTCCTCATCAAGTCCGTGGAACTTACACACACTTTTGACAAGCCAAATATCATTTGCATGCAAGACCTCGTTGGCATGTTCGTTTGGATAAACAATGGCATTGGAAAACCCACGAGGAGTTGGGGAAGAGTAATCCTTGAGACGCTTAGGAGGAGGTATTATAGGAGTATTCGTCTCATTGTGGGAGCTCGGGGTTGTGATGTGATTCTCTGAATTTTCTTCAGAGAGAGGTGCATCAAAGTCGATAGCAATGCTGGATGGTTCAGGTGTTGAGTGAGTTCGTCTTAACCTACACATTTCTCTTTCGGGTTCTGCATAAGGCAAGACGAGGTCTTTAGTGGTGCTACGACTTCTAGTGATCCTAAGGTTGGAGAATTCGTTGGTTGCCATGATGGTGAATGGTGAAGAGTTACAAACAAAGGCACGAAGAAATAAGATAGACTAAAGAAGACCTAAAAATAAAAAATAAAAATCTTACTAGAAAGGAATCTAGCAAGTAGACCTAATAAAAAGAAATCCTAACCTAGACAATAACTATTCCCCGGCAGCGGCGCCAAAAACTTGATGCGTGGGAATCGCACCTTGCTTTACCTCTCGAGGGATCTCGAGAAGCTTACAACCCCCACCAGGCAGTGTACCTGATTGTTGTAGTATAGTATAGTGACAAGTACCGGGGGATTGATCGTTCAGCTTAGGAATAGTGTCGCTAGGATTAGAAAACCTAATTAATAGTTCTAGAGGTGAGAGATGATTATTTTTGTATTTTTATATTTTTATGAAAGCAATTAAAATCTCGGGTTTTTAGAAGAGTGGGCGGAATTAGTTGCTATTCAACTAACCCAAAGCTATTAAAATAATTAAAATGAAATTAAACTAAATTAAACTAAGGTTGTGAGCAGTAATTGGAGAAATTGTGTTTACTTAGACTTCATTACTCCCTAGATATCTTTTACATGTTAATTACTTGTTATACTTGTATGAATGACGGATTGTATTCCTTAATACCATTCGTGGGGTGGCATACATAACTCCCCAACTCTATGAGCTCTTATCTCCTCCTACACCATGACCCAGCACAACTATAGGGATTGTAAACAGTGGCTCATGCATTAAATACAACCAATAAAGACCTAGTACGCCTCGGTTCATGTTTCTTAAGACGTTCAAGCATGTTACCATTTGGAGATCTGCTAGTTTTCTTAAGCCTAACATATAAATCATTCATTCAAAACAAGAATAGACAAGTAATCAACACATAATCAACATCTAGGTTTCATTAGATCTAAGCAAACACAAGAGAGATCTAGCCTAGCATAATGGAATTGAGACAAGAACAAGAGATAAACAACCAACACATAGACATATTGATTGAATTGAAAGTACACTTATCTCAATTACAATGCAAGGTCTCAAGGGTTTGGAACCCTTGAAAAACCTGTAAAAGAGGCACCAAAATCGTCTTTAGGGTTTCACCAAAACTTCTCTCTTTTTAATGAAAAAAACTAGAAAACTATATATAGGAAAAACAGTCTGACGGTGTCAAGAGTTAATTCTGACGCCGTCACCTCGCCGCCATATACTTCCTCGGACGACCTAGATCCACTTATGACGGCCTATGTGACGCCGTCACCACCCACGTTATAATATTTTTGCCACTTTGACGCCGTCACCAGTCCATCTGACGCCGTCACCAGCTACGATGTTTAATTCTCCATGTCTGACGCCGTCAAGAAGGTAGTCTTGACGCCGTCACCTTGTATCTTCAGCATGGATTTTTGGTACTTTGCCGTTTTCTTCACTTTTATGCTCCAAAAACGTCCAAAATAGCTTCTTTTCCAGAATTCACTCTCCAAACACCTAAAATCACAAAAGGAACGATTTAGGGCAATATTTGATCAAATAAAGTCGGATTCGGGCTTAAATGACCCCCTAAAAACGGATCATTTTTCGCCTTATCAGTTTCCACTGCAAGTACAATCTTCAGCAGTTGTAACATCTTCACTTAGCCGTGGTAATTTTTAGTATAATTCCCAACAATCCTCCCCTAACTTATGATTAGTAAATAAATCAATAAGTTTCTTCAAGTATTCAGTAAACATGAGGATATGGGAATTCTTCCAAACACTTATCTTCTTCTTCTTAACTCTTTATCAGCTCTCACACTTTGATCGTAAATCCTTTGTAGCAAATCTTCTATGACTTCAGTTCTTTCCCAGCACCTAAGCTTTACTGTCCTTATCACATCCAATACTCCAGCTCTCAATGGGTATTCTTTCTCAGCCAGCATAAAGACATCAACTCCATCTTGAGTAGAAAGATGATGCACAGAACTTGAATCATAGAACTTCCACAAGGTTCTCATGTCATGAGCTTCAAATCTCCAATATCTATTACTTGGGTTAGGTTCATATAATCTTCTGAAGTGAACCTATAACTCCTTAGCCTTGACATCAACAAGTTCATCCTTCTTAAACTGATCTTGAACAATCCTCCACAAAGTATCCAAGTCTTCTCTATCACAAGATCTAACAATGTCTTCAAAATCTCTGCAAATGCTTGTGACACTTCCAGTTCTGATGATCTTCCAAGCTACACCAAAACTATCAGAAAAGATCTCCCAACCAACTACTGGATATTTTGCTTGTAGAGGTTCAATATTAAGTACATCAGTCTCTATGAACAACATGTTTGTAACTTGCTCTTCTGTCAACTTGCTAGGACCCTCTTCTGCTTGAGATGATTCCTGACTCTTCAACTTCTTTGTATCTCTTGATTCAAGACTCACTCCAGACCTTTTTATCTTCATAACTATAGGTTCTTGATCCATTGGAATGAATTTACTATCTTGTCTTTTGATTCTGTAGTAAATACCTTCAATATGATCATGTGACATTCCTTTGAATTGAGCCATCTTCATATTACCAACATGGCAACAAAAAGTCTTCATCTCAGCAATGATCTGTGCCTTTGTATGATTTCTTGGCATATTTTGACCTTTTCTAACATCCCCAATGATTTCATCAAGAGCCTGCTGATTCTTCATTTGAATGAAGTCTTTTAATTGAGCAGACCTTTGTTCTTCATTCAAGGTTGTATTTGCAATAAGTTCAATGGCCTTCTTCCTGATCATTTGATCATTGTTAATCAAGTAGTCAATCTCTTCTTCTGTAGGCACATAAGTGAATAAAGGAGGTTTCTCATGAATGACAGTTGGTGAAACACTTGAAATTGGTTCTGCCATTATAGCTTCAAGTTTATCCAACCTCTTTGCTTCCATAAAACTAGCAACTTCATCTTCCTCTAGCTTTCTCTTTCTTTCATTCTCTGCTGCTTGCTGTTGCTCTGCCAATCTTGCATCAAAATCAATTTGAGCTTGTTCTTTCTTAGACATCTTTCTTGTATGCTCTTGTTCTGAACTAGTCACAATAGCTTTTCCTTTGACTGATCTTATTCTGGCAGCTTCTTCCTTTGCAGTGGTAATTTCTTGAGTAGCAGTGGGAACTTTTTCACTTACAGTGGAAAACTGTTGATCAGTGGGAACTTGTTCTGCATCAGTGGAAATTGGTTGAGCAGTTCCAAGTATATCATCAAAGTTAAAATCAGCATCAGCATCCATATCTTCCAAATCCAATTTCCTCCCCTCAGTCTCAGCTACATCATCTTTTGCTTGAGCATTGTCAGAATCAGTGAGCTCAGCAAACTCTTTTTCAAAATGAGTTCTCCTCCCCTTAAACTCTGCATCTGTTTTCCTCCCCTGTTTGGAAGAATCTCCCAAATCTTTAGTAGAACTTGCAGAAAACTCATCCTGAGGTGAAGATGATGAAGATAACACAACTTTAGCAGGTCTTTTCTTCTTGAGATTCTCAACTTCATTCTACAATCTTTGAATCTCAGCCTTCAATTGATTCAGCTCTGTGGCATGTTGTTCTTTGGTCCGTGCCAGATCTTTCTCTAGAGCTTGAACCTGCTTGACTAATTTGATACAAATGTCCATCAATTCAAGTAGTTGCACTCTGCCTTCATCACTTCCAACTGTGTAACCTGTTGGGAGAGGTGAATCATGAGGCATGGATTCAGGCTCTTCCCTAGTTGGACTAGGATTATGCCTTGAACCACCACTGCTTGTTCCTAAACCAAAGGGTTCAGCAACATGCAATGTTGAGATGAGAGAAGTTGGCTGTTTAGACCTTCTCTCATAAGTGTGAGTTACAGCAGGGGTATGGTGAATTGGTGGAACAACAATATTGGGTGTGTTATGGGATACAACTGGGATGGTTGCATCTTCACCCTGTACTTGAGCAATTTTAGCAAGCATTTGAGGAAAAAGTGGATGAACCTCCCCATTCCAAAGATCTGAAGCCTTACTCATGTTTTGAAAAACTTTTGGCTTAAGACATGAAGGCTCATAAATTCTATTGTGAGGTTGCAGTTGAAACTCATTTAACACTGCTTGCACAAACCTTGGATACATCAAAAATTTATATTGACTCTTTACATTGCCTTTCATATTATTGAAAATAAACTTTGAAAAATTGAAAGTCCTATCAGTTGCCAAACAAACCAAAGGATAAGCCATGGTTGATGCAAATTGTTCATAAGATGTTTTCTTAGGACTTAGGCAATGTATGTCACAACTCAACATTTCAGGTCATTTCCCAAACTTTGGAAAAACACTATTCATCAAAACACTATTCATCATTTACTATTCATCATTTTTGGTGTCAGTTTGACATTCAGAGAAGCACTCAGAAATTTTACTATTCATTGAACACTATCCATTCCGGAAGAAATTTCATCATTCACGTGCATTACTCATTTCATCATAAATTTAGTTTACGGGTATTAAAATTCGCGTAACCGTATGGGTTTAGGTGCGAATTCATTTCATTATCAGTAAGGACACTGCATACAGACTGGAGATAGTCTGCATATCATCATAACAACATTTTCATGTTATACCACTCTTAGGATTTTCAAATTTATATATTTGATACATTTAACGTTTTCCTTATAATTATTTATAAATAAACGTTAACACCTGGTTTATAAACACGACGAATATATACAAATATTCCCACAATGGTCCCGACATATTTTTAAATCCATTTTATCATCATAAAAGTTATAACATTCATTTACCCAGTATTTTGGAATTTTACGTTTTCCAGTTCAGCGTTTTATGCGAATTACGCGTTTTTAACCCGCGTTTCCAGTTTTAACAACGTTCAAGCAACCCGATGGAACTTACCATTCATTTTTATTTTATTATGGAGTATTTTGACAAGTTTAGTCATTCTTTCAAGTTTCATATTTTTACGATGCCCGAATTTACGTTTCGCGGTTTAAAACTTTACGTTTTGCGATTAACGGAACCAAAACCGACTCCGTGAACTAGATTACCAAGCTTCCCACACACATTTAACTAACATGTGCAGCCCCCCCCCCCCCCCCCCCCCCTCATCCACCAAAAGCCGGCCCCTAAAGTCCTAACTAAGGCAATTTTATACATTTTTCTTAACCTTGGGCATTTATGTACAAATATTAAACATTATACTTGTTATACTTATTTACATAAACCACTAAAACATAATCATACATAAATTTAGAAATCAAAAAGCTCATCTCATCATTTCCATCTCATACCCCACGACTTCACCCAAAATCCTTGATCAATCCATTATTTTTCCAAGATCAAAGCTACAAAGTTGTTCATTTCATCATTCTAATCGAGATTCTTGCAACATAAACACAAGTAACACAAGATTTCTCATCATCTCATTACCTATTATTTCAAAGTGAGTTATCAAATTTATTTTCATGATTTCATCAAATTAACACTTGTATCTTATGGTTTTCATGCTTAATTTCATGTACAAGTTTGCTATACCACATTATTCTTGCAACATAAACACAAGTAACACAAGATTTCTCATCATCTCATCACCTAGATTTTGATTTAGGTGTTCCTTTGTTAAATTAACATGATTACTAGTGATTAGGAACCCATGGCACCCTAAGAAGGTGTATGGTAGGATTAATATAGTTTTGTGGTGTTTGCAAGAGATTTGGTTGAAGTAGAAACTAGTTTTGGACATGAAAAATGGATTTGCAACAAATATATATACATTCTGTCCCATTTTTGTAAATCCAGGAAAATCAGTAAACATAAAGTAAACTTTGGCAATATTTTTAGAAAATATTTTCAAAAACGAATCTGTAGGCGAAAGAACGGATTAAAAAGAGTTTATAACGAAGAAGTTATGATTTTTGCAAGTTTATTGACGAAAAATATATTTTCTGAAAATTGTTGCTGTTGGATGTTTTTTGTCGGACAAAAAGAGGCTTTAGACATAACCCGGAGGACTCTAGCTTTCCAAAATATATTACTACATACTAAGACGTAACCGTGGATATAAAGAACAAGTAAAACGGACTTATAACGACAAAGATATTCACGTTTCAATATCGGCAAAACTCATATTGTTTTGACAGCTTTTAGACAAAAAATAACACAAACTACGTAGTAACTCTAGATTTCTAGAAATAATACAAAGTACCCAAATTCATAACTAATAAAGTATTAGTGATTACAAGTATATTTTCATTACTACAAGGCATTATTTCAAGGATTTCAAACCGAGAATTTCAACACTAACATTGATACATACGATATATATATATATATATATATATATATATATATATATATATATATATATATATATATATATATATATATATATATATATATATATATTTATATATATATCCATACATTTCAACTAGTTTTATTTTTCTAGTTGCCTTATTTTCCTAAGTCTTGGAAAATGTATATTTTTGATAACAACAAGTATTTTTCAAAGAGTAGAGTGGTATAGGAAACATGTGCATGGACATTCATAACATCATTTCATGATCTAAAGTAGATCGTTCATCATTCATATTAGGTTGCGGCTAGTGTGCGCGCCTTGTTTTTCAGCTCATTACATGTTCATGGTACCATCATATCAGGTGAGTTTTCATAGCCCCGTTTTCAATTCAATATTTTGATTTCAAATCCCACGGGGGGAATACATTGCATCAACCATTTTAGTAAGAACCCAAGTACCAAAACATATGTACATTGCTTAAGTTGCCTTAACAACCTGTTAAAGTCCCCTATTTATTATCGTGGACCGTTAATTTGCCGATTAAGCGAGAGTGAGTGGATAGATCTATCGAGGGTGACGCCTCCATCCGTGGTAGTTATTACCAACAGTAAGCGGATGCATTTCATTTTGACATTTTGGGAGTGTTCTGGTAAAACATTCGGGAGGGGCATATAATTTCATCAGTCATAGCTTCGGGGTCATGAGCTTAAGGTCTATTGTACTATTTTACGTGACTTTTGTCATGCACTTATACTTGTGGTGGCCGTACATCATTACATTTTATAAACCTATGGAATTCACCAACATTCGTGTTGACGTTTTAGCAATGTATTTCAGGTTATTAAGGTAGCTCATGTGACATGCATTTGGACCTTTATGGAGTCGCGGAGTCAACGCGTCTCACCATTATTTCATGCACTTATGTAAACGTTTTATCTAGTAGGACTTGTTTTCATAAACATGCCACACTTTTTGGGGACCTCATATTGTAAACTCTGGATTATTTCAATGATCAAACAAAGTATTTTCCAAACGACACTTTAGGTCGTTCAATGTAACTGTAACTGTGATGCTATGACAGACACCCCCAGGTATTCCATTCCGCTGCAAGTCAGGTAAATTGGGGGTGTGACAGATTGGCATCAGAGCTAAGGTTATAGCGAACTAGGATGTATCTTGGACCCTAGACTATAACCGCATCATCATAGCATCTCATCATTTCATCATAAGTGCATAATCATGATACATGTTATTTCATGCATACCCTGTGCGAGTTATTTATACTTATATTCGTATATATATATCATTTTATTGACCTGGTTCACAAGTGACATGTCTTCAGATACTCACCCTGACATCCTTTTATCGGATTCCGACATTGAAGATGCCTTGTCATCTTCCACTACCATTATACCACCAGTTGCACTTACACCACCATTAGCACTATTGATTTGCCATAGGAACAGGGTTTTCCTATCATTCAGCCCATACATAGAATGCCTTTTGGTAGAGTATTCAGACTTAATCTTAATGGACTTATTAGATTACTTATTTCAAGGGAGATAGGTCTTTTCTTTGCTTCACTTGTAGAGCACCCACTACTCAGGTACTACCACCACCATCAGTTACTTATTATACTATTGGTCGTCCCATAGTGCGTACTTTAGTCTTACCTCTTAGATGTCGCGAGGTAGCGCGAAAGAGGGTAGTATTCCATTCACTAGTACCACCATTGTCATTTACCTTTTCCATTCCCGCTTGCCATGAACTAGATAACACCTAGTAGATAATACCAATATCATGGACTCAACAGGAACATCCGTAGATTCTTCAGGAATGGTTCAGAACCTACATTATCTAAGATTTGATCGAGGCACAACTTCAGACACCACTTCAGGACTATCTCGACCTTATGATGCCACAAACCTGATTTCACACAGAGGGACACCAGGAAGTCCCTAGACCAGACTTATATCCTCACTAGCTTTTACTATTATCCTAGCCACAGAAGGTGTGGGACATAGTCTAAAGAACTTGTTGTCTTTTGATTGTTGTACAGACAAAAATATCAAGTGTGACTCTACTATGTAAGGAATGGTTGTGCTATTTGTGATATCGGTTCACGTAGACCGAAATTTTCATGTATTATATTCATGTGTTGTGAATATGATGACTTTGATTAACTATATCCTCATGGTCTCTTATGATTTGATGAAGAGAGATTTAAACAAACTACTCCAAGCATGACGCAAGCTGCTGTTGGACAAGTCATTGCCAAGAACATAGCCACCGCCCTCACTAAGGAACTTACTCACGTGGAATTTATGGGGTGCAATCTTCCCTCCTTTAGCGGAACTAGAGACACAAAGGAGTTTCTCAAATGGTTCGAAGAAATAGAAACAATATTTCAATGTGGCGACTGTCGTAAGGAAGACAAGGTTAAGTTCGCCACATGCACTTTTCAGGATCATGCCCAGGAATGGTGGACCAAACATATTAAGATGGTGGGAGTTGATGCTGCTTACTCACACTCTTGGGAGAAACTACGAAGGATGATAGGTATAACATTTTGTGTAGGAAATGAATTACGAGCAAAGGAACAGGAAACACTAAAATTTACCATGGTAGGAAATGATGTTGACGAGTACACTACTCATTTTTATGAATCAACACGACTAGGTTCTGCAATGGATGAACCGGAAAGCAAGAAACTTGAAAGGTACATCAGGGGACTCTCCCATGAAATTCGTATGTTGGTCATCGCATGGGAACCCGATACGATGTCTAAAGCTATCAAAATGGCGATCGAAGCAAAGGAATTCATAGTTCACGCCGAGACATCAGGAAACAATAGTGACAATAAAAGGAAGTGGAACAACAATCTAGGTTGCAATGCTGCTCAACAATCACCCAAGGGACAAGAAGTGAATAGAGCCTTTGCTGCAGAACCGTACACAAAGAGAAGGTATATTAGAAAGTTACCTTACTGCAACCTGTGTAATCAACATCACCGAGGTCATTGCACTAAAACGTGTGGAGTGTGCAAGAAGCAGGGTCATCAGACTGAAGACTGTAGGAAACTCACAAATCAGAAGACCCCAGGGAGTTGCTTCAAATGTGGAAACTTAGGGCATGTCAAGAATGACTGCCCGGAGCTAAGGAACAAGGAAAATCAGGAACTTGGAATCAAGACTGAATCGCTCGAGGAATAGCGTGAGCTGTTGAAAGAGAACCGTCAGGATATTAGCAACATCAAGGATAACAACAATGTTTCAGCAGGAGGAGCTTTGTTTCAATATATAAACCGTAGTTCGAGCCCTTTAGGGTTGTATCTTTCCTTTTGTACTTACCGTTGGTACGATGACATAACCTAGTTGTATTAAGCACTTTCCTATCCAATGTAGTATCTATCCTTTGTTACCTTTGTGATAATCATAACCATCGTTTACTCCATTTTCTATCCCAATTGCTCAGACTTCAATCGTTTCGCAACATTTTATCATTGTCTTATTAGGGATTAGGTTGATTTCGTATTTGACGAATTAGTAGACTATTACCATTCGACAAGATTCACCCACGTATCCAATACACCATTCAAGCTATTTTACTATCATATGGGGAAATTGTTTTACAGAAAAATTTCTGAAGTAAGCTATTTTATTACCATCCTATAAATTGATTTTTCTGTCATTACACCAAGTATTTACTATTATTACGCGAGGAAATTTTCATGTTACTTGAAAGAAAACATCAGGATACCATTTTAATAACAATGCGTTGAACACCATCTAAAACTTTTGAGAAAAGTTATGATATTTTGACAAAATCTAACATCGCATCATTAGTCCTCAATTGTACATAGCCTGATCACCTATGTAAAATTCAGGAAGGATTATGCCATGAAGGAAATAATTACCTTTTCAAAGGATTGTTAATAACAATCTACATTTAAAAGTTTTGTAAACAAAGGAACTCTTCCATAAACATCCCTTTTGCCGAACTATCCCTGGATACTTACCCTACCTGTCACTCACTTAGCCATTAAGTTGGATTTTCCCATTGACTTCCCTAAGAGAGAATTTTCATATCAATTACATTCAGGATTCCTCTATACAATAAAAGCAACGAAAGGATTACAGAACTACTAACCAGGACTAGAAGTATATAGTGAGAGAATTCATAA
The DNA here is from genome assembly GCA_030686995.1 of Artemisia argyi. Lineage (NCBI taxonomy): Eukaryota > Viridiplantae > Streptophyta > Magnoliopsida > Asterales > Asteraceae > Artemisia > Artemisia argyi. Next base: position 94,695,347 of record CM060709.1, on the reverse strand, counting down.
CTCAACAACAAATTCTAAGATACTGCGAGACCATCCGAATCACCATCTCTGACTTAGTTGTCAAATTCTATCATTTAAAAGTACTAGCTAGACTGAGCTACAGGATTGAACTCAATATAAATGTCCGCAGGACAACACAATAGAAATAAACCAAGCTTCTAGTTGAGACTGTAGAGCATTTCATTTAAACATGGCCTCATCCATACATAAACTTTCCTGCAGTAATTTTTCACAAAGGACAATTGTTTGAATCAAGAATATCGATGTAGATTCCCCTAAGGCATTATGTCACTAGAAATTTCCGATAACCTCACCTTCATACCAAGCAAGGGATCAAACCGGAACATATCTCCTCATCTACATGGGAAAACAGAATAGACATTCATCGACACAACATCAAGTGATACCTTCATCTTGCCAATTACAACGATAAACTATTTCAGGATTTAAGTTAGTCTAAATACCTATGCTTGTAGTTATGCCTGATAACCACCTATAGGCATTATCCAACCTCAGGAACTAAATGTTAGACATCTATGCATGTAAGCGAACATTTCCTATTCTTCCATTTTATCCTTGTTAGTGTTATCACTTTTAGATAAAGTTGATGCATCTACATAAATCACATACCTTGTGGAAAAATGATTTCTGAAATTCCTATTTTGAACAAGTACGATCCTTTTTGGTCAATCTTTAGCAACACTATTGTACAATGAGAAATATACATAGACATCAAACTTTGGTAAGCAGTCTTAATCACAACATGTTTGAAAACATTTCTTCTATTTCATAACTACTGATTTTTTGAATCATCAGGAAAAATATTACTTAGTAAATCATTTGCTCCATTTTCTAAATTCGTTTATCCAGAAAAAGATTTCAACCAAAACTCACAATCGCGAGACAAATTTCCAGAACCAATTTCCCTACAACATCGCTTATGCATTTAGGATTTGTGACTTGACAATAAAGAATATCTGGAATATGTGATGAAGGAATTAGGAAGGACATCACAAATTAATCACGAACTTCAGTAGTGGAGACCAAACCCAATAGACAAAGAAGGACATATGTCTTATCATCCGTTGGAACAAAACACAAGGAATCAAATTGTTACCCATATTCTATCCCTTTCAGATAACGCCAAGTTCGAAGGACCGAACGTTGTGGAATTAGTCACAAGGGTTTATTGTACCCGTTTCAGTTATTCCGGTTAAGGAAACCGATTCACCTTGGACTTCAAGAAATCATTTCAGGATTTCCTTCATAAACCCATTTAGATGTGAACATCACCTATCATCCTCAGACCGATGGTCAAAGCTAGAGAACAATTCAAACATAGGAAAGTATGCTCAGAGCATGAGTGATTGACCCTAGAAATGGTTGGACTAATCATTTAACATAAATCAAATTCATCTACAACAACAGTTATCACACCAACAGCGAGAAACTGGCAGAAGTTAGGTTAGTACATAACACACATCATTTGGATTGGGTATCCTGAACAACAAACCATCCAGATTCAAGTGGGAGAACAAACTAAGTTAAAAGCATTGCCTTGGATTGGCATGATACAAATTGGATAACAAGAGAGGTTGAACCTTTAGCATATTGCACCATCTAAGATTCATTTTAGAATCGACCAACTAGCATACAAACTTGTGTTCTGGCAGAATTCAGCAGTATATATTACCAGTATCACATTTAAAACATTAAGAAGCGCAGACCATCTATTGATGGGCCAAACTCAGAAAAAGCTCAACTCACTAATCTAGTAGGCATTCATGAAATAACCAGAAATTTCCTACAAGTCAAGAATCAGTTACAAGTTCAATAAGTTGTAAACCATTAAAACTTCAAGTTGGTAGGCAGAGTTATGCAGAAAGTTCTGCCTAGGAAAGGCATGATATCATTCAGAAAACTTGGAAAGTTAAACCCGATATACACTGGACCATGTAATATTTCAGACAGAGTAGGCCTAGTGGCCGTCAGACTTGAGCCTTGTTAGAGAACAACAGGATTACACGACCATGTATTATCATCTTTTCATATTAGTCACTCATAATCCCATTTGGAAAGGAATCCAACCCAAAGTCAAACATAAACCTTGCAGGAGAACAAGTAGAAATCATGGATAGTTAGGTCGAACAGTTGAAGCAGAGTCGAATTCCTATCGTTAGAGTTCGCTGGAATTCTCGAATATCATCACCTTTTCACCAATACGTTTTCAGAGACCAACATAAACTGAACTTCGGGACGAAGTTCCTTTTAGAGGGGAAGACTGTCACAACTCACCATTTCAGGTCATTTCCCAAACTTTGGAAAAACACTATTCATCAAACACTATTCATCAAAACACTATTTATCATTTTACTATTCATCATTTTTGGTGTCAGTTTGACATTCAGAGAAGCACTCAGAAATTTTACTATTCATTGAACACTATTCATTCCGGAAGAAATTTCATCATTCACGTGCATTACTCATTTCATCGTAAATTTAGTTTACGGGTATTAAAATTTGCGTAACCGTATGGGTTTAGGTGCGAATTCATTTCATTATCAGTAAGGACACTGCATACGGAGTGGAGATAGTCTGCATATCATCATAACAACATTTTCATGTTATACCACTCTTAGGATTTTGAAATTTATATATTTGATACATTTAACGTTTTCCTTATAACTATTTATAAATAAACATTAACACCTGGTTTATAAACACGACGAATATATCTAAATATTCCCACAATGGTCCTGACATATTTTTATATCCATTTTATCATCATAAAAGTTATAACATTCATTTACCCAGTATTTTGGAATTTTACGTTTTCCAGTTCAGCGTTTTACGCGAATTACGCATTTTTAACCCGCGTTTCCAGTTTTAACAACGTTCAAGCAACCCGATGGAACTTACCATTCATTTTTATTTTATTATGGAGTATTTTGACAAGTTTAGTCATTCTTTCAAGTTTCATATTTTTACGATGCCCGAATTTACGTTTCGCGGTTTAAAACTTTACATTTTGCGATTAACGGAACTAAAACCGACTCCGTGAACTAGATTACCAAGCTTCCCACACACATTTAACTAACATGTTCAGCCCCCCCCCCCCCCCCCCCCCTCATCCACCAAAAGCCGGCCCCTAAAGTCCTCACTAAGGCAATTTTATACATTTTTCTTAACCTTGGGCATTCATGTACAAATATTAAACATTATACTTGTTATACTTATTTACATAAACCACTAAAACATAATCATACATAAATTTAGAAATCAAAAAGCTCTCATCTCATCATTTCCATCTCATACCCCACGACTTCACCCAAAATCCTTGATCAATCCATTATTTTTCCAAGATCAAAGCTACAAAGTTGTTCATTTCAACATTCTAATCAAGATTCTTGCAACATAAACACAAGTAACACAAGATTTCTCATCATCTCAACACCTATTATTTCAAAGTGAGTTATCAAATTTATTTTCATGATTTCATCAAATTAACATTTGTATCTTATGGTTTTCATGCTTAATTTCATGTACAAGTTAGCTATACCACATTATTTTTGTTAACTTTTTGAACATACAAACCCTAGATTTTGATTTAGGTGTTCCTTTGTTAAATTAACATGATTACTAGTGATTAGGAACCCATGGCACCCTAAGAAGGTGTATGGTAGGATTAGTATAGTTTTGTGGTGTTTGCAAGAGATTTGGTTGAAGTAGAAACTAGTTTTGGACATGAAAAATGGATTTGTAACAAATATATATACATTCTGTCCCATTTTTGTAAATCCAGGAAAATCAGTAAACATAAAGTAAAGTTTGGAAAAATTTTTAGAAAATACTTTCAAAAACGAATCCGTAGGCGAAAGAACGGATTAAAAAGAGTTTATAACGAAGAAGTTATGATTTTTGCAAGTTTATTGACGAAAAGTATATTTTCTGAAAATTGTTGCTGTTGGATGTTTTTCTTCGGACAAAAAGAGGCTTTAGACGTAACCCGGAGGAATCTAGCTTTCTAAAATATATTACTACATACTAAAACGTAACCGTGGATATAAAGAACAAGTAAAACGGACTTATAACGACAAAGATATTCACGTTTCAATATCGGCAAAACTCATCTTGTTTTGACAGCTTTTAGACCAAAAATAACACTAAAACTACGTAGTAACTCTAGATTTCTAGAAATAATACCAAGTACACAAATTCATAACTAATGAAGTATTAGTGATTACAAGTATATTTTCATTACTACAAGGCATTATTTCAAGGAATTCAAACCGAGAATTTCAACACTAACATTGATACATACGATATATATATGTGTATATATATATATATATATATATATATATATATATATATATATATATATATATATATATATATATATATATATATATATATATGTATACATTTCAACTAGTTTTATTTTTCTAGTTGCCTTATTTTCCTAAATCTTGGAAAATGTATATTTTTGATAACAAGAAGTATTTTTCAAAGAGTAGAGTGGTATAGGAAACATGTGCATGGACATTCATAACATCATTTCATGATCTAAAGTAGATCGTTCATCATTCATATTAGGTTGCGGCTTGTTATAACCAAGAAACACGTTCGGGAGGTCGAGGTTGATGGAAATACATGATTATTCTAGAGAGAGAAAATAGAGAGAGAAAGGTGGAGAAAAGAATTTATATTTAAAAGGAATAAATAAAACAACACACACACTTTCCCACACCCCTCATGGAGAGTCATGAGGGGTATTTATAGGCTCATTACATCACATGTTTGCCTATATTACAATAATAGTCCCTAAAGTACTATTTGTATGATATCTAGTCTATTTCTTTATGTGTGACGTTATCTTTTATAAAATAGCAAGGCTAACAATCTCCCTCCAAGATATCGTCACACATGAATGGATACAATGAGACCTATAAACACATAAACATGTAAATCACAACAATAGTAAACTATGTTGACGTTGTTGAAGCGCGGTGTCTCTGTAGTCTAGATACTGAGGCAGACTTGAAGTTCTCTCTTCCGACAATCTCGGCGTATGATCTTTGACACTGACGGCAAAGGTCTTTGTAGCTCTGAACTTCAACTGTAATGGTCTAGTTAGGTTATTACTCCCTCCTAACTAGTGAGCCTTTATTCTTATTCTTCTGCTCCCTCCTGAACTAATAACTCTCTTCTCATCTCGCAGCAGATAAGGTAGATACAAATGAGTTTGCACCATGGTTGTCATTCTGGGAGCATCAGAGCATAACTCACATAGTATTGCACAGAAGGTTGGTAATACGCTCCGATGTACACATCATTAGTACTTCTTCGGTTCTAGTGTAAGCACAATTCCCTCGATCAACCAACGTACTAGAGATGAAACACTACTTCTTTTGGCATGTTCTTCTCCCTCCTGATGGTTGCGATGTATCGAAATCATCATACCATTATGTGTACATGCCAAAATTACCCGTACTTTACACTTCTGATGCAGTATAGATAGACCATGAAAGCATAATTTGTGAGAATATGCTGATAGGGTATGACTCTCTTTATTCTACAATCTCTTCTCTTCTCTTCAACCTTTAAGCGACCTCTTCAAATTCCAACCAGCTAGTAAATGACCACTGTATGGAGAGAATCCAATATAACCAATCTGAGAATGAAGTAAACATCTCATAGAAATGTGACTTAATCTTGTATGAAGGTGTGACTAAGAACCTATACTGAGCACTACAACGTAACTCCTTTAAGCATAGGTTGATCCATATACTCAAACGAGTAAACAGTATATGAAATCTTCGCCTCTTGAACTATCCACAACTACGTGCGTCACTGAGTACTACAACATAACTCCTTAAAGTGATAGCTATAACCCGTGAGTACTACAATGTAACTCCTTACATCGAGTATAACTAGATAATCCAAGTCTTAATCACTATCTCTACCAGTGTTTGCTCAAACAAGTATCTCTGAAAGTCATGCATCCATCCACCCCTAGACTTTGAGATAAATAAGTACACATGCCCGTGAAATGAACTTTAAACCCAAATAAGCAATATCGTACAAAAACTCCGTAGTCACAAAAATCTGATACTAGCCGTTGTCATTTGAATGTGATTCTTGATCAGGATCGTTTAAGCAATCCGTGGTGTGTTTTGGTGAAGCTTGATATTCTATTTCGGGTGATTCGTAGTGATTTCGTATTTCTTTTTAATTGGTGAAGCTTGATATTCTATTTCAGAAGGTGTTTCGGGTGATTAGAATTGCATTTCGTAGTGATTTCCAAATTATGGGCGAGAAAATTTTCCAATTCTATTTTTGGACGGAAAATCAGAAATCACTACAAATATACGAGATTGAATTTCTAGCTTCACCAAAAACACACCACGAATTGCTTAAAAGATCCTGATCAAGATTCACCAAAGATCAATGGCTAAATTTTGAACGTTATCAAAAGGTGACTACGGGGATAATTTGTTTATTACTTATTTGAGCTTGAAGTGACGTTTCACGGGTGCGTGTACTTAGTATCTCAAGGTCTAGGGGTTGGTTGGATGAAGACTTTTGAAGATCCTTGTTTGAGCATTCATGGGATAGTGATTAAGACTTGGACATCTAGCTATGTGTGAGATCTATAAACGCATAAGTTGGTTCTTAATGCTCACAATAGCTATCACTTTAAGGAGTTACGTTGTAGTGCTCAGTGTCACAAAAGGTTGTGGATTATTCAAGAGACGGATATACAATAAAGGATGGATGGTTGGGTATATGACACTACCTATATTGTAAGGAGTAACGTTGTTGTGCTCATATAGGTTCTTAATCAGGATAGTACAAGTGTAAGTCACAAGTCTGGGAATTTTACTTCACACTCAAGTTTGTCATATTGGGTTGTCTCCACACGTGGTCACTTACTATTAGCCAATGGAAGTGAAAAGAGGTTGATCCGAGATGAATTGTAGAGAGAATAGTTATTGCCATTTCACTCATGGGGTATTGATTTGTATGTTGCTTCCAATTGATACGTTTATGTACACATATTTATGATGATTCCGAGAGATCGTCATCATCCAGGAGGGAGAAATGTGTACATCAGGGCTTTTATTAAAGAACTGAAAGTATTCTAAGTGAGTTGAAGATGACGATATGATGCTCCCCAAACAAACCTGTGAAGAAGTTACATATTATCAGTCTAAGATTCATTTTCCGCTGTACACGAGACTGAAGATTATATGGGCAGAATTCAATGATACTTCTTCAACAAGCATCAAGGTTATATCAAACGGGTTGTCTATTTGGGAGGGAGCATGTAAAAGAAAATGGTTTACTAATTGGGAGGGAGTAATAACCCAATTAGATTAGCAAGTGATTCGTCTACAAGTAAAGAAAGATTGTTGGGGATATTTATAAAGAAAAGAGCTATGAAGTCTTCCTCAGCATTGCTGCGCTTACTTTGATTGTTTTATTTTACTTGTTAGGAATCATTGTAACCAATTCACGTATATCTCCAGCTGGAGGGAGATTGTTAGAAATGAAGCTGAGCGATATTTACGTGAATTGGGGTAGACAACTAGAATGCATAAAGTGCAGGGACTACTAATGTAATACTGTAAAAGTTGTCTTATGTAAGGACTATAAATACCCCTCAAGGCTTCACTTGAGGGGTGTGGGTGTGCAACATAATTTATCATAATAAAAACATCTTTGTTTCACCTCACCTTCTCTCTACTTTCTCTCTCTAGAAACATGGCATATTTTGATCAACCTCGTCCTCCAGAAGGTGTTTCTTGGTTTCTACAATAGGACCGTAGAACAACCTTATCACTTGTGAATCTTGGCTAGATCTAGAGAGAGAAAGTAAGTAGAGAGAGAGAGTGGAAGGGAACTCCTAGTGTGTGAAATAATAACCTTGATATTACTAAGAGAACCACTAAGAGAACCAACCTCAAAATGAGGCCTTACATGTGTATTTATACTTGTAGTCTAGGGCTTCACATATCTTTGACCATATTATATAACTAGCCCTTAGACTTTATACAAGCATGAATAATACACATAAACTTAATAAACTAGCATTTACTAACTATTACATTGATATATTTAACTAACTATTTGACTCAATAATGATCGTCACTTTTAATCCTAACAATCTCCCCCTAAGGGACGATCATTGAGATCTCACTTTGATTTCATAGATTATCAACACTTCTAATTCTAACAATCTCCCCCTAAGGGTGATCATTGAGATCTCTCTTTTGTGACCTTGATCTTTAATCTTTGAAGCTTGTTCTCTTTGAACATTGAGTCTTGTTGTGTAATAGTTTTGCTAGTTCCTTTGTTCCAATCATGCTTTGTGATCTTTCTTGCCTTTGGACAACATCTTTACTCTGTTCTCTTTATGTCTTTTCCAACATGCTCATACTTTGATTGACATTGAATCTTTGTGAAGCGCTCTTTTCTTTGACTTTAATCATTGTTTCTTAAGTTTGTAGATTCTTTGACTTTGACTTAGAAACATTCTGAACTTTGCTTTGCTTTGATCTTTGAAGAGAGCTTTGCAGGGTATGAGCATGTGGATCTTTGAGTGATGGTAACGGTCTTTCTCTAAGGAACATTCATGAGTACCTTCATAAAACAGTTAGCAATAAATCAACCGGTACTTACAGGTTCGGAATTAGAGATCATCAACAGCATAGTGTGAAGACTCCTTCTAACCCTTACCAAGGCCGTTCCTGAATCAGATACCCCTGAAAGGGCTTACTAGATCCACCGAAGTACATCAATGATTCAGGTGAGTTGCTGGAGATCACCCCACAACTGTAGACCGTTTGAGACATAGTAACCATCATGATAGATAAGGCAAGATCCGTAGATCTCATAAAGACTCTTACAACTTGTGTCCTTTTTGGCGAACACAAGTGTATTCATAGGAAGTGTATCCTAAGAGATCTTTTGACGTATCTCATGGCTCTAGACTCGATAAGTGCATAATTTGGTTTCCTATGCGGAGACTAGGGAGGGGTCTCCTGCTTCAATATCAACCATCTCTAAGAGATAAGTCGATAGATTACATTGGTTCCCCGTGAGAATGAAACAAGCTCTTTTCAGAGAACGTGAGTGGCTAGAAGGTTAAGTGTAGTGCATCACTGGGTCCGTGACGTCTTTATCTTCAATACCAGTGTCACCTTGGTAACAACCAGTAGCATATGAATTGAACCCGGTGTCTGCCCTAAGGTTGAACATTTGGAGGGCTATTTCTTTTCACCCTTTCATTTGCTTTTCTTTTTAATTCTTCAACCCCTTCTTTCTCCTTTCATTCTTTTCTCCTTTTTTCAGATCATACCTAAGGACTTCTAATTCTAATCTATTGGAATTGTCCTTGGGTAGATCCCTCCGGCTCTGGCGGATCATAGGACGGTTTTTACCTTAGTCACCTTATAACTTCATGACTATCCTATTGTTGCCATCAAACCATTTGTGAAAAATCTCTCAAAGTGTTATGATAATAAAACATACTTTGTTAACACTTCGAGAGTTTTACATTTCATGAAGGACTCCCCCTTCACATGTGCTCATGGATTGTTAAGAAATTTGCACATGCGTGAGGAGTTTGCACTTTTTTAGAATTGATTCACTTTCAATGAACACAACCGATTCGAGACACGCTTACATCACTAGTTAGACTAGCTTGAAGTTATTACCCGGCCTGGTCATATCCACAGAAAGTTTCTCGAAATGGTACATTTCTACTAAGACAAATCCTTTTCGAGACACGCTTATGTGGCTAGTTAAAGAGTTCCATTGTCAGCTTTTAGGTGACAACTAGCTCTAGTAACTAACTTGATGTTATTACCCGTCGAGGATAAGTCTTTTCGATTACTAACTTTTGTTGTTTCGTCAATTCTTGGGTCATTTCTGAGTCGAGCTCTTTTGAGATTTAAGACGATCACATTTTAATCACGTCTTCTCCCCCTCAAAAATAGCATATCCATGGTATTTTTTATACCAAATGATTAAACCCTTTCTTTTTGGATAGCTTATGGGAGAAACAGATGTTTGTAAATTCCGTATTCGATTCCTTTAAGCATGATCTTTTTGGAACAAGTTTATATTACTCCCCCTCAAAAATAGAACATTTTGATTGAATTTAAGCTTTTAAGGATTTGAGGGAGTAATATCTTGAGCTAAAAAGTTTTGAAAACCTTTTGAAATATTTTGAAAAATTTTGCTCAGAAAATTAAGAAGACTTTGATAAGCTTTTGGAGAGAAGTCTTCTTATCATTTAGGATTGTCGCACAGAAATGTACAACAGGGTCCTTTCTTTGAAAATCACGGGTTATACACTGTTATGTGTGCATAAGCCATAATGTTTTTAGGATAAGTGCTCAAAAGATATTTAAAACCTTTGAATGATTAAGCACTTTCCTTTCTTTGAAGAACGAGTCCTTAGCTGACATTCATAACATCATTTCATGATCTAAAGTAGATCGTTCATCATTCATATGAGGTTGCGGCTAGTGTGCGCGCCTTGTTTTTCAGCTCATTACATGTTCATGGTACCATCATATCAGGTGAGTTTTCATAGCCCCGTTTTCAATTCAATATTTTGATTTCAAATCCCACGGGGGGAATACATTGCATCAACCATTTTAGTACGAACCCAAGTACCAAAACATATTTACATTGCTTAAGTTGCCTTAACAACCTGTTAAAGTCCCCTATTTATTATCATGGACCGTTAATTTGCCGATTAAGAGTGGATAGATCTATCGAGGGTGACGCCTCCATCCGTGGTAGTTATTACCAACAGTAAGCGGATGCATTTCATTTTGACATTTTGGGAGTGTTCTGGTAAAACATTCGGGAGGGGCATATAATTTCATCAGTTATAGCTTCGGGGTCATGAGCTTAAGGTCTATTGTACTATTTTACGTGACTTTTGTCATGCACTTATACTTGTGGTGGCCGTACATCATTACATTTTATAAACCTATGGAATTCACCAACATTCGTGTTGACGTTTTAGCAATGTATTTCAGGTTATTAAGGTAGCTCATGTGACATGCATTTGGACCTTTATGGAGTCGCGGAGTCGACGCGTCTCACCATTATTTCATGCACTTATGTAAACGTTTGATCTAGTAGGACTTGTTTTCATAAACATGCCACACTTTTTGGGGACCTCATATTGTAAACTCTGGATTATTTCAATGATCAAACGAAGTATTTTCCAAACGACACTTTAGGTCGTTCAATGTAACTGTAACTGTGAAGCTATGACAGACACCCCCAGGTATTCCATTCCGCTGCAAGTCAGGTAAATTGGGGGTGTGACAATGTAAAAGAGTGTGAATTAAAAATCTCCAATGGGGACAAAAACATCCTTTTCTAAAAGTTACTTTTTGTTCAGATGTGTCATACCCCATTAAAGCAATATTAGTGAAAATTTCTGAATTAGGTAATGTGGTGATACCATTGAGATCATCCAATTGGAGAATTCTCCTCAAGGATGACTCAGTAACATCAATAGTTACCCCATCCACTGTGGCTCTTAGAGCATCCACAGATTCATGTGTGTCTCCTTGTTCAATAGTTATGGACTCCACAGTGTTCCAGAGCTGTTTGATATGAGAGACATAGATTGTGGGATTAATAGTTAAGGCATACCTTATATGAGTTGTGTTTAGAAAATCCACAATCTGATGAAAAACAGGGCCACTCTTCTCATTTGACTTTTGTAGGTAGGCCACTTGGTTGTGCTCCTCGACAAATTTTAGAATCACCATGATATTTGTGAAAAAGAGAATAAAAGTGTTAGTAATCAAGATAAAAATCAAGCCGTATGAAGATCAATTTATACTAATAGGGTTTGAGGAGGTTGCGCAATGTGAATTATCTTTAGAAAGAATTATCTTTGGAAAAGAATAATTTATAATAAGTAAGTAGATAATTCACAAAAGATTTTACCCTATTAATAAGGAAAGACGGTTATATTTACAACGGCTAGTAAAAAATGGATTACTGACACAACAGTTGTAACGGCTAGTTCATCAGTGGAAAAATTACTCTTGCAGTGGTAACTAATGAACTAGCAGTGGTAAAATTTTCACAACATATCAAAGAGCAGTGGTGAATAAAACATGAAAATTTGCTGCTCTTTTCATAGTTTTTAGCAAACTACCAGCTATCAACGGATTTGATATGTCTTTACCATGAGCCGTTTGCTATGGACTAGCCAACTCTTGATCACTTGAAGTATGGTGAGTTGATAACCATATAGATTTTTGGTAAACTATCAACCATAAACGGATTTGATAAGTCTTTACCAGGAGCCGTTTGCTCTGGACTAGTTGATTCTTATGTGGATTAGACATGGTGAATCAATAACCATTTGTTGTTTGTCTATTATACATACCTTATAACTCCAATGACTCCAATAATATGGGTTGTATGCTGCAGACCAAAGTAACTTTCAACTTAACCCATAAAGATTAACCCAAAGTAACTTTTTAACCAAGTTACTATTCACAAAAATATCTTCCAAAAGTTAACCCGATAATAACCAAATTTACTCCTCCAACCTACCAAAACAGGTAAGAGTAAATATTCTTCATTAATTGGAATTCGACCTTGACTTTGCTTATAAAAGGGGGCTCAAAACTTTTATCTCTCATCAACAAACATCTTCAATAACACAAACCCTTAATCAACATAATGAGCTGGTTCCCTATAGTCTACATATCTTCTGATGATTCATCTGATGAGGAGATCAGCTATTGTTCAAACTCAGAGGATCTTTCAACCGGATGGAGTGATTACTTCCCACCAAGTGCAACCACTTCCACAGCATCCAACAAGCCATCCAAAAAGACTGAAGCTTCTCCTGCTCCATCTTTGGAGTTCTATACAAGTTCTTCCTCTGATGATGATAATGATCCAACCTTTGATCTTTCCAAAGAGCTTCCAAAGGCCCTCACCACAGCATTGAAGACTGCCATAAGCAACATGAAGTGGCCTGCTGTTGAGAAGCCTACCCAAGCACCAAGGCCTCCCAAGCAAGTTCTGGGACTTGCTTGTCCAAGGAAACAACTCTCTTTTGATGACAAGATAAAGAAAGCTTCCAAAGGCAAGCATGATTATGAAGGAAAAGGAAAGAAACCTATGGAGTAGGTGTTAGGTTGTAGATTTATGTCTTTTGTGATGGTTTTCTGTGTTGGTGACAATGTTTTCTGAATGGTTGTTATGTACTCTCTTTTATGATCAATAAAAGTACTCTTTGTTCTTGCTTTTATCACCAATCTTTCCACTGTTGTATGATAATTTCCACTGTGCTCTTGATAACTCTGCATACAAATTAGTAGAAAACCATACATACAATACAAACAATACTAGTACCTAAGAACTATCCTGCAACACTGAAAAGTATTAGACATCAATGATTTATGGATTGAGCATTCCAATACCCGTTACCAAGTATTGAAACCTACCCACATCAAACCCTTTTGTTAATAAATCAGCATAATTGTCATCAGTATAGATTTTGACAACATTAATAAGCTTTTTCTCAAAACAATCTCTAATAAAGTGATGTCTAATTTCAATATGTTTAGTTTTAGTGTGTTGCACAGGATTTTTAATAATGCATATGGTACTACTATTGTCTATATAGATAATGGTGTTCATGAAATTGTACCCATAATCCAATAATTGATTCTGAAGCCAAAGAATCTGAGCACAACAACTAGCAGCTGCAACATATTCTGCTTCAGTGGTTGAAGTAGCAACCATAGTTTGCTTCTTCACTGCCATGACACCAATCTACATCCAAGAAATTGACATCCTCCAGTAGTTGATCTTCTATCCAAACTTGCACCAGCATAGTCACTAATTGAGTATGTGAACAATTCCATAGGAGATTCTCTTGGATACCATAATCCTAGATTAGGATAAGTCTTCAAGTACCTATAAATATTTTCCACTGCTGTCATATGTGATGTCTTTGGAGTCACTTGAAATCTTGCACAAGCACATACAACAAACATAATGTCTGGCCTTGATGAAGTAAGATACATCAAAGAATCAATCATAGATCTGTAAGTGTGAACATCAACATTAGCACCACTAGCATTCTTCAACAATAGATAAGTGGTCTTGTTAGCAGGGGTATTTGAAGATTTTGCATCAGTAAACTTGAACTTCTTAATAATCTCAGTCACATATTTGTCTTGACTGATAAAGATGCCTTATTTACTCTGTTGTACTTGCAGCCCCAAAAAGAATGTAAGTTCTCCCATAGAACTCATTTGAAATTCATCTTTCATCAGCTTCTCAAACTCTTTGCACATCTCTTGTTTAGTAGACCCAAAGATAATATCATCAACATATACTTGCACAAGTATAATATCACCCTTGTCTTTCTTGATGAACAAAGTTTGATCAATCTTGCCTCTATGAAACCCATTATTCAACAAATAATTAGCTAAGGTTTCATACCACTTCCTTGGAGCCTGATGTAAGCCATAAAGAGCCTTAACCTCTTTATACACTTTATTTGGGTGTTGAGGATCTTCAAAGCCTGGAGGCTGAGAGACATATACCTCCTCATCAATAGTACCATACAGAAAGGCACTCTTAACATCCATTTGATAGACTGTAAAGCCCATAAATGATGCATAGGCTAAAAACAATCTAATAGCCTCAATCCTTGCAACAGGAGCAAAAACTTCTTCATAATCAATACCCTCCTCTTGAGTGTATCCTTGAGCAACCAATCTAACTTTGTTCCTTATTACAATACCTCTTTCATCTTTCTTGTTTCTGAAAACCCATTTAGTACCAATGACCTTCATACCATCAGGCAAGTCACAAAGAACCCAAACCTTTTGAAGCTTAAACTGCAGCAACTCTTCTTGCATAGCTTCAACCCAGCTAGATTCTCCTAGAGCCATATAAACATTCTTAGGCTCCACCTGTGAGAGAAAACAGAAAAACAAACACTCATTCTTCTTACTATGTTTCTTGGACTTATACACTTCACTTATGAACCCATGAATATCATCTTTCTTTGTCTGTCTTCTAGTCTTCACACCTAATTGAAGTTCACCAATAACATGATCAAGTGGATGCACTTTGTGAATTGAAGACTGTGATGTGCTAGGAATATCATATGTTGTAGGCATGTTTGAGATCTCTACATCATCACTTGGTGATTCCTGAGAAGTATGTTCCACATTTGGGCTGACAGTGGAAACTTCTGGTGTAGCAGTGGGAATTGAGTTACCACTTCTAGTAGGAATTTCTTTATTCAATTCATCAAAATTCACACCATCTGCATCACTTGTCTTTTCAGAATTATCAACAAAGTCCCAAAGTGGCATAACAATTTGATCTTCATCATCTTTACAAGCTTCATCTTCATCAATGAATTCTTCTGAATCTTTGTCTCCAGTGCTTGAAGTGAGAGGTACATAATTCATTGTATTGGATAATGTTTCAAGATCAAATAGCCAATCTGGTCCTGAACCTGCCATGTTTTCTTTATTTTCAAGAAACTGAACATGCAAGTTCTCTTCAATATTCTTTGTTCTTAAGTTATAGACTCTAAAAGCCTTGCTAACCATAGAGTATCCAACAAAGAAGCCTTCATCAGACTTTTCTTCAAATTTACCCAGATGATCAATGGTATTGAGAATGGTAACATGACACCCAAATGGCCTCATAAACTCCAAAGTAGGAGGTCTTCCTCTGAACAACTCATAAGGTGTCTTGTTCTTTGTTTTGACCACCAAAACCCTGTTCTGTATGTAACAAGCAATGTTAACTGCTTCAGCCCAAAAAGTCACTAGAAGCTTTGAATCAGCTAACATGGTTCTAGCAGCCTCAATTAGTGTTCTGTTTCTTCTTTCTGCAACTCCATTTTGTTGAGGAGTTCTTGCAACACTAAATTCTCTTTTAATACCTTTGTCTCTGCAGAAATCATGCATAACTTTATTCTTGAACTCTGTCCCATTGTCACACCTGATGATCTTGATTTTCTTTTCAAATTGATTTTCAACTTCAGTGATGAATGTCTTAAGGATGCCAGTGGTTTCATCCTTGGTTCTTAAAAAGAAAACCCATGTGAATCTACTAAAATCATCGGTCACAACAAGACAATACTTCTTCAAATTGATGCTGCTCACAGAAGTAGGACCAAACAAGTCCATATGCAACATAAAGAGTGGATGATCAATAGAATTAAATGCTTTGGTCTTGCATGAAGCTCTGTGTTGCTTTCCTTTGAGACAGGCAACACAAGTTTGGTCACTTTCAAATCTTTTCTCTGGTAGACCTCTGACAAGTCCATCTTTCACAATCTTGTTGATGGTCTTGAAGTTGACATGACCAAGTCTTCTATGCCAAAGCATTGATTCATCCAAAGTGACTTTAGCAAGCAAGGAAGTAACATCATTATTAGCCACTATGTTCTTCATGTCAATGCTATACAGATTACCTTTTCTAGGGATTTTAAGCAAAATGTCACTTTCATCAGGAAGCTTATAATCCTTAGATAAGATATATCATTCATCTTCTGTGAATAGAACTCTATGCTTCTTGTCACACATCTGTGACACACTAAAGAGGTTGTACTTGAGTTCTTTCACATACTGCACATCTTCAAAGTCAATGTTTCCAGCCTTGATTGTTCCTTTGCCAGAAACTTTGCCACCAATTCCTCCTCCAAAGCTGACAAATTGTCCATCATAAGGTTGAAAGTCTGAAAGATAGGACTTATTACCAGTCATGTGCCTGGAACATCCACTGTCTGATTATCCTTGATCATTAGTAGTATTTGAATGTTCCTGCACACAAAATAAAGGAATTAGTTCCTTTTGGCAACCCAAGCCACAAATGACTTGGATCTGCCTCGTGTATCAATATAATCATATCTATCAAAGGTCATTGATACACCATTGGGATTGTTTGAGGTGATGGTTCCTTTTGGTTTCCATTCCCAACGTGCTGAGGCCTTAACAACATTTCCCATATTTACCCTTTTCTTGTTAACAAACCCACCAGTGGTAACCTTTGGCCTTGCAGTGGTAACTGCTGTCTTAGCAGTGGAAACTGCTGGTTTTGAAACTTTGGGTACCCACTTCTGATTATTGTTAACTTTCTTTTCAAAATTAGTCTTTTTCCTTGTTTGATTAGGTTTAACAACATTTGTAACAAGGGACTTAGGGTAAACTCTGTTTTTGATTTTGGCAGTGGCAACTGCTGGTCTTGCAGTGGAAACTGCTGGTCTAGCAGTGGAAATTGGTTTAATGCCAGAGTTAAGCAAAACAGACCTGGGAATCATCTTACTAAGTGGATTTGGTTGAGTTAAGTTATTAGCATTTTGTCTATTCACCCTAGTATTCCCAAACACTTCCCTTCTTCCCAAGTGGTAGATACAGCTATAAGACAAATGGTCAAAGCTACCACATATATGACAGGGTTTGTTATTGAACACAAAATCACTACCAAATTGCCTAGATTTAACATGATTCCAACTCCTTATATTACCCCTAGGAGTTGGTGACCTACTTCTGTACATCTCTGCATATCTAGTAGTGGGGCTAGTGAAATTAGGTTGTGACCTAGGCTTCTCTTTGACTACATCAGGAATACTTCTTTTAACCTCCACTTTAACATTCTCAAGAACACTAGGTTTAGACTCAACATTCAAATTTTCATCTTTAAGAGATGAGTCACTTGCACTATCAAATATATCAACCTCAACCTGAACCTTTTCAATTTCAACTGGTTTAATAAACTTTGGTCCATAGGTCATAGGTGGTTCCTGGAATTCTTCTAATCCTGTGTGAGCTAAGTCAATACCAGGAGGTGATGGAACACCTCTTAGAGATGGTGGAACTATTTTGTATCCAACTCCTGATTTGGCTTTGTTCACAACTTGGGCTTCCCAAATTTTGTCAATACACTTGGATTGATGATCCAATGTTTGCTTAGTTATCATTATATTCTCACTAGCCATTTTAACCTTTTCTAGTTCTTCTCTAAGAACCTTATTAACAGCAACCTGATAATCTAAGTCTCTTCTTAATACTGCAATATCATCATTGAACTTAGATTCATTTGCCCTATAATGCTCTAATTGAGTTTCTAAAACACCTAGGCCTCTTTTATGATTTGTTAAGTTATAATTAGTATGATTTAACTCTAGCAATTGTTCATCATATTGTGCTTTAATTTTCTCATACTCTTTTAAGGCCTTACAAGATTTAGAACAAGCATTATTTATTTGTACCTCAGAGTCAAAAAAAGCCATTAGTGCAAGCTCTGTAGCAACCATTGCAGACTCTGAATCATCTTCCTCATCCTTAGTCATAAAGCTCCAATCAAAGCTCACTCCATCAATAGCCAATAGCCCCTTTGGCTCATCAGTAGTATGTTCCTTCTTCTTGTCCTGCTTATACCAAGTTGACCTGTTGTCAGATTTCCTTGGCTTTCTGCACTCCCTGGCAAAGTGCCCCTTCTTATGACAATTATAGCACTCCACCTTCTTTTTGTCAAAACCTACTGTTTCATTGCCACTGATGTTGATCTTTCTTCCAGTCTTCTTCCAAAACTTCTTTGTCCTTAAGCTTAGTAATGCCACTTGCCATTTAATGTCCATCTCCTCCATATCATCTTCATCAATTTGATCCAAATCCTCATGATTGAGAATTGAACCATCCACTTGACTTGATATAAAGGCATAAAAAGTAGTATCACTAAGTCCTGCAATCTGTCTCTTTGAGCTACCAGTGGAAACACTTCCACTACCAGTGGAAACAACAATATTAGCACTGTCATCATCACTATCACTTTCTTCATCTGAACTACTATCATCAAGAGATGATGATATGAGTGCTACACTTCCTAAACTTGAGCTTAATTTGCCAGCTTTCTTCAATCTTTGTTCAATAACCTTGAAGTTATTGTACAAATCATTAAGTTTCATGGTCTCTAAATCTGGCTTATCTTCCCACACAGCAACATTGGTTCTAAACTCAGAGGGTAAGCTTCTTAAGAACTTTAGATTGAGGTCTTCCCTTTCCACCTCAATTCCAAAAACAATGAGTTGAGTAACAATCTTTTGTAGCCTTGTGAAGATGCTATCAATTGATTCATTACTTGTTGAACCAAAGTTTTCATAAGTCTGCTTTAACAGAGTCTTCTGAGTCTTCTTGGTGGAATCATTACCACCAAAAACATTACAGATCTCCTCAAAAAGAGTCTTTGCAGTCTTGTACTTGATGGATGCTAGAAGTTGGTCTCTGGGAAGTGTCATCAGCAACAAACCTCTGGCCTTCAGATCATTCTTCTTAATTACTTCCTTTCCACCAACCATCTTTGAAGTAGAACTTGGTTTGAAAGAATTTCCCACCATAATGATCTCCCAGAGTGTGTAGTCTTGGACCATAAAGAATTGTTCGATCATCAGCCTCCACATCTCAAAGTCATTCAACTTAAGCTTTGGAAGCTTAGCAGCAATGTTTGAGTTACTGGTTTCTGTCTCCATTGATTCTTCTGGGTGAACTAGAGTCTTCTAAATCAAAGTATCAAAACCTGTCTCTGATACCACTTGATGGATCTAAACACCTTGAACTTGTGTTAGATTGATACTTTGAGTTATATCACTAAGTATGCGGAATCTACTTAGTAACACTTAGAAGTTGATTGTGAGTAAGACAGTTGTTTATGAATAAGAACAATGTATGTAAACAAATAATTAGCTCCAATATTATTAATGATAATAATACGAGTGATCTTGATATCACTAGGGTTACACCTTGAAGCTCTAGAAAACATATATCAAACCTTTAACCTAGGATCTCCTTTTATAGCACAAGGAGTCCTCTTCTACAAGATAAGTATAATGCTAATAGAATAAGATATACACAAGATCTATTCTATATTTATCTAAACACGTTTCCTAACAGTTATCTAAACAGCAGTGGTAATATGTGTTCTTGCAGTGGTAATGAGTTTCCACTGCAAGTACAATCTTCAGCAGTTGTAACATCTTCACTTAGCCGTGGTAATTGTTAGTATAATTCCCAACAGTCATGTAGCTCTTCTCTATCAATGCGAGATGATCGCATGATGAGGCATGTGATTTTCTCAAAGGAGGTGGAAAGGATTAGAGTATTGTTATCGAGGTGATTTTTGGAAAGCAAAAGCAATAATGCGAATTAGAAAGAGGTTGATTAAAAGATATCCAAACACAAATTTCAAATCTCTAAGACTCAATCCTGTTAGCTATAAAACTATATGCAAGTGTAGGGGTTCCATAAAACATATTACTAATCCACGTAGCAATAAAGGGATTACAATTATGCGAGATGAGCATATAAAAGCTAGAACGAAGTGAGATGACAAATGATTAATTTTCAATCCACTAAAACAAATTTGTTAGAGACAAAAGATGACAACAAGATAAAATCAAAAGATTTTATCTAATACAAACAACGCATTCGACTACTAGACATAAAGTTACCACATAGCAACAAGACAAATAATCATACTAAGTAAGAGCATGACATTATTTAAAACACTTCATTGTAAAATTGTTTTGTTGTTAAGCTAAGACACTTAAGCATATAACAATCTATGTGATTAATTTGTATGATAAAACGACTTTTAAATGTTTATCATACCAAGAGTACCTCGACAAATTATAAGTGCATATGAAGTGAACAAATAGTGTGACAAAGTCACGAAAGAAACAAGACGAAAAATTTATGCAACCCATGTTTAAATAATAACATTTTGGAGCAAGTATTATATAGATCATCCTAAGCATGGATCTAAAAAATGATAGCAAAAGACACAAGCTTTCAAATATATAAATATCATATAATACATGTACCAAAATGACATATCATGAGTTAACAAGTAACATGTTAATCATGCAAAACATCATATAAATAAAGAATGAAAATATCATACAAATCATGTTGATACATAGTAACACGAAACATATAAGCATGCAGGCATCATAAAGATATAACCAAGATTTACACATGAATCAATCAAATGGTTATAAATATTAAGATGTCCAATCATATCAAACAAATAACATGTAATCGACACATGTATGTGTAATGCAAAAGATTTTAATCTTTGTGTTTGGAATCTATGGTTGAATGATCTAAAGGGAGACATCTTTTATGTTGAGTTTAAGTATGTGTTATGAGAGTGATTTGATCATCTAAGACCAAGAGATGTGTTTGTGTGTGATAATGGAATATGTTAAGAACGTTCTTAAGAAAGCTCTTTGAAATAGGAATCTAAGTGAAATTACTAATTTCAATAGATCTTGTGTATGCTCTAGAGATGTGTAGGATTAACCGTGAATGTGCACAATGTTTAAACTAGATGATGAGCAAGAGGAATTCACTCGAGTTTCTTATGTATACTCCTCAAGAGTCATTGTTGCTCAGGGTGTATGAGGTTGGCTTTGAGATTGCATTTTAACATATGTTGTTAAAATGTTGATTTGAAGTTTAATGAAACATATGCAGAAGTTAAACGTGTTGTCAATACTTTGATAACTTGTGAAAGAAGTACTACTTAAACCTAGTGTAATTGAATGTATGTTTCATGATCATTTGATGGTGAAGGTTCTAATCCTATAGGTGGTAAAGTATGGTTGAGTTTGTTTAACGAGTGTTTAGATAAAGGGCTTTTTGAGCAATGCACTCAATGGATTCTAATGAAGATAAGGATGGTGGATTGGTTTATCTAGGTGGTAGCTCTTCTAGTGTGTCTAAAGAAGGATGTGGTGATGTAGAGGTTTGTTGTACTATAGAAGTACTTAAGTTTCATAGATGTTGAACGTAAAGAAGGATGAATCCTAATTTGTTGTGATTCATTGGTTGGTATAACTAGCGGGTGAGGTGCTTGAAGTTTTGCTCATGTTTGTGAAGCTTATGGGCTGAGATATATCACAAGGTGAATGTGATGAGATGATGGTGAAAAAAAACAAGTGAACTTAAGTATAACACCCCCAAAAATGAACAATACAGCGGAAGACTTGCGGGGTATTACTTCAAGGATCTTTATCACAATCATAGAAAACGACACAAAAGTGACGTTTTAAAATTAAAATTATTCAAAATACCAATTATTCAAGACACAAAGATGTTTCATAGTTTAAACAACAAGTTTATTTGAGATGTGTCAAAACATTTATTTAAGCCAATGTCGGGTTTCATGCCCACTCCGTGCCTTCAAGTTCCTTTTTGTTTAGTTACCTGAGATAAACATGCTTAAAACAGTCAACACAAAGGTTGAGTGAAATCCATAGGTTTAGTTTACGTTGTTGAACACAATAATCATAGTGTGAGTCACGTTGTTATACACTCATTGTTGAAAAACGAAATCAATATTTATTTCACTAAGCTCATGATAACCAAAGCGTAAACCCAATCGTACCAATAGAAATTGGCTAAATCATTTCAGTGTTGCCCTAGTAGGCAAACTTGCCAATTTACCTAGTGTTCCAAATATAGTGAGTTCGACTTCCCCTATCTGGGTCAATAGGAACGGGAGTGTTAATTCCAATAGTACTATTCACAATATTCGCGCTCACTCCGCAAGTGATTAATGGTTCATGATATAGGGACTTCAAACATGGCAAACAGTTACTTAGTGACAATAAAACATGCGAACCAGTTTACAGTTTAAAACATTTTGTTCGAGTATAAAAGCAGTAGCATGCATCCCCCCAACGGGATTGTAAAAAACAGTTAAACAGTAGAAAGTGGGGCTACGAACTCACCTTGGTAGTACAGTAGTAGTGGTAGTATCGTAATCTCAGCGATGCAAGGCAACGGCTTCACACACAACCTAAAAGATATGGCATGTTTTAGTTGATAGTCTAAGTCTAGTTTTTATCGCGAATATTAGTCATTCTAATTGTGATCAAAACTCGTGTTTGTTTAAATGCCTTAAGTTCAAAAACAAAGTTATATATATATATATATATATATATATATATATATATATATATATATATATATATATATATATATAGGATCAAATTTAAAGTTGTAAAAATAAGATCTAGTCTAAACAACCATCAAAACTCGTGTTTGTTTAAATGCCTTAAGTTCAAAAACAAAGTATATATATATATATATATATATATATATATATATATATATATATATATATATATATATATATATATATATATATATATGCATATATATAACTTGTGAGTATAATGATCGATGATCGATGTGTGATGGAAAGTCATAGGGTGTAGACGATAAGTTATGATGTAAGTATAAAAGAAAACGAATAAACGTATCGTCATATATATATATCGTTACGAATTTATTATAGTTACGCGAATATTTATATCGTATACAAATATAAGTTGAATTTATCAAGTTTTACATCAAATATATGTACATATATATATACAACATTATTATAATTTATAAAAAAAATAATATTACAGAAAATCCCCTTACGTTTCACAAAAGTTACAATTTTAACCTTAACGATATCAACTTTTCACCGTTAGTCCAAAGTTATATATATTTTTATTTTAGATCCAAAAGTATCAATATTTACATTTATTACTTCTAAGTTTTAATAATTACAGTTTATAACCCATAAATTTAGAATTTATAGTTTTGACCCTAAGTTTCCAAAATTTACACTTTTAGTCCCTTATTTATAAAATTTTGCAAATTTAGTCCAAATTTCACCGAATTAAAAGTTTAACATTTTTATTTTCTAAATAAGCTCAAAACATTCCTAATAGCTTATTGGACCAGCTTATTAACTTAAAAATCACTTATTTTCACTAATTGGGCCCTAACGAGCCACTTTTTAAAGCCCATTAACTATATACGATCCAAAGGGTTTGGGGGAACATTGGGCGTACCTTAGTGCTTATTTTTATGTTATAAAAACGTTACAAAAGAGCTTATAGGCTCAGCTTATTGAATAAGCTTAAAAACTGCTTATTGGGCTTACAAGTCCCAAAGTTAACTTATTTTCTTTTGAAAATTCTGTCAAATACTCGATTGCTTTGGCTTTTGAAAATGACTCATATGAGCTTATTAGATCAAATCATTTACGTGTCCTGTTTTCTAGTCGTGTTGAGAATAAGATCACGTTATAAAATCGATATGTCATGTGTCAAGATTTCAAATTAACGAGGCCAAGTAAATGACCCATATTATACCAAAACAGTTTAGAGACTTAGAAATATTCGAAGTGTTTTTAGACAAAATTCGTATAAGTCCAATATGATATAGAAACGTGTGATGTAAGGTGCTTATATGTTATTATGAGTTTCAAACATTTATAGGGTCTCGTTAATGGCTTGGTTAACAAATTGTACGATGAATAAAATGTACATGTCGCGTTTGGAATTTACGAGATATTTATAGTAAGTGTTTGTGCAAAATTATGTTAACAAATAGCTAAAAATAGAAAGGTGGTACAAGGGTCTTACCTCACCTCAAATGGGTGGAGTAAAATCGAATGTAGAGATCGAGTAGGAACAAGAGATTAACGTGGCTTGACTCACGACCCAACCAAGATCTAGGAATGAGCAATACGAGACTTTGAGCTTGTTTCAACACCTTGTACGCTTGGAAAATCGTTCGTCCCTTAACAACCCATAATACTTCACGAAAATTAGAAATTTGGTATGTTTGTACTTGTGATTTCAACCTGTGCTCACATGAGGCTTATAAAGGCAGGTTTGGAGTGTGATAACAAGCAAGAGGTTGTGTGTTGGATTGAAACGAATGCATGCCACCTCTCACCATGCCCAATCGAGACAATACAAGGCAAGGAATGTGTAAGAATATCTCTGAACATTCCTGACAAGTTACAAGACGTGTATAGATGATTTTTGTAGTGATTGGGGAGCAAGGGTGGTGGTTTGGAGTCTTGCGACATGTTTTACAAGTTTTACCCCAAGTGATTTTCATGGTGTACTTGGGTCGTATCTGAGGCAGTAAACGAGTGAGTGAGGTCACGAAATTTGTCATTCTCGATTATTTGCAACTTGATAAATCGAGTGGTGTAAAAATATTAGGGTGTTGTTTGTCGAATTTGCAAGAAAACGGGGTGGTTTTGGTGCTCAGTCGCGACAGGAAGAGAAAAGAAAACTAATAATAAAAAGGGGGTGTTTCACTGGGCTTGGCCTGTTGTTGGGCTTGCTTGGCGTGGATCAGGCCCAAAAAGAAAAGAATGAAATTAAGGGTCCGGTTGGTGTTGCTTGGGTTTATTCATGGCCCTTTGGGTCTTAGAGACCCAATTAGCAAGGTTCGTGAGTCGGGTTACGGTCCAATAATATTAGTGGGTAATCTCAGGAATTTTCATAGGCTCCGAAATTATATAAATAATGTATGGTAATTAAACAAAACGTATATTTATAAATATAAATGTTTTAGAAATATATTCGCGATATTTATAGACCATCGAGGTTGTGTGTAAGCATCGTTCCTAGGAAAATTGTCAATCACAAATGTCGTAGTGATTCACATAACATGTCATGCATAAAAAAAAATTGTTCCCCGTAAAAATGGTTAACGTAACATCCTTTTATTCAAATATTGATATTTATTAATCGTAAGGGAAAATTACGGGAGGCTACAGTACCTACCTCTTACAGTGAATTCCGTCCCGGAATTCTAGTCTCAGATAGTTGCCAGTGGTGTCTGTGAGAAAAGATGTGGGTACTTGGTGCGAATCTGGTCTTTGTGCTTCTTAGAAATCCCATAACTCAAGCATAACTTATTTACACCTCAGAAACCATTGTTCCTTTCATTGCATGATTCTTCCTAAATTAGACATAGGTGATCAGGCTATGTATAATTTACGAGTAATAATGCAATGCTTGGACCAATCGACTCGTATGATGTCCGGTCTAGTTGTTAGTTTCGTAGAGTTTATAAGTTAAACGGTTGATTTCCAAAATCAAAGAGTTTGTGAGTCCATAGTAGTTATAAATAAACAGTTAATTTATCTAAATCAAAGTATGAGTGATTGCCCTAACTTAGTCAACACCAAAATAGTTCGTCGGTTTGGTGTTGAAATGGATTTTGGCCATGCCACAAATAAAATGATAGCTAAAGTAGAAGGAGTGGATAATATGGAATTTAAGGAAGAACTAGATAGTACAATAGATGAGGAAATATCACTGTGAGTCACTTATTGAACAGAAAGTAGATCTAAGTCGTGAAGAAGACGAAAACTTAAAGGTGACATCACTTAGTACAACAAAGTGCTTAAGGAATTTGGACTGTTAAATTCTAAACTTCATCAGTCTGCTGCGTTGTTGAGACCCTGGTGAGCTTCTCCAGCTTCTAGCATATACGCTTTCCCACGAGCGACTTTGATTTGTTGACCTTGGTTTTGGGTACATTGGTTCCTGTAGTGTCCTCGCTCCCCCCATCCAAAACATGTAATCATAGTTTGGCCTTTACAGTCCTTGGCAAGGTGTCCCAGTTTTTAACAGTTGTAGCACTTAGCAGGGCATGGACCCGAGTGATGATAGTTACATCGATTACATAGTGGTTGGGTCCCCGCATAACCTTTGCCTTGTGCTTGTGTTGCCACATACCCCATTGCAGCCCCTTGTTTCCTATTCTATTGTTGATGGTGATTATCGTTATGGTTTTGGTTGTTATTATAACCTCCCTGGTTATTTTCCCATTTTCCGTTGTTGTTGTTGCGAGGATTGTTGTTGTTGTTGCGGTGATTGCTGGTGTTGCCATGATGGTTGTTGTCGTGGTGATGGGTGGTTCTCTTGTCATCCAACTTCCTCTTGAGCTCATTACATTTCACTTCTTGATCTAAAAGTTTTTGAGCCAGTTCCATAGCGGCTTCTAAGGTTGTTGGGTTTGCTGAGGTGACATTCCCTTCAATACTCTGAGGGAGTCCTTCGACGCATTTCTCCAAGGTTTTCTCATGGTCAGGTACCATGGAAGGGCATAATATTTTGAGTTCTTGAATTCAGCCCATGCAAGTTGATGTGCCGCCGCTGTTCCTAGTGTTTGAACAATGGAGTTCCACCAGGATAGGGCATCTTGCATTAAGGTTCCCGTTGCGAAGCTAACTTTGTTTTTTTCTGAGCATCCACTCCTCTGGAAAACTGTTTCACATCGCTCAAACCACTGAGCTAGTTCAGATACCCCTTCGGTACCTTTGAAGTATGTTGGTTGGCATGCTATAAAGTCCTTATAGGTGCAGTAACGGGGTGTAGGTGCATTTCCTGCCATTTGCACACCGACATCTCTATTGCGGGCTTGTTGTATAGCTTCAGGTGTCACAGCTGCTGCAGTTGCAGGGGTAGTTGTGGTTGTTCTCCTTGTTCGAGCCATGTTTCTATTGTCAACAAAAGAAAGACGTATGTTTAGAATCTCATAATGACCATGTTAAGTTAGAATACTCAAGTAACGATACAACCAAGAATAGGTTATAATAACTTTAGTCAATGAGAAATTTAAGTCAAGATGTGTCCAAATAAATTCACAACATGTCCGAATGACATACATGAAATATGAATGATTTGCCCTTCATAAACCATTATTTTATGAGACGACGCATATGAACAATCATGGAATACATAAACCAACGTCATTATATTGCAACATGTTGTTAATACT
This sequence comes from Artemisia argyi, assembly GCA_030686995.1. NCBI lineage: Eukaryota > Viridiplantae > Streptophyta > Magnoliopsida > Asterales > Asteraceae > Artemisia > Artemisia argyi. Next base: position 94,667,655 of record CM060709.1, on the reverse strand, counting down.
TGTTCGATTGTTTAACAAAACATACGGGTACAATGTTTCTTATTAATACAACATTGATATGCTACGATAGCTCCCAGCTATGCTGACATGTCTTAGATTTATGGTTTTTCCGGTGCATCATCCAAATGGCGCTGAAGCTCTTAGATCATAGTGGACATGGTTTCAATGGTCTGATCTCTAGCCCTCTACCTAGCCTGGGAGTCCTGGGTTGTATGTTTAAGAGTCATAACTTGTGTATTAGTCGCGTCAAGCACTCCATCTATGGCCTTCATTACTGGCCCCATCGGAGTACTGGCCTCACACAATGCCCCAATAAACTCAATTGCCACCTCAAGACGAATACCCATCTGCTCAAATACAACCTTCATAGCTAACTGGCAAATTACAAGGTTCTCAACCTCATCTGTAAGAGTCTCAACGTGTTCACGAAGAAATTCGTTGAGGGTGTCGGTAATAACATCAAGTCGATTCTCATGTCGGACAAGTCTAGCTGCCAACAAGGGTACAGTGTGATGAAGGAGTGAATAAATAGTCATTCCTAATGATCTAATCTTGTGTGGTTTTAATTGTCCTTTCTGGCTTAACGTATCTGCTACTACATTAGCTTTTCTTAGATGATAGCGGATCTCACAGCCATAATCGATGAGTAGCTCTATCCGACGACGTTTTCTTGACTTGAGAAACAATTCCATTTTGAATGAAGTTTGTTATTCTATCGTGTTTTGGAAAATAATTATTCTATTGTTCCGTGAAAATCTGTGGGGTAACCTACCTATTTAAACAAAAAGTTTGTCAGTAACAAATATTTAACAAGGAAGGTTTCGGGTAAAAGTGATAGACGTAGAGAAAGTTGCTGAACTTCAGCTTTTGTATGGTGGAAGGTCTAAAGTCTTTCAGTTTATGCATGCTCCTCGACAAGTTGTCAAAAGAAGACTCCGATACTAAGAGAACTATTTGGGGTTTTTCTATGCAGATAACTCCTATGCAGATGTAAAGTTGAACTGCTGAAGGAACCTCTTTCCGTTGTTAATGCAAGTATGCTTTTCAAGCTTTTTCCTTACTCTTACTAAAGTAGGCACACGTAAAACTCTCTATTTGGATTTTTACTGAAACCAATACGTCTAAACATAAGGTAGGTGCTTTCACGACTCACTAAACGGGGGATCAAAATTTTTGCGCAGTAGTGGAGGACGAAGTGAATGTAGGGGACACAGGATATTCAGGGAAGGAAGATGAACTGGACTCGCTCTCATTTATGGCATGGGTAAAAGCAGCCCTAATGACTTTTAGTGAAGATATGCGTATAAACTATCTTTCCCCTAAAATAACAGAAAGCTTTTCCAGTTGGGGCTGGTTCATAAGGTCGGAGTTGTCGAACTCGCCTGCTTCGGCGAATTGAATCAGGTGATGCCGGAGGAGAAGTGATGAGGCGAAAAGTGTACCGCTTTTAAGGGGTTATTTAAGCCTGAATTCGAGATTATTTGATCAATTATTGCACTAAATCGTTCCTTTTGTCATTTTTGGTACTTTTGAGGAGAAATCTGGAAAAGGAAGCGTTCTGGACGTTTTTGGAGCATAAAAGTGAAGAAAACGACAAAGTCTCAAAAATTCCTTGCTGGACAGAACCTGACGACGTCAAGCTACAACTCATGACGGCGTCAAGAGTGGCAAAAGAGGTGGATGTGGAAATTATAACGTGACGGCCCGGAGTGTTTTCTTTATTATTGGCCTGACGGCGTCACCAAGGCCGCCAGGGTCCAAATACTAGTGACAGCCCAGAGCTTATTTATACATGATGGCGTCAGAAGTGGATCTAGGCAATACGAATTTCAACTTGGCGGCGAGTTGATGGCGTCAGAGCCTAATACATGATGCCGTCAGGATGCTTAGTATATATCTATTTTTCCAAATTTTCATTGTAATGTGTGGAACAAAGTGGAACAAGTTGTGCACAAACCCTAGGTTGAATTTTCTGCATATTGAAGGGGTTTCAAACCCTTCTTTCTTCCATGTTTTAATAAAGATAAGTTCTCCAATAATCATTCAATATGTCTATGTATTGTTTGATTCTATCTTATGTTTATCTTTCTTTTAACATGTTAGGCTAGGCTTTTATTGTGTTTGCTTAGATGTAGTGAAACCTAGATGTTGATTATGGGTTGATTGTTTGTTTATAACTGTTACGGATGACTGTATTCGATGTTAGGCTTAAAAAAACTGGCAGACTTCCATTGGTAACTTGCTTGAACGTCTTAAGAAACATGATCGAAGGTGTACTACAATTTTTGGTTGTATTTAATGCATAAGTGAATTCTAATGATCCCATGTTTGGAGCTTTTAACGGCTCGACATAGGAGTGAAGTAGGATCTTATAGAGTTAGGGAATATTGTACACCGCCCTACGACTTGTATTAAGGAATATAAACCGTCATCCATGCAATTGTAGCAAGCTAATCAACCGGTAAAAGATATCTAGGGAGTAATGAAGTCTAAGTAAACACAACTCTTCTCATTATTGTTTCCACCAAATTAGTAAATTAGTTTAATTTTCATTTCTTTTATTTTATTTTGATTGCATCATTAGTTAATTGGGTTAGTTGGCTAGCAACTAATTCTGCCCACTCCTTCAAAACCCGATATTTTACTTGCTTTCATAAAATATAAAAAATACAAAAAAAATCATCCCTCACCTCTAGACCTAGTTTAGTAGGCTTTCTAATCCTAGCGACACTATTCCTGAGTTGAACGATCAATCCCCCGTTACTTGTCACTATACTATACTACAACGATCAGGTACACTGCCTGGTGGGGGTTGTAAGCTTCTCAAGATCCCTTGAGAGGTAAAACCTGTTGCGAGGGCGCAATTCTCACGTATCAAGTTTTTGGCGCCGCAGCCCGGGGAATAGTTATTGTCTAGGTTAAAATTTCTTTTTATTTACTTGCTAGATTCCTTTCTAGTAAGATTTTTATTTTTATTTTTAGGTTTTCTTTAGTCTATCTTATTTCTTTGTTTCCTTTGTTCGTAAACTATCTCGATGAATAACAATAGCATTGATCGTTTGATTCCTGTTATTCGTGTTTTTCATCGTAGGATTTTCCAAATGCCCGCCCCAATCCCTTTAGTGGAAAATGAGAACCCACCTAACCTCTCGCCTAACCATCACTTTGACAATAATTCTGAGATGGAGGAGTCTGACCATGATAATGAGCATAGGGCTAGTCCTTTTTACTATTCGGATTCCGATGAGGATCTAGATGATGGTGACGTAATTAATGAGGATAGGATGGAAGATGAAGTGGACTCTCTTAGGTATGTCGACCCTAGAACAAGGATTGAGAATGATAGCTCATTTAATATGTAGTTTCCTTGTAAAATTGGATTTAGGAGCTTTGATGCCCACCTTAACTCATCTCTACCAATGAACATAATCTCGCGTAATGAATACAATAAAATTATGGTAGATGAGTTAGAATACAAAGGAGATAATATTGTTGCTAGGGCAATGATATTGCATGTGTTGGTAGGAAGCTTTGTTTTTCTGGTTGAGTTCTTGGTTATGGAGAATCTAGGAGAATTTATCGATAGTAAGTGAACCCAAGTTGTGTTTGGAAAACCCTTCAAAAGGTTAACCAACCTTGACAAAAAACTTATGGAAGGGTTAATTACATTCTCGGATGGGGATGAAGATTTGTTTACCAAATGCCCCGTGCACACCCTAGGTTCAAGGATTTTTCTATGGAGAAATGTAATAGGTATCCACCCCTTGAAATGCTAAGTGAGAATGATAAAAGTAAAGGGCTTAAATATCCTCATGAAAAGAATAAAAGGTATTATCGCGGATGTTTAGAGCTAAGTGATAACTATAAGAAAGATGAGGCGACTATTAGATGGCTCACACTTGGGTATGTAAGCATAAGCGACACATGATAGCCAATGACCTTGAGTCTAGCTTCAGGACTCGTAAATAAAGAAAACCGCTTCTTGGGAGGCAACCCATGCTTTGTGTGATTTTTATTTGTTTGATTTTTATTTGTTTGATGTTATTTGTTTCCGTATGCATGTTTTATTTTTATTGTTGGTAGATCATGTTTCAAATTAAATTGTGAAAATGCTTTATTTTATTTTTTTAACTTCGTCTTAATTACATATAAAGGTATTTTGCAAAAGCTAAGTGTAAGGGGAAACCCAAATTTTTTTATAAGAACGAAAATGATCGTGATTCACCACAATATTAAATGAGCATGTGTATTAGTAATTGATTGAGTCAAATGCTTGTATCGAGTCATAATGATGTTTGGTAGCATTTTTCAGGAAATAAGGCATGAGTTTTTCTAGAAAATTTCTGGAAACTTAACATAAGATTTTTCCAGGAACATTCTGACGGCGTCAGGAGTTACAACCTGACGACGTCAGGTGCCAAAATTCTGAAAAATTTTGCGAGTTTTGTTTATACCGAAGTCTTGAAGTTTTTGTTAATTCTTTAGTTTTATAAACTCCAGGAAATCTGCAAACATTCATTCCACAAGCATTATATCTTAAATTGCTTTCTAGGATTTGTTAGTATATATAGATTGCCACCGATTTTACGCGAGGTTGCCTTGATTGTTTTCTCAGGTTTAATAGGTTATATATGACAAGAAGATGATTTATATTTCTGGAAGGGAAGCTTTCAACGTTCATTTTCTTAGAGGAAGATCTAACCTTGTTGACACACTATCCACCTCGAACGAATCAGGGGAGTATTTGTTTTCATTCTTTTACCTATTTTACTTTTGCATCCTTTAATTGGACATTGGGGACAATGTTCATCCTAAGTGTAAGGGGAGGGTAAATGATGATAGGATACAATTGCACTTAAGTTTGTTTGTTTGTTTGATGGTAGGTGTGTAATAAAACTAAGAGAAATACTTGTTAGTGTAATTTTAGAGCCAAATTTAAATTTTTTTACAACATTTAGGAGTGAAACTTTAGCCTTAAAAAGCGTCTCATGGACAGGAGTTGTATGACTAGCACAAAACCGTACCATTCAGAAAATTTTTCCACCCAAATATGTGAGGTTCGCCTTTAGATTTGATAGGAAAAGCATTTATTATTAGTGCTTATGAGTGTACCGGTAGCATTTAGATTCTAGAACTTGCGTTAGTGATGCATTCCGAGCCACTAGTGAGACTACATTCGTATAGTATGATTTACTACATGATAAGAGGCATTAGGATCACCCTTGTGTTTAAACCCGTATCATAATTACTTGACCATTTAAGTCATATTACTTGACTAGTAAAGTCAATTAATTTTCCCACACCTTAGCGTTGTACTCATTATTAATACACGATACCCCTAGTACACCCCTCCGAGCCTATCCTTTTGTTTCTAACTTTAAACATTTTACTTAAAGGAAGAATTTGTTACAACCCACCCAAATGTGCAACCAAATCGCCTTAGCCTTCCTTGTATGCACTCATCTTTAGTGCATTATTGTTACATGTTTAAACCCTTAGTTAATTATCTAATTGATTGCATGGTTGCTAAGTTGAGTCATATCTTGTACATATTGTTTTGGGATGATTGGGACTCATGGGTAAAGTACTAGTGTTATAGAGTAATTGGGAAAAACATCAAATTATTACCCCCATACGTGCGTTAATATTTAAAAAGTACTCCAAGTGTTTTGATTATCTTGATTCGAGTCATTAGAGTAGTTTATTGTAAAGTATGTAAAAATTCAAGTGTAAGGGCAATGTACATTCCCTATGATGTATTATTTTGGATGATAGGGTAAAAGTGTATGCAAAAAAAAATCGAAAAAAGAAAAAATAAATAAGAAAAAGAAAAAGAGAAAAACATACGGACTACCATCCCGTTTCATTCTATGTTTGTTTTATGTTTTTGTTATTTTTGATTCATTAGCTTAAGTCGAGTCGAGTATTGGCTTAGCAACGCCATATTGTACATGTAATTAACCAAGATGATTAGCTCACCACCAGTAAATATTGCATTTATCCAACAAAACCGTGTTTTCCATATCCCTACACCTAACGTTATAACCCTTTAAAAGATCTCTTTGATAGTTTTTCCTAGGTTCTTACAACAAGTGGTGGAGGTTTGATCATTTCCCAAGCCTATGGTAATCTATTTGCTATGACAGGTAGTGAGAGATGTTTTCCATTTCCATATTGTGATATATCTATATTACATATAAAGCATGAATGACTCTCTCTCCAAAATTTTAAGACTTACAAGAAATTAAGCATAGTTTACAACACTTTAATGCACCCAATTTTTAGAATTACAACAAAGTAAGCATATTGTACAACAAAATAAAGCGTGGTGTCATTTTAAGACCAAAATTCTATCAAACAACATTAATGCTATTAAAAACACCCCTTCACCAAAAAGTACAATCATTTAAGCACAATGTACAATAGCTGCAACCAATTTTCAGATTTACAACAAAATAAGCGTAGTGTACAACAAAATAAGCATGATGTAATTTTCAAACTTACAACATTAATACTATTAAAGTGGTCAATGTTATTAATGACTATAATGACTACTACTTACAAGAAAAGAAACATAATGTACAACACTATAATGCACATAATTTTCAGACGTACAAGACAAGAAGCATAGTGTACAACAAAATACCACATTAATGCTATTTAATGTAGTCAATTATTTAACTGGCCATTAATACAATTAATACAGTTATTAAAACACCCCTTACATAAGAAATACAAATTATCAAGCATATTGTATAACCAAATTAAACACAATTCCTGCATTAAATTTCACTACTACAAATAATAAAGCACATTATACAAATATTCAAGCCCGAACGGGCAACGGGCCAAATGGGCTTGAGCCCGAACGGGCGCGGACCAAACGGGCTCGAGCCCGAACAGGCACGGGCTATACGAAATTCTTAATATCCGTAAATGTATTGTTAAAAAGAACATAATAAACTAAAATATATTATTCATCGAAATTTTTTATTTCAGGGTACCCGCCACTGCAACGCGCGGGTACCCTGCTATACTTTATTACACCCGAGAGATGTGAGTATCTAAACACTATTTGTGAGGTGCTAGTGTATGACCTCCGGGCTTGTTTTTGGTTTTCAGTGAAACAATTATTTGTTGTAATTACTTTTATATTAGTGTTAAATGACCCCTAACTTGTATTTTGATTATAATAAAAGCGCATTTGCTTGAGGACAAGCAAATCTCAAGTGTAAGGGTATTTGATGAGGCAAAAAGTGTACCTCTTTTAAGGGGTCATTTAAGCCCGAATTCAAGATTGTTTGATCAATTATTGCCCTAAATTGTTCCTTTTTGTCATTTTAGGTACTTTTGAGGAGAAATCTTGAAAAGGAAGCGTTTTGGACGTTTTTGGAGCATAAAAGTGAAGAAAACAGCAAAGTCACAAAATTCCTTGCTGGAACAGTACCTGACGACGTCAAATTACAACTCATGACGGCGTCAAGAGTGGAAAAAGAGGTGGATGTGGAAATTATAACGTGATGGCCCAGAGTGTTTTCTTTGTTATTGGCCTGACGGCGTCACCAAGGCCGTCAGGGTCCAAATACTAGTGACGGCCCAGAGCTTATTTCTACATGACGGCGTCAGAAGTGGATCTAGGCAATACGAATTTCAACTTAGCGGCGAGTTGACGTCGTCAGAGGCTAATACATGACGCCGTTAGGAGGCATAGTCTATATATATTTTTCCAATTTTTCATTGTAATATGTGGAACAAAGTGGAACAAGTTGTGCACAAACCCTAGGTCGAATTTCCTGCATATTGAAGGGGTTTCAAACCCTTCTTTCTTCCATGTTTTAATAAAGATAAGTGCTCCAATAATCATTCAATATGTCTATGTATTGTTTGATTCTATCTTATGTTTATCTTTCTTTTAACATGTTAGGCTAGGCTTTTATTGTGTTTGCTTAGATGTAGTGAAACTTAGATGTTGTTTATGGGTTGATTGTTTGTTTATAATTGTTACGGATGATTGTATTCGATATTAGGCTTAAGAAAACTGGCAGACTTCCATTGATAACTTGCTTGAACGTCTTAAGATACATGATCGGAGGTGTGCTATGATTTTTGGTTGTATTTAATGCATAAGTGAATTCTAATGATCCCATGTTAGGAGCTTTTAACGGCTCGACATAGGAATGAAGTAGGATCTTATAGAGTTAGGGAATATTGTACACGGCCCTACGACTGGTATTAAGGAATATAAACCGTCATCCATGCAATTGTAGCAAGCTAATCAACCGGTAAAAGATATCTAGGGAGTAATGAAATCTAAGTAAACACAACTCTTCTCATTATTATTTCCACCAAATTAGTAAATTAGTTTAATTTTCATTTCTTTTATTTTATTTTGATTGCATCATTAGTTAATTGGGTTAGTTGGCTAGCAACTAATTCCGCCCACTCCTTCAAAACCCGAGATTTTACTTGCTTTCATAAAATATTAAAAATGCAAAAAGAATCATCCCTCACCTCTAGACCTAATTTAGTAGGCTTTCTAATCCTAGCGACACTATTCCTGAGTTGCACGATCAATCCCCCGGTACTTGTCACTATACTATACTACAACGATCAGGTACACTGCCTGGTGGGGGTTGTAAGCTTCTCAAGATCCCTTGAGAGGTAAAACCTGTTGTGAGGGCGCAATTCCCACGTATCAAGAAGCCTTTGAATCAGATGCATGTAGCCACTGTTGGCTCTATATGTACCTATTAGTAGTAGGTGACATAGGCATGACAACATGGAGTAAAGGCTGAAGTGAGAGGTGTGGTATCCTTAGCCTCTGAATCCGATGAAAAGACAATAGGGTGGGAATATGAAGACATGGTACTGTAATAATCCCGATTAGTAAATATAAGTCATTAGCATAATCATAAACATGATAACATATATAAAAAGTCATATGCAAAATAACATCTTTACCAGATGTTGGAAACGCGTAGGCACGGAGGGCGTAAGGTGATATTTTGTAAAAATAGTCTGTTTTGAAAATGTAATTATAGTACAGTGTTCAAATACATCCGGTTCTCTATAACTGTAACTCTGATGCCAATCTATAACACCCCCAAAAATGAACAATACAGCGGAAGACTTAATATTGACAGCCGAAGACTTGCGGGGTATTACTTCAAGGATCTTTGTCACAATCATAGAAAACGACACAAAAGTGACGTTTTAAAGTTAAAATTATTCAAAATACTAATTATTCAAGACACAAAGATGTTTCATAGTTTAAACAACAAGTTTATTTGAGATGTGTCAAAACATTTATTTAAGCCCATGTCGAGTTTCATGCCCACTTCGTGCCTTCAAGTTCCTTTTTGATGGATCTAAACACCTAGATTTGTGTTAGAATGATACTTTGAATTATACCACTAAGTATGCGGAATCTACTTAGTAATACTTAGAAGTTTGTATGTGAATAAAACAGTTGTATATGAATGAGAACAATGAGTGAAACAAACTGTTAGCTCCAATATTATTAAGAACAATAATACGAGTGATATTTGTATCACTAGGGTTACAACCTTGCAGCTCTAAGAAAAACATATCTTAAACATAAACCTAGGACCTCCTTTTATAGCACAAGGAGTCCTCTTCTATAAGATACGTATAATGATAATAGAATAAGATATACATAAAATCTATTCTATATTTATCTATACAAGTTTCCTAACAGTTATCCCAATAGCAGTGGTAATAATATGTACTAGCAGTGGTAATGAGTTTCCACTGCTAGTGCATTCTTCAGCAGTTGTAATATCCATACTAGCCGTGGTAACTGTTAATATAATTCCCAACAATCCTCCCCCAAACTTATGATTTCTATACAAATCCATAAGTTTCTTCAATCAATCAACATCACTGAGGATATAGGGAATTCTTCCAAACACTTCATTTTCTTCTTAAAGCCTGCATAGCTCTTGAACACTGATCTTGTATCTTCTGAATCAAAACTCTAACTTTTTCAGTATCTTCATGAACTCTCAATCTTGATGTCAACATTGCTGTAAGAGTTACTGCTCTAAGTGAATATTCCTTTTTAGCAAACATGAATACATCCACTCCAGCTGTTGTAGAAACATGATGAACCTCACATGAGTCATAGTATGACCATGTAGTATGCAAATTTGAAGCTTCAAACTTCCAATAGCTATCTTTAAGATCTGGTTCATACAATCTTCTCAAGTCAACCCATAGCTGCATTTCTTTCATATCCTTGAGAGTATCAGCCTTGAATCTTTCATCAACTAACTTCCAAAGCGTATCAAGATCATCTCGGTCACAAGCTTTAATGAGGTCTTCAAATTGAATAAATGATGAAGTTTCTCCTCCCAACCTTGTAATCTTCCATGTTGGAGCAAAGTTCTTTGCGGTGTATACTTCCCAATCAATAATTGGATGCCTTACTTGTATAGGATCTGGGTAGAAATGTTCTTCTTCTATAACAATCATGGCACTTAGTTGATCTTCTGAAAGTCTCTCAGGTTGATATTCTTTCTCTAGAGCAAGCTTTGCCTTTTTAGTGACATTCTCTTCAGAAGCTGTAGCTTTCCTTTTACTTCTTTCAACTTCTTTAAAGTCAATAGGAATAAAGTCACTGTCTTATCTTTTAAGCCTGTAGTAGATTCCTTCAATCCTATCATGAGACATGCCTTTGAAATGAGACATCTTCCAATTCCCAACATGGCAACAATATGTCTTCATCTCAGCAATCACTTGTGCCTTGGTTGGTTGTCTTTGCTTCTTTTGACTTTTTCTGACTTTACCAATTACCTCATCCAGTGCTTGTTGATTCTTCATTTGAATAGAGTCAGCTAATTGAGCTGTTCTCTGGTCTTCTATCAAAGTCTTGTTAGCAACAAGCTCAATTGCCTTCTTCTTGACTAATGGATCATTGGTAATCATGTACTCAATATCTGCATCAGTTGGTACATAAGTGAACATTGGAGGTTTCTCTTTTAGCACTGTTGTTGGAACAGTTGAAATGGGTTCTTTAAGCATTGTTTCCAACTTATCCAACCTCTTAGCCTCCATGAAACTTGCAATCTCTTCCTCCTCTTGTCTTTTCTTCAGCTTTGCAGTTTCATCTTCCACTAATTTCATTGCTAAATCAGCATCATAATCAATCTGAGCTTGTTCCCTTCTAGAAATCTTTCTTGGCTGCACTTGATCTGAACTAGTCATAACTGCTTTTCCCTTCTCTGTTCTTATTCTAGCAGCTTCTTCTTCTGCAGTGGTAATATTTTGACTTGCAGTGATAACATTCTGACTAGCAGTGGGAACTAGTAACTCATCAGTGGAAATAGGTTGAGGAATTCCAACTGTATCATCAAAATCAGCATCCAAACCATATTCATCTCCAAAATCAATCTTCCTCCCCTTAGTTTCAGCATCTGTTTTCCTCCCCTGTTTGGAAGAATCTCCCAAATCATCACTAAATGCTGCTGAAGCATCTTCTTGAGATGAAGATGAAGATGAAAACACAATTTTGGCAGATCTTTGCTTCTTTAACCCCTCAAGTTCTTCCTGTAAATTCTTGACCTCTGCTTTCATCTGGGCAAGCTCTGTGGCATATCGTTGCTTAGTCTGTACCAGTTCTTTCTCCAGAGCTTTAACCTGTTTGACTAAATTGGTACAAAGTCCCATCAATTCATTAGGTTGCACACTGCCCTCAACACTTCCAACTGTGTTACCAGTTGGGAAAGGTGAATCATAGGTCATTGATTCAGGCTCTTCTCTAGTTGGACTAGAGTGAAGCCTAGAACCACCACTGCTAGTTCCTAAACCAAAAGGCTCAGAAACATGCAATGTTGTAATGGGAGGAGGTGGCTGTTTGTGCCTCCTCTCATAAGTGTGAGTAACAGTAGGGGTGTGTTGAATAGGTGGAACAACAATAGTGGGTGTGTGATGGGATACAACTGGGATGGTTGTATCTTCACCCTGTACATGTGAAATCTTTGAAAGCATTTTAGGAAAAAGTGGTTTAACCTCCCCATTCCAAAGTTCTGAAGCCTTACTCGTATTTTGAAAAACTTTTGGCTTAAGACAGGGGGTTTTATAAACTCTTTTGTGGGTTTGCAGTGGAAATTCATTTAGCACTGCTTGTACAAACCTTGGATACATCAAAAATTTATATGGACTCTTTACATTGCCTTTCATATTATTGAAAATAAAGTTTGAAAAATTAAAAGTCCTATCTGTTGCTAAGCAAACCAAAGGGTATGCCATAATTGATTCAAATTGTTCATAAGAAGTTTTCTTAGGACTTAGGCAATGTAAAAGAGTATGTATGAAAAACCTCCAATGGGGACAAAAACATCCTTTTTTGAAAGTCACCTTTTTATCAGATCTATCATACCCCATGGAAGCAATATATTTATGAATGTCTGAATTAGGTAATGTGATGATACCAATGAGATCATCCAATTGGAGAATTCTGCTCAAGGATGACTCAGTAACATCAATAGTTACCCCATCCATTGTGGCTCTAAAACCTTCCACAGATTCATGTGTATCTCCCTATTCAATAGTTATAGACTCCACAGTGTTCCAGAACTGTTTGATATGAGAAACTGATACGTGGGAATCGCACCAGGCTTTACCTCTCGAGGGATCTCGAGAAGCTTACAACCCCCACCAGGCAGTGTACCTGATCGTTGTAGTATAATATAGTGACAAGTACCAGGGGATTGATCGTTCAATTCAGGAATAGTGTCGCTAGGATTAGAAAGTCTCCTAAACTAAGTCTAGAGGTGAGGGATGACTCTTTTTGTGTTTTTATATTTTATTAAAGCAAGTAAAATCTCAGTTTTTGGAAGAGTGGGCGGAATTAGTTGCTAGTCAACTAACCCAATAACTAAAGATGCAATCAAAATAAAATAACAAAAATGAAATGAAACTAATTAAACTAGTGTGGTGTAACAATAATGGGGAATGTTGTGTTTACTTAGGTTTCATTACTCCCTAGATATCTTTTACAGGTTGATAGCTTGTTACAATTGCATGGATGACGGGTCATATTCCTTAATACTAGTCGTAGGGCCGTGTACAATATTCCCTAACTCTATGGGATCCTACTTTACTCCTATGTCGAGCCGTTAGAAGCTGCTAACATGGGATCATTAGAATTCTCCTACGTATTAAATACAACCAAATATCATAGTACACCTCCGATCATGTTTCTTAAGACGTTCAAGCAAGTTACCAATGGAAGTCTGCCAGTTTCTTAAGCCTAACATCGAATACAATCATCCGTAACAATTATAAACAAACAATCAACCCATAATAAACATCTAGGTTTCACTACATCTAAGCAAACACAAAAGAGATCTAGCCAAGCATGTTAAATTGAAGACAAGTGTAAGATATATTCAAGCAACACATAGACATATTGATTGAATTGAAAGAGTACTTATCTCAATTAGAACATAAGAGTTTCAAAGGGTTAAAACCCTTGAAAAAGCTGTGAAAATTGGCCTAGGGTTTTTCCTCAAAGTTACACACTAATGAATGAAATTTTGAAAACTATACATAGATTTTACAGGGTGACGGCATCAAGAAGGAAATTGTGACGCCGTTAACTCGCCGCCCATAATGAAATCGGATTGCCTAGATCCACTTTTGACGCCGTCACTAATATATGGACCATGACGGCCTTGGGTGACGCCGTCATCTCCAATGCACAAAACACTCTGGATCGTCATGTGTATCATCCACTTCCACCTCTTGTATTACTCTTGATGCCGTCATTAAGGAGCAAGTGACGCCGTCAGGTACTGTTCCCAGCAAGGAAAATTAAGACTTTGCCGTTTTCTTCACTTTTATGCTCCAAAAACGTCCAAAATGCTTCCTTTTCCAGATTTCACTCCAAAAGTACCTAAAATGACAAAAAGAATGATTTAGGGCAATATTTGATCAAATAATCTCGACTTCGGGCTTAAATGACCCCTTAAAAATGGTTCATTTTTCGCCTCATCAAATACCCTTACACTTGAGATCTGCATGTCCTCAAGAAAATGCGCTTTTATTCTAATCAAAATACAAGTTAGGGGTCATTTAACACTATTATAAAAGTAATTACAACAAATAATCGTTCCACTAAAGACCAAAGACAAGCACGGAGGTCATACACTAGCATCTCACAAATAGTGTTTAGATACTCACATCTCTCGGGTGTAATAAAGTATAATTCACAATATGGAAATGGAAAACATCTCTCACTACCTGTTATAGCAAAATAGATTACCATAGGTTTGGGAAAGGATCAAACCTCCACCACTTGACGTAAGCACCTAGGATAAACTATCAAAGAGGTCTTTCAAAGGGTTATAACGTTAGGTGTAGGGATATGGAATAAACGGTTTTGTTGGATAAAGGCAATATTTACTGGTGGCGAGTTAATCATCTCGGTTAATTACATGTACAATATGGCGTTGCTATGCCAAGACTAGACTCGACTTAAGCTAATAAATCAAAAATAACAAAAACATAAAACAAAAATAGAATGAAACGGGATGGTAGTCCGTATGTTTTTCCTCTTTTCTTTTTTCTATTTATTTTTTTTTCTTTTTCTTAATTTTTTCAATTTTTTTATTTTTTATTTTTAATTTCTTTTTTTTTATTTTTTGCATACACTCTTACCTTACCATCCAAAATAATACATCATAGGGAATGTACATTCCCCTTACACTTGAATTTTTACATACTTTACAATAAACTAATCTAATGACTCGAATCAAGATAATCAAAACACTTGGAGTACTTTTAAGATTAACGCACATATGGGGGTAATAAATGATGTTCTTCCCCATTACTCCATATCATAAGTACTTTACATGTGAGTCCCAATCGTCCCAAAACAATATCTACAAGATATGACTCGACTTAGCAACCATGTAATCAATTAGATAATTAATTAAGGGTTTAAACAAATAAAAATAATGCACTAAAGATGAGTGCATACACGGAAGGCTAAGGCGATTTGGTTGTACATTTAGGTGGGTTGTAACAAATTCTTCCTTTAAGTAAGATGCTTAAAGTTAGAAACGAAAGGATAGGCTCCGAGGGGTGTACTAGGGGTTTCGTGTACTAAAAATGAGTACAACGCTAATGGTGTTGGAAAAATTAATTGACTTTACTAGCCAAGTAATATGACTTAAATGGTCAAGTAATTATGATACGGGTTTAACACAAGGGTGATCCTAATGCCTCTTATCATGTAGTAAATCCTACTACACGAATGTAGTCTCACTAGCGGTCTCGGGATGCATCACTAACGCAAGTTCTAGAATCTAAATGCTACCGGTACACTCATAAGCCCTAATAATGAATACTTTTCCTATCAAATCTAAAGGCGAACCTCACATATTTGGGTGGAAATTTTTTCTGAATGGTACGGTTTTGTGCTAGTCATACAACTCCTATCCATGAGACGCTTGCTAAGGCTAAAGTTTCACTCCTAAATGTTGTAAAAAATTTTAAATTTGACGCTAAAATTACACTAACAAGTATTTTTCTTAGTTTTATTACACACCTACCATCAAACAAACAAACTCAAGTGCAATAGTATCCTATAAGGTATCATCATTTACCCTCCCCTTACACTTAAGATGAACATTGTCCCTAATGTTCAATTAAAGAATGTAAAAGTGAAATAGGTAAAAGAATGGTAAAAGAATGAAAGCAAATACTCCCCTGATTCGTTCGGTGTAGATAGTGTGGTAACAAGGTTAGATCTACCTCCAAGAAAATGAACATTAAAAGCTTCCCTTCCAGAAAAATAAATCACCTTCTTGTCATACATAACCTGCTAAACCTGAGAAAACAAACAAGGCAACCTCGCATAAAATCGGCGGCAATCTATATATACTAACAAGTCCTAGAAAACAAATTAAGATATAATGCTTGTGGAATGAATGTTTGCAGATTTCCTGGAGTTTATAAAACTAAAGAATTAACAAAAACTTTAAGACTCCGTTAGAAAAACAAAACTCGCAAAATTTCCAGAATTTTACACATGATGCCGTCAGGAATTAATTCATGACGCCGTCAAAAGTGACCTGCAGAAATTTTTACGTTAAGTTTCCGGAAAATTTCTGGAAAAAAACTTATGTCCTACTTCCTTGAAAATCCTGCAAAACATCATTATGACTGGATACACGCATTTGACTCTAACAAATACTAATAAACATGTCCATTTAATATTGTGGCGAATCAAGATCAATTTCGTTCTTAGAAACAAATTTGGGGTTTCCCCTTACACTTAGCTTTTGCAAAATACCTTTATATGAAGTTAAGACGAAGTTAAACAACAAAATAAAGCATTTTCACAATTTAATTTGAAACATGATCTAACAAAAATAAAAATAAAGCATACATACGGAAGTAAATAACAATCAAACAATTAAAAATCACATGAAACATGGGTTGCCTCCTAAGAAGCGCTTTTCTTTATTTACGAGTCTTGTAGCTAGACTCAAGGTCATGGGCTATTACGTAACCTCATCGTTGGTCTCATTTTCTAGGTCATCTCTAATTTCGGGATCGGTTTCATAGTGCAGGTATTCTGGGTCTTCAAACTCAAAGGCATCTTCCCGATACTTGGATCCAAGTTTACTAACATCTTTAAAGGATCCACATGATAAATCAAAAGTGTTTTTACATCCTCTCCGAACATCTTCATCACATAAGACAAGTTGAGAACCTAGCTTATCAAGCCCATCACAATCAATTCCTTTGAGGTCTTTCCTCTTGTATGGCGTTTGGTATGACACCCTCCTAATTCCATCAGTGAAGGTCATGATTCCGTTCTGGTCGTCAACCATTAAGTTAGCGATTTCACAAAAGGGCGCTTCGAAAACAACTTGCGACAACCTTGGGTCGACATAGTCCTCAATGTTGTCCACAATCGTAAAGTCCATTGTGAATGCCATATTTCCTATGAACACCTGGATTTCATGATCTCTACCAACAACATTTTCTCCTTTATAAATCATTCCCCATCTTCAAATATTGTTATAATGGAACAGGGACATAAAATTCTGAGGTAGGAACACGTCAATGTAGACATTATCGAAATACTTGTGACCAATCATACAAGGGATTTTGTGGTTATTCGGATCACGCCGCTTTATCCTCTCCGATCTTCCATCCTGTGATCCATATATATTCCCATCTAGTGACGGACGGTACTCATACACTTCCTCATTACCCTTCCGAAAAATCACCTTCCTGACGCCATTGGTGAATAATGCACTACCATCCTTCTCATCAAGGATCACTCCCGATTCATTGACAAATGGTTTCCCGAGGACGAGGTTGGTTAATGTTAGATTAGTGACAGAGTCTATGTCATCGACCACGGTGAGATCAATATTATAGACGAATCTTCCAATCATAGCTGATAACTTTTTTATTACCCCGACATTATCTATTCTTTCACACGAGATACGTTCAGGGAAGGCTTCGTTGTAAAGGGAGTGGGGGATTACATTGATAGGGAGGTTAGGATCTATGTATGTATCGGTTATAAGCTTCTTCCTAGTAGTGCAAGAAATCTTAAAAACCTCAGAGTCGCTTCCCTTAATCCTATCACTACTCCCTATAGTAATATCTACCATGTTTTCCTCGAGTTCCTCTATAATAGATTCACCCAAAGTTGCAGGATTCTTCGTGTGCCCTTTTGATTTTACATTCGACTCATCCAATTCGCCTGAATTTGGTGTGACGCAGTTCTCGAATGAGTTAGCAAGGCTCTTGGCCAATTCGTGGTCTATCTCAATCTTAACTTCTTGATCCTTTTTCCCAGTTAGTTGTTGGCTTTGGTCAGGTGTAGGAGCAGATATTCTGGTGATGGTATTTACAAAATGGATTGGTTCAAGGGGGTTAACATGGTCCCTAACGTCCTTCACCTTTGGTGACAGATGTTTAAAGAGTTTACTAGGACTTTTTATTTTCACAGGAGAGGTTGGCTGATTCATGATGGTGAAGGATTTGACCTCTTCAGCCTGAATTGGTTTATTAATAGCATGCTCTTTAATAGCGGTTAACAGATTACAAATCTTGTCATTCATATCGGCTTGCTGTTGTCTAAATCGGGTCTCGAGCGTAGAAAGCTGTAATTCTTGAGAGAGAATGAACTTTCGCAAGGCATTTTCATAGCTTTGCCTGGGAGTGCTCTGTGATGGAAAATGCTCGGACCCTTCGAGTGGAGGAGAATCATTAAAGGTTACGCTCCGAGTTTGGTATCCTCTGAAATTAGGTTTATCCTTCCATGCCTCATAGGCCTCGTCAAAGTTTCGAGGACCTCGATTAGTGGCGAGCTCTCTATTCTTTGTTTTATCAGCGCGTGACGATGTGAATTCCTTAAAAGCATGTTTTGGAAGTTTCATGCAGTTATGAGTTTCATGAGGGCCATTACACAATTTACACGAAGAAGTGATTTTGTTCACTTGGCTTGAAGGCTTAGGAGCTTCATAAGATTTCATGAGAAACTTGATTTGGTCCTCAAGTTCCATGATCCTATGGTCGGGAGTGCCAGAATTGTTCGAAGGCAAAGATATTGCATTGACCATTTTGTTCAAATCACGGGGATCATTCCAACTTTCGTTGTCATAGAGAGCAAGATCTTCTATGAGTTCCCATGATTCTTCCGCACATAGATCATGTAGCTTGCCACCGGCCGATTGGTCAATGGTTCGCCTCGTGGAGAGGTCGATATGGTCATAGAAGATTTGGACTTGGAGCCAAAGATCTATGCCATGATGACGGACTTTTTGGAGTAAGTCCTTGAAACGAGTCCATGCTTCATATAGAGTTTCACCTTGACGTTGTTGGAACATCAAGATATCATTTCTATGCTTGGTGGTTCTCCCCGATGGGAAAAATTGAGCAAGGAAACGAGTGGTGAGATCATCCCATGAGGTGATGGATCCAGCGGGTAATCGTTCAAGCCATTGACTAGCTTGATCATGTAGAGAGAATTGGAATAGGCGTAATCGGGTCGACTCTCTAGTTACAACATCAAGGTCTATGGAATCTACGATTTTAAGGAAATCCTTGAGATGTTGATTAGGATCTTCGGAACGAAGTCCATGGAATGCACATCCGCTTTGCACTAACCGGATGGTGTTGGATCGCAAGGGGGACACATTGGCTCCTTGAGTGAGCTCAATAGTGTTTTGATAGCCTTGGTGGCTAAGACGGAATACTCTCCTAAGGTTCGGGGCCTAAGAAGTTGGTTTGCTAGTGGTGGGTTTTGTGGGTGGTTTTGTTGTGGTGGGTTGATGGGTTCAAAGATGTTACCACCTTCCATGATGTCGGATGGTAAAGGTTATGAACAAAGACATGAAGAAATAAGATAGACTAAAGAAAACCTAAAAATAAAAATAAAATCTTACTAGAAAGGAATCTAGCAAGTAGACCTAATAAAAAGAAATCCTAACCTAGACAATAAATATTCCCTGGGCTGCGGCGCCAAAAACTTGATACGTGGGAATCGCACCAGGCTTTACCTCTCGAGGGATCTCGAGAAGCTTACAACCCCCACCAGGCAGTGTACCTAATTGTTGTAGTATAATATAGTGGAAAGTACCGGGGGATTGATCGTTCAACTCAGGAATAGTGTCGCTAGGATTAGAAAGTCTCCTAAACTAAGTCTAGAGGTGAGGGATGATTCTTTTTGTGTTTTTATATTTTATTAAAGCAAGTAAAATCTCGGTTTTTGGAAGAGTGGGCGGAATTAGTTGCTAGTCAACTAACCCAATAACTAAAGATGCAATCAAAATAAAATAACAAAAATGAAATGAAACTAATTAAACTAGTGTGGTGTAACAATAATGGGGAAAGTTGTGTTTACTTAGGTTTCATTACTCCCTAGATATCTTTTACAGGTTGATAGCTTGTTACAATTGCATGGATGACGGGTTATATTCCTTAATACTAGTCGTAGGGCCCTGTACAATATTCCCTAACTCTATAGGATCCTACTTCACTCCTATGTCGATCCGTTAGAAGCTCCTAACATGGGATCATTAGAATTCTCCTACGCATTAAATACAACCAAATATCGTAGTACACCTTCGATCATGTTTCTTAAGACGTTCAAGCACGTTACCGATGGAAGTCTACCAGTTTTCTTAAGCCTAACATCGAATACAATCATCCGTAACAATTATAAACAAACAATCAACCCATAATCAACATCTAGGTTTCACTACATCTAAGCAAACACAAAAGCGATCTAGCCAAGCATGTTAAATTGAAGACAAGTGTAAGATATATTCAAGCAACACATAGACATATTGATTGAATTGAAAGAGTACTTATCTCAATTAGAACATAAGAGTTTCAAAGGGTTAAAACCCTTGAAAAAGCTGTGAAAATCGGCCTAGGGTTGCACCCTCAAAGTTACACACTAATTAATGAAATTTGGAAAACTATATATAGATTTTACAGGGTGACGACATCAAGAAGGAAATTGTGACGCCGTCAGCTCGCCGCCCATAATGAAATCGGATTGCCTAGATCCACTTTTGACACCGTCATGTGTGAAATTGTTCTGGGCCGTCACTAATATATGGACCATGACGGCCTTGGGTAACGCCGTTATCTCTAATGCACAAAACACTCTGGACCGTCACGTGTATCATCCACTTCCACCTCTTGTATTACTCTTGACGCCGTCATTAAGGAGCAAGTGACGCCGTCAGGTACTGTTCCCAGCAAGGAAAATTAAGACTTTGCCGTTTTCTTCACTTTTATGCTCCAAAAACGTCCAAAATGCTTCCTTTTCCAGATTTCACTCCAAAAGTATCTAAAATGACAAAAGGAACAATTTAGGGCAATATTTGATCAAATAATCTCGACTTCGGGCTTAAATGACCCCTTCAAAATGGTTCATTTTTCGCCTCATCAGAAACATAGATTGTGGGATTGACAGTTAAAGCATACCTAATATGGGTAGTGTTGAGAAAATCCACAATCTGATGAAAAACAGGGCCACTCTTTTTGTTTAACTTCTGTAAATAGGCCACTTGGTTGTGCTCATCTGCAAAGTCTAGAATCGCCATAATTTTGTGATAAAATTTGTAAGTGTTAGTAATCGTGAATGATGATCAAGCCGTATGAGGTTGAATATATACTAATAGGGTTTTGAGAATAAAGCGTAATGTGAATTATATTTGGAACTAATTTATCTTTGGGAAAAGTATAAACTAAAATAGGTAAGTGGATAATTCACAAAAATTTACCCTATTAATAAGGAAACACGGTTATTAACAACGGCTAGTTAAAAAATAAGATTACTGACACAACAGTTGTAACGGCTAGCTCACCAGTGGTAAACAATTACTCTTGCAGTGGTAACTGTGAACTAGCAGTGGTAAATTTTCACAAAATTTTCAAGAGTAGTGGTACGTAAAACAAGTAAAATTCAGCTGCTTTAAGCATAGTTTTTAGCAAACTATCAGCTATCAACGGATTTGATATGTCTTTACCATGAGCCGTTTGCTATGGACTAGCCAACTCTTCATCACTTGGAATATGGTGAGTTGATAACAATATAGTTTTTGGTAAACTATCAACCATAAACGGATTTGAGAAGTCTTTACCATTAGCTGTTTGCTCTGGACTAGTTGATTCTTATGTTGATAAGACATGGTGAATCAATAACCATTTGTTGTGTGTCTTAGATACATACCTTATAACTCCAATCACTCAGAAAATATTAGTTGGTATTCTGCCGAAGTAGGAAACACCAAACTTAACCAATGTAGTTTAACCTAAAGTAACTTTTTGACCAAGTTACTATTCACTAAAATATCTCTCCAAAGTCAACCCGGTTAAATAACTTATATCCAAATTTACTCCTCCAACCTACCAATAAGAGTAATATCCCTCATTAATTAACCCTTGGCCTTGACTTTGCTTATAAAAGGGGCTTAAAACAACATAAGTCTTTATCAAAACTAATCTTCAATATCACAAACCCTAAACATCATTATGAGTTGGTTTCCACTGATCTATATCTCATCGGATGACACATCTGATGAAGAAATCAGTTACTGTTCTGATTCAGAAGAACTATCATCTGGATGGAGTGGATATTTTCCTCCAAGTGCTGCAACAGCTACATCATCCAATATGAAACCAAACAAGAAGGTCTCAGTTGCTCCTGCTCCATCTCTGGAATTTTACTCAAGCTCTTCTTCTTCTTCAGATGATGATGATCCTTCCTATACCCTGTCCAAGGAGCTTCCAAAAGCCCTTACTACAGCCCTGGAGTCAGCCTTGGTGAACATGAAGTGGCATGCACCTGACAAGCCTGCAAGACTCCAAAAGCCACCAAAACAAGTGCTGGGACTTGCTTGTCTAAGAAAGCAACTTTCTTTTGATGACATGAGAAAGAAAGCTTCTAAGGGCAAGCATGACTATGAGGGCAAAGGCAAGAAGCCCATGGAGTAGGTTGTTTGTGGAGTAGGGTGTTAGGTTGTGAAGCTTTATGTTTTGAGATTTGGTTTATGTATTTCTCTCTTTGTTGATGTACTCTGTATCTTTTGAATGGATGAATGAATGTACTTTTATCTTTTTCTCTTACCATTGAGAGAACAAATCTTTCCACTGTTTGTACCATGGTTTCCACTGTGCTTTGATTCTTCTGAATACAAGTTAGTAGAAAACCATACAAACATATACAAACAATATTAGTACCTAAAAACTATCCTGCAACTCTGAAAATTATTAGACATCAAAGATTTATGGATTTAACATTCCAATACCTGTTACCAAGTACTGAAACCTACCCACATCAAGCCCTTTTGTTAACAAATCAGCATAGTTTTCATCAGTATGAATTTTGACAACTTGAATAAGCTTTTTCTCAAAACAATCTCTAATAAAATGATGTATAATCTCAATATGTTTAGTTTTAGTGTGTTGCACAGGATTTTTAATGATGCATATGCTACTACTATTGTCTATATATATATAATGGTGTTCATGAAATTGTACCCATAATCCAACAATTGATGCTGAAGCCATAAAATCTGAGCACAACAGCTAGCAGCAGCTACATATTTTGCTTCAGTTGTTGATGTAGCCACCATTGTCTGTTTCTTGCATTGCCATGACACCAATCTACATCCAAGAAATTGAGATCCTCCTGTAGTTTATCTTCTATCCAAACTTGCACCAGCATAATCACTATCTGAGTATGTGATCAACTCCATAGGAGATTATCTTGGATACCACAATCTTAGATTAAGATATGTCTTCAAATACCTGAAAATGTTCTCTACTGCTGCCATATGTGATGTCTTAGGAGTAACTTGAAATCTTGCACAAGCACATACAGTAAACATAATGTCTGGTCTTGATGAAGTAAGATACATCAAGGAACCAATCATAGATCTATAAGTATGCACATCAACATCTGCTCCACTAGCATTCTTCAACAATAGATGCGTAGTCTTATCAGCAGGGGTATTTGAAGGTTTTGCATCAGAAAAGTGAAACTTTCTTATAATCTCAGTCACATACTTGTATTGACTGATAAAGATGCCATCTTTTCTTTGTTGTACTTGCAGTCCCAAAAAGAAAGTAAGTTCTCCCATAGAACTCATTTGGAACTCATCTTTCATCAATTTTTCAAACTCTTTGCACATCTCGTCTAGTAGATCCAAAGATGATATCATCAACATACACTTGAACTAGTAGAATATCACCCTTGTCTTTCTTGATGAACAAAGTTTGATCAATCTTTCCTCTATGAAACCCATTGTTCAACAGATAAGTAGCTAAGGTTTCATACCACTTCCTTGGAGCTTGATGTAAGCCATAAAGAGCGTTAACCACTTTATAAACTTTATGAGGATGTTGAGGATCTTCAAAGCCTGGAGGTTGAGAGACATAGACCTCCTCATCAATCTTTCCATACAGGAAGGCACTCTTAACATCCATTTGATAAACAGTAAAGCCCATAAAGGATGCATAGGCTAAAAACAATCTAATAGCCTCAATCCTTGCAATAGGAGCAAAAACTTCTTCATAGTCAATACCCTCCTCCTGAGTGTATCCTTGAGCAACCAATCTAGCTTTGTTCCTGATTACAATACCTCTTTCATCTTTCTTGTTTCTGAAAACCCACTTAGTACCAATAACCTTCATTCCATCAGGCAAATCACAAAGAGCCCAAACCTTTTGAAGTTTGAATTACAACAACTCCTCTTGCATTGCTTCAACCCAGCTTGATTCTTCTAAAGCCATATAAACATTTTTAGGCTCCACTTGTGATAGAAAACATAAAAACAAACATTCATTCTTTTTTGTATGCTTCTTGGACTCATACACTTCACTAATAAACCCATGAACATCATTCATCTTTGTCTGCCTTTTTGTCTTCACACCTGATTGCAGTTCACCAATTACATTTTCAAGTGGATGAACTTTGTGAATTGTAGTCTGTGATGTACTAGGAATATCATATGTTGTAGGAATGTTTGTGATTTCAACATCACAAGGTGTTTCCTGAGTTGAATTATCCGCATTTGGACCATCAGTGGAAATTTTTGGTGGAGCAGTGGGAATAGGATTACCACTGCTTTCAAGAATTTCTTTATTCAAGACATCAAAATTTACAACAGTTGCATCACTTTCCTTTTCAGAATTCTTTGAAGGTTGTGAGTCTTCATCATTATCAACAAAGTCCCAAAGTGGCATAACAATTTGATCTTTATCATCTTCATCATCTTTGCAAGGTTCATCTTCATCAATGAATTCTTCTGATTCTTCAAAGATTATTGTCTCCTGTACCTGAGGTAATGGGTACATAATTCATTGTATTTGATAAAGTTTCAAGATCAAATAACCATTCTGGTCCTGAACCTGCTATGTTAGTTCTATTTTCAAGGAACTCAACATGCAAATTTTCTTCAATCTTCTTTGTTCTCAAGTTGTAGACTCTAAAAGCTTTGCTAGCCATAGAATATCCAACAAAGAAGCCATCATCTGACTTTTCTTCAAACTTTCCCAGATGATCAATGGTATTGAGAATTGTGACATGACATCCAAATGGCCTCATAAAATCCAAAATTGGGGGTCTTCCTCTGAATAGCTCATAAGGTGTCTTGTTCTTTGTCTTGACCACTAAAACCCTGTTCTGAATATAACAAGCAGTGTTAACTGCTTCAGCCCAAAAAGTCACTGGTAGCTTGGAATCAGCTAACATGGTTCTAGCAACCTCAATTAGTGTTCTGTTTCTTCTTTCAGCAACACCATTTTGCTGAGGTGTTCTTGCAACACTAAATTCTCTTTTAATACCTTTGTCTCTTCAGAAATCATCCATAACCTTATTCTTGAACTCTGTCCCATTGTCACACCTGATGATCTTGATCTTCTTTTCAACTTGGTTTTCAACTTCAGTGATGAAAGT
This sequence comes from Artemisia argyi, assembly GCA_030686995.1. Taxonomy (NCBI): domain Eukaryota; kingdom Viridiplantae; phylum Streptophyta; class Magnoliopsida; order Asterales; family Asteraceae; genus Artemisia; species Artemisia argyi. The sequence goes on along the minus strand of CM060709.1, from coordinate 94,642,187 downwards.
CTTAAGGATGCCAGTGGTTTCATCCTTAGTTCTTAGAAAGAAAACCCATGTAAATCTACTAAAATCATCAGTTACAACAAGACAATACTTCTTCAAATTTATGCTGCTCACAGATGTAGGACCAAACAAGTCCATATGCAGCATGTAAAGTGGATGATCAATAGAGTTATATGCCTTGGTCTTGCATGAAGCTCTATGTTGCTTGCCCTTAAGACAGGCAACATATGTTTGGTCATTCTCAAATCTCTTCTTTGGTAGACCTCTGACTAGACCATCTTTCAAAATCTTGTTAATGGTCTTGAAGTTAACATGACCAAGTCTTCTGTGCCAAAGCATGGATTCATCCAAAGTGGCTTTTGCAAGCAAACAAGTAACATCATCTTTAGCCACTATGTTCTTCATGTCTGTGCTATATAGGTTGCATTTTCTAGGGATTTTAAGCAAAACCTCACTTTCATCAGGTAGCTTATAATCCTTAGACAGGATATAGCATTCATCTTCTGATAATAGAACTCTATGTTTCTTGTCACACATCTGTGACACACTGAAGAGATTGTACTTGAGTTCTTTCACATCATACACATTCTCAAAGTCCAAGTTTCCAGCCTTGATAGTTCCTTTGCCAAAACCTTTCCACCAATACCACCTCTAAAGCTGACAAACTGCCCATCATAAGGTTTGAAATCTGAAAGTTAAGACTTATTGCCAGTCATGTGCCTGGAACATCCAATGTCTGAGTATCCTTGATCTTCCTTAGGCTTTGAATGTCCCTGCAAATAAAATAAAGGAATTAGTTCCTTTCGGGGACCCAAGCCACAAATGACTTAGATCTGCCTCGTGTATCAATATAGTTATATCTGTCAAAGGTCATTGATACACCATTAGGATTGTTTGAGGTGATAGTTCCTTTTTGTTTCCATTCCCAACGTGCTGAGGCCTTCACAGCATTTCCCACATTTATCCTTTTGTTGTTCACAGAACCACCAGTGGAAACTTTTGGCCTAGCAGTGGTAACTGCTGGCTTAGCAGTGGCAACTGCTGGTTTTGAAATTTTAGGTGCCCGCTTTTGGTTATTGTAAACTTTCTTTTCATAAAAGGTCTTTTTCCCTATTTGTGCAGATTTAACAAAAGTTGTATTTGGAGTTGCACTCTTAACAGGAGACTTAGGGTAAACTCTGTTTATTTTTCTAGCAGTGGCAACTGCTGGTCTAGCAGTGGAAAGAGATTTGATGCCAGAGTTTAACAAAATAGACCTGGGAATCATCTTACTTAGTGGATTTGGGTGAGTATTCTTTTTAACATTGATTTCATTCACCCTAGTATTCCTAAACACTTCCCTTCTACCCATGTGATAGTTATAATTATAATGAAGATGTTAAAAAAATACCACATATGTAATAAGGTTTGTTGTTATACACAAAGTCACTACCAAATTGTCTAGTTTTCACATGATTCCAACTCCTTTTGTTGCCCCTAGGAGTTATTGACCTGCTTCTGTACATCTCAGCATATCTAGTAGTGGGCCTAGTGTAATTAGCTTATGTCCTAGGCTTCTCTTTGACAACTTCAGGAATACTCTTTTTTAACTTCCACTTGAACACTCTCAAGAACACTAGTTTTAGACTCAACATTCATACTTTCGTCTTTAAGAGATGAGTCACTAGCACTATCAAATGTATCAACCTCTACCTTAAGCCTTTCAATAGCAACTTCTTTAACAAATTTTGGGCCATAGGTCATGGTTGGTTCCTGGAACTCTTCTAACCCTGTGTGTGCTAAGTCAATACCAGGAGGTGATGGAACACCTCTTAGGGGTGGTGCAACTGATTTGTATCCTACTCCTGATTTGACTTTATTGACAACTTGGGCTTCTTAAATTTTGTCAATGCACTTAGACTGATGATCTAGAGTATTACAGGTTATCTGTATGTTATCATTAGCCTTTTTATGATTTGCTAGGTTAATATTCTCTAACTCTTTCCTAAGAGCCTCATTCACAGCTATCTTATAATCTAAGTCTCTTTTTAAAACAGCAATATCATCATTGAACTTAGATGCACTAGCTCTATAGTGCTCTAACTGTGCTTCCAAAATAGCAAGACCTCTTTTATGATTTGCTAGGTTATAATTAGTTTGATTTAACTCTAGCAATTGTTCATCATATTGTTCTTTAAGTTTCTCATAATCTTTTAAAGCCTTACAAGTTTTAGAACAAGCATTGTTAATTTGTACCCCAGAGTTAGAAAAAGCCGTAAGTGCAAGCTCTGTAGCAATCATTGCAGATTCTGAACCTTCTTCTTCATCCTCAACCATATAGCTCCAATCATAGCTTACTCCATCAATGGCCAAAAGCACCCTTGGTTCTTCAGTTGTAGGTTGTTTCTTCTTGTCCTGCTTATACCAAGTTGACCTGTTATCATGTTTCTTTGGTTTCTTGCATTCCCTAGCAAAGTGCCCCATCTTGTGACAGTTGTAGCACTCCACCTTCTTCTTATCAAAACCTACAGTTTCATTGCCATTAATGATGATCTTCCTACCAGATGATGATATAAGTGCTAAGTTCCCTGATCCTGAACTTAGTTTGCCAGCCTTCTTCAACCTCTGTTCAATAACTTTAAAGTTATTGTACAAATCATTAAGCTTCATATTCTCCAGCTCTGGCTTGTCTTCCCACACTGCAACATTAGTACCAAACTCAGAGGGTAGACTTCTTAAAAACTTTAAATTGAGGTCTTCCCTTTCCACCTCAATTCCAAACATTGTGAATTGGGTAACAATCTTTTGATGCCTTGTGAAGATGCTGTCAATGGATTCATTACTTGTTGAACCAAAATTTTCATAAGTTTGTTTCAACAAGGTCTTCTGTGTCTTCTTGGTGGAATCATTACCACCAAAAACATTGCAGATCTCCTCAAATAAGGTCTTTGCAGTCTTGTACTTGCTGAAGGCTAAAATTTGATCCCTTGGAAGGGTCATTAGCAACAAGCCTCTGGCCTTCAGATCATTCTTCATCTGAAGTCTTTCATCAGTTGTGACTGGTCTAGTGTTAATCTTTTGTACTACCTTGCCACCAATTGTTTCTGAGGTAGTACCAGGTTTAAAGGAATTACCACACATAATGATCTCCCAAAGTGCATAGTCTTGCACCATAAAGAATTTTTCGATCATTAGTCTCCACATCTCATAGTCATTCAACTTTAGCTTAGGAAGCTTAGCAGCAATGTTAAACTGACTGGTCTCTGTCTCCATTGAATCATGTGAGTGAACTTCAGATCTTCTAAATCAAAGTATCAAAGCCTGTCTCTGATACCACTTGATGGATCAAAACACCTTGATTTGTGTTAGAATGATACTTTGAATTATACCACTAAGTATGCAGAATCTACTTATTAATACTTAGAAGTTTGTATGTGAATAAAACAGTTGTATATGAATGAGAACAATGAGTGAAACAAACTGTTAGCTCCAATATTATTAAGAACAATAATACGAGTGATCTCTGTATCACTAGGGTTACAACCTTGAAGCTCTAAGAAAAACATATCTTAAACCTAAACCTAGGACCTCCTTTTATAGCACAAGGAGTCCTCTTCTACAAGATACGTATGATGATAATAGAATAAGATATACACAAAATCTATTCTATATTTATCTATACAAGTTTCCTAAAAGTTATTCCAATAGCAGTGGTAATAATATGTACTAACAGTGGTAATGAGTTTCCCCTGCTAGTGCATTCTTCAGCAGTTGTAATATCCATACTAGCCGTGGTAACTGTTAATATAATTCCCAACACTTTTTGTTTAGTTACCTGAGATAAAACATGCTTAAAACAGTCAACACAAAGGTTGAGTGAAATCCATATGTTTAGTTTACGTTGTTGAACACAATAATCATAGTGTAAGTCACGTTGTTATACACTCATTGTTGAAAAACGAAATCCGTATTTATTTCACTAAGCTCATGATAACCAAAGCGTAAACCCCATCGTAGCAATAGAAATTGGCTAAACCATTTCAGTGTTGCCCTAGTAGGTAAACTTGCCAATTTACCTAATGTTCCAAATATAGTGCGTTCGATTTCCCCTATCTGGGTCAATAGGAACGGGAGTGTTAATTCCAATAAAACTATTCACAATATTCGTGCTCACTCTACAAGTGATTAATTGTTCATGATATAGGGACTTCAAACATGGCAAATAGTTACTTAGTGACAATAAAACATGCGAACCAGTTTACAGTTTAAAACATTGTGTTCGAGTATAAAAGCAGTAGCATGCATCCCCCCAACGGGATTGTAAAAACAGTTAAACAGTAGAAAGTGGGGCTATGAACTCACCTTAGTAGTATAGTAGTAGTGGTAGTATCGTAATCTCAACGATGCAAGGCAACGGCTTCACACACAACCTAAAAGATATGGCATGTTTTAGTTGATAGTCTAAGTCTAGTTTTTATTGCGAATATTAGTCATTTTAATTGTGATCAAAACTCGTGTTTGTTTAAATGCCTTAAGTTCAAAAACAAAGTTTTATCGCGAATATATATAGTTTATCCTAGGTGCTTATGCCAAAGTGGTGGAGGTTTGATCTATCCCCAAGACAACGGTAATCTATGCGCTATGACATGTAGAGAGTGTTTCTATTTCGAATTTTCCGTATGTGTTGTACTTTATACACCCGAGAGATGTGAGAACCCAAACACTTTATGTGAGGTGCTAGTATATAATTTCCGTACTTATTTTGACTAACGTGAAATGATGGTATGTTGTAATTACTTTTATATTAATGTTAAATGACTCCTAATGATGCAAGTCAATTAAATGTATAGAATATCTCCAAGGTTTACAAAGGAATATGTAAAGCCCGAGTCGTTATTTCCGATGAAGGAATGAATGGAACTTGTGATTTCGATTTGTGATTTGTGTCTTGAATAGTGATAAAAAGAGATTTTTGGATATTTATACTAAAAATGATGAAATATAATCTAAAAATAAACAAACAAGCAATTGAAACAAGTATTACAAGCACACGTAAGCACAAACGTAATTTGGAACTAAAATCGTAAATGAACGAGCCTAAAGGTATGTGTATTCACACGTACCACCTAACTTATAGATTGATAAGAATAAAAGCTCATTTGCTTGAGGACAAGCAAATCCCAAGTGTAGAGATATTTGATAAGGATTTATTTGGTACACTTTTTAGGGGTCAATTAAGCCAAATATTGAGTAAATATGATCAAATATTGCCTTCAATCATTTCTTTTTGTATTTTAGGTACTTAGGACGAGAATTGTGGAAAACGACACTTTTAGAGCATATTTGGACGATAAAGTGAAGAAAACGATGAAGTCGCAAAAAGTACGTCAGATATGGAAGCCTAACGGCGTCACTAGATACAACGTAATGCCGTCATTTGTTATTCAAGCTGGATTTCTCATGGAAAACTAACGAGTGATGCCTTAGAAGATTTTTATGATTTCTCGTGGAAAACTATATATGTTTTCGAATGTTTTCATTGTAGGGTGTGACACTTTTTGGTAAAACTTTATAGGCAAAATCCTAGTCGAATTTCTACAGCTTTTTAAGGGTTTTTCAACCCTTGGACCTCATGCTTTATTGAAGATAAGTTATTCATTTAATCGTTCAATATGTATATGTATTGGTCGATTACTTGTTTATCTTTTCTTCTATCTATCATGATAGCTTAAATTTATTTGTGTTTGCTTAGATCTAGTGAAACCTAGTTGTTAATTATTGATTTGTTGTCTATTGTTTAGTTTATTACCTCGCGTTAGGCTAAGAAAATTGGTTGATCTCTTATATGTAACTAGATTGAACATCTTAGAAAACGCAATCGTATAGTGCACTACTGGTTTTTCTCGTTGTATTTATTACGTGAGTTGCAACTTGTTGATCATAGGTAACTTAATAAACTTTAAGGGATTGGGGAGAGACTAAGATTTATAGAGTTGGGGACTTCGGCACCTCCCCACGACCAATATTAAGAAATACAATGCTTCAACTAAAACAAGGACATTACAATTCCACAAATCAGTAAAAGATAACTAGGGCATAATGAAATCTAAGTAAACACGCTTGTCTACCATAAGAGTTTTCACTACGATTTACTTTTTATTGTTTTTAGTTTAATTTTTAGATTTATAATAGTTTTTTGGGTTAGTTGGATAGCAACTAATTCCACCCACTCTTTCAAAAACAGAGATTTTACTTGCTTTCATCAAAATATAAAAATACAAAAAGAATCATCCCTCACGTCTAGAATTATCTCGACATACACTTCAACCTACGATCCTATCCCCCTAGAGAACGATCGATCCCTAGGATTTACTTATACTACATTACAATGGTCAAGTACACTGCTTGGAGGATTGCAAAACTTCTCGAGATCCATTGAGAAGTAAAACCTTTTGCGTGGTCTTGCAAATCCCGCATCAAGTATAGTTTTCTAGTTAAAACTATATTTACTATCGTAACTTAAAAATAGTATATCTTCTTCGTTTTATGTCCATTTTCAGTGGTTCAAGCGACCACATTTAGCTTATTTTGTCTAGGTTTTATTTCTTTATCCTAATGTCAAAAATATTAAACTTGTCTTGGCGTTTTTACTATTTTGGGACATCAGGTTCGCAAAGGGTTTTATTTCGTCACCTAAGCTAGTTTTTCAACCGCAATCAATACCAACAATCTACACCTAGCCTCTTCCGCCGATTGTTACAAGTTTCTCATCATCCCAACAACTTCAAACTATCTTAGGGTTCCCATCCGCCAATTTGTTTCAATAATACTCATAATAGGTACATAAACATAAATAACATACTAATTAAACTACAAATCAACCGCAAGGACATTCGTAAGCAAAGATTAAGTAAAATAAACACAAGTATGTTGATATAAAAGAGTCTAGTGCATGCATGTATGTAGGTCGTGGCATATGTATGTATATACATAGTTTATTTTTAAGTTTCCCAAACAGCTAGACACAATAACATGTACTTTAGCAAAGATTAAAGGCATTACGAACTAGAAAGTACAAGGTTTTAGGAAAGTTATAGACTTACAAGTTTTGGTGCAAGATAGTACATTTAGTGTGCTCAAGAACCCAAATGACCTCAAATAAACCCAAGAACTATAATAAATACTTGTTTCTTCAAAGATTAAACAAAATATAGTGAATTAGGGTGAGTTTGGTTCATATGTGAGTTAGGGGAGAGGAGATAGGAGTTGGATGGTAATATTATGAGTTGTGATTATGGTATAAAAACAAGGTATGATGATATCACTAAGCACTATTGCATCAAGAAAAACACCAAGGGTTGTTTGTTTGTGGGGGACGTACGACCAAGGGGGAAAAGAGGGGGAAAACAAAATTTGAACTTGTGTGGTATTTAGTGTGTATAATTTGAGGTAAAAATGTAAAAGTGGTGATTTGGTTGGGCGTTTTTGAGCACTTGTACGTAAAATAAAGTTTTATGAGCGTTTTTATGAAAAAATTATGAAAACCAATTTATTGACACTGAAATGTATTTATGAGATATAAACCATAGCTAGTTTGGTGTCGGTACGCGTTCAGGCTTGATTTTCACAGTAAGCGATATAAATTCTCGTTTTTGAATTTAATTAGTCCGTATGTTAAAAAGTCAATATTTCAAGTTTTCTGATAAAAATAATGGTCTGAAAATTCACCATTTGTCACAGAAACTTTATGTATAGAGATATTTCCTTTTTGAAATTGTCGCGAACGAAATGATGACGGATTAAAATGTGTTTTGTGTATACGGGGTTTTTACTTAAATCTATGGTGCTTTTGTTATCGCACATTATGGTGATGTCGTTGAGTTGTATGTTATAGTCGGCAAGAGCTTGTTTCATCCATAGTGCTTGTTGGCGTGCCTTGCCTGCGAATACGTATTCGACTTCGGTTATGGAGATAGCAAGGGCCGTTTGTTTCTTAGAGAACCAAGATATTAAACAACGTCCAATAAAAGTACAAACGCCACTAGTGATTTTTTTATCCACGTCATCTTCCACGTGATTGGAGTCCGTGTAGACGATTGTTTCAACACCTGTATCTTTAGGATACCATAATCCAAAATGTATTGTTCCATTAATATAGCTAAAGATACGTTTAACAACGTCGAGGTGAGATTATTTGGGGTCCTCTTGAAACTGAGCGCTAAGACAAACACTAAACATAATGTCGGGTCTACTAGTCGTTAGGTAAAATAAACTACCGATCATACCCTATATTTAGAGTTATCCATGGATTCGCAGTCCTCGTCTTTGGTGAGCTTTGTTTCTGAAGACATGGGAATTTTGATTGGTTTACAATCTTCTAAGCTAAATTTATTTGGCATTTCATTAATGTATTTTAATTGGTTAAAGAAGATCCCATCTTCCATTTGTTTTATTTGGAGTCCTAAGAAGAAATTCAACTCACCCTTCATGCTCATTTCAAACTGGTCAGTCATGCATGATTTTGGAGAAATCATCTTATAACTTTTGACTGTTGAGCCAAATATAATGTTGTCGACACATATTTAAACGATGGTAAGGTGTGAATTTCTTTTCGTGGTGAAGAGTGTTTTGTCTACCATCCCCATGGTATATTCATACTTAATCAATAAAGCCTTGAGTCTATCATACCAAGCCTTTGGAGCTTGCTTAAGACCATGTAAAGCTTTCTTGAGCTTGTAAACATGATTTGGTTTTTCTAAGGCAATGAATCCCGGAGGTTGTGCCACGTATACCTCCTCATTGATAAAACCGTTTAAGAATGCACTTTTTCACATCCATTTGATATAACTTAAAAGCTCACGCATAATCAAGAAGTAGACGAATAGATTCTAGTCTAGCTGTCGAAGCATAGGTCTCATCATAGTCTATTCCTTCTTATTTTTTATAGCCTTGTGGTACTAATCTAGCGTTATTCCTAGACAAAATGACGTTCTCATCGAGCTTATTTCTAAATATCCATTTTGTTCCAATGATAGTCACATTCTTTGGTTGTGGTAATAACTCCCAAAGATCATTTGCGATGAATTGATCGAATTCTTCTTGCATCGCAACTATCCAACATTCATCCTTTATAGCTTCACTACACTCTTAGGTTCTGTTGTCGAAATAACACAAAAAAGAAAAAAATTACTTTTATTTTGGGCTTGAGATCTAAGAGTCCTTTCGTTCAATCTATTGATCGCCTTATCCAAAGGATGATCCTTAGATACCCTAACATTGACTATAGCATCTTCTTCCAATGATTCATTCTCAATGTCGTTTTCTCAATCAAATTGGTTTTCTAAGTTTATTTTGGTTTTCTTCTTACTAGCGGTTTCATCATCTAAATCAGCATCCAACAAGGGTGATGTTTTAGGTGTGGGAGAACTGTCATCGAAAGTTACGTTCAATGAGCTTTTACTTTCATAGTATCCTTGTTCATGACTATGTAAGCTTTTCTATTTGGAGTAACCTAAAAAGATACCTTCTTATGACTTCGAGTCAAATTTATTATGGTAATCTTTTGTGTTTAGGATGAAGCACTTGCTTCTAAACACTTTGAAGTATTCTATGGTTGGTCTCTAAACTCTATAAAGTTCATAAGGTGTTTTTCTTAAGATTGGTCTAATCAATATCCTATTCAAGATATAGGTTGAGGTGTCTACGACATTGCACCAAAACGTTTGTGGTATAGATTGCGTGTTTAGTAAAGCACGACTCATTTCTTGTAAAGTACCGTTTTTCCTTTCTACTACCCCATTTAATTGAGGAGTGAGTGGAGCCGAGAAATTGTAACTAATACCATGAGCATCAAAATAAGCTCCAAATTGCGTCTTGTTATCAAATTTTCAACCATGATCCATTCTAATTGAAATGATCGAACAACCTTGTTGGTTTTGAATTTTCTTACACAAGATTTCAAATTGCTCAAACGCTTCATTTTTTTTTGTTTTCAAAAGTCTTGTCCAAGTATACATTGAGTAATCATCCACTATTACAAAAGTATAAAAGTTTCTTTTGTAACTTCAGATAGTGGATGAGCAAAATAAATCCATTTGCAAAAGTTCTAGACACCTATTAGTAGAAACTATATTTTTAGCCTTATGTCTAACGTGAGTTTGTTTACCAATTTTACAAGTATCACAAAAGTGTTGGTCGAACGTAAGTTTAGGTAGGTTCATAACAAGTTCTTTGGACGATAGTGATTGGAATAAACGTATATTTCCGTGTCCTGGTCTTCTATGCCATAAGGTTGAGTTATTGTCCATAATAGCAAGATAAAGTTGATCATGCGACTTATTTCCTAGTTTCATCACGTATAAGCCGTTTTTCATAACTCCTCGACCTATGGTTTTACCATCCTTAGTGGTCTCACTATCATGCTTCGAGAATATGACCTTACACTTATTATCACATATTTGTCCTATTCTAAGCAAATTAAAATCTAAGTTATCAACATGTTCCACATTACTAATGGTAAGCAAGTCATTAGAAACTGTAACTTTGCCAATAATTTTTCCTTTTAGGTTGCTAGTAAAAGTAACGTTACTTCCATCGTATGCTTTGTATGTTGAGAAGAGGCTTTTGTTTCCTATCATATGTTTGGAGCAACTACTATCTTTGATCCACTCATTTGGCTCCAAATAAATCTTCAAGCATACCTATTTCAATGATACACTAACTCAAACACTTGGTTCCCAATATCTCATGGGTTCGTAAGCGTTAGTACCACACATTCTAGCCATTTGGGGTGAGTGATGCATGTAAGCAAATGGAGGACAAACACCTCAAGCCATGAAATGTTGTTGTTGATTATTATTCCAAGATATGGGATTGTAATTTTGTTGATTCGAAACATTAGATCTTCTCCTAGGTTGAGAGCTATTATTTCTCTTAGGCGAAGTCTTATTATTTTTGTTATTATTATTATTATTATTTTTATTATTATTTAATCTAAACTCCGCTTGCACAAATCCTAAACCATTTCTTAATGATGGTCTAAGAGGTTGTATGATTTTGTTTTCATTAGTGTTCGGGGACATTTTCCTAGTTAACAAAATCTTCTCTAGATGATGTGTTAGATTTAGACACTTCTTCTCTTTACTAGCATTAGACTAATTTACAACACAGTTAATGTCAAATTTGGTTTTGAGAGCTTTAAGACGTCTTTCAAAAAGATTCTATCCCATTCAGGAACTTTGGCAGATTCGCGGATCCTTTTAATAAGGATCCATCCATTATATTTGTGGATCCGCAGGGCGCCAAAAGTGCAAGGTCAGATTTTACAAATTTTGTGTTTTTAGTTCCGCTTGTTGACGCTTCATTTACATCAAAGCCTAGACCCATTTTATCATTAGGTGACTTTTGAACATTAAAATTTCCCTTAATGAATGTGTAATATTTTCAAACTTTACAAGCTTAGACACATATTTTTCAAGTGTAGTTAGTATCTCCTTTAGTTTTTGATTTCTAAACGTAGATCTTGACACGACCTTTTCTAACCAATTTCTAGTTACTTTCATAAGCTTTTTTTAGTGAGTATTTTTAGACTAATTTTGCACATCTTATTGTAATATTTTACATAGTATCATTATCAATAGAAGAGGCATTATCACTATAGTAAGATGAATAAGAAGTTAGCTCGTTGGACGTTTGAGCCATGAGACACGTTTCCTCTTTGGCTTTATCATCATCATCTTTCCCACTATCGCTCTAAGATTCTCCAACAAATGCCTTCTGTCCTTACTTCTTGGTGGTTTTGGACAATCACCAATGAGATGATTCGGGTCTCCACATCTATTGTCATTCCGTCTTTTTCGGATTGACTTCTTCTCATCTCTAGGTTGTCTAACAAATCTACCTCTTATCTTAAAGAACTTTTTTAAAGTCCCTTAAGACCATAGCAAACTCTTCATCATCACTACCCGATGAAGTGGTTTCCTCATCACTCGACTCTTTCTTTCCTTTCAAGGCAAGAAACTTTACTTTATATCTTTTGACTCTAACTACTTCTAAGTCCTTTTCTGTGATCACCTCATATACTTTTAAGTTCCCAATGAGTTCATCAAGTGAGATTGATGACAAGTCTTTAGATTCTTCAATTGTTGTGACCTTTGGTCTCTATTTTAGATGAAATGCCCTAAGAAACATCCAAACATAGTTCTTCCTAGAAAAACTTTCATCAAGAGCTTTCAAACTAGTTTTTAAAGTATTAAACCTAACAAAGCCACTATCAATAGATTCATCCTCGGCAATCGAGAATTTCTCATATTGTCGCATAAGTAAGTCGATCTTTTTATCTTTAACTTGGCTATTACCTTGGTGGGTGAATAACAATGAGTTCCAAATTTCTTTTGCCGTACATGTGAATTTTTTTTCATATTCTTTCTTCGGCAAAGCATTATAAAAAACCATTTTAGCTTCGTTATATTTAGCAAGTTTCTTTTTAAGATCATAGGATTGTTTTCATAAGGAACAATTTCATCTTTTTGTATAGTTGTGTTCTTTTCAATAGGTTGGAAATCACCCTCGATAATAACATTCCAAAGATCAAGATCTTTTGAGTTCACATAAGTTTCGAATCTATTTTTGCAATATATGAAACCATCGCTTTTAAAAAGTGGTGGTTGTTTCATAAATTGACCCTCTTTGTAGTATTCAAAATCCATAGATCGATTCAAGTTTCAAAATTCAGTAAAGTTTAAAAATCTTGGTCAATGTAGCTCTGATGCCAATTGAGGTAAACTAGAAAGGGGGTGGGATAGTGTTTACCGTTTATTAGTCCGTTTACAAAAATATTAGATTCGTATGCTTGATGTGAAATCAACACGGCAAGCTAGTATATAAATGCAAAATAGTAATGGAAAGAGAAAACCAAAGACACGGTGATTGATAGTAGTTATGCATGGAGCTTGCTTCCTCGCCCTACTCCACTCCCCGAGTATCCAACTCGAGAGTTTGTAAGCACTATATAAACAAGCTCTCCTTCGGCGGAGAAAGCCTTACATTGGTGTGTTATGATGAATAACAACTTTTGTGTATGTAACTGGGTTCATTGTAATAAGCTTCACTTCTTTACCGATACTAAGCCAGATATCGAGTCTTTTCCAAAGGTAAGACCAACCTTACTACACTATGTATTTTGATGCCTAAAATACTAATTGATCCTTCTACGTTGGTGTATGATGATGAATAATAACTTTTGTGTATGTTGGTG